>JACAXG010000017.1:2808472-3496576 GCA_018881555.1 Amblyornis subalaris | reverse complement strand
CTCCTCTCCTCTCCTCTCCTCTCCTCTCCTCTCCTCTCCTCTCCTCTCCTCTCCTCTCCTCTCCTCTCCTTTTGTCTACAGGACAGATCCTCTCCAATCTCTTCTTCTCAGCCTCAACGTGAGGTGAGCACCCTTCCTTTTCCCACTGCCTTACAAAGCTCAAGCCATCATGCACCCACCCACCGCCTCCCTGGGAGCCCATGAAATCAGCTCCGACTGTGCCTTCCCATCCCGCAGCCTTTGCTGCCACCTGCAGCCCCACGACTTCCCACAGGGACAGGATGGGGATCGGCGTGAGTTGCCCATCCCAGAGGAACCCACCTAAGACAGGATGCTGGCCTCTGCCTGTGCTCCTGCAGAGCTCCCCACGGGTGGCTCAATAATGCATGGGCAGTAATTTCATTGAAGCAATTCATCCTTTTTTTTTCTGCAGGTTTAATCATTAGGAGATAAATTGCCCTMATCCCTGACTTCCCGGACGAGGAATCATTAGGTGCCAGACCTGCAATTTATTATATTTTGGCAGAGAGAAGGTTTAAATGCTCTGGGGTGGGGTGAGGAAGGAATGAGCTCTCACAAATAACATGAATTAATGCTGCTAAATACTCACCTCTAATCCCATGTGTTCATAGACACAGTGACTGCTTTTATTTGAGGAACGATGAGAAAGTGAGGCAGTGGGAACTTGCATGAGACCTTGCACAGTCAAGACCAGGCACCCCCTGTAACACTCCAGATTACTTCAGGCTGCCAATGGGTACATTCCCACAGCATCCTCCCTTCTCCCGGTACCCAGAGGAATCTTTTCACAGCACCACCCCAAAATAAAAATAACASATGAATTCCTATAGAAAGGACTTTCTCAGTAAGTTTCCATGTGTTCCAGGGTAGCAGCAAATACTGCCCTGCCTGGATACAAAAGGCAGGAGTCTCTTTAGAGGATTCCACAGGATTAAACTAGAGGCTGGACTTCAGCTCTGAAGTGACAGCACCCGTGCTGACATGAGTGTAATGCCACTGCACTGGGAGATATGTGCTCCCATCTCTCTTGATATGCACAGGTATAAATGGCAAACTTAGAAAATAAAATGCAAGGTAAGGTCAAATTTAACCTTAGTTCACTAAGTGATATTCCATTTAAAATCGTATGCATGCAGTTTAATAGTAGAGAGTATAATGTATTAGATTAGCAAAGCTATCAGTATGTTCAAACAGTAAATAAGAAGTCAGAGAAATTTCCATTTTCAGTGAAAACCACCCTATCTCTTTTTAATATCTTTTTTCTTTTCTTTTTTCTTTTTTTCTTTTCTCTTTTCTCTTCTCTTTTCTTTTGTTTCCTTTTTTCTTTTCTTTTCCTTTCCTTTCTTTTCTTTTCTTTTTTCTTTTCTTTTCTTTTCTTCTTTTCTTTTCCCTTACCTTTTTCCCTTCCTTTTCTGACGTTTCCCCTTTCTTTCCCCCTTCCCTTTTTCTGGATGATCATTGCCTATTTAATTCAGACATAAGTCAAATTGGGGGTGAAAAGAAAATATCTCTCTACACCTCTATGCCAAGATTCCCAGCATATCCTAAAGCATTCAAACATGGTTCAGGATGGGCACATTTCAACCACTTGATCCCATTATAGGRCTGCATCAACCTGACAATAAGGAAAAAAACCCCACAGTTAGTCATAGATACAGAAAATCTCTTTCCAGGGAAGTCCTTGCCCACTCAAACRGGCTTTAGATGCCAGCCTCATGAACAGTCTTTTCAGTGATCGCACCTTGGAAATACACCAAGACAGAGGTCATCAGTTCTCAGTCCCTCTATCTTTTAAACCAYTAATTGAAAATGAAAATGAAAAGTTCAAATCCTTCAGTTTTTTCTGAATATTAGAGACTATGTCTTTTATATTAATGCATGTTTGGGTATCTTATAAGCATCACATCATATATATTCACTATAATCAAGAAATAGTCCATGTCTGGAACCAAGAAACAGTCTGTGTCTGGGCCTTCAGTGAAGATGTCCTAGGGACACAAAAATGCGTGTCACAAAATCKAAGTATATTCTTAAGCAAGCACTTGAACATAGGCATCAGTTGTGAATGGATGGCTGCAATGCCCAACAGTCCTCCCTTCTGTCCAAAATCCGTGTTCACTGTTAGCAACCTTACACCCATCCCAGCAAATGAACTCTGCTCAGGGAAGAGGTTTGATCCCTCACCATGGAGGTGCTGGTGGGCTTCCTGATGTGGTTTGGCCTCTGCCAACCATCTTGCCTGCAGATGACATTTGGACATATTCAGGGAACAGTATTTTTCAGGACTGCTGGGATATGCCCTCTCTCCATGGTAGAAGAAAAAAAATAGTTTAGTCATGACATCTGGGACTTGGCTTTGATTATTAGAGAAGAAAGAACMACTCCTGTCTCCTGATCTGGCTTAATTAGAGTACAGGTAGTACCCAGTCTTTATCTCACTGCCTGCCTSCATGCTCTCCCTCTCTTCCAATGAATACTTTACCCAGACACTGCTGACATCCAATGGCAAGAGCACAAATCCAGGTGTGTTTTTTTTAAACACAACAGGAGAGAATTGGGGATAGTTTACAATAGAAACACCCCACAGCACACACCCATCCAACTGAAAAAATTAATGATTGCTCAGTGTATATTTTAGGAATGCTATTTCTGGGACTCAGGATTTCCTGAGTAGATTCACAATGACCACACAGGTTATTCAAGGTCTCATTTAAGGTATAGGTGATCAGTCAGGTGTCAGAACATATGAATTACTTCTGACTTTCATTCTTTATAGTGAAATAAAGACTTCAGGGTCAGTGAAGAAGACAAGGAGGACTCATCAGCCCATTTGGCCCTATGCATAGTGGCATTTGACACTTTGTATAGCAGATGCAAAGACAAAAGAAGAAAGCTTTAGGGATATCAGAATACCTTTCTACTGCACACAATGAAAACCTGCTGCATAAACCCTCTAGATTTCTTAGATCACCAATTAGCATGAKCATAGTTTTTGCTCAAGTAATCATTTTTATTTACTGGAAGAACAAAATAAGCATATTTTTAAGTAAAGAGGGAAAAATATCTCTCTTTCATTCTTATTCTCTACAAGTTTAACTATAAAGTGACAGAATTAAGGCTTCAAGTCTTGGATTATCAACAATGCTTGGTATTTATGGAACCATAAATACCTTTAATTCAGTAGTAAGGCTCTGTGCAAAATACTGTGATAAATCCTTTGCTGACGTAAATTTTCATCACTTCATGAATTCCATGTTAAAAAAGGATTGGCTGATTTTCACTAAGAAGAACGACTGGGCATAGCTGCTGGAAAGCTGGTAAGTCAATTGTCGGAAATTTGTCAYGCCAGATAATAAGACTGGAGTAGTTAGGAAGGCAGAGAAAACCTTTCTGCACCTGTAGCAATACTCTGGTCTGTTTTGTAATTTAATTAATTTATAATAGCAGAGAATCCATTTTTTTACAACCTCTGTGAATCAGAGAAAAAAAATTATTTCAGGCATCAGATCTGAGACTTAAAGAAATAAAACCCCAATATTTTAAAGKGTGTGTAGGGGGAAATCTATCAGTCAGGCAAGAGAAATGTTTATGTAACATTATGTAATTCTACTTATATTTTCCAACTCATATAAGGGCAAATCAAAGCATATGGTGCGTGGGCTCTGTAGAAACATTCTCTCCCAAATATAAGAGCAAAGGTTTCTATTGGAAAAGCTATTTAAGACATAACCACATCCCCTTCAGCATTTTGGAGTCATTCCGCACAGGACCCTCACAGCTGCAGGTGACAGGGCCAAATATCTCAGACAAATATTTTAACTGGGATTTTAACAGGCTTTTAAATTTGTCCCATGTCTTGCTGAGGATATCAGGTCAGACCTTCAGTTCGTGTGCAATTGTCTGCATAAAACACAACAAAGCCAGGGAAATTTCATTACTGCTGTAGCATCTAGAAATCTTCATAATAAACCAGAAAAATACTGGACAAGTTTCCATTATATGGAAAGACTGAGAAAACAAAATAAAAGAAAAGAAATCAACTTCCTTTGGAAGAATTTACATGTACTAAATTTTTGACATCCGCAGAGAAAAGGGGYTTTTCCATTCCAAAGCAGAAAGTTTTTCTGTACAGGTTGCTCCACCTGCTCAGTGGGAATTTCTGTGATTTACAGGAACAGACTGATGCTTCAAGGAGTCATGCAATGTCAGGAACAGGAAGGGACCAATCAATGTCCCTGGAAAATAATGACTACAGAATATTCTGCAATATAGTAAATCTATTTGCATGTAAAATGCAGGTGCATTTTCCACTACTGGCATTCAGTAAGACAATGCAWGTCAACAGCTGCTGCTCTCACACAGAGTCCTGCCCTAGCTGCACCCCTAAAAATCACACACCTACAGAAAAACCAGGGAGCAGAAGTGCTGTTATTATCACAGACTAGTTAAGAGCATGCTATTTCTTGCCCACAGCTGTTACAGATGTCAAGGKCAAATGTTTAGCTCTTACTGGGAAGCTCTTGATTGCATCCCGAGAAGTTCAAGAACCAGCCTCTGCCAGTCTCAGCGACGTGTGGTGCTACACACCCCACACTCTCCAGATCTTCATCCAGAGATTTCCAGTCCAACAGCTCTTGGTTCAGACCTCCAGCAGCCCATGGACCAAACAACCCCACTCAGTCATCCTTGAATCCAGCCCATCATTTCGGGGTTTGAGCAAACACGTGTACACGAACAAGCAGAGGAATGCCGGGGTGGGCAGCACCTCGCCTCGCACGCGCTCAGCCACCAAACGGGAATGACGCAAGTTTGCGTCACTGGAGGAGGAAATAAGTCGTGGCTTGGACCACAACAAACACTTGCACTCTGGCATCCCATTGGAGATCTTGTGACTCTCGTCGTCCCCACAAGACAAGRACCCCCTTCTTGTACGCGTCTGCCCCGCACTGCAGCAGGGGCCCGAGGCCTTGTTCAAAGGCTTGACATCAGCGACACAAGTGCAAAATCAAAGCCGGAGCTGGCTGCACTCCAAGGATTCATCCTGCTGGTGTCTCAGCTGTGCCAGTTGGAGTTAGTTACTGAGGAAGAGCTGCAGAAACTACTACAAGTGCCGAAGGGATTGGGAACGTCACATATGGCGTAAACAGGAACTGCAGATTTGTGGTAGGACCTGCTTGACCTTTGTGGTGTGGGAGAAGACATGATGTGGTTGGCTTCAGCACAGCCTTCCTCACCCTCAGCCCAGAAGGTAATGCTCAGGGATTGCTAGTGCAGATAGCACAAGGGTAATAACAGAGGCGTTTCTAAAATACCAGACAGAATTGCAGTCTTCYGGCCAAATGGGTGGCTTTCTTTCCACTTATATTCTCTCTGACCTAGACCAGCTCTTCGTGCCTTAACCTGGTTCCATGGGCAAGCCCAGCACCCCAGGTTTGGGGCTCTCCTCAACATCCACAGCTACAACAACTAACTTGAAATCACACTAGGGAAGAGGTCTGCCAGCCACAGACCCAGTCCCAAAGCTAGTTTTTGGTCTCAGACCCATGTTAACCTCCATTTCCAGGAGCTGCCTGCCCCAGGCAGCTTCTTCATGGGATGCAAATTTCACTGCAATGGGACAAGTCCCTGTCTGCTGTCTAGAGCTGCTGCAAATTCAGTCAGAGTCTTTATTAAAGGGGCAATTGATATAAGCAGACYATTATATTCTACATCCTTCCCTACAACATATTCACGTGTCTTCGCTGGAAATGCTTCCAGCATAGATACAGCGTTTTTGAATTTCCTCATGTCCTACTCACTGCAGCATTAATASACTCCAAATAGCCAGCCTGCCCAAAGGGGCAGCCAAGACACAGCTCTCAGAAAGCTTTTGCAGCCTTCTTTTGTTTCCCAAACAAGTACTCTGCAGATCCTGAAAGGGTTCATGTGTCCAGAGCATCACCAGGAATCACAAGATGACATGGAATGGGAACACGCTGACCTTCTGAAGACTTTAAACTCTGGCCAGCACCAGAGAGAAAACATGTAAGTCAAAAATATGATCTTCTTGGGAGACCTGAGATGAAAAAGAGTAAAATGCACCATTTAAGTCTGACAGTTGTTACCAAACCCACACATCTCTCCTTACCTCCCTGCCACTGATTTATGAATCAGATGCCTCATCCTCTGGACAGGCACACACATGTTTCACATTGACACAGGTTTTCTTTCCCACACATCTCTGCCGTGTAAGGTGACCATTTGAACTCATTAATTCACCATACAAAGCAAGTATGTTCCCTTAGCTGGTGTCCTACAGAGCTCAGGTTAAGGGCAGGAGAGTGAAAAGGGCTCCTGGTTTGGGGAAGGGACCGGAGGAGGGGAGGGAGCACGTGAAAAGGCTGTGCTTTAAACCCAGMAAAACTTGCCTTCTCTTCAACCACAGCATATGGTGTGCACATGATTTGAATGCAACAAAACAGCTCATTGCTTCGCACAAACCAAGCTGAGCATATCTGCAACTGGTGGGTCCCCAAGTGAACCTGAGATCAAGGAGGCAACCACTGCAGATTTTCCTTAACAAAGATATCTGGAGAGATTCTGGTTCTCACACAACATTTCACTGTGTCTCAAACCCGCAGCTGAAGTAGTGCTGGCTCAGGTCAGCCAGGTGAGAGAGGCTGAAGTAAAGCAGATTTCCATTGGCCTCACTGTCTGTCTGACCTCATCTGAGGGCATCTGCTCTCCCCATCATCTGCCCAGCGCTGGGAGACCCCACATAAGGGGCTTGAGAGAAACAAGCTCTTTGCTCTTCCATTTAACTGCACACAGTTTGGTATGAAAGAGGTGAGAACTTGCCACTACAGTGCAGTGCAATAACAGCCTTTAGGTAAGTGCAGATCCTGGCACCCTTATTGCTCCTGCACTGTTCCTACATGTCCAAGCCCCATCTGTGCTCCATCCCTGTGGTACCTGGGCCCACAAAAAAACGCTTTTACTCACACAAGAGGCTAAAGAACATTCACAGCTCATGAGTAACGTAAAGTTCTCCATTCCTTCTCCCAGAGAAATCAGTAATCATCTGGCAAATTTGCCCCAAATTCATACTTACCCTTGAATATCATTAATGTTAGAGGTTGGGAATCAGTCTGTGGCAAGCAAAAAAAATGAGGGGAGGAAGCAGCAAAAAATAATTGGTAGATGGATGTTTTTAAGGAAATAAATATGTGGTTAAAAGTAATTCCATGGTCAAGAAATAAGCTTTTCCAGGAACTTTAGTGGAGATGATATGCTCATGATAAACCAGAGAAAGAGGAGAAGAAAAAAAAGAAATTACTCACATACACATATATATCTATTCACTTCTTTGTTAAAACCTCTAATGCAAAAAGGGTGCTCCTATCTCCCACTGAAGCTTGGGGTTCTTTGTCATATTTCACAAAATAATATCTATCACCCCAAATTGTGATGGAGATTAATTTCTTGCTTTAAGATGCTCAGTAGTTCTGACTCTCACAGGCAGCCATCTGCAACTGCCTGAAAAGCCCATAATTAGTAGCCACACACCATAGATGGAAAAAATCCACACCAAATACTACTAGAATGCAGTAACATTATTTCCAAGGGGTTTTGAGAGGCATCCAGAGAGAGGGAGACCTGATTCATTTCTTTTATTTTGCTTTTGGCAGGAAGAAGTGGGGAAAAAGGGTTACACTGAAACTGCCCAGCAGCCAAAAAAAATGATAAATCTGCCATGCAGAAGTTGGACACAGCAGGTCACTCAGTATAGGGCACGTGGGGAAGCCATTTGAGTCCCCTTCTCACCACTTCACAATGCCAGAAAACTCAGTTAATGTAAATTATTGTTCCACCTTTGACTTCAGTGGCATTGTGCCAGTTTGTAGCAGCTGAGGATGTGACACAACAGTTTTCACTCCCAGCAAACATCGACAAAGTCRTGCAAAAATACAAGAATATAAGAATTTGAGGTCTAACATCCTACTGGGATAATGCCACTGATGGCCCTGGTATGTACATGAGACTATAAAATAGGCTTTTCAATCTTTTCTCGTCCTGACCTTGGGTTTAAGGTATTACAAGGGTGGGTGATAAACAAGCTAATAAATTCTTATGGCCAACAAGCAAAGGATCATCACTGCCACACTGCTTCTGAGCTTGAGTATTGTCTCAGGCAATCAAAAGTTTAAAGGGAAGAAGTCAGCTGCAGCAAAACCACCAACTGTGAGAGTGGCGTGTGTCCTTGTGTCCATAAGGCTGCAGCCTGCCAGGAAAGGAAATGCCTGGAGCCACTGACACCAGCCCACTAGGGGCCAATTTCTCCCAGCACAGCACTGAATTAACAGGAAAGAAACGTGTSCTGCACAGCTCAGCACTGTTACCTTCACAAATGGAAAATCCTCGCCTGGAGAGAGGGGTTAATCCTGTAGGACTTGCATGGAAGAATTCCCTTAACACAACGGGGGCTGGAGGAGTCACCACCCCCATGTGTTCCAGGCCCCATAGTCATTGTTCCAAAGCTGAGGTGCTCTTGCAGTGATGCTCCAGGAGATGCTCTTTCTTTGCTTAGGCAGACACCCTTGCAAACAAGAAGTTGAACCCAGCAAACCTAGCTGAAYTCTGCCATTAAACCACCTCAGGAACTGAGTGACAATGACCTCATGCCTGACAGCCTACTAGTGAACACGCTCTTCCAAATACCCACAGTTTTGAAGCTTTCCACTGGAAGCAAAGGTAATGGTAAATATAGCAAACATCCTGGAGCAGTGACAGGTGAGGACACAGGCACAGGCCAGACAACACAATCCTCCCCTACTGTCCCASCAGTCTGACCTGCTTCCTGCAGCCTCACAACATCAGGGGAATATTCCTATTGCAGCAACAAAGTTAACTAGAGCTCAGAGAAGTTTAGTGCAATAGGCGAGATAACATTCAAAATTCCAAGGGAAATAAAAGCTTGGAGCCTGCCTTCCCACTGTCAATACAAAGGGCATTTCAGTTGTAAAGACTGCATTTTATTTCTGCTGCATCCTCATAAGGCTGCAAAGCAATCCTAAGAAAACAATAAAACCCAATACACAAAATTCAGCATCGATTGTGTTTTCACACGTTAGCAACATCAAAGGTCTTGCCCTGACCTGGAAGAGGGTGGTAAGCTTTGACTTTCTGTCTATGCACTTCACCTGAAGGAAACATTATGTACATACACACACACACATACATATATATACATGTACACAGACTACTTATGYAGAAGGAAAGCTCTAATAGTTAGTCTTAGTAAACATCCCCAGTGGCTTTTATTACAGCACTGTAAGTTTCCTAATGCTTTATGTCCTCAGATCCTAAAGRGAACTATTAAAGAGCCGACGTGTGATTCAGCATCCATTTGTGGATGAAGAATGCTAACGGCCGGCACTGCCGCGGCAGGGGGGCGGCAGGTCCTGAGCGATCTCCAGACAATCACCAGGCAGTTCAAAACACTGCTGCAGGGATGTTAATCCCATCTCAGCCTGCAGTAAAAGCTCCCTGTGCCATTTTGCAATGCAGCAAATGTTCCCCCTCCTTAGAGCATCAATTTCTTCTCCTCTTGGTTTTCTCTTACTGCATTTAATGTCAGTGCCAAGGCTCTTTCTCCAAAATCTCTCAGACACAGACAAAATACTTGCCAGATGTCTAAGGGAGCCACTGAATTAACACAGTGAACATGCAGAAAAAGATGTGCCTTTTAAAAATATTTAATTTCCTTAGAACTTCTCTCTCCTCACTGCTGCATCCCAATAAACAACTGTCAGCTATGTGATATCTCAGCTGGACAAAATCCATAAAGCTGGGACAAAACTGCTGGGCACAGGAGTTTTCTGTGCAGAACAACAACACTGAAGGGCAGCAAGATGAAGGATCCGGTGGTCCAAGGGGGCAGTTCGATCCATGGCTTTTCATTTCGGAGTTACATACGATTGTCTCCAATCCAGAGTTTGAATCCTCAGCCAACAGAGGCTTATTTAACTCATGGCAAGATCTTGGCAGGAAGTCTGACATTTTCAGAAAATAACTGCAGTTAATAGCACAGATCTACTTAATCACTTCAGTCAGGACAGAATGACCCAGTGTCGTCTTCTGATCTGATTTATGAAATGGTGGCATCAACTACAATAAAGCAACTGGCTGCTACAGTGTGGATGACATGAGGCTCCTGCAGTGCTTGAACACATGGTTCTGGGGAGAGGAAAAAGGAGAGCTAATGAAGCTGCAGTGGCAGGGGGTGACATCTTCCTCAAGGACCCCAGCCTGGCATGTTAGCATCCCAAGAAACAACAACTGGAACACATTTTTTCCCACAAGGCAAAATTTAGGCTTGGAAACTTGCATGATCCCCCTAAAAGAGAGTCTGAAGGCATAAAGAAATAACTAAATGGGGAGATACAGTTGTTATTTCCAGTCCCTCCTTCCTTGCAATTCTCCTTAGCTACTGTCCCCTCTCTCCAGAGAGGCCATCACCCCCACAGGGCTCAGCACATCATCACCACACTGACCATCAATAAACAGAGCTGGCTCCTTACTGTGACCCCTCTACAGTCACCTTCAGGCCAGCTCCTTCAGAGGAGTCATCTCATCAGTTCCCCCATAGCCTCTGAGATTCCTCTGCCACAGGATGCATTGGTCCAATCCCCAAATATCTGCTAAACCAGTGGTCTGCAGCTTGTAAGGTGTGGACCAACCAGTGCTGGGCTGGAACTGGCCTGTGGAACCAGAAATGGGTCTGTGAAATGCTTCAAGGAAAAACAAACTTCTCACTTTTCAACAGGACTTTGACAACGTCCATGGAGAACACTGATGACTGGTCAATCATCAGACAAAGATCATGATTAATATTTTGTCATCATTGTCTCTCATTTAAGAAGTCTATAATTACAGCTTTGCACAAGATTGCAGTTCTGGTGATTTCACTGGTGCAAAACAAGCTGGCCTGCAGGTTTTTCTTAATAAAGCTCTATGGTCCAATCACTTAACACCACCAGTACACAGACTTCAGGATATCCAGTCCCGGCTGCTTCCAGAGTAGAAAAAAAGAAAATGGAGAATGTCAAGATGTATTTGCACCAGAGTTTTGCGACCTCCTTGGTCTCGCAGACACTTCACAATTCAAGTGTCTGTGSCGTGAGTATATAACTATGCACCTGTGCTGATTCAAGTGTGACCCTTCAGAAAATGGCAGAAATAAACTCCATCATCACAGAATCATCATAGAATGGTTTGGGTTAGAAAGGACCACAAAGATCATCTAGTTCCAACCTCCCTGTTGTGGAAAGAGACACCTTCCACCGGACCAGGTTGCTCAGGGCCCCATTCAACCTGGCCTTGAACACTTCCAGAGATGGGGCATCCACAGCTTCTCTGGGCAACCTGTTTCAGTGTCTCACCACCCTCACAGTAAAGAATTTTTTTCTGAATATCTAATCTAAACCTATTCTCTTTCAGCTTAAAGCTATTCCCCTTTGTTTTATCACTACATCCCTTTGTAGATTTATGTGACGCAACCAGATCACAGCCACCCAGATTCTCACGTAGGAGACAGAGATACCTGAAAGTACCAGGGCGTGCTCCTGCCTTGGCCAGGCTGCCTGCTCCCATCACTCCCTCTCTGCTGCCCAGTGATGCCAGGGAAAACAGTCCCATCAATTTCAAGAGGTTGCATCAGACTTTTGGTCTGCAACAGCCAAGCAGTGATACACAAGGACTAGGAATGCATCCCCTCCTTCCAGCACACCATTTTGCAGAGCATTCCCTCGCACATGGCTTTCAAAAAAACCCCCAACCAAACAACAACAAAATTATCATTTTTACTGGATTTTTTTGAAAGAATCAATGTATTATTTCTAAGTGTTCAGATGAATTCGAAGGCCACAATCACCAGGGAATTATCTAAAAGAAGTCCTGAATAATGAGGATCACGTCACATCAACCACCATCTATTAGTGAAACGAAAGGCAGAGGGGGAAAAATAGTTTTGACCGCAGTCAAAATACCACCCTAAAATGGGAAATGACCTTTATGTGTTCTTGCTGCTGAATGTTCAGGTTTTGTATCATGAAAAACCATGTGACAAGATCCCTGCACAAGATGCCAGGCATTTCCGGCAAACCATACCGACCGCAGCACCATTAATTTAATCTTCCACTGCTCGACTCTTCTCCTGACTGAAAAATCAATGCTAATAAGGAGCTTTGGGAAAAGACTGTGTTGATGCCTCATCTTGTATGGACTAATTTTAACYTGCTATCTAATGACTAAGTGGCTTTAAAGAACCTATAAACCCAACAAAGAGATTTTTAAATGTCTCTTTCCCAAACGGTTCTCTCTGCTGATGAAGACATCTAAATGCATGAGGATGGGTTTATGTGCTACCTCAGCCACTCTGTCAGGAACGCTGGGGACGGAGGCCAAAGCCTTGCACTTGAACTGCATCAGCCCCCACGCTCGCGTGCAGGAAAGCACCAGCAATGAATCCCACAAAGAGCAATTTCAAGTAGTCGGAGACAGTAATAGGATCTGAATCAGCTGCAGCTGAAGGAAAAGAGCGTGGTGCTCTTTGCTCATTCGGATAAATTGCTGCTGGAGCAATAACCGAAGCTGCAAGAACAAGTGTGATCTTAAGCAATGGTTAAGATGGGATGAAACCACCACCCTGAACAGCCCCAGCTTCACTCTTGAGCATCCTGTCCAGAGCTGATCTGAGGTCTGTCTCTCTTTACCTTAAAATCTTTGTGGAGGCATCCCACAAGGTCACGAGGCATCTAGGAGATCATTCCTCCCCTCTGGGAACTGTGAAACTCGACCKTTCTGAACCACACAGCTTTTTCCCACTTTTTGGCAAACTTCCCGCCAAGATTTGCCACATGGACACATAGCCCTACTGTAAATCATGCCACCTGGGGACCACTAAGTCATGAATTAGGATATTGTCGTTTCTGAAAAGCTTCCTTTTATGACCAGGCAGCTCTTCCWGTTCATTTGTCTCTTCCATTCCATGTTGTATCCCAATATGTAACCACTAATCACGTTGATCTGATCACCAGAATAGCAACTCTCCTATTTTTTACCTCTTTCTGCAGCTCCTAGCACTGTGAGTGCTCCATCTTTAAATCAAAGGTCCTGAGGTAGTTTCATTTGCTCTCAAAAACAAATAAACACAACAGTAATTTTTGTAGAGCKTWAGGAAGATGCTTTGTTTTTTGAAGATCCACCTATCAAGATTTTAAAGTGCCCATGAATTTTTCTTGCAAATGCAAAGCTGCATCCATACTGAATAGAATATTTACTGAATGCTCCCTGAACTTCCAAAGGAAGTTTAAATTTGTTTCTCCTTCTATTCAGCAGCTTTGACCATGGAGGCAGACACAGGAAAGGATGGATCCAACATTAAATATTGACTCACTCTGAGCAAAAGCTGACTCCTTTTAACAAGAGAGACTGAGAGATTCTCGACTGCCAGTTTCACAATTCCCTCCTGAACACAGTAATACATTTATAATAATGTCTGCTATTAATGCAAAGGAGGGGGAAAGCAAGCCCTGGCTGCAGAATACAGCAGAGTATTTATCCCAGCTAAACATCACTGTCTTATCACTGTGAAAGGAGTAGGAAGGAAACTAAACTCCACTACATCAAACCAGCCTTTAACACTGAGATCCATCCTGATAATATCATGGTAGACAGTTTATCAGCAGGATCTCATCCATCACTAACTCCAAAGAGGGAGTCTGTGACGAGGTTATCATCCCACCAGAGCCCTATTTCATTCCCCAGTGCCTTGCTTTCATCCCMGTATCATCATGCCTGGCAGAGACACTAGTCCAGCCCCCATGGGGCTAATCTTAGAGGGACCAAGGTGTCTCAGAAGAGCTCTGTGCTCCAGCGAGCTGCCAGCTGCAGTGAACCACTGTCACTTCATACCTTGGAGGTTGGAATGAGGCTGCTCTCACCTATTACACAGAGCCCCAGCCTGTGGCTCACAGGAAAACCAGACAAGGCCGTGGGCTGTTCTGTGCCCCATTTCAGAATGAGGATGGCATTTGGCTATTGAGTGSAGACACATCCCCACATGGTCAGTGTGTCCAGCCCTCTGTGCATCTCCACAAAGCCRAACTCCATGTCTGACTCTGCTTCCCCTCTGTGTCAAAGGTGGCAATGTCACCCACCAGGGCCACACCTGCCTCCATGCTGGCATGACCTACCTGCTTCAGAGGGCACAGGTTCCACAGCACTCCACAGATTCCACAAGCTCTCCAAAACCCCATGTGCCCAAACAGCTCTGTGCCTGGGTCGCCAGTGGTCCCCTTGTCTGCTCTCTGTGGGGCAATTGTTGCAGCTCTGCCCTCAAACAGCAYCCTCAGCACATCACGAGGATGAGGAGGGGGCTGGTCCAGATGAGGATCCCAGCAGCTGAGGTGGCTCTGAGCCAGCAGCACATTGCAGTTCCAATCAGAAAGGGCAGCTCTGGGCAACATGCTTTGGGATTGCCACAATACAGAGTTAGCAGGATGGAAAACAGTCCCAGAATGCAGTGCTCTGCTTTTGTGCTCCTGCTACAGCATGATACACGAAATGGAAAAACTATACAGAGAAAAACTTTGTTGTTTTCCAGTAATTTCCACAAACTCTTACCATTCTTTATTTGGTCATTCTACAGTTCTCACCCATCCTTAGACTATCATGCAGAAGGAAAATGGGATGAAGCTGTAAGATAACAAAACCCTGGCAAGACTCCAACCATGATTAGACATTTTGATGAGTAGTGAGTATGACCAGAGTTACAGYAGTAAATATTTAACATTATTTTTGAAATGAAGTCTCAGGAAAGATGTAAACTCTCATGATTTGATAGGCATTAGCATAACCTCTAATTACAGAGGGAAGGGGAGGAATGGAAACTTTTCTGAGATAAGGGATAACCTAACTACTTGTTGCAGGGTTTCTTGGAACACCCTTGGTCTGCCCTGTTCTGGTCATTGTCAAAATTCCGGCCTAGAAGGCTTGCAGGTCTGAGGGAGCTTAGCAGCTCCTAAATTCCTAGAAAAGCAATTGTAACTTATACTTTGCTTGCTACAAACATTTGATTTTCCACAGTAATTATAGAAATATATTATTATCTAAACCCAGATGTTTCGTTACAAAACAAAACATGGCAAAACATTACCATAGCTACTTTTTTTTTCCACCAGGAGCTGCAGTTAATAGTTTGTCCATTACAAATATCTGGGTTTTCTTTATACACACAAATTAGGTGCTGCAAACTATGTTAAAGTGTTTTTCTAGCATATAAGAAAGCTAGAATAAGAAAACAACTTCCCATTGCAGGAGACCCAAGCTTAACCACTTTTACAGGCCAACTGTATAAAGCAATAAGGGAAGACTGTCAGAATCATTGATATACAATATACTCTATTCAATTCACCGAAATTTTAATTATTATGTGCAGCCTTCTTTACTTCTCCTTTCTCCATATAGTGTTGGATCCATTAATTGCCTTTTTTTTTTCTTTTTTTTTTTCCCCAACTCATTTTCACCACCGATTTGATAATGGCCAAAGCAAGAGCTCTCCAACCTTGACTGTGTCCCTCAATATGACTCAYGACATAGCATCACTCTGTGTGCCCAGGTTACAGTCCCTCCTGCTTTCAGTCTGCCAAGGCAGGAATGTGTGGAGCACTTTATTGTGGAAGCAGTTGGGTTTTGGTGTTATACAGAGGAGGGCCAAAAGATGTTCCTTAGAGCTTGATCAAGGTCCTCAGATCCACAATCTCAACACAGGAACATTTCACCTCCTGCCCAAATGTGCATTCTTTTGCTGTAGCGAGTCCCAAAAGGAATTTAATGGTAAACCACAAACTTCTGTCTACAACACCTAGTGATCTTCTGGATATTACAGGCTCAGGCCCACTAATTCCTCCCCACCTTGAGAAGGTGCAAGCTGATGAATGCAACAGGAATGCAGAGGTGCCCAGGGAGCTTGTAGACTCTCCAGCCCTGGGGATGTTCAAGACCAGGCTGAACAGGGCTCTGAGCAACCTGGTCTAGTAGAAGGTGTCCCTGTCCCTGGCAGGGGGGTTACACTAGATGATCTTTAAGGTCCCTTCCAACCCAAACCATTTCATGATTCGGTGATAGAGCAGCGCAAAGGGCAGGAGCCAGAACAGAGCAGCCAATGCTGGTCCAGCAAGACATGGCAGCACTTTGGACTAGTGAGAGTCCCCCACAAGCTGCAGGCCATGACAGATTTATAGCCACAGTCTCACCAAGGTTGAGTGTATTCTTTCTGCAAGGAGGAGGTACAGAAACCTGAGCCTTGCAGGGCAGGCAGCGCTGATACAGGGAGCAGGGAGCCTCAGCAGGGATGCCCAGTCAAACATGCTTCTTTAGGCCCCTTTTGGGGCCCTGCTGAGCCACGGTTGAACTGCAGGAGAACAGGAGTGGACAGGTTTCTTTAGGATCCGCCAAGCCCATGGAGCTGACCTAAGCATGGCAAGCAAAGCACTCCAGGCAGTGCCGTGACCAACAGACAAGGGTGCAATGGCAGCACCAACAAACACTGACAATGCCTTCATCTCCAGAAGAGTGGTGCCAGACAGCCGGAGCTGTGCACATCCGTTCAGGAGCTGGAATGCTGGGAGCACTGGCCTGACTTTGGTACAGACCATGCCACACAAAAAGCTCCCATTGCAGGACTTGCAGTCAGACTGAGTGTAACGAGCTTCTCTGGYGGCTGCATTCAGACAGCAAAATAGTGAGAGGAGGGCGATTCCTGTGGGACTCAGCAAGTCTAGTGACACCAATCCTGGGCAGCCCATTTGGCATTGCTGTTCACTGTGTGAGCCTCCCTATGAAAAATTCAAATTATTTTTGAGCATTCTACTAAAACATTCCTCCTCTGTGAGATGGCACYTAATGGTCAGCAGCAGTAATAGACACTGATGGGGTGGGAAGCAGCATTTGCTCTGCATCCTGATTGGTTTTGATCTTCCAGTGATGCTACTACAGAGTTACAAGCCCTTCCTCCTGGCCCAGATCCAAAGCTCGTGCTTGAAACCTGAGGTTCAGCAAGCACTGATGTTGTTTGCCGGCTGAGGAATGGGCATTTCTGGCAAGAGGCTGTTGATTAGAAGAGGTGACAGAACTGCTGAGTGGCTGAATCACTCTTGAAGAAGAAATACAGTTCGATTAGCATCCCCAAAAACTCACGCAATGCAAATTTGTCTGCTTCCCCCATGAACAGCCTACACTGTGCCTATCAGCATATACATTATCCTTTAAAAATCTCCTTAAAAAGGGTGTATCAAATCTCAGTGGCTTGGTCACACTGACATCGTTTGAGGTCCAGAGCCCTGCTCCCCGATGCTCATGCATTGCTTGGTTTATCAAAGGATCAGGCTGTGCCCGAAGCGTGGCCCAGAATGTCTGCTACCCCTGCCACTCCCCCAATGTGTCCCCAAAATCCAGCCCAGCGCCTGCCTCCAGGCAGCCCTCCTTCATCTCCAACGCCTTGCTGAAGAGGAAGCGGCGCAGACTGACCAAATTCCGATCCCCTTACACAGCCCCTCGGAGTCACTCTCTGGACGTCTCAGCACAGTCTTGGCTGCTTGCTCAGGCCTGAAAATGCAGTGAAGATTCAGAGAGCTAAACTCTTCCTTTACAGGAGAAATCGAGTGTGGGATATTCCCAGCCTCAGGCTTATCAGACCCAAGAAATTTCCCTGCATTGGATGCAGTCCCAAGCTGCAGCTGTTGTTACTAACATTATTTTAAAAACCAAAATAAAACAAAAACACCAAGCAGTTTTGGAGAATAAGAATGCAGCAAAAGCCCCAGTCCAGGGGTGGGAGGGAGATGTAGCAGGCTAAAGAAATCCCTGCAGTGCCCAGTATCAGCTCCTCCCTTACCTGCAGAAAAGGTTTAATTGTAACCTTACAATGCTGACAGGAGCAGCACAGGAGGCAATGAGAGAGATGTACACAGAGATGCACAGTGCACATCACAGCAGTAGCTGAAAATGCTGATCTATGTTCACACCACAGAAGTTTCCCATGGTCTGATCTCCAGCTCCCCTAGACTCCAGAAGAAATCTATCCCCAGAGCAGATGGGGTGGGCTTGGTCTCCCTTTGGATCTGTCTTATAGGGGTTTCCAGATCCAAGTCCCAGAAGAGCCATCCCTGTGCTGGGGAGCTGTTTGGGGCTGCAGAGACCCAGGCTCAGACCCAAAGGGTAAATTTGAGTCCTAAGCATGGGAGGGGCTGTGAGCTGGCCAAGCATGGAGCAACATTTGGCTGGATGGAAGCAGCTGATGCCACCCCSGTGAACAGCATCATTCCCAAAGCCTCACTAATGAGAGACAGCTCTCTCTGCTACAGGTGAAGAGGGACAGATACTGAAGATGATGGTGCCTGTGAGACTGAATGTCCTTCAGCTAAGCAACTGAATGAAACCCTCCTGCTCTGCTCCCCCGAGCAAGAGCTTCCCATGACAAGGACCTAGAAAGAGCTTTCTATAACAAAACCCACACTGTAAAAACTAATTAAAATGTTTAATTAGCTTTTGATTAACAGCATATTTCAAAATCCTTTAGAGATTTGCAGATCAGCAGAGGCAGAACTTTGGAGTCCAGGACCGTTCTGTTTTGAAACGCAGCATTCCCTCCTTGTGAGCAGACACGCAATTACGTTCCCGCTTCAATCGCTCCTCGTTTGCAAAGCCAGAGCATGAAGCAAGTTGTGTTAATGTGTCGAAATGGGGAGAGAAATAAAGAGAGCAATGGATCACTGAGTCTTTGAAGGGAAAAGTAATATTGCAGTAATTTATAGAAGGGAGAGTTTGCGGGTGGGACAGTTGCGCTCAAAGAACAGCGGTGCTCAGCCAGTAGATAGGGCTTGTTTGAGAAGAGCATCACTGCCATCTTCAGGACAGCTACTTTCTCTTTCCCAACATGCAGCAGCTTTCCTGGGAGCATTTTTTGGTTTATGAAATACAAAAGAAAGTTTTCTGCAATCTCAGCCAAACTTATGTTTTTAGTTATTATTGATGGTCTGTGGAGGATGTTTGGTCCAACACCTCCCAGCTTCTGGGTTTGACACCTCAAACAGCCTATGGCAGGAACACCTCATAAACATAACTCCCAGTGCAAACTTCGGTTTAAGATGGAAATGACCTGTCAGTCAGTCCAGCTCACTTCAGTGCAGTAACATTTCCTAATGGACACCTCCCTCCCTTTATTCATCCAGCTTAAATGTCTCCAAGGAGCCACCCTCTTCCACTTCTCTTGCACGATGTTTACGTTAGTGTAAGAGAAATGTTAGGAAACTCCTCATGACATCAGCCAACTTTCCTTCCAATGGCATTAAATCATCATTCTTCTGGCCAGAACAGTCAACCAGCTGCCACACACAGAAAGCATCTTCTAGCCTGGGCCTCGTAGTGGTAGTTCACTCTCAGGCCATTTCAAAGGTGTACAGTGCTGAATGCAGAGTCTATCACCTTAAAAACAACTGTAAAGATACTAAAGATGATAAAGGCAATTGCTTTAAAGCCTGGAAAGAACACTGTTAGGATGCCCACATTACTTAAGTTCATGTGTTTCAGCAAGACACTCTGACACTGTTTAATTACACCAATGCTGATCAGGGGTCACATAGCTGATTATGGGGACATGAGTTTTATACTGCAATATCTCCCTCCACTCTGCAATTGGACTTGTGCCCCTTCACATGATGGGTGTGTTTCCAGCCCATTGGATGAGCTGCATGTGTGCACATACTCCTTTCCCAAGCCTGGACACTGGCCTGTCATTTGGGCAATATTCAAACATCACTTTGACACAATAGGCACACGTGAAATCACGCAATGCAGAAGCAGGGGCAGCCAGGATAAAACAAGCAGCTCAGTTGCTCCCTTGCTTGCATCCAAGGAAGAGATGGGTCAGGCCACAAATCAGGGCAGATACATGTTCTTGCCAGGCCAGCCCTGACTAGGGCTTGTCTTAGACTCCTGTGACCAGAGAGACCACCTCTTCTCTGCCTCAGTCAGTTCATGGTGTACGTGGTTACCAGCAAGAAACAAAGCCATAAAGGACATACAGATGTCACCTGCAGCAGGAGCTCTCCCTGCTTCTGAGGACATCAGTGATACACTCTGAATGGCAAGGAAGGGGAGAATGCACAGAAACACTCGTCTGGACACCTTGGGATCAACAGGAATTTGCCATCTCTAATGAGGGAACCCCACGGCAGGAAGCAGGACAGGGCACAGCACTCGTATATCCCACTTGATCATCACGGTCACCAGGTGCTTTTAACTGCTCACCTCAATTATTGGACTCTTCTGATCCCTGTGTTGGCTCCTGGACATGGCTCAAGCAGGAGCACAGAATGCAGGGCCCCAAGGCAGGAGCCTGCAGGGGGTAGCACACTGCTGCAGGGGAGAAGACAAATACACCTCCTGAATTTCCCCAACTCATCCTGCACAAACTGAGGTCCCAGGAGCCATCCTAGGACCTGTCCTCAATCATTTCTAAGTAGCACAAGGAAGACAAGTGATGGCACCAACACATTTTAGACAGGTAAGATGAATGCATTCAAAAGGAAAACAGAGAGTCTGGGGTGAAGCTGTAGCTGTGAAACACAGACATGACTGAGCAGGGCAACTGAGGAAAGGCTCCAAGTAAGCATGGCCCTGGGAGCTCCGAGACCACTCACATACAAGGGCAACCTCAGGAAGCACATTTATGACACCAAGTCAGTGTAACTTCAGCCTACCATACA
This sequence comes from Amblyornis subalaris, assembly GCA_018881555.1. NCBI lineage: Eukaryota > Metazoa > Chordata > Aves > Passeriformes > Ptilonorhynchidae > Amblyornis > Amblyornis subalaris. The sequence goes on along the minus strand of JACAXG010000017.1, from coordinate 3,475,748 downwards.
TTCAAGTATTTGCTAGTGAAATAATTGCAGCAGTGAATACATGGAAAGAATAACACCAATAAAATATCTCAGGGTTCAAGTGTCTGATTCTGCAGTGTTGGCTCTGACATCTTTCTGCAGCACACAGTATCTTCAAAACATGTATGTTTCGAAGATCAGAAAGAGCAGTCTTTCATTCGGCAGATCCCCTTGAGAAAACTTGATTCTACCACTTGGCCATGTCTTGTAATTTGTAACACACCTAAAGTAACCAGATAACTTCACCACTGCCCCACAAGAACCCCACAAATGCCTGCTTCATACTGCGCATTGGCTATGACAAACGGGGTCCACAGCATCTCACAGATGCAAGAGAAAGGGTCAGCTTATACCCGGCTAGATTTGCTCACCAGGTACAGCCCCTCTTTTGTGGTAACCTTGACAGAATAGGTAATCCTATCCAACACCTTTGTGTCATCACAGTAATAAAACTGAAGGATATGATCAGCCTGAAAGGGTCATTAGCACAGGGGGAAGCAGGTCACTCGACAGATCCAGGGCACGAACGTGGTTGCAATCATCCAGTTTTTAACTATCCCATGTGACAGCAATTCATTACAAAACTCATACGCAAATTGATACCATGAACTTTATACTGGGATTACTTTAGTCCTTGCTCCACTGCCATCACATGGGGAGCTGCTACTACTGATCTGCCAGGCATTACACTGGGCTTGGGAGAAGGGGCGAAAAAACTTGCCTTAGGCCAATAAAGAGACTAAAAATGCAAGCAAGAGCAAACAGCCCAGTAATTTAGAGCTAGTTCTCAATTTTGATAAAAGAAGCTGCTTCACAGAGTTATTTCTCAAAATTCTGAGAAACAAGCAACCCCATCACTGCAGCCAGGAAAGGCACCCCCAAGGATGCCTCCTGCCTCAAGCAGGACTTGAGACTAAAGTTTGCAACACCCAGGGAACAGGGAACAGCATAGTGAACCTCCTACAGACACTCCTGAAATGCCACAACTAACTATAAACTCATGGTGACTGCATTAACTATTCCTTGTCAGTTATTTCACAAGTCTAAGTCTTTTCAGGGACAGAAAGACAACACCAAGCTTAGCAAACCCAAAGAAAAGGAAGTTAAGTGACCTTCTAAAGAGTAATCATATCCCATGCTGACATCAGCCTTGTGAGCCAGGAAACAGCAGGAGGAGAGTTCATCCAGAATGAGATGTTTGCATAGGAATGCTCCAAGTCCACATGCAACAAGCCATTTCAGGTTCTTCCTCTCTAGATCTCCTCCAATCATAATAAAGCTACACAGAAATAGTCAGCATTTCTGGCAAAGTGAAATCCTTGGACAGGAAAGGACACATTTTTAAGAGAAGTATTTCCATGATTTACTTTTTAAGTGAAATTTAAAGAACCCAAATCAACATCACTCAGGAGGCTGGTACTAAAGAACTGCAGAACCATTCCAGAGCCTGGGGGTGGCACACACTGTGAGCCATGCAGCCTCTTCACTGTCTGTGACACCACTGTAGATGTTTCCCTCAGAGACCCACCTATGCCTGGAATCTGAGGCTCACAAGAAAGGAGCAACAGCATTTACACTCAGAGACACAGCACCATACGGAGAAGGCCTTCCACTCACAACAGCTACAGGCTGGTTACACCAGCTTACAGCACAGGGAGAGGGGCTAATTTGAGCAGAGCGTTTATTTTAACCATTGAGTGTCATGCAGCCTAGCACCCCAAGATTCCAGGCAAACACACACAGCAGGGTAGTGCCATCCAAACAGCGGAAATTTTCCCCCAAAACTTACTTAGAGTCTGTTTAGTGGCCAATACTTAGTGCTGGGCCTGCCAGCTGTTCTCCCGTCCACCACCACAGATAAAACAAAATGGGCAAGACTAAAGAGTGGTTTTGCAAGGAACAAGCACCAAAGCTTGAGCAGGAACACGCAGCAGCTTCAGCTCAAAACTGCAAACAGCTGATGCCTGGTGCACTGGAAGAGCCTGTTTTCTTGGAAAGCTCGTGAGTAGGGAAGCTTGTGGAGCTGTGGGCCAGCCAGCTCCAAGGCAAGCCAGCGCTAAGCTCCTGTCCCAGCTGCGTACACAGAGAAACTGCAAAACACAAATGCCAGAGGAAAAAAAGGAAAGCTCCAATTATTCTCAGACCACAAGAATGACGACGTTTAAAAGCAAAGATGCTGTCATGGCAGCAGAAAGGAAGAGCTGTCCAAAACAGTCAACTGAAGAAATTGTGTTGTTTTAGTCAGCAGCCACTGAGGCAAGAAGAAATCTGCTATATGGCTGCTTCAGCCACAATGGCACCCAGGCTGGATTTACTGTTTCAACTGTCTTCTAATGAGATCAGAAGTAAAAACTGTCAAATATACAAGCTGTACTTAAAACCCATTCTCTGTGAATAAAGTTTCCTTTAGAAAGCTTTACTTCCAAAAAATAACACTAGACGGGAGCATGATGTGCTCCTCCTGGGATTATTATTCCTTAACTGTATTCACAGCAACAAGGCCAACACTGAATTATTATTTTTTCCTCAGGGTAATGAACTGATGAGGACAGTTTCCCTTTCAGACCCATGCAGAAGGGTCAATTGTACACAGTTTGTAACATTCACACAATTCTGGGAAAGATTTATTCCTTTTCCTTTTTAAAACAGACCCAAACAAATCCAGTTTTGTCTTGTCTCAGCTTGATACTCAGCTTGGAAGTGTTATATTGCCAAAAGAACTGGAGCAGTATCATGTCAAGGCAAGAGTATTTTATTCCTATGGCCAACAAAGCACATGGGTTGGTTTCTCTGTGGCAGAGAGCTCAGCTAAGCATCTTTAGCAGGAAAGAAAAAAATGTATTGCCCTGTGTAACAGAGATGGACATACAGGTACCCACAATACACACGTGAACCTCCTTCAATTTTGCAGTTCTCTTCTTTCAAAAAACAAACAAACAGAAGATAAAAAGGAAAACACTTCCCGATGGTGTAGAAGGGGTATCCACAGGAAATCCAGCATGGTCACACTGATATGTTCTACTTGGAGCCAGCATGCTATGCAAAGTTACAAAATATTACATGTCCACCAAATAAAGCTGAGGGGCTCACACTTGCCTGCAGGTTTCAGGTCTCCTTTCCAGAACACTGACAGCTCATGTTAGGCATAATCCCAATGACACCACACACGAGAAGCACTAATGTTTGCCCATCAGGACAAAACCTGCCATTTCTCAGAGTTTTCTAGTCATTCTCAATTCTTGTTTTCACAGAATTCCAGAATGGGTAAGGCTGGAAAGGACCACAGTGTGTTATCTGGTCCAACCTCCTTGCTCAAGCAGGGTCATCCCAGAGCACATGGCACAGGATTGTGGCCAGACAGTTGTGGAATATCTCCAGTGAGGGTGACTCCATACCCTCTCTGGGCAATCTGTTCCAGCACACGGTCACTGCACACTAAAGAAGTTCTTACTCGTATTCAGGTGGAACTTCCTGTGCATCAGTTTCTGCCCATTGCCTCTTGTCCTACTGCTGCGCACCACCAAGCAGAGCCTGGTCCATCCTCTGACACCTCCCTGCAGACACTGACAGACATTGATGAGGGCCCCTCTCAGTCATTTCTTCTTGAGGCTGAACAGGCCCAGCTCCCTCAGCCTGTCCTCATAAGAGAGATGCTCCAGTCCCTATGCTGGACCCAGTCCAGGAGCTCCATGTCTGCCTTGTACTGATGAGCCCAGAACTGGACACAACACTCTGGGTGATGCCTTGCCAGGGCTGAGTAGAGGGGCAGGATCACTTCCCTGACCTGCTGGCAATGCTCTTCCTCATGCACTCCAGGACACCATTGGCTTTCCTGGCCACCAGGACACACTGCTGGCTCATGGACAGCTGTTGCCCACCAGGACCCCCAGGTCTTTCTCCGCAGAGCTGCTTTCCAGCAGGTCGGCCCCGAGCCTGTCCTGGTGCCTGGGGTTGTTCCTCCCCAGGTGCAGGACCCTGCACTTGCCTTTGCTGAATTTCAGACAGTTCCTCTCTGCCCATCTCTCCAACCTGCTGAGCCCTTCTGAAGGGCTGTACATTTTCCCCCTCAATTCTTTCCCTCCCAAAAGAGCTTTAATTTCTTCACCAACCTATGTAAGATTTGTTGCTATAAAATGCTAGCCAAAGAAGAAACATTATTAACTATGCTGTGATTATTCAGATGTTACACAGTTCAAATACTCATATCCATGGGAGTACACACCAGTACAGAGCAAGGGAAGTTCATCTCCCCACCACTACGGAAAGAGCCTAATCTGGAATGCCATTTCTGATGGCTGTACTGAGGAGTCAGCATGGGTTGCCCAGATGCAGGTTCTTCAGCAACATCCTCTGGGATCTATGTGGATTGCACCAAGTTCCTCACCACAAACCCTATCTGAGTAATAATTCTGGGGACAGAGAAGCAGCACAGAGTGGTGGAGAGCAAGAACCCTAAAACAAACTAGACTTAAATCAGTGGATTAGGCTACTGGTTACTGGTAATGAAACAGCAGAGTTTTCACTATATAAAATTTATAAATTTATTTTTTTGTAAAAATCCAAAGAGCACGAAGACATCTCACTCAAAATACTGGTAAATCAAACCACACTTAGAAAAATGAAAGCTGATTTTATTATCTTATCCACAGCCAATCATTTGACATGAACATGCATACGTAATTTTGCTACGCACACACCACAGTTTAACGTTAGTTATTAAAGGTTAAACATACAACATACATCCTTACAAAAATGAGTCAAAATGCAAACGTAACTTTTAAACAAAACAGTTTTTACTCATTTAAAAAAACTTTTGTGTTGGGTACCATTTTGTACAAACACAGTTAATTTAAACAAATCTGCTTTTAGTTTCCTCATGGTTGCACATGAAAATAAGCTGCAATAGAAAATGAAGTCATCGAGGGATTTTTAAATAGCAGAAATAGGCAGTCTTGCCATGCAGAAGAAGCAATATTAAATATTAGTTTTTCAAAAAAAGAAAAAAACCACAAGTTTAAAAATATTTAGTTCAAGTCACAAATCTTTCCCCAATACAGAGAAATCCAAATGCAACGCATAATTAGCTGCCACTTAGGATGGCTATTCTGAAAAGTAGAAATACTTTCCAGAATTGATAATTTTCATTGATTTGGCACAGAAAAGAAGTCTGAGCTTACTTAGGTACAAGAAAGTGATTAAAAAAAAGGGTAAACAGGAAGAGAGAAAATAAAAAGCAAGAATGAACGAGATAGTAGTTGCAATCACTAAAAAAAAAAATCTGTGCATCTCAGTCATTGCAGAATACTGTCTACAGCAGGTGCGAATTCCAGGTAATTGTTATTGCAACATGGATTTAATTTGCTTGGAGGTAGTCTCATCATTCAAATGCTTTGTTGTGTACCTAAACACAGAAATAAAAGTCGAGATGAGCATAGATGCCATGGCACTTTGGCTTAACAAATATATAATTTCTTTGTTTATGGCTCAACCAGACTGCACCAGAACAAAACCCTCAGCCATGGATCATCACCCACTCTATGGTTACCAAGAACACAAATCAGATGTTCTGATCAGAAAATGCTCTTATCAATCAGAATTATAACCCAGCAGCCTCGCACGAAGGGGACTCCAAAATAAACCTCAGATGGGCATTGGCTTTTGTGCTCCCAGGTCATTCCATAGTAAACTCAGTACCACTTGTGACAGGTAATTATCCATCAGACTAATCCTGACGTCTCAGCTCACAGGAAACATCTTCAAATAAAACAGCTTCAGAAACTTTTCTTCAAAATTTCCAGTGGCCAAAACTGCCTCAGATCCCTCAATGACAATGGATTTAATAACTTTTCAGCCTAATTTCCTGCTTAGTTAAGCGATTGTGCTGCTAAAACTCAACAGCATACACACGTGCTTATTTCAGCCCCTTCCCCCTCTCAAATTTCTCTAGTACAACAGCACATTTTTAAATCACTATAAAAAAACTTAGTTATATTTTCAAAAGGGAGTACTGTATATCCTCAATGCAGGCTTCTCTGTATGATTAATTTCCCTGATCTTCCTTCCTCACTAATCTAAAAGCAAATAAAAACTTATTCCATAATTTAAATTTAACATGTTAAATTAGCACTTTCATTGTTATCCACAACTGCAGTGCTATTTTAGTCGTTCACTTGATAAATACATAATGACTTTTTGGTCTGGAAGTTAATAACACAATCGATTTCTGCACTTTTTGGTAATCTATACTTTCAACAAACAAGCAGCCTAAGGTTTTCTGAAATCCTGAAAAGTTACTGCACTTGGTATTCTGCCCATGTGAAAAAGCTGAAAATGATTACAATACTCAGATGAATTTGAAATTACAAACAGCTGATCTTCCTCCAAAAGTCATACCACCTTCCATTTGCTTTTGAAACACATTATCTATCTCTTGAGGAAACATGAGAACTTCTCACTCCTCCAGAATCCATGACTTAGATTTGGACTTAATTTGTCATGACGACATCTTGAACCTGTTTTCATCACACAAGCACACAGCAGCTCACTTCTGTATCTCTTCCTAACAATTCCAAATGTGGTTTTAAAAAAGATTTAAGTATCCTACTCAAACGAGTAACCAAATGTACGAAAGCAAGACTGTTAAGCATCCATGCATGGAAAGGGTCGATGCATGGAAAGCTCAGTGTGACAGCACTGACTGGATTTACACTGATAACCACAAAGTTAATTGTGGTTGTATAATTAGTCAAAAGTTAAACCTCACTGCTCAACAGTGTGAGAACCTGAACTACAACTTCCATGTCCTTTAATAGTGCCAAAAATGATGGGAAAAAATGGGGTACCAGTAAAGACTGGTGTTCAATGCAGCTACAATCACAATAAACAGTCAGAAAAGCAGTGATAATGCAGCATTTTCCCTCTGGAAGCTTGGGTTTTTACTGATCGCCATCTCAAATACTGATCCTGTACATGAAGTTCAGAGATGAACAACAACATGATTTTACCATGAAAATACTCACATGAAGTCTCAAGTTAAGCACAGGCATTTTATTCTTTTAACTAATAATCTGAAACAACTTTGCAAATGAACCCTCTTACAAAACCACATTATTTTACTTCTTACACATCATAACACATAAAAATAAAAAGAGGGCAAATGAAATTAAAGCAGTTTCTCTACAGATAAGGAAAGCAAATCACAACTGCATACTTTCAGGCGAGACAAACTACATTCCACATTCCAAAGCAAGTGCATGAATAACAACACCCAGTTACAGTTATCTGTTACCAAAGTAATATGATACTTTTCCAAGTAAGGACGAGAAGGAAGACTTCATCTGCCTATCACATTTTGACACTTTTTGCCCCTTCTCTCATGCTGGACACCCACACAAAGAACATGTTACGGACTATAGATACAGATTTACAACCCAAATTAGCAGATTTTAGATTAATATATTAAATTAACAATTTTTCTTTACTTCCCCAATTAATGTGGCAAATTCTTGTCTCGTCTGTTCGACAGCAAAAACAGAGAGACTCGTGCCTTAAGTACCTTCTGAAAGAGGAACAATTTCTAGTTACTTACCATACCATACTGGCTCATTCTCAACCTTCATGCAGGCACTGTATGCAAAAAGTTATATCTTACAATGAACTGCAAAGTTTACAACCCAGCTGTTAAAACACAGAAGCTTCTTCATACATCCTTGTCTCAAGACACATTGGAAGAGGAGCCTGCAATAATCACACTCACCTTTCCTTGTAACAGTGACTGAATACTTCGCTGTAAAGAAAATGCCCTGGACAATTCATGAAAATTCACATCAAAACATCAAAAAAATCCAAGAAAATAAAAAAGAGTACCTGAGAGCATTTAGAAGGCCTTCTACACTGTTAGGAGGCTGGTCTTTAAGAACTTTGATGCATCCTTTCATCTAGGAGTTAAAAAAAATAGAGTTTTTTCCACGCTAATACCTTCTGAGTTCACAGGAATGTTTAATATTCAGTTTGTCAAACAGAAAAAATTAAGTATTTAAAAATAGCAGTAGTGTAAAGACATTTTCTGGATATTACAAAGGAATTAAGCTTTCAGTACTATATTTTACTGTGACAGACTGGCTTAGCTACTTAAAGAGCTGCATCACGTGCACCTTCAGCAAGTTTGCTGATGACACCGAGCTGTGTGGTGCAGTTGACACTCTGGAGGGGAGGGATGGCATCCTAAGGGAGCTGCACAGGCATGAGAGGTGGGACCCATGAACCTCATGAAGTTCAGCAAGTCCAAGTGCAAGATCCTGCACCTGGGTCTGGGCATCCCAAGCACAAACACAGGCTGGGCAGAGAACAGATTGGGGGCAGCCCCGAGAAGGACTTGAGGGTGTTGGCGGATGTGAAGTTCAACATGAGCCAGCAATGTGCTCTGGCAGCCCAGAAAGCCAAATGTGTCCTGGGCTGCAGCAAAAGAAACGTGGCCAGCAGCTCAAGAGAAGTTATTCTCCCTCTCTGCTCTGCTCTTGTAAGACCCCACCTGGACCCAGCTCTGGGGTCCCCAGCAAAAGGAGGACATGAACCTGCCAGAGCGAGTCTAGAGGAGGCCACGAAGATGATCAGAGGGCTGGAGCACCTCTCCTGTGAGGAAAGGCTGAGAGAATTGAGGCTGTTCAGCCTGGAGAAGAGAAGGCTCTAGGGAGGCCTCAGAGCACCTTCCTGTACCTAAAGGGGGCTACAAGAGAGCTGAAAAGAGACATTTTACAAGGGCATGTAGTGATGAAGGTGAATGGCTTTAAACTGAACGTTGTGGCTGCCCCATCCCTGGAAGTGTTCAAGGCCAGCTTGGACAGGGCCTTAAGTAACCTGGTCTAGTGGAAGGTGTCACTGCTCATGGCAGGGGTGTTGGAACTGGGTGGTCTTTAAGATCCCTTCCAACCCAAACCATTCTACGATAACTTTAAACAATGCAACTTTCATGGTAAGCTCTGCTTTATTGATCTTTAAAAAACCCCAGAACTGTGAGCAAAAATACGTGTTTATGATAAATCTATTAAGAATTATTACTTTCAGCCAATGAAATAATGATCAGCTCTGTAGTTAATACATTGGGCTAACAGTCCATTTGAAACAACCACAAAACCAGATACAGTAACAGCATGTATCCCACAGACCTACTATCACACTACAGTAGAAAGTTAAAAACTTGAAGACAGTGGATGGTGAATTGAGCTATTTACCAGACACTGAGGAACAAGCCAGGTGCTGTTGTTATTTTCAGTCATTCTGATCTGGATCTTTCAACACAACCACTGTTTACGAGTATTACAAGACACTACCTGAATTCCATAAAAACAGATTTTTCATGACCTAACAATGACCTCTCACATGTCTGAAGGCCTGGTTTGCATTTCTCACTACCTAAATATATATTTTTGCTCATAGCTACCACAACCCATTTAGCACCAACCCAATGTATACATCTGCTACTAGAACCTGGAAGATAGAAAAGGGGTCTACACACAATTGAAATAGAAGAATATTTAGCAACAGTAACTTACATCAATTTTTGAAGTTTTGGCAAAAGCACCCACCGGATGCACGTGGTCATAGAGTATGATGACACCCACCATTACCCTCAGACAGAATGATACTGTTTCCTCATTTGTAAACCTGCTTCTATATTCACTGTAATTTAAAAACACAGGTTATTATCTGTGAAACACAAGGTAAGAGTACATACTAGTAACACCCAAAGTAAGATTAAACAGAAAAATTCTACTATAAATCTTCAGAGAAAACGACAAACAACAAACAAAAACCCAACCAAATCCACCAATCGCAAACTTTTGAGAGTTTTCTTTACTCCCTTTAATAACCTGCTAAAAGCCTGATGGCTGCTTAGTTACCCGAAGATTAATAAAAATTCTCAAACCTAAAATAGAACCCTGCTGCTACACTGTTTAGGTTTTTTTTCCAGATATAAAAAAAATTAAAACAAGACATAGTAACTATGTTTCCAATGCTTCCTACACTTTTCCCTGTCACCCTCTAATACACACCCAAACTTCTGACTTAGACAAAAAAAAAAAAGACAAGATAATGAACAACATTTAACTTCTTTCTTGAATGGAACAGTCCATTCCTAAGGAGGGTAAGAATATAAATGTTTGGAGCCCCTAATGCACTCCAAAACAAATGCACTGTGGTATTGGGACAGAAATTTATTTAAGTAAGACATAGCTCATGCCCAAGTAATTTTACCGATGGAAAACTATTTAGAATACAGAAGAAACGAACAAAAAAAAATAAAATCAAAGTTTAGTCTGACTTTCTGGTCATACTCCCAGGGCCTCTCAAACACACAGTAGACAATAGACTGCCTTCATGCCTAGAAGTTGTCTCTCGATTCCCCAGAGAGGAGCTCTGTCATTTTGTTAGAGCCATCAGCCGGGCCAGCCCGCAAGGATGTACCATCCAGAGCATTGCCCACAGCCCCTCTTTCAGGAGGCCCTAGGCAATCATGCTCAAATAGTCTCTTTCTCTGAATTATACATGAGAAAACCACTTATAAAGAGTGCCAAGAGGTTGTCTAGCTTCCATAGCCATTCTATTTTTAAATATTAATATGTTCAGGAAAGTAGACCGCATGATTTGCGTGGCTGGCAAAATGAGACAAGGTGGTTTCATGTCAAGGTAAACCACCAGGCTGGTAAAAGGAAAATACCATAGTTCCTAATTACCCCAATTATATTTCTTTCACGTTATGCATCACAAGTCACATCTGAAATAGAGAGATGACTCATACCCAACCCAAGCACTGTTTATACTCACGGGGTTTCCAGCATGACCCTGCACACACTAGCCATGGTGCTTAAGCAATCTGTTGTATTCTCTATTGGTAAATTTTTATTCTGCAAAAGAAGATTAACCATTTCCAAGTCAATTATTGTGAAATACTATAATATAAAACCTAAATCAAATCACTTATCTGCTGGCATGGCAATTAATTGGCAGGAATTAAAAATATCAACACAACTATAGTAAGTCAGGTAGTCTTGCACTGGTTTTGCAAACGCTACCATATAGATTAGCAATTTACAATTTACCTGTAAAACTTAGAATTTTATATGTTTTGCTTGCTTGTTTGTAGTCAAAGAACTACACCACTGACATGACTGACTTTTGGAAAGTTTTGAAGGAAGCATCAAACCTGCTCCTCCAGGGACAGAAATTTCTACAGCCAAATACATTCATCTGCTATAACAGTAAAATTGTTGCAGACAAACATCACAAAGAAATGTAAAACAAGACACCAATTTGCTTAAGGCTTTTCAAGCATAAAGCAGAACTCAGGAAAAAAATTAAAAGATAAGTGTAACTTTGCATTATCATCTAATGTACAATTATGTTTTACTAAGAAATAGTGTGCATTCTTCACATGTAAGCCAAAAATCATGAGTTACCACAAGGCAAGCAGAATACTTGTGGTGACTGGATTTTACCACCAATATTTATTTAGGTAGTTAAGGATAAATAGGGATATCTACAGGGTCAAAATATTGGAATACTTTTCTAGTTGAGGTTCCTCCCCTCTTTTGCAATAACGTACTGTACTTGACTTTACACAGTGTAACAAAAGTCTTGGGAAGGAGAAAATGAAGCTACAATTCCTTTCCCTATTTCAAACACAGGGAGTCAAGTTGTTTCCTCTTMAATTTTTTGGAATTTCTGCTCTAAACCACCACCAAAATGCAAGGAAAATACTTACCTGCCCCATCTCCCTCTCTGAGGAAGGCTGTCACTACTGATGTGACACTATCCATTAACTTTTGGTGACACACACACGAAGTGCCTGGCTGAAGTCACTAGTCCCCTACAGCACTGGGGAAAGACATGCTGTGTTTCCCGAGGCTCCAAAACCCAAGTTTGATTTCTAGATGCCAGATTTGACCTGGTACAAGTAGTGTTCCACAAGATGCCTGGCCCTGCAGTGCACTGAAGCACATTTTCCAAGCCATAAATTTACACTCTTACCTCTGACACAAACTTTGTTGTAGCATCACTTAAGGTTTTCAACATTGGTGTTGCTTCAGCATAAAATAAAGACATTCTGTTTGCCAACTCATTATTTACTTCATTTTCTCCCTCCGCCTAAAAACAGAAGCAAAAAGGGTTTGGTTGTTCTGCACATGAAGAAGAGAGGTGGTAGCGTAAGATTACATTTCATCTCATCCAAAGGTTACCTACTGGGACATTGTTAATCCTCATACGGCTCAGAGTTCTTCTATAGTAGCTGAAGTCATTCTGTATAGCAGGATTTGTCATCTGGGCAGATATGGAAGCAAGACAGTTGTGACAAATTCAAGAAAAATAAGGACAAGTTTTCATAAAATATAATACCCTGAACAAGTAATATTCAACTTCCTGAAGCAGAAAGGACTGTGACGTGTTGGGAACTGGTAAGCACAACATGAAAGCTTTCTGGTTAGTTTCTCAGATTTTGCAGAACAAGATCTAAAGGAATGAGAAAAGGGGCAGTCTCCTAAACAGGAGCTGGAAATTAGTAGGTTGAAAAAAATTGCTTTGTTAGTTTGACTCCAAGGATCCAGCAAATTATCACTTCAGCTTAGTTCTCTGCACATTAGCAAGAAAATAGCTGGACTATGGGTGTGCACAAACTAAAACCAGCACCATTATACCAAGAGATATGCCAAATTTGGGTGAAGAAACATGATTAATATGAACTGAAATACAACAAGTGCCTAAAGCTAACATGGTATTTCATCTGCTTCCCAGTTTAATCTAACTCTAGGTCATGTGAACAAGCCAAGCACATCAGATATTTGAGTATCCACTGCACATTCTATTCCAGAAGAGAACACAGCCCAGCTTGCTTCAGTAAACAGACTTGGCTTCCTTTTCTAGCCTTTGTGCTTACCAAATCATGAGCTCTTACCTTGAGCTCATCAAATCGGAGTGTAAAGTGAAGGATTTCTGCAAACTGCTTAGCAAGAGCCTGCTCTCGCTCCAGGTGTTGCGTCGGGGAATACGGAGTGCTCGTCAGGGCTCCCAGCAGGCCTCGCAGTCCTGCCTCTGGAATGACAGGACAGGATTTTGCAATATTCACCTGCACCTGCTTCTTGTGCCTCTATTGGCTGGTATTCTGCATGCTAGAATTGAAATATACATCTGCCAAAACACAGGGTAATTAATAATAAAGGGGCTTGATGAATTGCTTATCTGTGTGTCACTGTTGTCATATTTACTTACAAATTGCTGTACAGACTAGGTCTAATCAGCACTGACATCCACAAAAAAATCCTATTGAAAAGTTATATTCAAGCTTTGTCTGCACCATTTGTGTAAAACACATTTCACTAACGTGTTAGCAGACTTCAGCCTTTAAGGTAACACAGAATTCAAGAGGCACATAACTATAAGCAGAAGTCATGTCTTATTTAAAATAAATTTATAATCCAACTTCCTGTTCATCTTCTTGAGAAAAACACCTCACCTACTTAACAAAGCAGAACTTGCCTGCAAAAAGTTTCCATGTTTTGAGCACTTTTTTTCATAAACTATGTTAATAACTCTGATTAAAAGTGAGATAACAACAGATAGCTTGTGAAAAAAAAACAAGTCTAATAGGTTTTATCAGCTTAGTTACCACATCAGTAAGGTTGATTTCATAAGAGGCATGAAGCACCATCTTAAGTATTGCATCTGTAAGAACCAAGATCACGCATTTCCTCAGATCGAAATATTTCTCGTGTTTAAGGAGGAATAATACAGTCACTTTTAAGCACTCTTGGTATCAGAAACATTAACAGAATTAATTTCCAACTGTTTAGTTCAAACAATCAGTTGGTTACTGCTTTCCAGAGTTACTAAAGGAGCAGAGAAAGGATGACAAGTATGCTCCCATTCTCTCTCTCCTCTCAGGTATCCACTGAAGCAACTTTGCTGTCATCTAATCCAGTGTATGGAAGGAATCTATGCAATACAAGATTTTTTCCATTAAGGAGCTGACCCAGATGTGATCACATCTGAATATGCCAAATGTACTAATTAATGAAGACAAAAAACCCCAAGTTAATTCCTTTCCACTTACCTAGTCTTTGAGAAAATTCATAGAATTTCTTTAGTTTGCCTACTAGTGGAACAACTGCACCCCATGCCTTCTCTTGCAGCTTCTCATCATTTGGATGCTGTATTGCCTTAAATTAGAAAAAGAGAGGAGAAAATGCTTAGATTAGGAATAACTGATGCCCTGATGACAAAAAMCAACCAACACAAAAAAACCAAAACACCTATTCAGGACAATTGTTTGAAGAGCTAATAATTAAAAATTCTACCTACTGGCAAGTTTTCAGTTGAGAGACAAGCATGTACTAACCCATGTGAGTTCCAAAAAGGTCTAAAGAATTGTGTTGAAAGTAAGTATCCTGAACAGGAAAACAACTTGGAGAGAGTATAAAGAAATGGTTAAAAATCAAGTTACTCAGATAAGAAAATTTATGTAATCAGCCCCAGTTAATTAAAATTAACAACTTTACTGTGGTTCCTCCAAGCAAAAATGTTTAGTGATTGAAGTCTCATCCTAATGTTGGTGTTTATCACTAATTCCCGAATTTGCAGAGGAAAAACAATTGCTGTGAAATTCAGGCTAAATATTGCAGGAGGAACATATAAGCATAATCAACAACATAAAGCACCACCAGGACATAGTGTATACCACAGCTTTAAGGTATATATGTTTAGACTTTGTCTTTACTGTAAACTTCCCAGACATATAATACCTTAAATTCGACCTCTCTAGGTTTTTAAAATAGAAATTTGACTACTTAGCAACTGAAAATACACTAAGAAAACAGAAATAAAAATGCTTGTAACTCTCCAGCTGCATTTTCACAGTCAAGTCCTTGATTCCAAAATTTGTTTCAGTCAACCCTGGGCTGTGACTTGCAGCACACTTGTCTCTGGTCCCTAGAAAGTTTCCTTCCTGCATGTCTACCTCCTCTCAGGAGTCTCTCTCCTTTTCCCATGGGATCTGATCCTACAGCCTCTCCCTGAACACTCTCCTTCCCTGAAGAATAAGTAAGCAGTCTCCTCTCCTAAGCGTTTTGTGTGACACAGTTATCCTTCTTAAACCCACCTTATGAATTCCACAGAGACAAAAACTCTCAAAGCTGAATGGCTATGAGCATCTCATATTCATCTGGAGTGAGCAGAGATTCCTCTTATCTAACAGTATTTCTTAACGGTATGTTAAATGAGTAACTCCTTACTTCAGGAGCAAAGTCCCCATTGCTGCATGTCAGGAAATAAAAGGGTATTGGGGTATAAATAAAAGGGTATTTATTCCACCCTTTCTTAAACATAAAGAAAAAAATGGAGTGACATTCTGTACAGAAACTTTGCTTCTGTTCCAAACATCTACTCTAGTAAATAAAAGGGATTGAAAATGAGATGCCTTTTGTGTTAGGATTATCACACTAGGCTTCTCCAGTTACAATACAAGAGGATGTCAACACTACTCAGTATGGCACTGTAGTCACACCATGCTCTTTCCAAATTCACTATTAACTCAAGAAGAGTTTATGTGGGAATACAAAGAAAAATCAATAGCAACAATTCCCTAAAATCTCTGAGAAGCATCATTTGCTGTTACGTATGTGGATTAATATGACTGAAACAAGCAACATCTGTTTCACTGTTAAAAAGAAACATTCCAGAGCAGAAATTCAAGACAGTGATTTTAATAGACAACATGCTCTGCCAAAACAGCTCCTGCAAGCAAAGTTAAACCCCAGCAGTATTTGGTTAGGATCAGACAATGAACAACCACAGTTTGTGCACAATTGTAACGCTCTAGCTCACCTCTCGTATTTCATGGCCAGCTCCTCTATATGACTGCAAGTCTTCCAGTATTCCTTCTGCATCCTTTAACACTACATTCACCTGATTATAAATTTCCTTTTCAGATTCTGTAGGTTGAGCATCTAAACAGCAGAACATATTAAATGTGTATATATATATATATTTAACAACAACATGGAATTCAATAGGCACACCATCACCTATGGGACAAATTCCTCATGCAGCAACTCATCAAGAATTTTCATTCCCTGAAGAGCTACTACAATGTACAAGGAACTCTAAGAGAGTAATTGTATTCATTTTAGTAGTCTCTTCAATTACCATCCTAAAAATTCACCTGGATTCTATCCTTCCTGACTTATTTAAAACTGAGCTAGGAGAATAAATCATGATGAATTGTCTTTATGACTATCATATAATCTCACCTTGGGGTGCAGTAGAGGCTCACTGGAAGAAACTTAGGTAAGCACTCAAAAGACACACTTGCTGCAGATAGCACAGGAGGTGTCCATGTCTACTGTTATCCAGAAAAACTGCATCAGATTATTTTCCATCTTCTCTGCCTCATCTTTAACTGACTGGGAAAGTCACCATATCTTTTAATTCTAAATATATTTAATTCTCAAAACATATTCCTTATTGGACTCATTGCATAATCAGAGTTGAGAACAAAAAGTTCTAGTGTGAGCCAGTGTAGGGCTTTCTTTTTTGTTCCCTGTCTTTAAAGATATAAGCTGTCTCCCTTTTTCTTTCTTTTAATTAGCTAAGGACTTTCCTTAGGATTATAATTTCAAAAAGCTACATGCACATTTTTAAAGAAATGTGATTCTGTAAGAGGTATGTTTTGAGAAGAATCAACAAAAGGCTTTAACCTTTAAAAACAATCACCTAGCACAACTATTTCAAACATAGTTGACCTGAAACAAAGTAATTTTTTATTTTAAAATTCTGATGGAAGCTAGAAGGTTAGTTCCTTTTAGACTCATATTTAAAAAAACAATTGTTAGTTACTGAAGCTCTTGTGAAAAAAACCCCACTTCTCTGTTAACATGGGCAAAATACATTATGGAATAAACATCATTGTATTTTAGTCCACTATTTCCAATGCCAAACATCAGGGTATTAACAATAGATGCTTTTTTATAGGGACAAACAAAAGCTATCTAAGGACAATATATCCTCATGACTTTGTGCAGTTTGAACAGTGTGGAAAATGCCTTTTTAGAAGCGCTTTTTCCACGATCCATATGCACAACTTCCCATGGAAGTTAGGTACGTCTTTACATTTGAAATAAAACTCTCACAGTATACTAGTGTTACACACTAGAAAAACACAACAGAAAACAAAATTTGTATTTGGAGAAAATCATTTTCCCATGCATGGCCTGTATGGATTTGCTGTCATTTTTGCAGAATACTTCTTATTTTTATGGTTTAATGCATAAAGAGTGGGCATTATTAGCAAATATGCCTATATATAGACCTTGCAACAGTTTAACTGATATTTAGAGAAACATCAAGAATTAGCACAGGTTAAAAAGAACCTGGTCACTCCTTTAAAAATAAATACATAAAAGAGCACCACATTGATTAGGCATCGAGTAAAAGTGGCCATTGCTTTTCAGATCATCACAAAGGTCACATAATTTTGAAAGCTGCTGAAGACTGCTGTAAGAAATGAAGACAAAAAACGAGGGAAGAGAGCAGACAGGGAAGCACCAGTTGACTGGCAGCAGTTCATGCACAAACATGAAATGCTCTAGTGAAATACAGACTAAAACGTGAAGCTCTGTAGCATTCCAGATTGTGTTGTTAAATAATGCAATCAAGACTTGTCACTTGGATTGTCTCACACTGAGTACATCTCCTGCCCGTTTAATTTTTCATGCCATTTTTTTCTTTACTCTGTGTAGTAAGGAAAGTTCATTTTTCAACACTGGAAGGGGCACAGAGCAGAAGGGCCCATAAGAACTTCTGCTCTTTTCAAAAATCTACCAACAAGCTGAACAGCCGTAGTACTATGACCCTCCATACTCAGAAATGAACATCATCTTCCACATACAAATTCAGTGGTCTTCACTGAAAGCTGGCTAGGCAAACCAACACCATCATCATCTCCCTTAGTGTAGGATGTAATCAACCAATTACTGTATTTAATTTCCCTAAAATRTTCCAGGAAATCTAAACCAACGGTTGATACTTGACTTGGGGTGGTGGGTTTTTTTTTTTGTTTCTTTATCACAAACTTTCTAAATATCAACTTGTTTTAAAACCAAGTAGGTACCGAGTTATTTATTTTGGTATGTATTTCATTTTTGGTCGACCAAATCCTCTCYAAAAAAAGAAATCTGTAAACCTGATTTGTCCCAACTCATTTCCTCTGCCATCTTTGATTTTTTTACACCTAAAAGACAGCTCAAATTTAAAAAGTAAACTTAAATTCATTTATAATCCCTTCACAATACATTTAAGATGTTATTAGGATAGGGTTAAAAGGATGGTATAGAAAATCTTCAGAGCCTAATGCTGGCTGACCCAAAGCAATTGGTTTATTTGCTTCTCAGTGCTGGTCAGGGCACTGGCAGGGAAGAAAGAGGGAGAGGTCCCTCTTCCCAAGCACTGTTAATCACGTTGAATAGATGGAGGCAGCATTCCCATATTATGGGAATAGCATCCCTCAATACGCTAACTCAAGCTACAAGACTTTCACTAGAGAATCACTAATTGTGGAACTCCTCTTCCTCAATGCGGAGTGCACAGAGCAGGAAAGAGTTGTACTTCTGGAGTTACTCTTGGCAACTAAGAAAAAGCAGCCAGCAGTGTCAGGCATCCAAACAGCAGGATGAATGAGACAGGAAATACCCGAAATTGTATTTTTCCCCTGTCCATGTAAGTTCCTACTACAATTTTACAACAAGGCTGTGCCTTTACCAACAATTCCATAGAAAGAACAAACACAGGAAGCACAGCACAGCTCACTGAGGTGTTCTGAGGTTTGCTACCGTAGCCACAGGAGCTGACCCCTGGTTATTTAGGGCAACTTTCCTACTTTTAATCCAGTAGTAAAAAAAGCAAAGACTGAGGTCCTGCAAGTAAATAGGGAGTTCATCTTTAAATTAATGTTAAATTTAATCAGAATGTTACTGCACTAGATGCAATATACATTTGGAGTTCAGAACACTCACATGGTAACATATTAGAGACAGAAGAGTAGACTTGAAACAATGTACAAATGCTGTTATGTGAACTAAATACTACAAAAGTAAGACAACATATTGCAKGCGGGGAACACACACATTTAGTGACTATTAAAAAAATATTTGGCTAGCCTACAGAACTAGTAGGGAGAGAAATTTGGGGTTAAAAGTTTATACTGCACAGCAAACTATTTAAACTGAGATTTTTCCCAGGGAAGAACACATCAAGTCATCTGAAACTGTCTGGGACAAAACTCACAAACAAGGGAGAAAAAAAAAGCCAGACTGCTGGAGATGAAAAAATTTATTCATCTCTATTGGCATTACTACGGAGAACGCTGTCTCTGTGGCTCCTCTGAAAACTGGCCAAGTTCTCTGGAGATAATGCAGAATACTGTCAGCACTAGCTTGAGATCACCATCTGAAAGTACACTGTATTTTAGCTACTATTCAAATCAGTAAATTCGGAAACAATTTGCACTGTGACAGTAATGACACCAATGTAGAAGTTGAGCTGTAAGTTTCCCACATTTTAGGTGGCTGTTTTGTGTGAAAAATATTGACCTGTGCACTTTGCTCATGTTTTAATGGCACTGCACAGACTTTAGAAGAATACTTAAGACAACTATTTGTTTCAAATAGGTAGAGGTGAATGACCAAAGAGAGCATAAACTTAACCAGTGTTGAGGCAAGGAAAAGCCAACAGCTCATCATATCATTTTTTGCATGTATTCTGACAGTCAGTCACACCAATCACTGGAATCTAGCACCAAGATAAATATCTGCGGGAGAAATAATGGTTAGAAACCAGTCTAAAACCTTTCTAAATTTGAAATTTGTAGCACTATAAAGCTTTATGGACATAAGTTTTTAGCTCTTTATGGTACTATGCAAGAAACATTGTATCCTGCTCGCTCCAAAGACATACATGGATTTAAGAACAAAAGACTTCAAACTGCCTACTATTGGGCCAGGCATAACACAGAATGGGCAAATTTGTTTTTAATACAGAGCTTACTTGTCCTTCCACACAAAAACACAACATTAAGTATCACAAGATTAAGTGCCAAGTCTTGAAGAAAGATCTTGGCTGTGTCAAAGCCAAGATCCTGTCAAGGCAAGCTATCTGAAACAGAGGAGAAAGAAGCATGGATACACAGTATAGCAGCAGAAACAAACGCAGGACAGGGTCCAAAATGAATAAAGAACAGTCTAACAATTCAGCCATAATATAAGTCACTTAATTTGACTGCATATGTAAGCATTTCATGTCAGCAACCTGCTTACTCTCATGCCAAATCCTGTTCATGCTCAAAACATGCATTTTAAAACAAAACTGATAGCTAAAGAATCTGTATTTAAAAAGAAGAAAAAAAAAACCAGCAATTTTTATTGCAATTTATTTTAGATTTATGTATCTTCTAACCAACTAACTTGAATTTCATTTAGTCCAATTAAATGTTCAATATCTGGAGATTAAGCCAGAGCTCCACAACTCCAACAGTCTCACATGTGAGTTCTCCCTACTTCACTAAATCCTACCTAGTCTGATGATACGACAGATTTGGTCTTAAAAAAATTTTGCTTTCTGATTTTTGAACACAGCCCTTGATAACCTTCCCTTTATGAATAATTTGTATGGCTATCATCTTCCAATAACAATATATTCAGAAGAGACAAGTGATAAAAATCAACACTGCAGGGGTAAGGGTTTAGAGAAGTTATAACTTTAAATGCTATTGAAGCAAAACCATATTTCTTCAAGCATTTGCTTTCATATTATAACTAATACAACTGTTTCATCAAACAACTGAAACACAATTCAGGGGAAGAAAAGAAGATATAATGTACCTCAAATTATCCATATTACAATACTTCATCAATTTTTTTTTTTTATTATGCTATTCCACTGTATTTTATTACACAGTCAAAATGTACTTGAACATTAATTTTCTTATTTTATGCTTGCTGATGTACAGCTGGGTAAAGAAACAGCACATCCCAAAAGAAAGTAATTAAACATGCACAGCAGAAGCCAGCAACACTTACCTGCCATTCTTAGGCTACACTGTATCATGCAACAAAAACTAAAAGCAGAAATATTGACATATGTGAACCTTCTAGAACACTTGGCATTGACCAGAGAAGTTACAAATCTCTTTTTTTCAAAATCAATTTCATCTCTATAGACATTGAGTTCCCCCTTTTAAGAAGGCACAAGGTTGAATTTCATTGCCAAATCCAGTAAGGTTCACATATCCACCTTTAACGTGATGATGCTGGAGCTATGAATAGCTGTTGTGAGCCAATCCCTGTATGCAGCATTATTAAGTGACACACTGGAAGTGACGAGAATCAGATTTCATTTTCAGTCCTTCCTTTAAGGAGCATGTATCCCCTTGCAATTGCAGTAAGTCTTCAAATAATTACAATTATTTTTAAAGTTTTGTTTAAAAGCAGGCAGAATTTTGGTTTAAAAACCAAGAACCATATCAGGTTTCAACAGTCAGATGTAATTTGAAAGTCCTCCCTGAAACAAAGATTTTACATTTTAGGAACTGAGGATATTTTAGAACAGGTTATTGCTTTCCACCAAAGCTCGCTGAACAATTACCCATAGCTCAGGCATGCAAAGCAGTTAGAAGGGTGGCAAAATGGAAACATACATTTGGTACATGACAAATGCAGTCTACTGCAGGCAAAGAGTAATAGATATATAAAATCATCTTCTCACTTTCAAAATCAAGGAAAAAATTTGGCCCCTGCTCAAGGTCTGTGCATGTCAAAACTTTTAGAAGGTTCCCCATGTTAAGGTACCTGCCAAGACAAGAATGAGAGAAAAGAAAATTTTCTTTTTATAACAAAGAACAGCCCAATGTAGTTGATTGAAGCAGTGGGGAAAGAAGACCAGAGAGTTCCATCAGGCATGAACTTCAGGCTGCCGCCCTGATGGTGAAGGGAGATCCCCACTTCGAGGATGCACAGCTGGTGATCCCAGCAATGCAGCTTTCCTGTAAGAAGTGACTGTGTCACCGACATCCTCAGAGCTGCCCCTTGGCAAAGGGACAGAATCCAACCGAAGGCTTTGCCAGGGACTATTCCATCCCAGTACACCCTAGCACCAGTGTCCTGAGCAGGAGTACTGCCTTGAGGGCCAAGTACCAGATTTGAAAGCATTAGCCATGCTAGATTTTAACCTGATGGGACAACAGAAGGAAAGAGCTTTAATTTTGTCAGTCCTTATAATTGTGTCAGAAGGCCATCACAGAAAACCACATCAAGATACATCATTTCAATGTGCAGAAAATGCTAACACAGGTATGCCACAGATCTTTTACACAAGGTGCCTAAAACATCTGTGAAGCTCAGACAGTTTCACTTTGGATTTTTGGATGTAAAAACGCACATTAACTGCATGATGAATGACCAAAGCAGATCAGGAATGATTTAACACTCACTCTTGTGTACGAGAGGATTACAGTGAACAACTGCTCCGCACAGATTACTATGGCATACTGACAGAATTTTTCTTTTCATGATTACTTGATTTGCAGGCAGATGGATGGACATCACTGACCACAGAGACCCAAAATGACTAAGCACATGGAAAGAAAATTTACACGGCAGCATGATGGTGGCTTGGCTACTACTGGAGGGATGGGGGGAAAAAAACAAAAAAGGAACAGAAAAAACACATGCAACTCTTTCAAATTCCAGATTTGCAACTGAGTCCCCTGGCCTTCACTACAGCAGGTATAAGCAACCCTACTGTTACCATTTGAAATGCACCAGCTGTGAAGGGCTGAGAGACTTACTTTCAAAATCCAAGAAAAAATGTGCTGCATTGTGGTCTATGTCCCTGGTTAGCACCTTAATGAGATTACCCATGCCAGCAAACCTAAAAATAAAAATGGCAAAATAATTTAGTTCCAATAACCATTTCCTGTTTTAAGTACACGCCTGGGTCTCACTGGAGCAGGGTTCCCATTGCGTTTTTCACACTGGATTCATCAACTTCTGGTGGGAAGCAGAACACATGCACTGTACAGTGCATCTCCATGTCCCCTCTTCTCAGGGACCAGTGATTGTTGAAAAAATGGAAAAGTTAAAAGCTTTGCCAAAAATAAAGATCTGAATTACTGGCTCTTTTTCATCTTTGTTCAATACATTTAAAGAACATGTGACCTGTGATGACTGAGCAATTGTTTTGCATAACTGCAGCATCCAGTGCCAAACAAACCCATTATTGTTTAGGACAAAAGCAACCTCAAATGGAATGGGTGTCATCATAACGCTGTTTTTTTACTACCTCTCTATAATCCAAAACAGATTTTGGAAAGCATCTTAGTAGCAGTCATCTGTGGCCAATGAACATTTTTCCCATTAAATCACAGAGCTACAAGTTAAACAAATTAGACTCTTTCAAAACCAGGAGAGAAATCAAGTTTCAACAGTTCTTCTTATGTTTGCTGCCACATCCCAGCTAAAAGAAATGAAAAATGGAAGAAAAATTAAATAGTTGTTAGATTGAGATCAGATAAATTATTGAAACAGTTTCAAATGTTACCACAAGTCTCAGAAATCAACACATTCAGTAGGAGCATGAAGGTACTTTTTCAAGTATCTTCCCATGTTTCACAGAGGCTGAAAATACACCTAAGAACCATTGCTCTGAAGTGCCAAGAGCTCACTAGAGTGCTGCTGCAACACAAGCAAGACACCACCCAAAAATCTCATCTCAAATTATTTAAGAATAAGCCATCAATAGTCTGTCATTTGGATTCAAGCACAAGATATAAAAAAATCCATTTTCAAATTAGTCTAACTATACCAACCTACAAGTATATGCTGGTTTTTTCCTGATTTTTACGTTTACTGAAGACTCATGTTTACCTGGAGGAAGGAAGCATGACACTAAGAATCATTACCTCATTAGGAATCAAGGAAACCGAAGCAATGTGAACTCAAAACAAAGTGTATGGCAAAACAAATTTTCAGAACCTGTGTTGACAGATTTCTTGAATTCCGTAAGAAAAATGCAACTGGCTTGTGAGGGAAAAAGCAAACCAAGAAGAGCATATAATTTATTTTTTGGGATCTGCAAGATTCAGCAATCAAACAAAGCTAGAGAAGGAAGGGGGAATTAAACCCAAGTTGCTGAAAATAAGTCTTTCTTCCAACAATTTCTACAGAATTGAATGTTAATCTTAATGACTGTTAAGAATCTAAATTTTTAGAACAGTGACTTTGAGTGTAACCCAGCTGATCACAGGGCATTCTGCACACAGCACTTCATCAGTTGGTGTAATGCTTGCTTTTTCACATGTTCCACTTTCTCCTTGAAACTCAAGGAAATGCGAGACCTGCTTCTTAAGCATTTAAACTTAGCTTCTGGAAAGTCAGATCAGACTTTTGAGCCTGTGAGAAGCACTCATTACTTCAAGGAATTTTTAAATTATGGTGTCCAGCTGACAGACTCTTCTTAAAAACTAATCCATTAAAACATTTTTCTTCCAAGAGGCAGCTTTTCCAGGACCTTCTATCCCATAGCTTTAGMAAACTATTTTAATGCTACATGTGCACCAACGCTGTGTAAACATGCAACAACAGAAAGCAGAGAAATTATTTTTCCATATCTCTCAAGCGTGTTCTGTAACACAGGACTGAATAAGCCACTTTGTATTTCAGAGTTTTCCAGATTATGAATGTTCTTCTTGTTGAGGAGCAGACAGAGGCATCCTTAAACAAATTTTCAACAGGGCCAATAAAAAGCCAAAAATAGAAGCTGCACAATGGTGATCCAGTCTACAAATTCAGATTTAAAAACCAAACCTTAATCTCAGAACAGCATATTACGTATTTCAACTCCAACATTAACAAACAAGCAGCAAACACATGGCAGTGAATAGCGTTAATGGTCTAAAGAGAACTCCTATATTTGCAATTAGTGCTGTGCTTCAGCTGCACCATCCCCTCCTCCATCAGAATATTTTCCATATCTCAAAAAAATGCCTCTATGTAGGTTTTGCCTTTGTTTTGATATTAACCAGTCTCCTAAGAATTTACAGGCCCATGCATGTGGTTTAAATATTGGATAACACTACTTGTGAAGGTCAGAGTAGGGGCATGCTTATAGGGTGGTTGAAATATTTTGCAACTAAGTTTACAGAAGAGCAGGTAGCCACTGCAGAACAGATTGTTTCATTGAGCACCTACCACCTCCTAACACGAGTAGGGAGTTGGGGACTCGGTTTTTGCAGTACAAATACCTTCATCYCTCAGAAAAGTTTGCCAGGAAGAATACATGGTTCCTTTTCTGGAAGTTAAGTTTAACAGACAGAGAAGTACAATGAAAGTTTTGGCACTACAATGGAACAGTCCATGTGATATTCAAGCAGACGATGCAACCGACCTAAAGGTCACAGCTCAGCGAAGAGCCTCTCAGCAAAAGAGAAACTGATGACGATAATGGATTAATTCAACTATGACAGGAGCAAGATGACAACATGGGCTATAGGAGTGTATTTCAATCTACAGGAACACAAAGCTGCACGAACACTTGTTCATAATGAAGTTCCTAGCAGACCTCTCGCCTTGTGCATTCAGCATACTGAACAAATCTTGATAAACTTTAGTTACATCAGAATTTTACACAAAAGAGGTGCAATCATATTTGCTTTCTTAGCAGCAAAACATTCTCTCTATATTCAGTTTTTATAGAATGCATGGAAATCTAGCAAAGCTGGACAAACCCACTATTTTTGAAACTTGAATCAAGATGAACTGTAACACTTACTCAAGGATCTCAAGCACTCCTTAAAACTAAAAGACCTGCTGTGTTTTAAGAACTGTGAAAACAACCATTTCTCCACCTGTAATCCAGAAAGACTTTAAGAATCTATAAAGARCTTGAAAACCCAATTTAGACAAATATTAAGAAGTTATAATTTCTCTAGCACTTTTTCGGAAGACACTCTCTCTCAGCTTAGCATTCAAGGTAATGAATGCAAGAGCCAACAGGTCAGGATCTCTTCTGGCAAGGCTAAGCACTCGCTCCTCCAGCTCTGAAATGACCTTTTAGAAAAGAGATCATGGTGTCACCTGTGGAACTCCCCAGATATGTGGAAGCAGCTGCACCTCAACATGTCACAGCTAAGGTTAGATGGCTCTACACTTCTTACACATTATTTTCCTTCAAAAGGTACAGCTGAGCAGCAGGCAGAATTGACCTGTTGCACTCAGGTGGAACACTACAGAGGGGAAAATGAAATCTGACCTTTCTGAGAAGCTGCTGTGTCAGCAGAGTACCTGGATCAATCTAGAGTAAAGCAACCTAGCTCAGAGATGCATCAGGCCCTGGACAGATAAAGATTTACTAGAGATTCTTCTTTTGCTAAAGATGGCTTATCATTTGGATTTCTCCTGGGCCCAAAACACATCAAAGAAGGACCACTACTGGCTCTAATATGAACGATGATGACAATTTCAATGTAGCATGAGAAGCAGTCTAAAAAAACAGCCATTACATTACCTTCAGTGACGCGTTCTGCTATTTGATGCCCTGAAAAAGCATCACCAGCATGAAGATCTTTGTAGTTCTATGAAGATGTACTTTGGTAATTAACCACCATAGTAGCATGCCCAGCCAGTATTAATTTACCAACCACTCTTCCAACGTCCTTGCAACTCCACAACTTCAGCTGAAGTAAGTAGAATTACTGGTTTAGAAAGTCAGATGTGGTTCCAGGTGAGTAGCCCTGACATTGAGCCACCATTGCCTAGTCAAGGACATTTCCCAGCCACTAACTGCATCCTTCTTGAGCACGTTGCCACATCAATCAGCTCCCATTCAAGAAAGACTGCATGAAGACCTCAGCCAATAGCAAGCACTGCGACTGACTTTAACGTCCTGCAGCTGGGCTTTGTCTTGGAGCCAAACAGTTGATTCAGAGCACTGACTGGAGGTGAATTCTGTGGATGCTAACACACCTTTTCACTCACAACTCTTCCAGCACAACTGGAACAAAATTCACACAGAAGCTGTAATCCTCATCAAGAATTCTGCATACTGCAATCACTAATATCAAAATATTCACATGTCCAGCCCTAAGCACACTTTAGGTCACTACCTATTTGTTCTTCCACAGCTTCAGATCATCCACCTCTGTCCAATTTTATTTGGTATTCTCCTTCAGAATACAGTACACTTCAAAAACTACAAACCAATTTCTCTCTCAGGGATCTTACTTATTTTAAAATTTTATAGTGCAGTGTCCAGAGGCAACTCATTAGGTAAACTAACAGCCCAAGACTCAGTAAAAGCACACATTAGTCCACTGAAGTTTTCTCCTGCCACAAATCCAACATCATGAGATCAGAGCAGAACAAAACCAGTAGTTTCTGTCCAAAAACTGCCTGTCCCTGGGAGGCTGCTTAGAATCCCTGCTGGCATGCTCTGTACTCCAGCACAATACTTGAGCCACGTGGAGCATGTTATGGGAAATCGGAGCGCAAGCCAAGAACATGGCTTAAACTTGACCTACTTGCAGAGGAAGACATACGGAATGCCACATTGCATTAGAATGATTTGGCCCATTACAGCCTTATGGGGTCGTATGATGTTGCGTGTAGTGTCATGATCAGACAAGCGGAAAGCAAAGGCATATTTTCAAAACAAGTCTTGCACGCATGCCCTTCCTGTGGAAAACATCCCTGACACATTTCAGTGCCCCGGAGCCCCCCCAGGCTAAGCCCAGGGGAAATGTAACAGAAATACACAATGCAAGTAAATTCATCTGAGCAATGAAGAAATTTCCCCTCTCACACCTGAAAGAAAAACCTCACATTAACAAGGATTTTGTTTGCAATTGGTGGRCAGCTGGAGAACTTACTCTCATTACAGGTAAAACACCACAAAGGTGTTCATAAGCGATATTTTCTGTTGGTTTTTGTTCTATTGCAAGAATAGTATGCTTTCAAACCAGTGTAAAAAACCAGTTAAATAAATAGATTAAAAAAATCTGTTTGTGATCCCTGAAGAAAATCTGCTTCAAGAAAACATCACTTCGCCTTTTGGAAATGTATAGGCTATTCCCAACACTAAAATCCAGAGTATGAAAACTGTACTCCCTGAAAATCTCATATATATAGTTAAGCACAACACTTATATGGAAAGCACATCTAATGAAACAACAAGCATTTTGTTCCCAGGATTCAAGTTTTAAATTTTCATTTGGTCATGTAAATGTGGCATAAACCTCCAATTCAGAGATATTTTGGCAAAATAGTAAGTGAAAAACATTTACRGCATTAAAAGTCTAACTTGATAGTGGAATACTACAGTGTTATAACACTCACAGTGTCACTACATAAACAAAACACTGAATGTCTCCCTATACTGTTTTTCTAGAAGAATAATCCTATCAGCCCGCCAATTGTTTCAAGGCTTACTGAACAGTATCTAGCCATGAACAGGGAGAGGAAAAAAAAAAAAAAAAGAAAAAAGACACGAGGCAGTGAATAGGTGGCTGCCCACATCAGCTGAATCCAAGGCAGCCCTTAGCAACACATGGCATCACAGCCTGGCAGCCTATGGGATGCAGTGTTGCTTTTCTCCCAATGAAGCAGCAAAGCTTCGCAACCAGTGAGAATCTATCTGCCCTCAACCTTGACAGCTAGAGACTGCTGCAGAGATGGAAACAGGGTGGTAAAATACACTGCAGGAATCACTCTTTTCAAAGAGTTGTAACATTCTCCCTGGATACAAACATGTTTTTCCTAGTCTAATGCACATTTATTTCTCTTCTGAATAGTGCCAGAGCAGCAGAGATGCCTTCTGACACATTCTAATTCCTACTAATAACAGAGTGGAGTCTAAAGTAATAAAGATATGTGATTATAAAAAATCCCAAAGTAATAAAATACATTGTCCAGAAAATAAATACTTAGAGTCAATATTAAAAAAAAATTGTAGTTATCACTCACAGTCTGGAAAGAGACCAACACATGGAAACTACCACTTTTAGATTTAGGAAGGAGAAGGATGGTGCTATTAGATTGAAACAAGTTATATTTTGGATAAGCTGGTTTCCTTTTCAGGATTCACTGTAGCTCTAGCAACATTATTAATATTAAAGGTAACACTTCAGACCTGTCACCTAACTGCTGAATCAAAAACGTAAACGAAGTGCCAGAGCCACCCCCAGYTCTGCATAAGACACGCACTTTCATTCATTGATGGACAAGTTGCTCGAGCAAGCATTAAGATTTTATCAGTTTTTATGGACACTTTTGGGACACAGTTGCCAGTCCAAACCCGTGCCCAGACCCGCACACGGCTCTGCACTGCTGACACCCAGTGGCCACAAACTAGGGACTGCAAACCAACCACAACAAGAGTAAAAGATATGCTGGCCAAAAAAACCCCCAAACCCGAAAGAACCCCCGAAACAACCTATATTACTGAATTATTGGGGCTTCAATCATTAGCATCTTATCTGAATAGTGGAAAAACACATTACACAGCCAGATAGGAAATGTTTTCGTACAGGAAAGTGAGTATCCAGGCTACTGAAAAGCTGTTTGAAGCTGCCTCTGATGTCAGTTCATTTRGCTAAACTAACTTTGACACAATAACCTGTTTTAGTTGAAACTGAAGTTACYTTTTTTTTTTTTTTGAGATCACACATCATCAATAAAGTCTCCTTTCTGAACAAAACTGAATTCAAAACTTGTCATATCAGGAGGATGGAGGTCTGCCAGGGAAAACAAACTAGTGAATAGACTCACATTCCTCAAAACCAGAATTGTAAAGTACGGTCAGGGCAGTGTTTATTCAGTCCATTTTTYCTCTTAGAGGAAATCAAGGGAAAGGCACTGAAGAATCCACAGTTTCTTTAGAAGCAGTCAGAGCCTTATTAATTTGGGAACATTTTAGTGGCACAGCTGACACTGAATAACGTATTTGACAGGGGCTACAATMAAATAACTAAGCATGCTCACACGAGTCTGGAATAAACTCAATTTGTCTGGAAGAATTACGCTTGTTTTCAAAACAGAACCTGTATTGAAAAAGAGACAGACTACACTCCAAAAATCTGCTCTGATTTACCCTTCAACAAGTAACTGCACAATTGTTCCAAGAGTGAATCTGGGGCTAAAAAACAACCATGCTTTCCTCTTTCAAAATGGTACAAGCTCAACATGCTTTAACTTAATTCTGCAAAATGCTCTTTCAAATTCCATTACATTGCAACCATCGGGGAAAAAACACCTTTTTCAGTTCAGGGACACTTCCACTGGAATGCCATTTACATTCTGCTTTCTCCTTCGAAAGCCTGAGATCCGCAGAGTCTCCTGCAGCGCTGCAATTCCCCCAACAGAGGCCGCTGCCCTACCGCTGGATATTCCAGAGATAGGGAAGCTGGGACCAGTGTGTCCAACGTATCCCTGAGCCCTACAGCTCAGAGCCARCCACGTCCTTCCAGTCCAAACACTGGGTTTGGTGGTGTAACATTATCATGGAAACGGTGGCTGACCTCGAAGACTGTCTTTTTTCAAAGTAAACTCGGAATGTTTTTATCAGGTACATAAAGATGCAAAAAAACATTTAGTAAGAGCTGTGGCAGATTTACATGTCGTTTTTTTTACTTTTTTAGAGAAAAGCTGCTTACTCTACGAAAGCTGGCATGCCTTTTAAGATTGAGCTGTACTACCACATTACTAAGAAAGTTTCATATTTCAAGAATGTCAGCCTATAATTTAAGAACCCTCCAGCTCTCGTCTCCAAAAAAAAACCAAACTGAACAATAATTTGTATGGTAAGTCCTTCTCCTGCCAGCTTTTCACCTCTATATAAAGAAAAAAAAAAGAAACTGCAACCAAAAAAAAAAAAAAAAGCCAAAAAACCCCAACCCCAAATCTGCAAAGTTTTGTCTAAATGGTAAAAAGAAGTAGTATCTTTTCAATTCCTAACTAGTCCAGTTGACGTGCCATTTTTCAGTTGGTATTTCACATGTGAAACAGCACTCCTCTTCCAGCCCAGTTTGATTTGGAAATGGTTTTCTTTCAGAGTAACAAAATTCCCATCTATCAGACTGCCACACGTTTCAGTATCAGAGCTGGATGAAGCTGCACTGAGGCTCCAACAGCCTTGGCTGTGCTGCCATCTAATGCACCAGGAGAAGGAGTACAAGCACCCACATCGCTCTGCAACACTCAGGTAAAATGTTTTCTTCTAGTCTGGCTCCAAAAACGTTGCACCCCCTTCAGTGCCTTGGCTTGTAATCCTGCACTAACAATGTTATGACAAATTATCATCCAGCTGACAGATATAAAAAGTCATTGACATATTCCATCTCAGGGGACTTTTACTGGAACRTCACAGTGCTAAACCACAAACCTTGTGTATGGACCTGACACTGACTGTCCACCTGAGAATTCAGTTCAGTGACACACCAGCTCTGAAATATCAAGAAGGAAGGGAAGGCCTATGGCCTTCCAAATCACAGAGCTGGAAGGGCAGGTTTTCTTATTTCAGGATAGCTTTCTCATTATTTTGTAGACTTTCCTTTTTCTAAGACACCAGTCAGACAAAGTATGTTTGCAGAATACAGAGGGCTAATGAAGCACATCAAGATGATGATGGTACAACAGAAGATGAGTAGCAGGATGATGCTCCTTCCCATCCCATCTGTTTTCAGAAACAGCAACAGACAGGCATTAGGCACATAGCAGGATAAAATTGGTCTCTACATGGTTGTTTATATATCGGACGTTTCACAAGAGACTCCTTGCTAGATCAAGGATCTACAGCCATCTTTGTTAAATTCAGTTACTTCTTCAGATCTCCTCATAAGACATAGCACCAACTACTTTTACTGGACCTGGATAGTTTTTCCTGTTAGAAAGCAAATGTTAAACAAATACCCCTAAAGAAATAAAAAAGGACTGACCACACCAGTCCAGATTACTCTAGCTGTGAAAATATGATTATTTTTTACCTCATTTTCCATCTCTCCCAGCCTATCTCAAATTTTCTTTTAACCTTAAAAACAACCTAAAGGTGCCCGGTAAGCCTAAAATATCATAAAACAATTTTCATCCACCTGTTGGGAATATGGAGAAACATTTGCTATTCTTCAGTGATATCATATAACCTGCAATCCGTTAAGATGAGTAACAAATATACAGAATATTATGCAGAATTATTTCCTGCACTGGGCCATCTGTGAACTCTACAGGTCCATCTCATCCCTTCCCAAGAATTTTGCAGCAGTTCTTGGGGAAAACCAGGTACATATGCAGAACAGAAAGACATTAAAGAATACTGAATACATTTAATAGTCACATCTGGCTCTGAAAAATACTTGACCTTAAAATACTTACTTACTAGAAGAACCACAAACACAGGGGCTCCCTCTTCCCATTCTTCCCTAGGCACCTGCTCACATGAAGGTTCAGGTTTCACTGGCTATTAAGCTTTTTTCAGGTTTTAACCTTATTCAGACAGCAACATCTAGTTTAGTTTGTCCCATTCTTTAAAGCTTAACCAAAGTTTTCAAAAGTCTCCAGTTCTTTACTGGAGCTTAGTTACTTACTGGTCCTTTCCTACCGAAGATGTTGCTTGGGTAGGAATTCTGCCATCCTGGAGTCCCTCCCAACCCCGCACACTGATGAATTCCCTGCTGGTTTAAGATGCTGTSAAGTCTTTATCTCAGCATAGCTGGAGAAGCCGAAAACATCAGGAGTCTGACACCCCAACTACTGCTGAAGTGGACACCACACCACCTTAATTTATAAACACTCTCCCTTCAATACCTAAAATACTGTTGGTTCACAATTTCTTCAAAGAAAATAGAAGTTATTTGCCATGTGGTGTAGCTGTTTGGTGGACAGCATTCCTCTTCCTGCAGGCAGTACCATTCCCAGCAATGCTCCTTGAGTATTGCTAGCTTTCCTGGATGACTCTCACCCTCCCGAGCAGAAGCAGCACTGTTCCAGTAGAGGAATAAGTGGAGYGTGAGAAAGGATGTGCAAAACCAAGTGCACACTTGCAGAGGGAAGAAAGATGGTGATCCTGGAGCCTGGACTTGGCTAGGTGGACCCATGGTCTGACTCAGTTTAATGACTTTTATAATGTGTCCTTTAAAAATGCACGATGCTGTAAATTACAAGTCTGCACTAGTTCCAATTGCAGCTTTAACAACACAAGCAATGACTTTGTAAGTAAAAGCTACTAAATGAAAAAGGTACTACTGCTGCTAGCACTGGACATGTTTCAATTAGTTTATTAAAGATTTGGACAATATTGCTGTATGCTTGCCCAGTTCCTAGACTCATTCCATAACCCAGAGACACAAGCCAGTAAGCAAGAAGGATCGTGGGCCTGAACCAGCAATATCATAAACTCTCTTAAGAATGACAAAAATGTAATCTCATCAAAACCAGCAATTCTGCAAAGTGAGTATTTTAAAAAATGAATTATGCACTAAAATAAGGACAATTATTTTAGTAACACATTTATATGCCATATATTCTAAATTCTGAATGGAAGATTCAAACAGTTCTGGACACAGCACCTGGAAACCTTTTCTACTCTTGTTGACAAAACTGATGACAAATTGTATTGGGTTTGTGTGGCAAGGTTGTGGTGGCAGGGGTACTACAGAGGGGACTTCTGTGAGAAGCTGCCAGAAGCTTCCCCCATGTCCAACAGAGCCAATGCCAGCCAGCTCCAGGAYGGACACACCGCTGGCCAAGGCTGAGCCCATAAGTGGTGGTGGTAGCACCTCTGGGATAGTGTATTTACAAAGAAAAAAAAGTTATGGCACAGAAATAATTGTGGCCAGAGAAGAGAAGAGCGAGAATTTTGAAGGACACCAGGAATATGGTGCAGACAACTCAGGTCAGCGAGGAAGAAGGGAGAAGAGGTGATCCTGACACTGCAGCAGAGATTCCCCTGCAGCCCATGGTGAGGCAGTTGTGCCTCTGCAGCCCATGGAGGTCCATGGGGGAGCAGGGATCCACCTGCAGCCTGTGGAGGACCCTGCAGAGAAGCAGATGGATGCCCAAAGAGGGCAGTGACCCMATGGGAAGCCCAGAGCGGAGCAGGCTCCTGSCAGGACCTGTGGCCCTGTGGAGAGAGGAGCCCACATTGGAGCAGGTTTGCCGGCAGGACCTGTGACCCTGTGGGAGACCCATGCTGGAGCAGCCTGTTCCTGAAAGTCTGCACCCCGTGGAAGAGAYCAACATTGGAGCACTTCATGAAGAACCACAGCCTTTGGGAAGGACTCATATTGGAGAAGTTTCTGGAGGGCTTTGTCCTGTGGGAGGGCCCCCACAGTGGAGCAGGGAAGGACTCCTCTCCCTGAGGAGGAAGCAGCAGCAGAAACAACCTGTGAGGAACTGACTGTAACCCCCATTCCATCTTCTCACACTGAGCAGGGAGGGGTGAGGTAAAGAACTGGGAATAAAGTTAAGCCTAGTAAGAAGCGAGGGGTGGAGAGGAGTTTTTTAGGATTTATTTTACTTCTCATGATCCTGCTSTGATTCAATTGGTAATAAATTCAACTAATTTTCCTAAAGTGAGTCTGTTTTGCCCATAACTGTAACTAATGAGTGATCTGTCCCCGCCCTTATCTCACCTCATGAGCCTTTTGTTGTATTTTCTCTCCCCTGTCCAGTAGAGAAGGCAGGGCAGCTTTGGTGGGCACCTGGCATCTAGCCTGGGTTAATCTACCACAAATCAATTTAATCAGCTCCCCAGAATTCAAAGGCTTTTTGATGATTAATCAAAAACAGAAGAAAAATAAATCCTACCTCCCGTTTGGTATCATTACCTTCTCAATCTGACAGATGATTGACTGCTGTGCTGGCAAAGCACAATAAACATGAAGTATAACACAGACACTCTATGCAGTAGCTTAGATGACAAGCAGCAGGTTATAAAACTAAGAGCTAAAACCTTCACATGAGCATGTGCTACCTCTTCAGTCTTACAAGCTGGTTCAGAGTACTGGTTTCTGGCAGAAGGCATCTGGTTCAGCTACACAGAAGCTTTACTAAAGAGACAGAGAGAAAAACCACCAGAACATTATCTCGTCATTCAAACCATTCAAGAAGTTGCACAGTCTTCCAGGATAAGTTCACAAAAGTGGCCAAACCACTCCTACTCTGTGCACTCTAAAAATGCCTTCACTGAAGCAATAGGACTTCCCATCACTCTGGTGAAGAGTTTTCAAAATCAGTCTCACCAGGCTGTGTAGTGCAAGCAAAAACCAAACCCTTGCAGCCTGGTTTAGCACCTTTAACCAGAGAGACAAATTCAGTCAGGGATYAGGACTTCCCAATGAACACCACAAATTTCAAGAGTTGTTGAAGGAAATGAGGGAAACCAAGTTCTTGAAGAGAAAATTGCTAGTATTCAAACAGTCCCATTTTCCTCTCTTTAGCATACTACAGTTTTGCTTATTTGCCAGCAGAATTTTCAAGCAGGTTAAGTTTCAATTCTTACCTACAGCCAGTGCTGCACTCTGTTCTTGGCCTCCAGTCTGTTTTAAAAGAAAAAAAGAGATTATGAAAATTTATTCTTTTGCACCAAAAGTCTTAAATACAATGCAATGTGACCTTGGAAAAGCAAACACACATCTSTTCCAGACATACTGTTTTTGTGGATTCTACTTCATAAACATAGTTCTGGATCTATGTGCCACTGGGACTTTTGAAAAATACGCTAAGAAAATGAAACRCAGAGCTCTGTTTTACCTCTAGGCATAAAAATAAGTAGGGAATGCCATTATTTGGCAACGAATGTGTTTCCAGGGAAAAAGGCTGCCATGTTAGATAATCCATAAACACACATATTCCAGAAGAAATTTAATTACTTAGGAGTCAAAGCTGCAATAAAATACCGGTGGCAAATTGTTTCAACTTGCATTTCACTCTGCTTTAACAAGAAAATCACAGAAGATTCTAATCCAGCCATACAAATGCGCACTTGAAAAAATTCAAGGCGTGCACGCTGACCTCCAGAGAAGGCATTTTCAAGTCACCACTGAAAACCATTTGTGTAACAAAGAAAACTAGTGTTCTTGGCCAGCTTCTGTGTGCCGTACACATCATTAGCCACTGTCTTAAGGCTGGTGAAACAATCATGTTAATAGTAAGGTTTAAAGGAGAAGATATGGAGTATTAGAGTATCTCAAAGCTTCACAGGAAATAATAGTGTAACATTAGCTAGGGAAGGCTCTGAAGATCTACAGCACCACAGGCAAGCAGCAGAGTGGAGACTGTAGTGAGAAGACTCTTCACAGCCCAGAGAACTGCACATAAGCAAAAAGATGAACGTCAGACATGGTTACAACTGTAGAAATTCAACTCTCCATTCTTTCCAGTGCATGCATCTCTCTCAAAGCTTCCCCTTCACCAGGGTTCTTTAAGATTGGGTAGCATCTGCTTTTGCCTTTGCCCATTGACTTCAGCTTCCCCATCCTCTCTCAGAAATAAGCAACAGCTAGAACTTCAGGACAAAGAGATGGTTAACAGCACTGCCTTTGTAAAAGCTGCTGCAATTCCCTAAAACTCACCCACTCTCATTAGGCATATTTTAAATATGGTTGGGATTTTTGCCCTTCTCATTACTTCAGACAGCTCAATTTGTGCTTTGAGCCAACACAACAAAAATCAAACACTGGAAAGCACTGGTCTCCTGCAGATCAGGGCTGAAGACAACTGACACTGCAAAGAGAAATTGAAACCAAAGCTAGATCCAAAACTACTGCAAAAAGCTAATTTCCTGAAAAAGAGTAAAAGAAAATTCAGCTAGGACAAAGTGCTTAAGAACAGTAAAAAATTCTACCTAAAAATATTATTTTGAGTGACAGTCCAACTTAATTTACTGAGCTATAAACAAAAACAAGAAGCCTAAATTCATTAGAATGAACAGCCTATAGAAATAAATATGAAAATGAGAGAAAAAAAAACAACAGTGTAGCGTCAAGCCTAGGGACTTTTTAAAAAATGTGCCCTAAATGGTACTAGCTCCTTACTACAGAAATATCCATATTTCCAACTGATAAAATTATTAGGAAAAAAATGAGCATTGCTCAGCTCTTCCCATCCTTCTGAACACAATGCAGAGACACAAGCACTTACCACCTGCAAGAACAACCTGCTGATGGCTCAGGTGGCTTGTCCTGAAGGCTTCAATGAATGAGTGGAAATTAATAATTAACAAAGCCTTACAGGACTCTTGTGGTAATGAAGGCACAAGGAGAGAAGAGGCCTAGCAGAGCCATTAGGCAAAAGGGAAGTAGCCAGGAAAGCTGAGAGTTATAGGTCAGTTGGACTATCATCGATAACAGGCAGAGAGATGTTAGCACAGGAATCCGTTACCTGGTTTCCTATCTTTCAGTACCTATGGCCAAGCCTTCATGCAAAACAGCTCACACTGAGCACAGTTGATGCTTGGTTTATACTGGGAAAGCTGAAAGGTATTTGATTTTTTTGCATAGTGTGACTTCACATCACATGGTATTTTAAATTTAGAGGTTAGCACTAAGCAATATAATAAAGCACTGTCTAAATGGATGAGAAATTGACTTGTAGATCTCTAGTCAGTGAGGAACACCAGTAAAGATGCATTAAAAATGGCCAGATGTGAAGTTAATGGTGTGATGGATTCTTTACAGAAATAATTTTTGCACTTTGGATGCACCTTAATTCAGAAACAATTTCATCTAAATGGACAACACTGGTTCAGAATGCACTGCTTGGGTTTTCCCAGCTGGGATAGAGGATCTGCAAAACCTCTGAGCTTCCTTCTGACTTATTCTCAAGGTTTAGATCTGCAGAATAATACAGAAATACCATGAACAGGCATAAGATGAGACATGTATACTATATAAATTAATAGGTGGTGAAAATTGAATAATACAGACCCAGCATTTTTCAATTCCTTGTGATTCTGAGGTAGTCAAATATTTAATATTACATTACAGAGAAAAGCAGTTCTGGGCAGGAAAATTAACTTTACTCAATGGGTTACTGCTCATGGAATCAAACAGCAGAAAAATTAATGTATCCCATTCCAGGGAACTCGTTTAGACACACAACCCCTTCCCTTGAATTGCAGTCTAACCTCACCACAGCACAAATGGGCCAAAGCATATGCCAACATCTCAGGCCAACTACAACAGGAATTCAAAGAGTTGTCACAATAGTCGGAGAACAAAAATGGAAAACTGTCTACAGCCAGAGAGGGACAGTGAATCATCTATACTGCAGCTATTCGTTTTCAGAACAAAACTAATCATCATTCAGATTGTCAGAGGCTTTTTGCCTGTAGTTGATACAAGTCAAATGGCACCCAAATATAAAAGTCGCAGCAAGTAAACTTGGCATCATTGTGAATCATGAAACTGGAGAAAAAAACCCCAACGAAAACTGGCTAACCACTGAATAAGCCCTGTGCTTTGGGCATCCACCTCATATTGAACTGATGCTGCTTAACTCAGCAGTACATGTAAACAGAATTCACATGAGAACAGCTAACCATTAACTTCCAGTATGAAGCCACTGTCTTCTGTCCAACTCTGGCTGAACTAATTAAGAAGCCTCTACACTCAAGCACAGACTTGTCAGTGACTGTCAGACATGATTTACCACAAGAATGGTGATTTTTTGGGCTTTCCAACACTCAGGTTCCTCTGCCTATTAAAAACTGAAAACACAGAGTGGTAAGAAATAATTAACAATAACTTTGCACCAAGAATCTGAATTACTTTCTCTGTACTCAATTGGTATCTCAGGTCAAAGWACTTCAGAAAGTATTCACAAAGTTTACAACACTTAGCAAAAGCTAGCACAGGACTCATGTATTCCATGTCAAATACTGGGCACCCAGGACAAAGTCATTTTCAAAACACAATCCACAAATGTTTAAATTCCTAGTTTGTAGTCCAAGCTCACACTAGAACTCCCCTTGGTAAGCATCACCAGCTTGAAATCCATGTGAGCAAGCTGTGGACTATGGCACAGATGTTCTCAGTCCATTGATCTTAACTGCCCTTGGATATTGAAAATAATGGGATCTAGCGCAAAGACTACCTGCCCTGGCAATTTTTAGATGCTCCTGCTCTCTTGCTTCAGTTTCAGACTTGAAATTACGTTTGAGGAAACAGCTCTAAAAAACTTGTTACCTTTAAAAGCACACATTAAAACATAAAAACCAAGCCCAGTCCAAAACAGAACCACAAGTCAAATACATCCCACATCTTGTGGGTAATAAAAAGAGGAAACTAAGAAATGCTTAGTAATAAAACTTGATTTTTACTTCAGTAACAATAACAGATGGCTAAGCTATTAAAAATAATTCATAGCTAAGCTCATGTTTCAAAGGAAGTTTCAGGGCGTCTGCAGATGAACCCATGGTTCAATGCTAAATGGATGCAAACTCTGGTGTTTAACATCAGTGATTCTAGACGAAGATTGTTCTGTATCTCTATGGCAATTGTATATTAGATTAAGATTAGCAAAGGAGGTCTATCACTACTGCAAAGTGACCTCAGCTCTTTATAAAGAGCAAATGTACTGGTTGCTTGCTATAAAACCACTTTTTTGACTTCTGATTGTAAAGCTTCAGCTCAAATCTTTCTTTTCCATTCATTTTCATTTATCCTGGTGAAGCGAAATTACATCTTAAAAGTCCATGTGTTATATTAAGTCTTTCCCTATCCTRTATAATTTCTCAGTGCTGTCACAGTACCTCATTTTACTCGCTACACTCAAACCCATGTTTTAAATTTATAATTTAATGACAGACATGGACTATGAATGTATCAGAGGGTCTAGCGTTCCATTACAGTTTTTCAAGCTGATTTCATTTTCCCTAATAATATATCCTATGAAAGTATGATAATCTCTAAACTGTTAGTGTTGCATAGCAGCTTGACTTTATGTGATCTTAATTTCAAGATTTTTTTTCCCAATATCTTTCGTAGTCAATGTATCACCTTATATTGCTGTGGACTTGGCAGTGGTGGGTTAACGGCTAGATTTGATCTTACAGGTTTGTTCCAACCTAAATGAGTCCTTGAAAGCTTTCAAAGTAGTTTAGATGCTGCATCATAGACAAACAAGAAGGGGATAAGGTTTTATACATAGACCCCTTTCACCAACTAAAAAAAAAAAAAAAGGAAAACTAAAATATACTTCAGAAGCTTGTATGGYGTAAGAGGATATTCACACAAAGTAAGTACTCAGCACAAAAATTTATATTTCATCCACTTACAGATATGTTTTCCACAACAAACCACTACTTTGGCTTAGTGGAAACAGTAAAATGAACTATCATAATCTTCATTTTTGCATCTCAAAGCTCTATACAGAAAAAAAAAATAACTCTGCAAGTTGAACATCAAGTACAAAGGATTTGTTAACCAAATCAAAAAGTTAATCTAAATATTGCCAAATGAACTTTTTCACTTCCAAAAACAAGTTGAGAAAAATAAATGTTGGGTAACCAGAAGACAAATAAGAGATTTTAGTAAAACTGAGATGGGATTCATTTGGGTTGGGTTTTCATTTGTGGTTGGTTGCTTTCTTTGGTAGTGGGGTACAGGGTAGAACTGTAGTACTTTAGTCCAAGCTACACAACTTCCAGTTTTACTGCAAGAAAAAAAAAATATTTAAAGAAGCCTGCAAGAGTTATTAAAGCAAGTCCTGTATCTAACAGTCACTTACTCAAACAACTGAACTTGCTATTTTTGGTAGCATATTATCTCCTGCATTTCTTTTGAACCTTCCTAAATCCAAATCCTGAAGTGATTTAGTACTGGGTATATAACACGAGCAGAATTTTTAAGAACTCYCTAGAATTCAGGCTTTCACTCCTCAAAAGTACTGAAATATTCCTAAGGTAGAAAGAGATATGGGATATCGTCCTTACA
Source organism: Amblyornis subalaris (assembly GCA_018881555.1). Taxonomy (NCBI): domain Eukaryota; kingdom Metazoa; phylum Chordata; class Aves; order Passeriformes; family Ptilonorhynchidae; genus Amblyornis; species Amblyornis subalaris. The sequence goes on along the minus strand of JACAXG010000017.1, from coordinate 3,434,713 downwards.
CCTTTAAATGATATTGCCATTTCCTCTCCACTGCATGTTTAACTCCCCCATGACTACCCAGCATCGCTATTTTTCTACAGTAGATGCTTCCTTTGTTATTCTTCTGTTAACACCCAGGTGTGAAGTGTTCCTGAGTAACACCTGAGTGATTCAACATCATCTTTATCTAAGCTATACAAATGACATAATTTATTAGAAATATGGCAGAATTTAACACAGAGTTCTGGCTCAATATCATAACAGAAACAAAACCATACCCTGTCCCAGAAGTTTGCAGCAATGTTCACCCACTCGCACAATGCAAACAGAAAGACAAGGAAAGGTCAGCAGGGCTTTCCCATTCACATTGTTAGTGGTGTATGAACAGCTCTGAGCAACCCTAAGACCCACAGTCCTATTCAGTAACACTTGAACAGAGGAGTCCTTACTTCTTATAACCTAGATTTCTACACTCAGAGTAAAATAAACCACTTTTCTGAGGACTATACTAGGTCATATGAACAGCAAGGAAYTTCTACCATAAAAGGAAACCAACCAAACAAGAGTTACAGTAACTTACCACCTAAAAGATCTTTTTACCAGTTTTAGTGAGTTCTGATCATCAGCTGTTCACCAATAGTACCTAAAATTGAGAGCTTGAAACCCTAGTTACCCCTCTGATAAGTAAAACTCTAAGATGAACTTAGATCTAATTATGCTACAGCTATGGAAGTATCCCAGACAGCATTTCTGATGCTCAGAGACAATGTATGTATTTATTTCAGATTGCAAAGAACACAGATTTTTAAAAGCCCAAAATCCCTTGCTATGGAAATCAGCAGCAGTAAGTTTTGCCCCAGGTTCAGGGCTGAGCAGGTTCTTGGGGATACCCAAGGAGTTCACTTTAACTCCTTCTCCCTAGTGCTRTCTCACTAAGCAAATCTCAGCTGATGCAGCTCCTCTCCCAGTTGTAACTCATCCACAAGCCTGGATACAGCACTTTCCAAAGGGTGGCTCCATAAGAGCCTTGGGACAAGCAGCAGTTTCTGCTGAGGAGGACGAGGGAGCTCTGCTCTGGCCAAAGGAACTGTCACAGAGCACTGAGGCTCCTGAAGATGCCTCCAGCTTGTCCAGGCATTCTGTGAGTTCCACCTGCACAAAGGTGCAATAATTGTTTCAGCTACAATTAAAAAAAGAAGGGGGTGGGGTGTGAAGTAGCTTTTCCAATCAGCTATACAACATTGCAGCAACAGAATTTTGAAATTATTCTAGTAAAAACATGGGTGATTAGATGCTTGTAAAAATTATAAATAAGAATACTCAAAGCAATTGTATCAATCACTAGCTGTCCAGAAAAGAAGAATCTAATCATGCTGTTTTAGCCTGTTATCTCAAATGTTTATTGGGTAGCATGTAAGATGGAAGCATGCACAAAAATTAGAGAATACAGGGTAACAAACATAAAAGACATAACACTGGAATGTCTAGGTTCTGCTCCTAGGGACTGTTGTATGTATTCAACAGCTGTGTTCAACAGTCTGGAAAATAAACCAAAAAACCAGAAACCATACAACAAGGTGCCTTGTAATTTAATGGTACTGGGTCTCAACAGCTGCATACTATTTCTGTTCAATAATTTCTCAAATTAATTCCATGATGAGCTAAAAGGAGGCAAGTTGCATCAGAGGAAGTTCAGATGGGATGCTAAAAAAGTTTTCTTCACTGAGGGGGTGTCTGGTCACTGGAACAGGCTCCCCAGGAAGTGGTCACCAAGCCTGACAGAGTTCAAGGAGCATCTGGACAATGCTCGTAAGTCACATGATTTAGTGGTTGGTAGTCCTGCGAGGGGCAGGGGGCTGAACTTGATGATCTGTGTAGGTCCTTTCCAACTCGAGATATTCTGTGATTCTAAATAATAAAACTGCAGTTAGGTAGTCAAGAAGCAAGCTGAGCTCTAACCAGACCTGAAGGACTGCATGTTTATAGTTCAAGTCCCTACAGAGTGAAAAAACCCAACAACTCGCCCTCCACAAAACCTAGAATTATCCTTTAACCAGCATTTAAAAGTCCTTCTCTAAGTCAGGAAGTGAAATAAGCAACATCCAACATTAACCTAACAGAACAGGCCACTTAATATGAAAGTCCAGTCACCTGTCTCAACAAGCACAGCTTTTCAGGTCAAATGTCTTCCTGATGAAAAGAGTTTACATATTTTGCTGCCCTGTTTAAAAGTGACTTTTCAAAAAGTCAAAACAACTCTTAAATGAATACCTTTGACTTGAAGGCTCATTGGACAAACAGAATTAAATAGTTCATGTTGTCCTGAGCAACTATTTACAGGTAAAGAAAAATAGCAGCTTTACCTTCATAAACAAATCGGCATGGCTGAAGTCTCAAGCAGAACACAGTTTACTAAACAAGCCTTTAAACCAAATTCAAAATTCACTTATTTTTAAACTTACTCTTTTAACTGTTGCAGTAGGATTACTACATGTAAAGGAAAGATATTTTGGAAGAGCTCAACGCTGAATTCTGCTTGATTACAGTAACAAAATCTTGTCACTGATCATTTGCAGATTACTACGATCTTCATTCAAGTTTTAAGTAATTTTACATCTCCTGTGGGAGAAAAGATACCACATTATGTTGCCTCAGAACAGGCACATTATTTACACTGAAAATATACACTATTAAACCTTAAAAAACACAGTATTGCATAAAAGCTTCCAACACCTCCATCTATTCCCATGCTATTGCAGTGAGGCACATTAAACAAGCCTCAAATAAAATACAGCAAATAAACAGAAGACAGCTCAGTTCAGTCAAAACAAGTCAGCTATTTCTCTTCTTTGCCTTAGATACCACCATTAATACAAAATAAATGCATGCTGGTAGAATATAACCATCATGATCAGAATTTCCACCACAACATCTTAAGTGTCAAAATCACAGGAAGTACTTAACCTCCATAATACTAAGAGCCATTTCCACAAACCCACTTTCACATGGATGAGAAATCAATTCAAAAGGCTCTGCTGAATTTACAGGCAAACCTACAACAATATATTTAGAGCAACACTACCAAAGGAGATTGTTTCTAACTTGTGGCACAAATGGGAAGTGGTTTCAGTTGTCAGAAAGACAATTTTTCTTCATGTATCTATAACATCATTGTGGTGGATTATTCTCTTTCCTCTGATTTCCCCACATTATGCTGCCGTCGATATCCAGTGGGCTTTGCACTGAAAGCTTTTAGAAGCATTTGTAACTTCACCACTTTCCGTGTTGGCTATATAGGTTTCTTCAAATAAAAAAATGCCTTCTGAAAGCATTCATTAAAAGTTACACATTTRTAACACCTATCTCCTTATTTAATAGAGGAAACACCTAGCATTGAGCAAAACAAAACAGAACCTAGCTTTATATTTCTTGCAGCACATTTGATTTTATATAAGCTTCCCCAACAGTCAAAGACAAACAGAAGTCTCTAAACACACACCATAGGGCCTCACTCAATGCAAACTCTTTTCTGCATGAGATCTTCACTTCAAACCTTTTGTGGGCACACAGGTATGGGGACAACAAACTTTCTTGCTCTTTTTAAATTTAACACATATTAAGGGCTTTGCATGAAAAGACTCACATCGTTACTGAAGAGATTTTAAAGATTCTTCACAAGAGGAAGCAAAACATTTAAAGATGTGTCAGCCAGACAAATGCTACTTTCATAAGGGCTATACAAGCCACAACAAAGAGTTCTCAAAATTAATAAGAAAATGACAGGTATGCATTTGCTTCCACTTTGCAAACATAATACTGAAGGTGTTTTCATATTTATTAAAATTAGCATAAATGCAAAACCTGTTAATCCACCAACAGTGCAATATCAGTGCTGGAACAGAGACTTCACAACATGTTAATCAGATTGCTCAAAACATCTCCCCATCATCATTACAGGAGAACAATTCTCAGTTGCATGGAAAGATTTTTAAATCTTCAAGCATGCAGACAACTTCAAGCTGCATACAAGAGATAACACTATAAAATGAGAGTGAGTAATTATCAGAGATTATATGTGAAAGCAGAAGACAACTATCAAGATCTTTTCTGAATGACTGATACTCTGGAAAAATAATCCCATACAAGTTAAGTTAGCATAATGCAAAAGAACAGCTAATGTGAGAGAAACAGGGCAAACACTGAAATGTTATATGTCCTTCAGCGTCTGTGATAATGGACAGTTGAAACATCATAACCAAGAGAAACACCACCTGGATAAAATGGGCATGCATGTCTTCTACAATCATTTGGGCTAGTCTGCCCCACATCAAGGACCAGCTGGGTTAAAATTTTTATCTTGGCACCAGTCATGCAAGACCCAGACACAGACACGCTCTGCCCCAAGGGATGCAGCATCCGTGTGTCACTTTCTCTTTTCAGCATAGTCCCAGAGTTGGGGGCCTGAGCTGAGAACCTGGGTCATGTCTAAAATGCAGTAGAGCTCAGCAGGCTCTGAGCTCCTGTCTTCCCAGATCAAAGCTAATGCTGGAAATAGTGAAATCAACTTTGTGCAGTGCTACCCCGAGCTAAAAAGCACTTACTGATCCTAAAGGAAATACTGAATTAAGACAAATACTTTACCACAGTTGCAGACAAAGAACTACTTCACAGAACTACCCAGTTTCACTCAGCATGGCCATCCTGTTAAACTTCTCTCTCCGAGAGAGATGGGGAGATGATGGGCTGGAAAAGGAAGCCAAAGTAGGGAAAAAGACAGAAGACTCTTCACTTCTAGACTAATGAGCTTTTCAGTCTTCTGTAGGGGGCAAACTATGCACCCAAATTTAGTGACAGAGACACATTACTTATTCACATCATACACAATCAGAACAATACAAAGTATTATCCTAAAAATTACTATCAGATAATTACAATGTGGTTCAAAACTTATGTTAGCAATACAGTGCTTTGGTACCTCAAATGGTGACACACTACATGCCAAAAGTTTTTTCTCCTGTAAGTTGAAGGACATACACTTTCAAACCCGGTATTTAGGAATGAGTCTCATAGACATTTTGGCTTCAGGAGCTGCAATTTTACAAGCAACAAAGCTCTTGAAGTCATCGCACAGAAACAGCTGGACTTTGCAAGTCATCTTTATATAAAAAAAGACTAAAAAGTCAAACTTTGTTTTTACTATGTCATTTCTGACAGATGTACATTGCTGACTACTCCAAGCTTTCAAAATTTTCCTATCATTAATCTAGGTTTGGCAGAGTGGCACAATAACCGAACAAGATATTTAATATTCTCCACAACAGCTACACAGAAGAACTTCATAAAGTTATCCTCAATTGCTTATGAAATTTAGGCAAATTAACAGGCAAGTGAAGATCAATAAAGCATCTGTAAATGCTTAAGTTATGAAAGCTTAATGTTTTCTTATTGGCTAGGATATGCTTCTTTCCATGTTCATCCTTGAACCCAGCCACATCCAGGCTAAGAACCCTCTCTTGACACAAGTTTAATGAGCCCTGTAGCTCAAGTGGTAGCAGTAAACAGAAAGGTAGAATTCAAGCTTTATAAAAGGTGTATAAGTAAAGTATAATTACTGAGGAAAACTGCTACTTCATCTACAACATTAAGTATTTGAGAAGTGAGCTGTAAATCTGGTACCCCTATCAATGTTCATATGATTTACCTAAGTCAAGACATTCAAATGTCCTAAACTCTCATGTTTCCTTGTGATTGCCTTGTAATAGTGGAGCTCAACATCTTAACTTATGGGCTGGCAAAGGGCTCTTAAGTGGTCATAGCTCTTCACTGATGATCCTTTTACCATTCTGAACCTAARGGCAATCTGCACATGACTTTGTGTCTGGGAATTATGAGATATCCTTAGTTTTATTATCATATATTATTTTCAGTGAAAATTATGCCTCAACAAACACCCATTGAATAATTACAAGCACATTAATAGCATCTTCCAAAGCATCTGGACTTCTGTTAAGGCTTTCTTTTTTCTCTGTCCAGACTCTGAAGCACTATTTTGAAGTTTCACTGTTTGCACTATCACACTTCAAATAGTATTTATATAGGACACAGTACAGACACATAGTCTAATTGCCTTTTTAGCTGAGACAAATACAATGTTTAACATGCCACTACAGGAAAAAGCCCAGTCTTTTTTCTCCTACCGAGAGAGCAGGAATTTAATCAATTTGTATTCCAATTTAAATACCCACATGTTATCCACTGCTACTGAGCTTTTTGTCTGGCAAGCTACAGACAGTTAGAAAAAAAAAATACTGCATGTACTACTTCCTGCTTTCAATAGATCAAAATACTTTGTACTCCTTGGCCTAAAATATTATGGAAAACAAAGAAATATTCCACAAGCAAAGAAACCCAAGCAAGTGTTTACCAGTTAGTAGTATCTTCTTGCAGTCTTAACAGAGAASTCCCTTCTTCAGATTATCAATGCAGCAGCTCGTCTTCACAATCTGAAAAAACAGAAGAACCTCATTAAACATAAACAATACATGGTATTCCAATCACATAAACCAGTGCCAGGGTAAATCAAAGTTAATCTTGCAGTGCCAAGGAACCTACATAATCCTTTAGGAATGCAAATAAAACATGCCAATTTCAAAAACACTTGTGATTTTATGGAAGTGACATTACAAGCAAACAGAGAAGCATCCTTACAAACTCTTCTGTGAGTCAGTAAGGCTATTAGCTAGCCATGATCACAAGCATCAGAAATAGAGCATTGCATCTCAGCATTGCCGAGTTAAGTTACATATAGTTACAGCACAAAAAATAGAGCATTACATCTCCGCATTACGGAGCCGAGTTACACATAATTGCAGCAGAAAAAAGTAGGTCTCGGTTCAAGCTTTATTTACAGTGTCACATTCATTGCACACAGGGAAAAATGCTTCATTGCTACAGTTTGCATCACTTAAAGAGAAATGCCAACAATGGCAGTTTTTACCTTGCTGAACTTCTCTAGGATCACTAGGATTTTCTGCTTCAAAACCAAGTTTTTAGTTTAGAAAAATTAGTATTTGTATGGCCAGGCAAAACAGCATTTCTATAGAAATGCAGCACTGAGATTCCATTTCAAGCATGTGAAGGGTGTTTAAGCTCATTTGGAGTAGACTGATAYAGCAAACAACCTACCTTTTTTAGTACAGTAACCAGATGATGAACTGCCCAAAACTGGTACCTTTCTGTTGTGGTGAAAGGTTCATAAACCTTTTCCCTTTGAGGTTTTGTAGGCTGCTTTTGTTTCAGGGATTTCAGCTAATTTAAATACCTGAGTGTTGTCACCGAACCTATCTCCAGTAAAACCACTGCTGCTCCTGCTTCAGGTGTTCCTGGTACCAGAATCCTTCCTTCTAATATCTCACATCTCAAAGTTTTTAAAAGAGAGTGATCTTCCCATTTTGTCCTCCAATTCTCTTTCTGCTTCTTACAGCAAAGTCAAGCATATTTTGCAAGGCATCTGTTTTTAGCACAAACTTGGTTCAGAAATACAAAATCCCTGTCATGTCATCTCAAATCCAGCTGAAGAGGCATGAAATATTCAGCGTTAATTTGTATTTAATCAGCTATCAGCAGTTCCTCTTACATCAGGTAATCCTGATTAACGAGCATTTAACSAAAAATATGCTGCTTTGCACTGAAATTTCTAATCACAAAGGCCGTAACATTACTGATTTGTCCCAGCCTGAGAAGGGTAGAGGAAGGGGAAGAGCTCCGAAGTATCAAGGCTGGGGAATGATTTTAAGTCACAGTGGAAAACTACCATCAAAAGATGTCACCCATTGCCTCCCGCCCACTCTGCAAAGGAAAAACTTGCAACCTGAAGAGCACAGCTACGAGAAGAGAAGGGAGGTACTCTGACGTACTATGCAAAATTTAATTGGCAAATAAAACCAAGGGATCCTATTCACAGCTACACTGAAGAAATAGTTGCAATAGACAGTTGAAAAGCAAAACCAAAAAAATTTGGTTAACAATAACTTTTGCCAATTTGTGGCAAGGCAGCACCTAAGATACGCAAGTGCCTGTCAAGTTAATGTGTTGGGACTTTTTTCTGCAAATGTTGTAAGAAGCACTATTTCTCTCTTGCAGAAGGGGAAATCTAAAAAACACCCGAAACACCTTATTAATTTCATTAAATCATAGGTTTTCTTTAAACAATTGTTCCACTTCCCTATTTCAGCTCCTTTCATTCATGGTCCTCTTGCCAGGCAACTGTACAAAGTTAACAATCCCCTTACAAAACCTGAATGGAAGCCATAAGGTCCTTCCACTCACACTGCTTGGTAAGGGCTGAGCAGAGTGGTTCTATCACTACCAACAGCCTGTAACTGGATTGAAAGTCCCGCTGCCTGAGTGACCATTTATGAAACTCAACATGTGCAAGTTCCTTCAACACACTCAAAAAACCACCTCCTTCTACCCTGCTACACTGCARTATGAAAAGCTTCCTATTCAGTAGCAAAAAATGGATTTTTTTTTTCAAGCATTATTGATCATTTCATTAAACAGAAAAAAATGTTACATTTCCACTGTTCCAATGTCAGCACACAGAGCATCACGTTGCCAAATTCCAGTGGTTAAGTCTCCTCATAACTACCTGAAGTCACAAGCAGGATTTTGGTTTACTGAATGCAATACCTAAGCCTGCTGGAGACCCCTTCTGCCCACTCCAGTCCTGCACTGCTCCCACTCCTGGCTGCTCAGCATTTCCTGTGCTGTAGTTCCTCCCCYCTGACAACCCATTCCTGCAGACTGGCTTCAGGTGAGAAGGGGAAGCAAGCGCCAACAGCAACAGCTGTGGAGCAACTCTGGATGGGAAAAGTCAACCTGGCAGAACAACTGTAGGTAACAGTGGATTGAAGGGATGATGGAAACATCCACAAGCAGTGGAAATACATCAAATACATCATCTGCCAGCACTGGGCAAAAAATTAAGCCTGCCGAGACAGGAGGAACTGGAGAGGAAGGAGGCTGCTGCACAGGAGCAGCGGGCAGCACTGCACACACAGAGGACAGGGGTGCTGAAGTGGGAGCACACACRGAAAAAGCTGCAGATTTGTGGTCCCTTTGGAAGAGCTCTACAGCTGTCAARGCAAGAATTCCTTATAAACGATCTAGATTAATCCAGCTCAATCCATAAAACCTGTCAAGAGAGCTTTTTTCTTTTTAAATAACAAATCCCCAAGCTGTAACCTACGGYATAAATAGCACAGCTGAGAAAAACCAAGTTAGCTGCCATCTTAGTTTACAGACAARATTTGTTCACAAACTAATTTTCTTTACTTCAATAGACATTTGTGGAATAAATTAACACTGTCTCTTTGACAGGCTAATGAGAATAGCAGGTGAACAACAAAAGAGTAAGCTCATTCCCAGGAGATATCCTTGCCTGCCCTCCACACACTGTGCTGGCATAGCTTTGTAGGATGATGAATTCAAAAGAAGGAAGCAGACAATAAACCTACTTGTTCCTGCTAAATTAGGGAGACTTCACCTATTCATTTAAGCGACCATCCCTTACTTCATTAGTTTTGTCACTTAAGGGGAAGGTGGAATTAAACTCYAAAGTACAGCATCTGATTAAATCTTGTTCTCCATACAAAATTCATACGCTCAAGAAAGCCATTAACCATAAAGATGCAAAGAGCCTTCTGTGAATTGCACGGTGTTTGCTTTTCCCTGGCATACATGTTTCAACAGGCAGAGTCACAACCAATGCTTCCCAAGACTCCAAGTTTCACACTCATTTGAGCTACAAGGAAGAAAACTTCTGAGAAATTTATTAATGGCTACATGCTCAGGAGAAAAGGGTAAAGCCACTAACACAGGGCTTAGCAGGCCCTGTGCTGCTAAGAGATTCAGCTCTGAGAGATTCAGGGTGCTCCATTCAAGACAGTTTGCTGAAATACTGTGGCAAAACAGGCAGTTATTGTCAGATACAGCAGTTTCTACATAGCGGCTTCAAGTTAAATAATTCTGCAGTCTATGCCACCATTAAAGCAAGACTGCTACTCACAGCCCAGGTAAGCCCTGTGTTAGAGCTGGCTACATGTCTTCTCCAGCAGGTAAGAGGGATCACTCAGGGCTGAGATGCAGAGGGAAACAGCTGCAGAGGTCAGTCTGTCCTGAAATTCTGCCCAAACCCTCAGCTGCTGACCCAATAACCCACACTCCAGTTCTCTGCCTTGCTCCAGTTGGACAATCACATCCCAAGGGCACTACTGAAGTGACCATCTGGGGTGGCTTGAGMTGCCATTTCATTTCGTCTGTAATTGGTAACCTACACAGTATCTTCAAAAGCCCAGACAAATGTAGATTTCACAACTTAACATGCAGGTTATTTCAGCTCAAAAGTCTGAAGTACATTTAGGAGTAACTCCACCTAGCCTGTATACCTAACACTGTTGTATAGATATGAACCACATTAAAATCACATTACACACATCATCATTGCCTGTGCTTGATTTTGTTTATTCCAAAACACAGAAAGCACAAGAGAGACAGCAACATGGATTTAAGGTGATGTATCCTCCCTAACACAGATCACAACAGACTGCTAGACACAACAGCCCATCATAAGACATATCTGAAAAGCGGAGTATACAAAATGAGTTGAAGAAAAAATAAGCCATAAAGAGCCATAAAGATAACTAAGTGTCAGAAGGCTTATGGTAGTTTACAAGYAATTCTGGTGTCAGACATAAGACAGCACACACATTGAGTAGTCAAAATAATCCCTGCAGAGCTTCTGGCAGGCTACTCTTCATAGCAATGCGCTATGAAAAAAGAGGCAGAAAGCAACACAAACAGTGTCCTACAAAAACAGGAAAACATACTAATACTAGAATTCATGGATAGCTCCGTGGCAAGCAGAACTTGAGAATTTTATATCTCACTAAAATGATATAGACTACTTTTTCCCCTTATGAACATATATTGCCAAATTTTTAATTTTCCGTTGAAATTGGAAATTCTCCTATGATTTGAGGAATTGGTAGTCTGAGAACTATGAAAAAAATCCCCAGTTATTTACTTGTACATAACTGAGAAATTAAGTTCTCATTCCTTTATTTCCAGGACAGAAATGAAACCAAGCATTTAAGATCAAAAATAATTACACTAAAACTCARTAGTTTGAGCTTCAACTGTTCACCACACAGTTAATAACACTGATGCTAAGACACATTCCAAAGTTAAAACTACTTGCCTCCAGAAGACTGCAGCTTCCACGTAACACCAGAGCGCTCTAGTGACACCCTGACCATTTTCAATGCCAAACTATTCCTTTTTTTCATTCATCAGAACAGCATCACTTASAGGACTTAAGCATGCTATTCCTTACAGGTTTGAGCTGCAGAACAACTAAAYATATTCATGTACTAGAAGCTAATTTTGTGAGTAATTGAAGATCATCCAGTTAACTAAGAGCTGTAAAGACAGAGAAGGAAAAGACTCACRCATAACCTTCCCTTGTCCCACAGCAAACATTTGGCACAGGTTTAAAGTATTATCAGTCCAATGCAATGCATTCATTGAAGTGTAATTTACCAAAGAGAACACTGACCAGGTTTTCCTCTGATAATTACTCCAAAGTCAATGAAAGGAATTTCCAATTGTGAACACTTTCTCCCGTCAGTGCCCTATCACAGCTTTCAAACACTGGACTTGGTATTTCAAGCTCAGTACTGTGGCATGATTTAGCAACTTCCCTTAAAAATAGAGCTTTTCAAAATAACTGTAAGTATTACAGAAAGACTGAATTTTAGCAGATGACTACCCTTGTCACCTCTTTTTATTATTCATAAATTACAATTGGGAATAGTGTATGCTCCAATTCCAGTAGACTTTGCTCCCACTGCAGAAGTTCTGACTCCCACCAGACCATTACTTATCTTCAAGCCCTTATTCACCCAGCTTCTTGGAACTCAGGAACCTATGCCTATATTTATGTAAATGCAGCAATAAGAAGAAAGTAGCTTTTGTGTAAAAAAAACCAACCAAACTGAAACTGCTAAATACTTATTCCATTTAGCCATACAATAAGCATATTCCTCTGTTTCAAAAACAAATGTGGAGCAGTAAAGATGCCAGTCATTTGAATACTCATATATTAGACAGGCTTAAAGTCTAACTATGAGCAGAGAAGAATATATTTGATGCCAGACCTGAAAAAACATGATTAGTATTTTCTCCAGTTCCCTTYTGAAACAGAACTACTCCTCTGAGAGTGACTCAAGTCCTTAGAGTGACTCAACTCAGAGATGAAAAGGCAGGACACAGATGACATGTTCTCCAGGTTAGTTATGGAGCAGGTTTCCATAGCAGGGTGAAAAGGGCATGTACATACAGTTACACACTGAAACAGGACTAATCTTTTCCTACTTCTAATGAGAGGATGCTCTTGATACAACACAAAGGAGGAGGACAATTAAGTTCAGATCATGTAAGCTACAGAAACTTGGTCAGAAGTGCACAGTCCTTGCAAAAAATCTGTTAATTCATGTAATGGACATMATGAGCAAGTTATTTTGACTTATAACCTTTCTGCCATACAGAGAAACAGGCACAAATCACAACCTGAAATATTTCTTCACTCTCATATCTTTTGACCTCAGATCTCAGTTACCATGTTTTGTCCTTGGATACACAAGACCCAACCAAGGCACCGAATTACATTACAGAAACCAAGAATTAACCAATGGAATGACCATCAGCTCAGTCCTGATTCTTCTACTATCTACAGAGGCACAAAAAAGAGAAGGTCCTCATGYGACCAGAACCAGTGGACCAGTTCTGCTTTCTAAGAATTTTAACTGTTRAAGTTATGAGCAAGCTACCCAAATGCTTCAATAAGTTAAGGCTTGTAACTATAGGATASAAGCTGCATATCTCAACTCCAAGATCAGTTTAAAGATTCCCACTGGACAGAGATCTATCGTAAGCAAAGAGTAAAYGCAAAAGACTTTCCCAATCCATAAAAATTCCTACTCACCAGTCTCTGCTGTGCTTAGTCTTTCCTGGATGCACACCTTAAGTCCCTATTCATAACATGTCTCAGCTTCAGTCTCCTTCATATTTTTACTTATGAAGTGTCCCAGATTCAGCTGGGAGAGAGGCACCAGCCTGGCTCACAGGGAGACAATCAATTCAAGACTCCCCAAACAGAGGGTAGAGTCAGGTGTTCCTCATGCTACCATCAGTAGGTTATTATGCCAAGGAATCTGTAACCTAAAAACTCTGAAGAGGGGAAAAGGACATAGGAAAGATGCTAGGAAGTCCTTGCTCTGGATAGTGGGTCAATATATTCTTTTTTTCCCCATTTTCTAATCAGCTGGATTTAGACAAGCTTGTTATCTAGTCCACAGAGAGGCAGACATTAGTTGCAGCTCTTAGTGATGTTTACAGTACCTAACTTTATCTGATGTGTAAATAGTTTAAGCTCTTAGCTTAAGCAGTCTGAATGATCTTTTTAGGATCCAATATTTGCAAAAAAAAAAAAAAGAGAAAAAAGATATTGCAAAGCTTATGTTTGAGACCTTGAGTAGAAAGTCTCCCCCTCAGAAGGTTGTCTGCAGACTCTCTCAGCTTTTACATCTGCTTCTCACTAGCAAGACATTAAAGGCAACTGGACTCTTATTTCTGCACAGGAAATCTGAAGAATTTTAAGCCATTCTTACACTCCCACATCCTCTCATTTAGGTCTGTACTGAGAGAGCACAAGACCTTTGTTCAAAGGGTACTTGTAGATGCCATCATCTCCAGAGGCATTTTTCCTACATTTAATGTGCAAGTTACAACCTCAGTCAAAACAGGAGCACAACAATTTTTCTCTATTACCCTGTATTTGGAGTAACAAAGGAAGCATTTAAGAACAAGTCWTACATTTTTCTGCTTAAGCAAAATAACAAACACCAATGTTCAAATAGTCACATACATGTTCTACAGAGTGCAGCAAGGCAGTCAGTTCAAGTTTTTGAAATCAAACTTTACCCTGGAACAGCAGTCAAATCGAAAAAGAAAACCCAAAGAACCTTTTATTTAGTGACTTGTGACACTACAAAGCTCTTTTTGCTACTCTAAGGCTAGAAAGACTTACTTGAAGACTAACAGATTATGAAGTACTGCTTTTCATGATGAAACACAGCTACAAAACTCAAGTTAAATACACACATGAAGAAAAGGAACTGTATTACATAAATTTGTGGAATCACGGCCAGCGTAATTCTGGTGGAAACAAAGTTGCTGTACTTAAGTAAAACTCCAGTAACAGACATGCATACGTAGCAGCTTTCCTGCATCCACTTACCACTAATTTGCAAGCGGATGCCAGCATGCTCAGCAAGAGGATCATCAGTACAAGCACTTGAAGCATCCCGAAAAAGCCCTAGGACCACCAATTTCAAGAGTATCATCGAATAACAGGGATAAATTATACTGGTATGTGTAACCAGACTTGAAATTAAGGTGCCTGGCTTCTGCAATCTCCAAATTTAGATCAGGGACTTCATCAAACCATGTGATGAGAGAGTTGCTCTACAGGCAGAGCGTGCTTTAGGCTGCTCCTCCATGAGAAACCCACAGGGCCCTTTACCGCACTGTGCAACCAGAGCATGGGCAGTGCCACGTATGAGGTTAATGTTCAACCAAATGAAATGCAGAGACTCCTCAGCTCTTCAGAAACACGGCAACCAGAAAAGTGTGACAGGAATGGTGTAACAGAAGCCCAGCAGCAAGCTCCAGCTTGGCAAGAGGTACAAACGGAAGCGCGTGCACACGCGCCATCGACGCGTAACTCCTATGAAGAAGCTAGATCTCTCACGTGGTGCTGTAGTACTCATCTGTTCAAGGACTATGATTCAGTGCCTACAGGGCGTGTTGGATTTAGTACAGATGCACAGATTAATTGCACACCCTATACGTGCCTGGCTGCTGACGGAAAAAGGCTACACACACACACACACAAAATTAAGAGTGCTCAGAGCAGTTAAATCATCTGCTCTAACAGGACTGACTGAAGCCTTGCTGGCCTTGCTCAGTGCAACTACAGAAAGCTCCCACATCTCTCTTGGAAGGAGTCTCAGACTAAGTAAAGTTGGTTAACTTTCACAAGGTTTAGTTTGAGGGTCATCATGCCCAGCATGGACTAGAACAAACATTACCTACTATGGAATTATTTGTATTGCCATTCATGAACTTAGGCAATTTATCAGGGACATCTCATGTGGCAAAGACGCTGCCAAAGAACTGGATGATTTACGGGTGTTCTTATAGCAGAAACCTCCTATAGGAGGAACTTTCGAACAGCAGACATTTTCCAGCAGTCTCTGAACACTGGAATATGACAAAAACAAGACAGAGGAAGTAAGAAGACTTATATAACAATAAATCTCGTTAATAAAGATATGCTTGTCACTGTGGCTGAACTAGAAAAATTCTTTTGCCTTATGGTATTGTCATAAGCACCACACAAAGCTCACTAACAAAGGGAGGCTGACTTCATGAAGAGCAATGCAAAGCTCCTTTGGCTGATCAAGAGGCTTCCAGTAGCTTTTTTGTCTTTCAATAAAAATTAATCTGACTTTCAAAGACTTAGTAACAAGACAAATATCAACTTATTCATTGTCTTATCACTCAAATCTAGAAATGGATGTTGGCTTTTCTGGGCCTCCATCTCTCATTTTTGTGGAAATTGTTATTTTCTTAAAAATACAAGT
This sequence comes from Amblyornis subalaris, assembly GCA_018881555.1. Taxonomy (NCBI): domain Eukaryota; kingdom Metazoa; phylum Chordata; class Aves; order Passeriformes; family Ptilonorhynchidae; genus Amblyornis; species Amblyornis subalaris. Next base: position 3,418,967 of record JACAXG010000017.1, on the reverse strand, counting down.
ATCAGCAAAAATAGTATTAAAAAGAAAGCAACCAACAATGACTAAGATCTTCCAGACCTGAAAGTATGAAAGGGTTTCACTTGCATGTACTTTCAGTTAATGTATCATTGCAGAGAAACAAAAGGAGGTCCATATTCTATCACTAACCTTACTTCTATCTTACAAACATGTTTTATGAGGAGTCATTCAACTACAGAAACTCACTCCAATGTTGCAGTAACTAGAGAAACATGCATTTGATCCCTGTTTTTACTACAACTTCCTATTTGCTTCCAGGTAATTAACACTGCCATACCTCAGTTTCTTATCTTATCTTTCTCAGTGATGAAGCTAAACATTCAACACTAAGAAGAGAAGGACTTTAGCCAGGTGTGTTGTCTTTGCATTCTGCTATTGCAAGAGTTGGTAAGGGCAGCAACAGATAAAGGCATAAGCATAGAAGAGTCTGTTTAGTGACTCTCCAGGCAGTCTGTGAGGATACTCTGGGTGAAGCACACATGCAGAATAACTCCAAAATCTCTGCACTACATCACATTACAGACAGAAGTTGCTGAAGCAGTACAGACTCCAAAAATCAGATACTGCATTCCTATCCAGCAAAGATATTCAGTCTCATCCATCAGCCTGTAAAGTACTGGAAGTTACTGTTTTACTGGTTGAAGTTACTCAGTTTTACTGAAAACTTGAGCTTCTTAAGCCTTTAAGTTCAGGCCCTACAGACAGTAAGAAGTTAACTAATTATTTGAGACAGTCCAGTCTAATCTGGGACAGAAACAATAACTTCACTTCAATATGTACATTATAGTTCCAAAAATCTTTTACTAAGACTATTTTGAATAATAAAACAAAATCATGCAAGTGTTCCAAATTGCTAATCAAATTATCCTTTCACAGTGATTATAAATAAAAGTCATTAAAAAGAGGAAAAGATGCACATGTTAAACAATGTGCTTGCCTGGAAAAAAATAAAGTTTCATCCAGGTCAACCAACTTCAACACTCACTACTGTTGGATAATTACAGAGAAGTATAATAAGATGTCCTGTAGTTAGAATGCACTTATTAAAAAACAATGCTGAACCTACACTGAGACAATTTTCTAAGACAAAAAAATGAGCGTAAAAGAACAGTTTGCATTTTACAAGGTGTATTTAAATCAAATTTACAGAAAAAGTGGCTCCCATGGAAGAAGCCTTAGAGCTAGATAAATTTGTATTCAGATAATTACCGGGACCCACAAATTCTATCCTATCTCATATAGCAAGAGTCTGAAGAATAAACCACACCCAGAAAAGTAAAACCAGTTTCTTGGTTTCCTGGTCAGCCAGAGTATCCTCCATGACCATGAACATCATACTTAAGACACAACAGAGAAGTTTATTAAGCGGTTCACGAGAATGTGAAAAAAAAAATTCTCAAGAAACCAGGCAAGGAAACAAGGACAGTTCAGAAAGGTGGCATCTCTAACTCTGGTTCCATGTCACATTCCTGACAGATAGCAGAGGGCATGAGCAGCTACGCTTCCACTGCCAACTTTGAAAGCCACAAATGAAACGTACCACAGAAGTGGATTCAAAACCTGTAACTTCCGGCACACAGACCTTGCCCTAAAAGGTACCACATCCTGTTGATACCAGAATACAAGAATAATGAGAACTAATTCACGCCAGTTTTGAGAAACGCTGTATTTGTGAGGCAGTTTCTGGAGCCCCATGTGCTGCCTTTGTGCCCACAGACAGCACCACAAGAGCAACGCACAGTAGGAAATTAAACTCTGAGGAAGTCGTGTCTCCCTTACTTTAAACTCCTGTACACATTACCAAAGTTTTGCCTATCACAAGGAATTATCAAACTGCAGCTTACAGACATTTAGTTTCTTCCACTGAGCACTCTGCCTGGAATGGGAAACAGCTGCTTCAGCACTCACTTATGTCAAGGATCACTGTTCTAAAAAGGTACACTGGGGTAGTGCCAAGCCACTGAAGCAGATTTATTTCAGAAAACAGAGGTATAACTTTTCTACTAGACAATAAAAGCTAATACCTAAAGGTAGTGACTCTAAACCTCATTCCAACTGCAACTCTTCCTAGTTTTTGCCATAAGCCCATACTCTAAGAACACAGGCAGAACACTTACTTCACTCCCTTTGAGATGTCCATCTGCAAAAGCAGAATGGCACAGAGGATCATTCCCCAGCACACAAGCTCAAGTAGAATTAAGTAACACACACAGAGTGACATGGAAGTTCAAAAGACAGACAAGGTGAAAAGGAGCATACTTAAGACCAGACAGGGACAAAAAAGAGGTGGGGGAGAGGGGCAGAAAAAGAGACACAGACAGAAACCAGCCCACTGATGGCTATACCTGATCCATTCTACTCTTCTAAATGCTTCTGTTGATGGGAAGCTTTTCATTATAGTCACTGTACTCTGGGCTCCCACAAGGCTGCTGTCTCACACCCACAAAAGAAGCACAGCTCTAGAATTTCTGGTTTAAATTGAATTAATATTCCATGCTATCATGAAAGTTCCATTGCATGTCCTAGTGAGCAAATAAAATGCTGAAATATGGGAAATACATTTCACATCTTACACCACTTTAAGTATTTACCATGGAAGAAAAAAGTGAGGCAAAGAACCCTAAACATCTTGCTCTCTTTACATGAAAACTACTCTGAATTGCGCTCAGCCACATCAGCACTCTTCACAAGTTAACACTTAGAAACATGCTCTACAGAGAACAACATAACAGTTTGGTGTTTTAACCTGAATTTATTGCTACATTTCATCAGAAATCAGAGCTCCACAGAAGTTTTCTTCACTATGAAATCTTTTGAAAGCTTAAATATTAACAATGTTTTAATACATTATATTATCTGTGTCACTGTTCATGATTTTGAATCTGCCATCAAGCTGCATGCTCTCTCACCCTCAACAGGCTTCTCTGGTGTGCAAGCATTGTTATCAGACATATTCAAATCAGTAAGGCACTCAAGTGTTGCAACACAGTTTAAAGTCAACACCATAAACACCATTCCCAACATGCAAATTCACAGCTTTCAGCCTTCTTCTTAGTGTGCAGCTCTGTGCTGAGGAATGAAACACTTATTTTTGGCCTGTTTACTCTTCAAAAATGCCTAACTGGATATTTTAATAGAAAATGAGCACTTCTGAAATGACTGACCCCTTAAGACTTTGTTTTCACTTTCAAAAATTCTAACCAAACTACTTTTCCCTATTTAGAGAATAGATACTCAGAAACTAAAATAGACACTATTCTAAGTTAGAGAAACCAAAACTTGTCCATGTGCATAGATTTTATTTTTTTTTTTTTCATTTCTGAAGGCAAAGAGCAAGCAATTCCAGATCCACAGCTTAGTTAGGAAAAAAACTGTCCTACAGTTATTTGAGAAGAGACCAGGCCAAATAGTACAAGTCTGGGAGAAATCTCTGTATATGGCAGCAAGTCCCTGGGCAAATTATTCAAAAAATGAATAATATGCCAACTTTGAACTTACCTGAGGGGAAAATGAAGAAATATCTGCAGCTACCAGCCTTGTTCTTATAAATCTCTTAACTCAGAACTACTCCAAACATTAATTTCTACAGCTGTACTGTATCACAATTAAGAGCAGGCAGGCTTTCAGCCTACCACTGTTACTTGACTAAAAGGGGAAGCTAAGCAAGTCCCAGTATCTGTTCAGTCAGTCTAGATTAATGAACTTTTAGTTTTCAAACATTCTTTAATTTACACCGTCTCTAGATAGCTGTAATCACAAAGAAATGCAGAAGAGTATTCTTAATTGGTGGAGAATCTTGGCAGTTTGTTCCTTTTCATGGCAGAAAGGAGATAAAAATCAAGGAATGACATTTCTGGATGCTTTCAATGAGGAGATAGCATACAAACTGTAAAAGCAATTTTGTTGTACATATATGAATAGGCAAAGAAAAAGGGTGAATTCAATACCTCCTTATAGGTGAAGKGACTCTCCTATTGTATTCTAAAGAACATACAAAACTAGTATTAAACTGGCACAACTGTATAGATTTCAAAGGCAGGCATCAGGGCAATCAATCTCATGTTACTCCTGAATCACACTGACAGTGAAGATTGCTTGTGACAAAAATCAGGGGATTAAATTTATCTCCAAACTTTTATTTAAAGCATTTGCCTTCACAACTTTGATGGGAGGATTTCCTATAAAAGGTATCTGGCAAGACAGCAAGTGGCTCCTACCTTAAAAGATCTGTTCTGTCATCAGACCTGAAAATGCCCATTTCTCCTCCCAACAAAAATAAGATTAGCTGACCTGAATTACCAGCTTTTTCTTTCCTTGAAAAACATCTAAAAGCAGGAAGAATGCTGGAATTTCTTAAGACAGTTACAGACATAACCCATTCAGGTCTCCACAAGTAACTTGTCAGTGGCAGCAGTTTATTGAAATTGGATTAGTAAGAATTATTGCCACTTCTTTAAAAGCCTGGTACTGTCAGAGGAAAWGCCTTGAGATACAAGGTTTTGAGACTTAAAAACCCTGAAATTGAAAATGAACATAATGGACTATAAACTCTAAACAGAACTACTACAAATTTATTTAAGCTTAGAAGGAGCTACTAGACAGAGGTAGTGGTAGGACGCAATATTAACCACTTTATTACTTGCCTCCATTATCTCCTGGGGAGACAGGAAGACACAACTTTTATTGCTGTACAGCACTGAAAAGTCAGCACTGAGAAAGCAGGAAATTAAAAAAAAAAACTTTATAAAAATCAGGAGGGGGAAAGGCTGTCATGCCAGGAACACAGCTAAAGCCATGCTGTAAATTATGTAAGTGGTTCCAAGAAAGCAGCTGTAGTTATGGGTTATGTAGCAGCCTGTCTTTTCACCAAAGTCAAAATCCCATCAATGTCTGTGTTACAACAGAGGAGTTCTGCCTGTCAAGTACTTGCAGGATTTAATATCTGTATACTCTCACACCTTTCCACCATCTAACCATTAAAAACAATCTCAAGTTTCTTGCTTACAGCTTAGATTCAAAACTGCAACTTTCATCAACCACCTTTAATTCCAAAGGCATTGCCATTCACACCAATGCTTTAGCCTAACTCCAAACCCAAGAACACACAGCCCTCCACACAAAAAGCATGACAGTCAACATGTTACTGTTACATCCTCAAACAGATTTCAGTCTTACTTTTCATGTTTATTCAACAACAATTCCTTCCAACTCCTAAGACTAAATCAAGATTTCTCTCCAATTTGCTTTACTCTTGAAAGGCTGCAACAGCAGAGATTGTCTAGTACTCAGAAGTTCCTCAGAAATCTCAGTTCTGCTACTATGTTCACTTACGTAGTGAGACCATTTTATCTTATGAGTTTACACACCAGAGATTTATTATCAGTTGAGTTTTGGTTTCATTTCTCTTTTTTTCTAACCTTCCACCGTATCTTTCATACAGCTGAGCCTCATCCTTCTACTTAACATCACTTCAAGCTGCATCATGGGAAGAAAAATACTTATCATTCTTTTGAGAAACAGGTTTTACATGTAGCCATCCAAAGTCAGATCTAAACAAATGGTACTTAATGAATACTGATATAAAAAAGAAAAAAGTACTTTGTCCATGTACAACAGAGATAACAGCAAAAAGAATTTGCTGGAATGTGTAAATTTTTTCATTTCCCCAGACACCTTTTATAGGACTATGCCAGTTATTTTAACAGTAGCCAGCACAATGTGCTGCTGTGCATTTGGGACAGCTATTACTTCCTGTTCATCTTTACACAYATGCACAAAAAGCTGCTACTCAGCAATCAAAATTCTTCTAAGTTGAAAAAAAGTCACTTACAAATACTGCCAAGCTACTGTTTCAGTTACATGCAAAATTTATGTCAGTTTTATAGTAAGATACAATTTAGAGTTTGTGTTTCTTCGTGAATATGACACAACTACAAAGATTGTGGTTACCAATTTTCTTTAAACAGAACAGTCTGTGAGAACTATCTGGGAGACCAGTACTTAACTCAAATTTACTGTGAGACAACAGGTTAGTAAATCAAGGTCTTAAATAATGCTACAGTGCAGAGACACACCACATTTGGAACAGATTTCTGAAAGGATCAGAAGCACAGCACTGGTTTGAAAGAAATCTGAACCCAGCAGCAGTGTCACAAGAATATATATAAAGCATAATGAGCATGAGGGTGAGTTAAACTCTAGCTTTCCTTGACAACATGCTATTGACTGCCTTTGATGGACTTCAGATTAGCCCAAACCATTCATCATTTTTRGCTGGAAAAAAAGTTAAGTTCATTTCAATTTTGCTGGTTGAGAATATTCAACTGTGTGTTTGTGCAACTGCTGCTTCTCTGCTTTTTTACTAATAGTACAGGAGGGTAAAAGCTGCACAACTGATGAAAACATTCACAAGTCAGAAAACCAACTTGCTTTAAGTTGTTCTTCTGATTCTAAACTACTCACCCTTAACAGATCAAGATGGAAACAAGCAACTCGGATCATGAATGCAATAATGCAAAGTCAACACACATCACCTGATCAGAGAAACATCTCAAAACAGATTTTCCCAATGCATCACTCCCTGCCAAGAAGCACAGAATCAGAATGGTTTGGGTTGGAATGGACCTTTAAAGGTCATCTAGTCCAAAATCCTGCCATGGGCAGGGACATCTTCAACTCGATCAGCTTGCTCAGACCCGACCCTGAATGCTTCCAGGGATGGGGCATTTACCACCCCTCTGGGCAACCTGTGCTGATGTTTCATTATTCTCAAAACATTTCTTCCTTAAATCTAGTTTAAATCTGGCCTCTTTTAGTTTAAAACCATTGTCTCTTGTGCTATTGCAACAGGGCCACGTAAAAAAGTGTGTTCCCATCTGTCTTGTAAGTTCCCTTCGGGTACTGGTAGGTGCTCTAAGATCTCCCTAGAGCCTTCTCTTCTCCAGGCTGAACCACCCCAGCTCTTTCCTGCCTTTATAGGAGAAATGATACACCCCTCTAATTGTTTTTGTGGGCCTCTTCTGGACTCACTCCAACAGGTCCATGTCTTTCCTGTGCTGAGGACTCGTGAGCTGGACACAGTACTCCAGATGAGGTCTCATCAGAGCAGAGTAGAGGGGCAGAACCACCTCCCTTGAGCTGCTGGCCCTGGTGTTGGGGATGCAGCCCAGGACACACTGGCTCTGTGATGCAACTGCACATCGATGGTTCATGTCAATCTTCTCATCCACCAACAGCCCCACGTCTTTCTCCTCAGGGCTGCTCTGAATCCCTTCATCCCACAACCTGCACTGATATCAGAGCTTGCCTGGATCCAGGTTCCAGACCTTGCCCTTGTGATTGAACTTTGTGCTGCTCTGGGCAGCAACACCCTCGGACACTGTGCTGCAACCACATCCTGCCTGAGGACCACGGTGGCACTGGCAGAGGCACCTCCCACTACAGCACTGGCTTGCTCTCACTGCCCAGAGCTGCTCACCGATGATTACAGCATCCCTGAGACCTCCARCACTCTCCTGGGTCTCAAGCAATTCAACACCATCAGGACAGGACCCCAGGAGCTGTGATGGGATGCAGAGACAGCCTTGCAACTGATCCAGCCTGGCAGGCCGGAGAAGTGAGGGGAAAAGCATAAAACACCTTTCCAAACCCACCCAGGAGGTTGCAGGGCTCCCTGAGGCAGCACTAGAGTGGTGGAAATAAGCCCACAGCAGTGGTAAGGTGATGCTTGGGGGGCTGGGGATGGGTAGGAAGCAGTGGTATAGTCGGAAGTTGGCTGTGTTACATTATTCGAGTTCTTGTTACACCTTTACTCTTCATTTTCTCATGYAGCATGCCAAACTACACATAGGCTCTTAACTTCAGAAAAAAGTGAAGCCACCAAAATAGCTACAAAAAGTCAGTTTACACAATATTTTAATACAAACAGGAATCACTGTAACTAAAATCCTGAACTACATCTGCTAGCAGAAAACTCCCACTTTCAAGCAGCAATATCCATCAAGTTCCATTTTGTGCAGACCAGTATCAACAATTCAGTTTTTATAGTATTCTCATAAAAGGAAGAAAACACTACTGGCACGAAAAAGTAACTAAAGTAACCCCACAATAAATACAGCACTATCTTTATCCAGAATTGTACAATTCCATACTAAACAAGACTGTTTAACAGGGTAAGTACAGCTCTGTTTGAAAATTACAGTAGCTGTTAATCAGCAAGTATTTTCTTCCTGCCCTTCTCTCCCCCTACTTTTAGCACTGTTAGCTTCACAAAAGCAAAAGGAGGCAGAACTTGTTTCTTTTCCATTCAGCAGTTTAACCTGCTTCTCCTGCTGTACACAGTAGCAAAAAAGACTCCAACTGAAGCATAACTCAGTCAGAGAATTTGGATTTGCAGAGCAAGAAACGCAAACAAGTTGACTGATGCCAGCATGCAGGTGATGGGGGTTTGATCAGAGCCTCACATCAGCAGCTTTAGAAAATCACCTTCCACCCGGAATAGTGATACATGAATAATAATTCAGCATCTTTTATAAGGAAGACTACCACAGGAATGACACAAGATCCCGACTGAGGACTACTTCAGAAACAGCTCTAAAGGTACAGGATTTTGTATGTAGTGGCCTTTAGTAACACAACGTGATTGGCTTCCCTCACTCTCTATTCTTCGGTGTCAAAAAAAATCTCACAATCAGTATCACAACCAGCACTACCACTAACTTAAAATACATTGATTTTCAGCACTGATAGAAGGATAAGTACAGACATGTTCCTGTTTTTACAGAAGTTATAAACTCAAGCATTACTTAAAGCTGAATATCCTCGTTGTAACAGAAGCTTTTTTYCCACAGAATATCTTTTCTTGGTCTTTATTCTTGCTAAAATCCAAAGAAAGAAAAGCCCTGAGTTCTCTCCTTAAATGTTAAAAGATCTTGACACTGAATGTAGAGTATTACAGATTACTCAGATTTATTAAATGCAAATGGGTGGTTTTTGGCAATGTATGAACAGCCAAAAAGATTCATACCAAGTGCTCACCTAGTCTAACAGCAGGTATTTAAGGAAATATCCTTGGGATCACTTCAGAGGTAGTGCAGAGACTGCCTCAACTACAAGTTATCATTGCACATTTGATATACACATCTTCAGCCTTTGCAACCAATAATGACAGCAAGTGTCACAGCCCAATTAGGTACTGTGTGAAGGGAGAGGGAACAAAAAAGCCTAATTTTACACATATTGCCTGATAACTGGGTGCCAACTTCAGGTGCTGTGAAGAAAAGTTACTCATTTTGTCAGCCTCTGCTATACCATTTATTTAACATATCTTTATCATATCACCTTTCAATTTCCTTAAAATCAAGGTCTAAGATATTTAGGTTAGCAAATTACCTTTATACTCTAAGATTTTTAATCACCTTACACATTAGCTTGGTCTATGACCAGATTTTACAGAAAGCAGACATGTATATTAATTTGCTGGTCAAGAAACTAGGTCAGCCATTTACTGAAATCCATGCAGACTCCATCTCTGCAAACAAGCAGAAAAAGGCAGTGATTGTATGGCAGGGTTTTGTTTGGTTCCTTTGGACTCTTCACCTTTATTAGAACAAGGCTGATCTGCAGAAGCTTCATGGAATTTATTTAATCTATTCCTAAAGCCCTGGATGACTGTAGTCTTTTAAGTGGCACCTGAACAGATCAYTAATCCAACACCAAGACAACAAAGCCACAGCTTTAACAGAGCCCATCTTCTGCCACCTGTTCTCCTCCCACCTCTGCTCTCCTGAAGGTCTCCCCTTTTTCACTTACCCGATAGCTCAAATTGTAGATTATCAAGCAGCACAACAGATCAAGAGCAAGCATATAGTGCAGGAGTCCTGGATCAGCCATCAACGAGGTCTCAATTGCATCCCAACCTTTTGTTCCCACTACCAAAGTACTGAGAACTGCCACTCGCCTCAGCTGCCAGGAGAAACTGCTTGTATGGTTGTGCAAGCCTCTCCCCTGCCTAAGAGGTACCACCAATTGTGATTTGTGCTGGCTTTTTTTGAGTTTGTTTGGATTTCTTCTTGTTTTTTTACTCACTATAAAACTGCACTTCAGTACATTGTCCATCCCCCAGTCTGGGGAAAACAAAACCACAGTTACAGCAATGCCATGAAGATGGTATCTTTCCTACAACTATGGACTAGCTTATAAAAAATGGAATAAAGACATCTTCTGTTTCTTAGCTAGCACACTATTTTTAGACAAAGAAGACTACCATAAACCAAGAAGTTTAATATTTATGCTCGCCACTTAGGCTTCTAAATTTGTATTGAATACAAATTTATTTTGGAACAGCAGATGACAGGAATAATCATATTCAGACCTGTAAGTGGCAAAATGATTCAAGTGTCTATAAAAATGGAGAACCAGCAGTATTATTATCCTCCTATCCACACTTCTCTTGTTTGCACACCAGTGTCAGCAAACCTGAATCCAGCACCTCAAATTCCCCTCTCATATCAACAAGGATGCACAGCATTTTGTTCCCACATTCTAAGAAATGTGGGGAAGGAAGAATGGGATTTTATACTCCTTTGGACTGAAATAATTTAATTTAGGGGATAGGTTGCTTTTGTTTTACTGACATGCAAGATGTCATTAAATGCAGTGTCTTTTCCATAAAGSCAGAACACTCACACCGCTGTCCCTTCCTGATCTGTCATGCACAGTACAGCAGTTCTACACTTATTTAGCAACAATACAGAGCCCTCTGCAAAGGTCTGCTGTAAGTTCAGAACAGGAGAACAGCCTACATTTCATGTTTCCTTCCTTCTGCAAGGTTGAGTCACATCCTTAAGTCTCCTTTTAGAAAGCTAACAAACCATGGTAGAACGGAGAAAAAAAAAGTCTTGAACAGAGAAGCCTTGCATTGAAGAGAAGATACAGTACTGACAAAGGCCACAGTTCAATTCTCTGGCTCATCTTCTGCAGTGTCAGACAAGAAAACTGCACACCTTTTTTCCTGTTAGAAGTGAAACCTGATGCTYTTCACAGCCAGACAACTCCATCAAAGGATTTCCAAGATAAATGAAAGGCGTYAACATTTATGAGTGAATAATGCAGACAAATTCCTCGTTTGGAATACAAATTATTCTAGTTACTGCATTAAAAAAAAAACAAAACCAACCACCCTCACATGGGAGAAAGCAGAAAGTTCAACTAGCTTTAAAGGCAAAGCCTTTCTGCACAGCAAGTTCAGAAGTATAAAATTAAGATCTGCATTTGTTTCCCTTGGTCTCTCTAGCACTTTAAATGAAATAAAACTTTATCCTATCATATTTTAAGCCATGACTGCCAGAGAAGAAACAGTTCTTGCTTTATTTCCTCTGTTTTACCAACAACACCACTGCTGGGTTAACATGGGTAAGTTCACTGGTTAGAACTACTACAAGCCCACAAGTTGTTTGTTTGAAGTCTGGACCAGTTTCACAAGCCTGTTTTGTATGGCCCAACCAGTACACAGGCTGGGACAAGCAGAACTGTTTGACTTAAATCAAGTAAGTTCAAGCTTTAGATGACTGCTTCTATTTATGCAATGCACAACTACCATTGTGTCCATTTCATCACACTGAAGCAGATGGACCTCTTCAAATCACCTACCCTGCACACCTGTATGACCAGAACAATTAAGCAACTGAGACTGGAGCATTTCACTTAACAAAGACAATGAAATATTATCTCACATCAGCTGGTACAGCTGTTTATGTCAGTGTAACTTTCTACTGCATACCCCATCTATCAAATTCTGAAACAATTGCTCGCCTATCCCAGAGCATTTAATATTGTGTATTTAAATATATATTTTATATTGATGTATTATAAATAATATGTTTACAAGTGTTATGGAATAGAACATGCATTTCTATACAAACCTTCCAGTGAGTCAGAAGCTGGGCCATGAGACAAATGCAAATGTAATAATTTTCTTATAAATATGATAAGCAGATAGAACTGATCCCCTGTTACCAGGCAAATACACTAGATAACACCCTTCTATCCTTTCTGCTCTGGATAAGCCAAACGTACTGATATTACTGTTTCAATCTTTGTAAGTGCTGCAGTTTTAGATACAATGCATGTAAGTCACTAGGAACAGGTGCAAGTCTCATTAAGACGGGATGGTTCTGGGGCTGAACCTTTCACAAGTGTTTTCCAAAATAATTTCTTTGAAGTCTAGCTAGCTATCAAACACACAATGTGGCATGTTTAAAAACCATGACCATACTACTTCWATTTAAAGATTAAATCAGGGCCATTTTGCAAGGTACAGAGAGTCAACTACTTGGCACAGGTGCTGTAGCAAAGGAGGAACTAATCGTTAAGCTTCCACACTGAGGACATGGCTACTGCATCAGAGACAAACTTCCCCTAAAGGCTTCCTTTTCATAAGCAACCTACAGAACTTTGGGGGGGGGGGGAGGATATTGACCCCACCTGTCTTTGAAAAGAATATCATCTTTTTCAAACTTGTTCAAGACAAACTACAAAAGCCCAGCCAGATCTTCAGAACTACTCCCATATAACTAAGAAATGCATAAATGTATTCTATTATAAAATCTCAAGCAGTACCAGAGACTGACACAGGAGAGTTGCATCTTTCAACAGGCTTTATCCRCAGACTATGATAAACACTACTCATTGTACTTAACAAACAAAAGAAAAGGAGATGCTAAATTTAGTTCTTCTCARATGATACTAGAACAGGTTGAAGTATTCACCTTGAAGATCAGTTTCACTACAAAAGTAAGAATTTTATCTTTTTTTTTTTTGGAACCACTCTTTTGGAAAAGAGTACTGGTTCATGGCTCTTCACAAAGAAGCAAAGTTTGCCTCTGCACTGTAAATTTTCACTCAGACCCAAAAGGAGTATTTGTCAGAAATTAAAACCAGACTACTACAGTCTGCCCCAGTTACAAGTACTGCGAAACCCTGAGAACCACAGGGTGAAGGAAGAAAGAAAAAAAAAAAAAAGAAAGAAAAAAACCCACAAAAAACCAAAACTCTATGTCCTATTCTACAGGACATCCCTGATTCCAAAGCATAGTTCAAAGAAAACCTCTCTGGACTTAGGGCCCGACCAGCCCTGCATTCAGAACTGATAAACAGACTACAAGGAGCATACTCCCAGAATCCCTGAACCTGCTCCATCAGGAGGAGGGGCAGGGGGTTTGGAACTAGGCGATCTTTAAAGTCTCTTCCAGCCCTAACTATTCTATGAATCTATGAAAAAAAAGCGAAGTTCAAAGACAAAATTCAAACAATTTCCTTTTCAGGCAGTTCTAGCCTCAGCTTTGCAGAGACGATTACAAATATACGATACTAAATGAAAGAAGCAGAAGGATATCAACCAGAACTTCTGTATTACTCAATTAGACTCTACTAGTACTCTTTTTAGTTATTCTAAACGTTTTGGTTTTAGGACCATTTGGAGGAACATAAAGCAGAAAAAAGTATGGCTGGTAAGAGCGAAATAAAACACAAAGAATGTTATCTATGTCAGATATTTCCTGAAGTACAAGCAAGAAGAGCTTTTTACATAAGTGCCAAATAAAAGAAGATAAGAAGGGACAGAGCAGTAAGAGTGAAACTATCTGACCAGATGTAAAACAAGAGCATGAACCCCACCTTCCAGTTACTTCTATTACAGCACTGCAGGCAGGACACAGCCTCCACATTTCCGCTGCAAGCCAGTCCTGTAACAGCAGCCTCAGCAATTCGTGAAGCAGAGCACAGCTGACAGCAGTAAGGGAGAGATGATGTTACACACAATAACCGCCTGATAAGAGARAAAATACTTTTACGAGGTGCCCTCCTTCCGTGAAGGGCAGTAGATGAAGTGTACAAATTCATACTCTGGGACCGCCTAAGGCAAGGGGAAAAAAGAATACTTTAAATAAACCAGCTTTAAATCACGCAAAAAACTACACAAGAGCACAAGTACTTTAAAGAATTAGGGTATTTATAAAGTACTATGATGACTACTCAGACATACCTAACAAGATTTTCACTCACTGTCTTCAATTTTTTTCTGTCTCTGGGCTTTCAAAAAGTTGTAACACTAGTTCAAATTAAGATTGAACACTGTCCTTGAAAAGAGATACACTGAAGTACCAACATAAAATATCTTATCTTTCTTATGATTATGTTATTAAGAAGTAACTTGAACTATGAAATGAAATTTGTGCTCATTTACATAAATGACAACACAAAATACCAATCCTCTTGCAGAGAACAACATTTCACCAAGTAAATACATTTAGCTGTTTTTTGTTGGGCTTTTTTCTTTTTTTTCAAACACTGATTCAGAACCAGGAAATAGACCAATTCTAAGCACAACAATTGTGCTTTTCATTTTAAAGAAAGCATTTGACTTCCAACTTTTTTTTTAACATGCTTAAATACTAAGGCCAAATCTGACATGTTCTCTGAGGAAGTAAAAGCTATGTAACTGCGGAAGCTAAACACAAATTACTGGAACTTACTAAGTGATTTTTAGTTCCTTTACTGAAGCTATTGCATATACATCAAAACCATAAAATTATGCAGTACTGAATCATTCTGGCAGTGTTGTAAATCCAACACATTGTGAGAAATCGAACTTTATTGTACTCGGCATTTTTTATTTCCTGACAACTGTCAGCAACACACGGTGCCCTGATGAGTGTGTGCATGCCTGTCCCCTGGCAGGGAGGACCTGCCCTCAGCAGATGGAACACGAGCACAAGCAAACCCTGTACCACTTGTATAAATCACATCAGTATTTTGGCCAGCAACTAAAATATTGGTTTCCTAAAAATACACRTGGATTCTACATCAGCTCAAACTTGCTTCAGATACAAACTGCCCTGCCTGAGCAGTGTATTCAGACACAATCCAGCTGACTAACTGCACAGTGTGCAGACACACCAAGCACACGRGTGCACGTGTGGTTTTATACATATACACACACGAAAAAATCTATACACAGGGTAAGTAACTAAGGCACAAACTACATCACTTTATTGTCCCATCTTCTGGAGACAGATGGCTTGTTATTTGGGGTTTTTTGGTTGGTTGGTCACTTTTTCCCCCCCTTTTTAAATAAAGTTTTATCATGACTGTACTTCCTTTTCTTTTTAGTGCTGCTACTCCAGCTCTCTCCTGACTCACCCACACGAAGCTATGCTCCAGCATGTTGTAATTCACGTTCTTTTATAATGTGACACTACAATTCTTACTTGAACTGAAGAGACTTAAGTTGAATAAATCCACCCACAGAAGTAAAGGTAGGCAGAGCTGACAGATCACATAACTAAACACACGAAAAGCCTACATAAGGCCAGAAACAGCACCTGAGGTTCTAATTGTTTAACATCTTTGTTTATGTGTCCTTTTCCACATGAAAGTACCTTAGCTTTGAACACCAATGCTTGTCACATTCCCAGTATCGCAACAGAAGCCAGCTGTGCTCCTGAGAAACCCAGGCTGACTTTTGAGATTAAAAGCACTCCCATGATCATTCCCTTCTCTAACAGGGGAGAAAGACTTCTGCCTTAAGAGAGATTTGCTACCAACAAATGCCAGGCTTACAGGAGAAAGGAAGTTTCTACCAAATTTCATCTACAACAGAAGCGTTTGTAGTCCTAGCTGCAAAGCTGATCAAAGCCAAATATTAACTGAACATAAGCCAACACAGTAGGTATGGTAAGAAAAGGCAGAACATCATAACTCCATCAGCAGAAGCTGCTGGTCTTTGCTTTACCCAGGAGTAAACACTTTTTYCCTTTTTTTTTCTAACCAGCATAAACTTAATTCATAGTATTTCTCTTAAAAAAGGAGCTTCCAAGAAAAACTGAGTGATAACCATGATTTAAAACAAAAAAAAAACAAAACAAAACCAAAACCAACACAAAAAACCCAAAACCCAAAAACACCCCCAAAACATCAAAAAACCTAACAGGGTAGCAAAGGTTTTCTACCATTCCTTCTACTGAGAGAATAAACAACAGCTTTATAGATCTTACCTTGGTTGATACAGTTTCTTTTCTACAGAGAAACTCAAGAAGCCACAAGGGTCCACAAAACAAAGAATTTATGGGTCCTCCCCTCCACTGGCAACAGTAGGACAGAACTATCTGTCAAACTAAAGAGATAAGCACAGCAATGTGGACGACTGAGAGACTCCCACCTGAAAAATAAAAACCAGCTCATTGCCCTTTCGTTCACCATAAAAGAGAGAAAGGAATTCATTGCCCACAATTCTGTTAATAAGGCTGCAGCACCACTTCAACTTCTCCATAACATTTAAACACAAAGTAGGTGCCTTTTTATAACATGTTGACCCTAAAGCTGTGTGAATACCATACAGCTAAGGAATGCATCAAYACCAAATGTTTAAAGGAGCTACTAACACCAGAGTACCAGTTCTTGAGAGTCACACAATGCCGGAATTAATACTTCCTCATTTCTCTGAGCAAGTWACATAGTTACACAAGAAGAAACTAGAAACAACTTTGTCTTTCTGAATGGCTGTGTGCTGCTGCTGCAATAACCAGCAGGACCTGGAGCACTGCCGTGTTCTCCTGTTCGATTAGGGCAGCTAGGTGCCCAAAGAGACTACAAACACAAGGAGCAAGCGTGAAGTTAGAATTTATTATTSAAATGGAACTGTAACAACTTCTATGGGGATGTGGCTGCAGTATGTAAACCAGTCTAAAAAGAGTCAGGTTACAGTCATTTCTAACCATGCAAAACTAACTGAACTTCTCTTCTTCGTGCCTTCGCTCCTCGTGTAATATAGGAAGCGAACTACTTCCTCATCTCAGCAGACCATTCTGACAACAAATAACTCTACCGAAAGCAGTATCAGACTATTCATGAGGAAATGAACGGCATCTCTGGAGCAACCTAGCTAGAGCACGGCACAGTCTAAAGCAATGAAGACACACTATTCAGCACTTATTCACTAAACTAGCACCAGACACTTGGRAGGATGAAGCAAGGGTGCTAATGGAAGAAATGGCTTACAATTATATATTCATGGCTGCTTGCTTTCTGCAACTTCTTGATGTTTGATCACTGCTTTRCAGCCTAACAGTATAAACTCTTAACCAGGAGATGAGCCCAGACACTTCATCCTTGCGGTTACATAGCACATGACCAGACAGAACAATTTGCTCACAACACCAATTTTTACCACTCAGAGATACATATTAAGTTAAAAGTGGTGAAGACATGTTGGCTACCAATGGCRGTGGACAAAACTCTATGTTTTATTCCACTGTAGTCCCTTCCTTACAGATTTTCTATCTCTACTTTTACCATCACAAGTTCCTTGCCCTGCCTTCTTTACAAAATCCTAGCTTCTACACTTACTCCTCCTGTGTACCTTTCCCCGTTCATTAGCTCTCTTTTACATATTTTCTTTGTCCAGCAAGTCCCCATTTTCCTTCACGTCTCCAAGATGCTAGGTGAGAGGCAGCATCATTCCTACACACTCCCTTGCTACCGACCAATACKTTTCATACAGCCAAAGAACTCATAACCCAACCTCTCTGCTATTTTTTTATCAACCTGGGCCTAACTCAGTCCCAGATTCTAATTAATATTCTTCCCTGCCTTCAACTCAAAGCAAGCTGCTCCTCCTCCCAGTTAATTGCCATCTCTCCTCACCTCAGCTGTCCTCTCCATCCAAACCCACTTCTTCCATGCTGCCTGCCTGGATACATGTTTATTAGAGCATGAGTTTTCATAGGACTGTAATGGGGTCAAACTGAGGCCCATTCTGGACTAGGGAKGGGGAAAAAAAGCAAAGCAAGGAGCATCAGCCCTGCAAAAACACTCTGCTATAAAGCTGAGGCACACTAGAGTTATTTGAAGAGCTGTCAAATTTTAAGACTCCCATTACAACATCTGTTCCCAAGCTTCACTTCTGGCAGTTACTGAAGTAGTTTGAATGAAATACCTTTGAAAACCTGACACAATATTCACATCAATATTATATAACACTCAAAATATTAGATCTTAATCAATAGTCTCTTACACTGCCATTTACTAGACTGTACTGCCAGTCCCACGTACAGTGAGTTCCCTACTGGGACACAATTCTACCCCATGTTCATTAAGAAGCCAGAGCTACAGAATAATTGAGTTTCCCCATAAGAACTTTGAACACTGCTAAAACCGGAAACTTCAGAAAAGATAAGAAAACAACTTGGGCTTTGTTAAGCTAGTTGAAAGTTCTTGTAGGATCATCCTCCAAACTTCAAGGTTGGAGATATGAACTAGGTTATGTTATTCTGTTACTCCTACTAAGAAATTAATTCAGCTCTGAATTCCAAGATGCAAAGGTAAGAACAGGTAGAGCATTTACTATTTTAGTGCTTGGAAGAACACGACTTTAGCCAGTTACACGTGGGAACAAGCAGCAAGTAATCTTCTAGTATTATAAGCAGCCATAGCAAAAAATTTCAAACCCATCATTACAATTCAACTGCCTGTTCAGCTGACAAGTCCACATCTCCCCACACAGAGCTTCTATACACAAGCAGGAAATCTAAACTCCGAATCAATTAACTGCTTCCATAAGCAATCCTTACACAATGCTCTCTTGTCTGTATGATCTTCATTTATATAGAAGGTCAGCAATTTTATCTTTGAGATGAAGCCTCATGAAGTCTAGTGGTTACATATTTCACTCCCACCTGAGAAGGGAACAGTTTCAAGTAACCGTATGTCTCAGCACATAAAAGGTGCAAATACAACGAGAAAAATGAACTGGCTTTTCATGCCCAGGATGCACTTTGCCTGAGAATTTTCACTTTCAAGGACACTAAACAGGAAGGTTTTGTTTTAAAAAAAAMCCCTGCTATGAATGTATTTTTTATTAATTTTTACTGTCTTTTTTTTTTTTCATTCAGTAGAAGGGTCAAACTGATTTGTACATCAGAGGCTGAAACAAACACCTTTGTTGTTCAACACAAAAAGGCAAGAAATCCATTTCCGTGAGGATGTTACACTCAAGACTGCTATAATAAAATGGAGAACCAGCCATCATCCAGTGCCACACCTGACTGGAAGAATACGCAATTAGATCTAACTTTTGAAGTTATTCAACTGCTACAGCCACTAGACACAGAAACGGGGCTTTCCAGTCAGCTAATTTACAACTAGGGCTACTAGGAACTCATCTATTACCTTGTGTAGTACACCAGAAAAAGTTACTCATGCTAACACTCCATTTAATTTAATCATCTAGTACTGAAGGAGAACCAGAATTGCCTCATGGCTGCATTTAAGAGTCTTTTGAACTATGYCAGTTAAACAGAATTTGCTCACAGAACAGCCTCCTGCTACTGGGGAACATTTAAGCCCTGTAGTCTGAAGTAAAAAGTGCTTTTAAAAATGTATCTAGGACAGTGTTCTGCTGCACTTTCTTACATCTAAAGTGATTACTGATATAAGATTTTTTTTGCCTGGTGGACACCAATTTCAGGTAAAGTATTTGCTGATGGAATCAGCCTCCCAGATAAACGTATTAACTGCCTACAGGATCGAGCTTTAGGTTTTGGTGTGGGTGGCAGACAGAAGGCCTGTTTTGCAAGGCACGCTATTTTTGTAGCTACAGCCACACCAAACTGAACGCACTCAATCTCACAAGCTAAGCTGTCCCAGACCCAATCACACTGTTTGCACAGGGACCACCTGGGAATCCCAAGTGCTGTAGATATAAGCCAGAGAATCAGTCCAACATTTAGTAATCAAGACCACAAACCATACAGCATTTTCACTGAACAGGAGTAAAATAATAAAATTATATCCTCCCATACAACCATCATTAAAGGAAACTGGTTTTAGACACTTGAAGATTGTACTTATGTACAGTCTCTTTGTTTCAGAGATATTTAGTCCCAAATTTTTCCTACAGTCCCACAATGATTTCATGCAGTAGAAAAAAAATGGCAGGTTTGGTCAGTCATATACCAGTCCCCAAAAGCAGCATCGGAACTTTCGGTTAGTACAAATAAGGCGAACAACAGTCTTTCCCAAGACGCACAAATTAGTCAGTACTTGTCTAGGTACTAGAAATAYAAAAAATTCTTTTTCTAGGTGCTCAAAAAGCAATGCTAAAGAACACTCAAAAATCATAAGTCTGGTACCAAAAATCCTTTTACAAATCAACTTCATTGATAGTATTAACATTGCCAGAGTTAACCAGAAATAAATTACTAAACATTTCATCAAGATCACCGTATTCAAYGGCAACAGTAAATGAAGAGGGCAGCATAACCAGACAACAAAGGTTGTAACAACAGATCTGAGTTCATAAGCCACATAAACAGACTGAGCAGGACAGGGTCAGCTCTTACCTCACAACTAYGACTGCCTTACAACTATCCTGAAATTCAAACGATGATGAGTGAAAGGCCAAAGAATGCACCATTTTGCCCACACCTTTCAATTATTCTTTGCCTGTAACTAGTTTCACTGTTTCCACAGTGAAGGTATTCTCTTTACATCAGGCTTTCACGTGACAGAGGACAAAATGCCATTTCTAAAAAGCAGAATGCAATTAAAACCACAGGGGATGAGGAACACAGGAGAAAGTGCTGCAACTAAAAATACTTTCAGCTTTACCTAGTCAATTCTAAAACTGCTCATTGTTTGTTGTTGGTTTCTGTTAAGCTCTGCTGTTTATATGATTGCAATACACGTATCCCCAGTAAGCACTGGAACTGCAAATGTAAAACAGCGACTACGTAAGAGCCCATTACTCTCAGCAAATTTTAGACAGTTGGAAACACTCTGCCAGCTGCAGCAGCCAACTTGTGGCACTCAAGAGAACATTCCTGAATCACAGATGGGGGAAACTGAGGTGATTTCATAAGAGATCCTGAAATTAAAGGCTATCAAATAAGTCCCTGTCTTTGTAAACATGAAGAGAAATGCAGACTTCTCTACACTGGGTAGAGGCATTAAATTTTCCACGATCACAAGAAAATACTGATACTCCCAAGTAAAGTTTATATGGCCACAGATTAACAATAAAGAAAAACTCAGGAGGTATGCAAGAGGATCATCCATTTATTCAAAAGGGCTCTTGATACRTGCAAATGCACGGGAGTAAAAAAGACATCAAATGGTACATACAAGTGGCCACCACTTACAGCTGGAAAATTATTTGAAATAATTCCTACCCTGACTAACTGATCCGCCTATTTCAGGTGCCACAGCTAGAAAGCAGAGCCAATGCTTCAGGGTCCCCAGTGCTTAACCCTTTCCAGTCCAAGCACAGTTGCCTTCATAACCCCAGTCCCTGCACTCCCATCCCCTCTGAAGCCATGTTGATGCACTGGAAGGATTCAGTTGGACCAAAATGACTACCAAGATGACTCCCTGCATCCTGGTACTAAGCAGAGGAGTTGGCACTGACATTCAAGCCTTGTGTGGATTCAGCACATATATTCACATGAGCTGCATGCCTTGCCTGTAGCACATTTGCTTGACAGCTGATAATCCATGAGATGCAATTTGACAACACTCAAAATATTTCAGCTTTGAAGATGTATTTTCAAACATTTTTACGATGAATGTGTCTCATAAAATCGATTTATAATATACTTCAGGGTAGTTAACGTTACCTTAATGAACAGGAGTCATTCTTCTCAACTTATGCCCATCTACATCAATGACAAAAACTCTTGGTATAATTAAAGAGAACAAGCCTTTAGGAAGGAAAGGCAAAGGTGACAACCTTGACTTACACTAGTGCCATTACCTCCTAAAAACCACCAAATGAACTACAACAGCCACACASAAGCCTGCTTAAAAAACAAATCCAACTCCTTGCACACAAGCTTTAATTTTGCSTGTCTCCACTACATCAAGATACGCATTGGTTCCATCTATGCCCCCAGCTGGCAGGCACAAACAAAAAAAGGGGACTGCAGGCTGCTTGTGCGTCTGTATTCTGCAACATACAGAGCGAGAGGGAAAAAAATCTGCCATTTATGTTTACTGTATTACTCAATAATTCAGCAGTTCACAATACAAATATTMCCCGCCTTTCTGTCCCTTTACAGTATTAATTCCAAGTGTTTAGTAAGCACTGTTAGAAGTCTGGTGACAGACACCTTAAGGTCCCCACACAAGTGTCCCTAAACTATTGCATTCAATTAATTTAACAATTAATTATTTTGTAAAGAAAAATAACTTCTGAGAGACACAATAAAAAATAGATTCCTTTTTTCTCTTTATCAAGACATTAAGACACACAAAACTCAGATAAAAGGGCAGGACAGTTTTGTATGCAAGAGGAGAACTGGCTGACACCAGGTTTCCACAGGCAGAACAGAGAAGGTTTCACAGGAAGAGGCAGAGACTTTCAGAAGACAATCTCTCCTATAATCTGTCCCCTCAGGTGGCCCCAGCTAAACTGCAAACAAGGAAGAAAATCTAGAGCACCTGATGACAAATGGAAGTTGTATAACAGATRGGATCAAATTCATTCCTTACTTTCATACAACCGTGGTACTTCTTGACAGGGATATTTTAAAACAGATTCTGGGATCAMTTCTTTCTACAGCCCCTGCTCTCAGACAGCTAATATATGCAATAACAAATCTGACAGTGTGACTGGGATAAAAAGCTATCTTCTCTCCTACTCAAAGCTTCTGTTTCAACAATAGAATACTCTCTGTATGCCAAGCAAGAAACAATGCAACTCCATGTAACAGCAGGATCTTATTCATGTGGTTTAGGATTTTGCTGCTAAACTTGCTACAGAAGTGAAGATGTATTCTGCAAAACAACACACCTTGCTGAACAAAGGTATTTGACAGGGAGAATCTTTCAAGTTTGGATCCATATTCCAACCTTGACAACAGTAATCTCAGGCTATTTACTGTCCAACATCCATATCTGCCACAACCTACGATAGAAAGTGCTCATTAACTAAAAGCTGTATTTAAAGTCCAAGGAGTCAGAGCACAAAGAAAGAAGACTCTGTGTCAATGAGGGGGCAGAGAATTTGAGCAAAACAGACTTTGCAATTTTTACCATGAGAAACAGTAATGAGGAAGAACACAGATTATTAAATCAATCTAGAAAATGTTTTAGTGGTTTGAGGATTAACACACATGCTAATGTACACTTGTATTTCCATACTATGTTATCAGAAACTCAGAATGACACATTTTGAATGTTAGTAAGACTCCACTCTCACAGCAGTATGACAGCTGTCACACACTGTTGCTGACATTTGGATCCAGGATGCTGATGCTATGGAACAGATAAAGGAAAAAACTTCAAAAACCTTCACAACACACAGTCTCTTGATTTCTTTGGGATCTGAAAGGTTTGTGTGCAGAAACTTCTCGTAATTTATTACCAAATGAGATATGACACCAGATTAAAAAGTAACAAAACAAAATTAARTTGCACGCGTTCTTATTCTCGAATTGCACGGGAGAAAATTATAATGCAATTAAAGTTTGATTTTATCAGCTAGTTAATGAATAGGTTAGAAACAACACTCTCCTCTTACAGACTCCAAATTCACCTTAACCCCACCTGGAATTACAGTCCCAGCATCACAGCGCTGCACGCAGACCTGCAGGATACACCCTAACCGCGACAAATTTGCAAAGATCCCTGTATTCCGCTGCGTGTTCAGCCACACTCCGAAGGACTGCAGATGCCCCTTGAAGAGGCTTCTCCCTGCTGCTGCTGCCGTTAACCATTAACACTGTCACTCCATCCCGCATCCCGCGGCACTGCCCGCATCCCGGGGGAGCCGCCCGCACTCGCACCGGGCGCAGACCAGACCCTGTGCCCCCGACCGGGAGGAAGGAGCCGCCGGAGCGCCGGGGAAGCCCAGGGCAGGGSGGCCGGTCTCTGGTGACCCGCGTGGTTCTTCCCCCGCGCCCCGGGGCCCCTCCTCGCCGTGCGGGGGGAAGCAGCGGCGGGACRCGGCGGCGGGACGGGAGAAGTTGCGAAGCGCTGGGGGAGCGGRGAGAGCAACAGCTGGAGCCGGGCGGGGAACGGGGGCCCCGCGGGAACGGGGCGGGGGTCGCGCCGCCGGCGCCGAGGGAACGCGGGGGATGCAGCGGCGAGCGCCCCTCCCGGCCCCTCCCGCCCTCCGCGCCGCTGGCACTCACCGAGCCGCCCCGCGCAGGGCGATGCGGGACCGGGATCCGGAGCGGGACCGGRATCGGGAGCGGAGCCGGAGCCGCCGCCTCCCCCGCTCGGCCGGAGTAGCGACGGAGCGGCGCGCGCGGGCGGCGGGAGCGCGCCGGGAGCGCGCGCGGGCGGCGGGAGCGCGCGCGGGGAGGGGGGAGCGGGGGGGGGGGAAGCTGCCGCACAGCACCGCGGGCACCGGCCGTGCGGGCGGGCGTGCGCTGACCCGGATGTACCGGGGGGGGCGGCCAGCAGCAGGTGACTGCGCAGGCGCGCCGGGCCGCCAGCGCACTGCGCATGCACCTGCTTCGACTCCGAGTGTCTCGGGCAGGGGCGGGGGAGCGAAAGAGAGGCGGGCGGGCGAGGCGGTGAGTAGGGCAACCCCCTTAAAGGGACCGCCATCTTCCCGCAGACCCCCCACAACAGCTCATGAACGCCACTCAATCAACATTATTGATCGGTCCTTAAGCCAATCGTGTGATTGGGGTGGTTTTTTAAGGCCTGGCTCGGGGGTTTTAAATGTCTGTAGTTGGGAAAGCCAGGTTGGGAAGGGAGATGGGGTGCTCCTTCTATGGGGAAAGCAGGGCTGCTGGCTGAAAGCCGTGCAGAAATGTCTTTCCGGGTGGATCATGTTGTGAGACCAAAGCATAATAAATAAAATTAACAATTGGAAAGTTCCATCCCTCAGTGAGCACTGCCAGAGCCCCGTCCCACTGGCTCATGGCTGATCCTGCACTGCTTTCCACCTCCATCTCCCTGAAAACGCAAAAGACATGCAAAATGTGTTAAAACCCCACAGAAAACACATGGGGTTATGGGGGTGTTCAGCCTGGAGAAAATGAGGCTMACAGGGCACCTTATTCCTCTCTACAACTCYCTGAAAGGTTGTAGCCAGGTGGGGGTTGGTCTCTTCTCCCAAGTAACAAGTGACRGGATGAGCRGAAATGGCCTCAAGTTGCACCAGGGAAGGTTTAGGCTGGATGTTAGGAAAAAATTCTTCATAGAAAAGGTTGTCAAGCGTTGGAACAGGCTGCCCATGGAAGTGGTGGAGTCACCATCCCTGGACATGTTTAAAAGATGTGTAGATGAGGCACTTGGGGACRTGATTTAGTGGTGACTTGGCTACAGGTTTATGGATGGCCTCAATGATCTGAGCGTTTCTTTTCCAGCATAAATGATTCTAAATTACTTTAAACACCAAAATATATTTTAAGGATATTCCATGGACTTAATTATGTGCTTTCTGTGCAGGGCCAGGAGTTGGACTCAGTGTTGTTTGTGGCTCCCTTCCAACTCAGCATATTCTGTGATTCTGTGATATATGAAGGTTTCACCTTTCCTTTGCCCATATCACACCCCGGATTTTGGTATCCTCACACAGGGACAATGCACATCCTGAACTGCTTCTCCTGCTATGGATAAATTCGCCAAAGGAGAAGGATTGCACAAATACCTTGTTTTAAAGTTTGCTGCTTTAGTAAAATTACACACAGATGTACTGAGAAAGAAAAAATTAAAAGTTCTTCTGTTTTTGTTTGGGTTTGGTTTTGTTTTTTTTCTTAAAGTAACCTGGAATCTAGACAATGGTTTTCTAAATTTTGCCATGAAGTCTCACCTGGGCTTCACACTCAGCTGCTCTGACACCACGGGAAGTTCACAGCACATTCAGTGAGGCTGCACTGGGAGTGGTTCAGAGACCAAGCAGGACAGCCAGGCAGTAGGATACGGACACTGCCAAGACAAAACTTGCATCCTCAAATAGTAAAACATTATCAGTAGAACAGTAATCAAAAGTTATTTCTCAGTCTGAAAGAGACAAACCAACCACCTCAAAGTCTAACCACATCTCCTACTTTCTCTTCAGAAGCCTGATGGCAGTTTGTTAACTGACAAATGTTAGTGAAYACCAGGTACCTACAAGCCCACTGAGAAAGAACAACAATGAAAAATACCTCAGAGATTTATTTATATGTCAATGTATTTCTCTTTTTATTTTCATACCTACATATCTGTTTACTTAAACTGATAAACTTAGTTCCTCTTGTAACTTGTTAGGATTCAAGATATATGGATTGACTATAATAACTTTAAAGAATTCTAGCTAAAGAGTTTCCTGGGATACGAAGGAAGCCATTTGTGAGTATAGTTCAGCTGCGAAACCTGCTTGGTGAGCTTAAAGGAAATCACCACACTCAAGTTTTGGTCCTTGGGTAACAGCCAGGCAAGACCAGGGCTGGTGCACCACATACCTGCCCACTGCCTTCACCTAAGCAGGGAAAGGGGAGTGCTCAGGCAAGCCCCGGAGGCTCTGAGAAATTTATACAGACTGGAGCAAAAAGAGGAGATGTCTAAGAAGATACAAAGGAAGATTTTCACAGAAGCACCTTGAGCAGAAGAACAGGAGAAGTCCCAGTTCTGCTCGTGTGTAATTTGTGTAAGTGACTGAACAAATGTTTGACATGGCTTTTCACTTCTGCTTCAGAAAGGATTTTTTGGAGTGGATACAAACTTTGAGATATGGATTGATGCATGCTCCTTCCTGAGATGAGGCAGGTCACTACCACATCCTCATCTTCTCTAAAGCAGAGGTTTGAAAGTCTCTGTGCCAGGCAGGAAGTGATCCAGGTCCCACTGAACTGAATTCAAGGGAAGCAGAATCGTGCTCCAAGCTAACACTGGACTCGTTACCCTGTGGGCTTAATAGAAACCAGGGGTCTCACCTGTCATACTATAGAACTTTGATCTCCTACACAGACCTAAAGAAACCACACAATCCGCCTCAGGGATGAACAATTTTTGTTGCTCATAACATTGTAAAGCACTTGGGGCTTGGCAGGGTGGGGTTAGACAGGGAAAATTTCCTGCTGAAACCATGAGCAGCTTTATAATAATATTTACTCTTTAGGGTTCTCCAAAATTGTAAGACACCTTTGATTTGGATCTGACATCTTTCAGAAGTACAAGAAYGCCCAGACCCTGAGCATCACTGATGCTTTAACAGCAGCTGCACACTGAGACATCCACATCCCACATAATAATTGAAGCATAAAAAATTATTGAACACTGTGGAAAATGCTGCATGACTAAAAAACCCAGCAATTTTCTATTAGTTCTGCCTTCACTTTTAATTTCTTAATTGCTTCTTCTGAATACGAAATTATTTTACCAGGCTATTACTGCAATAAATATTAAAAAAAACCCAAMCCAAACCAAACAAAAAACAAACCCCCAAAACATCAACAAAACAAAATTAAAGATTATATTTGCCAGCTAGTATCATAAAATAAGAGTGGTAACAGAACATAACTGTTTCTATGCTGCTAATTGCCTGAGGACAGTTCTGTTAGTAGGAGTGTTGGTGCCAGGTAGATATTTCTGACAGGAAAGAAAACAGGTCAGAGCATTTCCATCAAGAAAAGATTAATAAGCTCCAAATGTACTATTGGATGTATATGTATTGTATATATGTGTGTATATACCAGTGACAAAAGATGACTTTATTTTATATATGGACGGCCAGATGGATAAATAAAGCCACAGTAGCAAACCCGCCCTTAGGTGCCATGCACAGTTAGGATACTTGGGCTGCTTTTCAGCCTAATGGTAGCCTAGGGGAGAGAGTCCAAAGGGAAAAAGAAGTGACCATCACCCTCTGCCATGTGTGCTCAGCAAGGACAATAGAGTGCCCTGACCACTGACAGCAGCCTTGTTTGTTCTGGGGGGGAGGGCACCAATAGCTCTTCCATTACATGGATGAAAATAGAAAGTAAGCATCCTATGGCCAAAGATTATTATTTTTTAAAAATGGTTGAAGAGATGAAATTTCTTATGGAAAATGTCAAGAATGGAAGAAAGGCAGCTTTGCAGGGCTCCCTTGTTATGCTCTTGTGGTTCAAGCACCTTTCATTTCAGATAAAACTCAGGTTTTGCCCTCCCCTGCCCAGATTTCCCCACATTTTCAAGTTCCACAGTAGCAGAGGAGGGAATGCAGAAGCAGTCACGTTCATACCACACAGTCCTTTAGGGCTTTCATTTTGAATAGTACAAATCCTCTGATATAAATGTCGCTCTTCAGAATATAAACAGTTGTAACAAAATATGAACGATCTACATAAATTTTGAGAAGCGCAGACAAAACAAAAAGCCAAGGTCAAATCACTGGATGCTCATAAGGATCCCTGAAGTGCTTCCAGATACTGTCATGCCAAACAGTTACAATGTTTTATACTTGCATGGAGACAAGCACAGTCTCAGAATGCCTTTCTTCCCCACCCCCCCCAACCCCCCCAAAAAGGTCATTTTGAAATTTAGGTGGCAAGTGGGAAAATGGAGATGCTTCTGGAATTCAATCTTTTTACCYTGACAGACCTGGTGAAAGCCTGTCATCTCCTCATGCTGTGCCCCAGTCACTTCACGTGACTAATTACATCAGTCAACTCCTGTTTTGCCATTACAAAGTCCCAGATTATTTCTGAGTTTGCTCATCTGGTGATGCAGTTGCTCCCTACAAACAATCAGCACGGCCTCTTTGAGTGGGGAGCCTCAGATAAACACTCAGCGCGCTCTCTATTAATGAATGCTTCTTTAAGTCAAATGACACAGGAGGGTTCAGTGCCATACCAGTTGGACTGTGATGAGGAATAATGGAGATTTTACAATATAAAGCTCTTTTTTTTCCACATTTTGCTGCCTTTCCTCAAAAATACAGCTCACCTATATGAGACAGGGAAGCAAAAAGAGGAATGAAGAGAAAATGTCAGGTGTTAAGCCTGCATTAGAAGAAGATTACAGACCAGTAAGCATAGAGGAAGGCGGAAAGAGGAACTGCAGCTATTTTAATCATGTTTTATCTCTACTGGAAAATACAAAGATAAATTAGAGTAGTAGACCTGCTACACAATAGAGGAGAACGCAGTATTAGGCTCTGAGATCTTTAAGCTGCTTATAAAAGTTTGTGAAATACAGGATTTCTTCAGTGATCACCGCATGGACATCATTGCACTGACAAGTACTTTGAGTAGTTGCAGTGGTGACCCTGTGCTGGTAGCAAACAGGCGAGAGAAGAGGCCTGCTAAGCAATTAAGATAATCCAGAATTACCAAGTTTAGGAGGTCATGGCCACAGACTCTGCTTCAGAACTTACGGCACTCAGTGGAGGAAAAACCCAAGATGCTCCAGTTTGTCTGCAGAGGTGTGCTCAGTGTACTGGAAAAGCTACAATCACCTCAGCAGATGCTGGGTCATCACCTTTGCTCATATGAGGTGGCTTTCTCCACCAAAACTCCTAAATTTCACTGTATTTATTCACTCTGGGTAGCAGTCAGTGCTTTTAAGTAAGGGCTTCACCAAGTCAGAGGAGGCTGCAAATCGGGTGATGTAGAGTGGCAGAGTTTCGCTTGACCTCTCTTTAGCCCTAGTCAAGCCAGTTTATTAAACAAGGTAAACCACCAGGACCACAGGAGGACATAAACCATACAGCTGAACTGGAACTTTCGCACAAACATTATATTTTCTTTTTTTCTCTTCCCCACAAAATGTTTCAGATCAATCAGCGGTATAGTAGTATTCCAGTTAATGGACAGAATCAATGTTTCAGAGAACAGGGAAGGCAATATCCAAGAGGGCTAGACTGTCTCATTACTCTCGGGAAGAGAACACAGTTTTTTATTTTGGTTTGCTTTGGGTTTTTTTTGACCAAATATAATTGTGCTGCCCTGATGAAAACAAATATTTGTCGATTTCATTGAGATTTCTGCCTACCTCAGGAGCATGAGACTGTTATTTTACTTTGATCACATCCTTTATAGTGATGTAATCATTGGAGGGTTTTTGTTTATCTGTGCGTGGTTTGTTTTTCTCCTTTTCCCCCAAAGTGTTTAATTCATTTGTTATTAGAAGCCCTCAGAATAGCATTTGGCTCATAAGTGATTTTTGAGCTGTGTCTAGGTCTTACCAAGGGACGTTGTCAAGAGACCATTTCACTTTGCCTCAGCTGTTTCCTTTGCTACAGCTGTACTTAGTTTCCTCTTCACATCACAGGGGAAGTTGCAATCTTCTGTTGGGGAAATAGGTAACTTAAAGCACCTCAGGGAAGGGTTCTGCAGAGTATCAGTCTCAGGGGACAATTTCAAAATTCAGTGAGCAAACATGGACTTCACAAAATAACAGTGTTAGGCACTGCTGGGCAAGACATGAGCAAGGACAAGCCTCTCAGGCTGCATCCTATAGGATGTGTTCCTTGACCTCCAATGGCACAACCACAAGCTGRGGGTGCTCAGCACCCCACAGGACTACAGTGTCACTGTTGCCACTGTTCTGCCCTTGCACCACTAGTTAGGTTTGAAAGGACCTGGCTGTTTAGTCCCATCTGAAAAGTAGAATTCAATTTAGTTGATCAAAACCTCAACTGGTTTTGCAGCATTCACTTGAACTACTATAAACCAGATTTATCTTTGTGTGTGACCTAAGTGATATTGAATGTAAGGCTACTGAATAATGAGAGAAAAAAAAAGACTTTGATTTAGTTATTGGCTCACCAACTACATCTACCTCTTTAAAATGACACTGTTTTGATGCAGTCAGCTGCTGTATCCCATTATACTGCTGCCTTCATGCAATTCCATCAATATGCTCCAAAGAGCAGCAGACATTAAAATCATTTTAGTGTAYCAAATTGCTGAATGTAAAGAACTTTAAGAAACCCTTTCCTCATCAGTATGCACGTTTTCTTGTAGGCTCTGCTGTGACCTCATGTGAAGTAGTTAGGTAGCACTCTTTTTCTGTGGGATAAGAAATACCCAGTCACCAATCTCCCTCATGGTAGCTATATTTGGGTTACAAAGCAGAGTCTTTGAGCACAATCATTTTAAGATGCCTGGGTAGCTAGAGGGACAGAAATAGAGCCCTTACTGGTCACACAGGCAAAAGTCTCTCTAGCTGCAAGGAAGAGTTTGCAAGCAGAGGAAATGGAAAGCCAGGACTTTCCCGAGCTGTAATCTGTGAGGGACAGACTGGGTGCAGACAAAGGCTGCCATGAAACAAAGCATTTAGGCAGGCGCTTAAACACTTCCTTTGCTGAGCAAATGTAACACTGCACACCAGACATCTTTCTCTTCCTTTTTCCTGAGCATGAATATGGCACCTAGGGCTAAATCTAGCACCAGAYACAGCTGTTTAATATTCAGTTAGCACGAAAAGAGAGTAAAGCTGATATTGCACATTGTAATTACTTAAACTTATTCTGAGTTTTCCCAATTGATTAAAAGATAATATTTTTTATGTTCAGCTGATAAACCCCATGCATGAACTGGGAAACATTCTGTGCCTGTTTATACCACTCTGGATAAAGTCCCTTCTGAGACATCTGGGTTCCTGGAGTAAGAGCTAAGGTGCCTATTATGGTAATGATCAGGCTAGAACAGGCAGGTTTTCCCCATGACCACGCAGSCTCTGCAGGGCTGCATCACAAACCAGGGGGACTTTTTAAAGACACGATCATATTCTCCTGATTCTAAATTATTCCCGTCTCAGGCAGTGAACAAGCTAAAAAGTGGAAAGAAGCAAAATAATCCTCTCTTGTTAGGTGCTAGGCTGTAACTCCAAAACTTAGACCATCTTTCTGACCTCAGATTGCTTGTATAACATTAAGTGAGAAGGCTACGTAGCCTGGCAGTGGTACTTCCCATTCTAATAACTTCCAAGTGCCTAAAGTGATACCATTAAACTTCAGTAACTTCATACGTAAAAAGCTAAGTTGGAAATATTTGTCCAATGCTTTACAGAACCACTGGTGCAATTCCTGCTCCAAGCAGCTCACAGACTAAGTCACAGATGAGAGGAAAACACAAATACTGAGATCTGCTGTACACATTGGGTTTCTACCACCAAGCTAGTCCTAAGCCAGCTAACCAGGGTACAAAAGTTGGAGCAGTACAGCATCTCTGCTGCGTGTTTTCCAGTGAGGCTGATCACTCAGAGCTGGCTTCTAGCTTGCCTGTGAGCCCTTGGCCTGTGACAGGTAGCCATTCTTCCTGTCCCAGCCTGCACTCCCCCGGAAATCTGGTTTATGATGCTGGACACTCAACAGCRTGTGTATACTGCCCAGCCAACCTGCTCGTGTCATCTCCTGCCTGGCTGGCAAGATGTAAGAGAGAGACTGGGGGAACTGCAGCACAGGCACTGGGAACATAGCAGGGAAGAGGAGAGCTGAAAACAGGGAGGAACCCAGAGGTTTCACACTGAGAAAACTCCAGTGGGAAATGCAGGGCACACAGAACGCAGATCAGGAGAAAATTACAATTCATTAGTTATACTGTTCAGAGGACTCTGTTTTTCAATTATACTTTCTTCTCTTCTAAGAAGAGACAAATAGTACCTGCTTCTTCATGTTCCCATTATGTTCCCATTATTATTTTAATCTTAATTGTTTAACAGTTGAATTTTACTTTAAAAGGCTGGTAGGGGCAGATGTAGAGAATATAACATTTCTGTGGTTTCTTCAAAGAAGACGAGCTTAGGCAGGGATGTGAGAAGGCCTGGGGAACCATGGGAGAGCAAGGAGAAGCATAAGGGCAGTGAGCCAGTCGTAAGTGTGCATGCTTCTAAATGGTTTTAATGGGGTCACTTCTGTCCTAAGGCACAACACGCTGCTGCTCGGATGACAGACTCTGCCCCTGAGCTTGTGAAAGGTTTTGCAGCTGAGTGTGACAAGCTTGGGTTTAGTGCAGAGGGGACTGCACTCAGGACTTGAATGCGGCCAGATGGCAAAGAGGGGCACGTGTCCCCACTGGAAGACGGACTGGCTACCAAGAAATAAGGCAGAGAGTAGGAGACCAGGGTGCAGAAAGAGACTTTATGTCATATTGAGACTTGGACAAAGGTTTCAGAAGAAATGGATGGTTTGGGAGAGGCTGCAAAGGGACGACATTACAATATAATGACTGTCAGTGAGAAGGAATGGCTGCAGGTTTACTCTGCAATAAACATTTAAATTGTTCAGTGMASAACACTTTAAAACCTTCCTCATCCTCATTAGTACAGCTAATCACCCAATGATTCTGTTTTCTCTTTTCAATGTCATGTTCTTCTGTTATTGCAGAGAAATAGAAAATATACTTTTAAATTAAGAAACTGTAATTGGATAGACAATAAACAACATGGGATGGTCCAAAYGTAGCAGTTTGGAACTCTCCTCGTTTAGAGCCTTTCTTACAAAAGCATTTCTCAAAGCCTGTTCTCTGTGCACTACTGTCCATCCCTGTCAYGAGATATTGCAGGCAGCTGTGGGAGAATTTTGTTAGAATTCAACACTAACCACCTTCTTGTAAAGGCTTTATTTAATTCTGAAAGGTGCTAGGGGAAAAGCGCACACATACATATAAGCACCCAGAGCTTTGGTATAAAAGAAGTAAAAATATGGTCATATGAGTTTTACCCTCAGGAAAAAATCAAAAAAACAGGCATTTACTAGTAAAAAAGGGGKTTTTGTTTGTTTGCTTGCTTTTAGTAATCTTTAAAAATGCTTAATACGTTGCTTGTGAGCGTGTTTCACTTTAATGCAGTTAACCCTTGCAATTCATTAATTGACTTTATGTTGCATTAAATGCTGCAATCGATTCAGTCTCAATATTCTACACTTTTATCTCTGCTATTAAAAAAAGCTCTATTAGCTTTACTTGGCTCAAAACCAATACAGTGAACTACCCTTAATTATTAATAATCTGTTTCCCCTTCAATAAAACTTTTTGGACCTTTACTACAGTAGGATGATATATTTATTTGGTGTGTAGGGTTCAGAGCAATACAGTGCACTCTCTCTGGGAAAGAATCCAAAAATAACTATCTACTTGATATCAACCCAAGGGATTTCCTAAGGGAATGGGAGTATCATTTCAGGGCAGATCATCAGTGGTTTAGGGGAATTAGACGAATTTGTGTCTGGGGAACAGATGCCTCAGGGTTTGTAAATGTGTGAGAGAACCTTTCCCCCCTCGGTCACCAGTTCAGGTCCATCCAGCACAGCAGTGACTGGAAGCTATTAAACATCTAATGAACTTCTGGGGCCTCCTGAAACAGGGAGTGGCATTCCTAACAGACACTTGCTTACATCTTGGAGCCACTCCTACCCAAGCTGCAGCCTCAACAGCAATACACAGACAGAAACTGGGAATAAGCATGGTGAAGAACATTTCATCTGCTAAATGCAGTAAGCAGGCTGCTTCTGGGCTGGCAATCCAGCTTTAGATTTACTGCTGGCACTTTCYTATTCTTTAAGAGAAAGAAAATGGTGTATTATAAAGCACTGTGTTATATAACCTTTCCTCACAAACACCATGAGAAGGGCCCAGAAGCCTTACAAATCCACACTTGCAATGTCTCAGGCCTTGGGGAAGATAAAGGAGTAAAKAAAGATTTAACTTCATGCTGAGAGGCCAGTTCTGGGAGTCCTGGGACTCCTGAACTGCTACATGCTGCACATCCAGCTTTGGGGCAGGTCTGCTAGGGGAAAGAGGAGACAAATGCTGAGCATTACAACCACAAACCACAGCTGTTGATGGGAATTGGCAGGAGACCAGGGAATGCTGGGAAGCATAGATGGCCTGCAGCAGAAGGTAGGGCTGAGCAGGGCTCTCTGGCACTTGGAGCTTTTTTATTCATCTCCTGGTGCTTTTCCATCCTGGCATCTTGTTTCCGTGACAGCGCAAGGGAGGGACAGTGTGGTGCAATTTCATGGTATGTTCTCCTGGGCTATGTTGGCACTTCCTCGGGTAAACATGCCCCGCCTCAGGCTCAGCTTCAGCCGTGCCCCTGGGCTCAGATTATTCGCAGTGCTTTCGTCTGCCGATAGCTCGGTCCAGTTGTCTCTGTATTTCATCTGAGCAGGAGGGGGTCAAGACCTGCCAAGTGTCCTCCTGCTCCCTCAGGACAGAGCCATGCTGAGGGCAGAGGCAAGCTGTGGCAAAGCCCTGTCCATCAGCAGCGCTGCCAGCAGGAGAGGGTGTGATGGGGCTCACGGCTCTGTGGTCCAGTGCAGGAACTGGTGAAGCTGGAGCAGGCTTTGTGCTATGAGACCTTGGATGTACCCTGGTGCTCTCGTTCCCTTACACCCTTTGGAGTGCAAGCTCTTTGGGGCTCTCTTTATCCACTCATATGTCACGTGGCTAAGCTGTGCCCAAATTCAGGCACGGGCTTCTGCATAGTGCTGTAATATAAACTGCAAAGAGCATGCAAGTTTTAATGGCTGAAAAAGGAGGAGGAAAAAAAAAAAAGAGAAAAGTTTTTCTGTAATGAGATCTCTGCTCACCCGCTTTTGTTACCAGCATGTGCAAATCTTTCTATTCCAGTCCATTATATTCAACAATCTTACACTCAGTGGCAGGTGAAATGTCATACTTCAGGGTAAATTTTCACTGCAGTAGGCAGAGAATTTGTCCTTTAAACACCCTTAGTATTAATGGGACATTGATCCAGCAATTTGAACTCCAAGAGGTACAAATGTCTCATGTGGGACCATTTTCAAATGTGTCGACATTTTGATTCACAAAATAAGATACTTTTAGAAACAAATGCAAATTCATTTTGTTCTAGATTTGAGGTCAGCTGGATACTGGAAGAGAAATGTGCACTGAATGTTTAGTATGCTCATCAACTATCTTTTAATCTCTGTACACTCAAGGGATAAAAGTGACATCAGAGAGAGGAAGGACAATTTCTAAAGTTCTCCCTATTAACTAGTATATCTTCTCATGGGACTAGAACCTAAATTCACCTATTGCACTTGCAGTAATAGTGTCTAGGGCAAAGAGAGGCTTTGGGATAAGGGACCAAATTCAGTGACCTCTGAAAATATGTCTTTCACACAATCAGATGTGCTTTCATCTCCAAAGAGCTCTGATCCTGCTGAGGTCCACTGGGGAAGTTGTCAGGGTTTTACTGATGTCAGTGAAATTCGCAGTAGGACTGGAGCCCAACAAAATACTGCAGGAAACAAAACAAAACACAAAAAACACACCAAGCAGGGGTAGCTTAATTTGTTCCCAGGCCAGTGCTCTGGCTGCTCTTCCAGCTCAGAAACTATTGAGCACACTATGAGAAAGATGATCTAAACAAATGTTTAGAATACACCCACAACTGCGTGACAGATAATGAGTAGGTCAAACCTTAAGAGAACAYAGCAAAGCCTGAATGTTGGTCTGGGCTCCATCCTGCAGAAGAGGGTAAGGTAGATACAGAGCAACTTTGGAGAAAAGACCAGCTAGGCAAGTTGCTGGGTCTCAGCTGGKTGTGAACTACCACCACCTGCCCTTGGACCAAGGCTTGCAGGGCACTGCCATGGCTGCAGGTGGGGCACTGGGGGCAGAAACACGGCTCACCTTCCTCTTGTTGCCCTGTACAGCAGGTGGTGCAGCTCCCAACAGAGGGGAGTGAAAGGGTATCTGCTTGCCGTGCTGAACCCCAGCAGGCAGGGCCAGCAGGGCTGGCTCTGGTTTCCCCCAGAAGCAAGGACACTTCTGACTGCCCCCCTAAGTTCCCCCTGCAGCAGGGCTGATGAGAGGCTGAGACGTGCTGGACACATGGGTAGTAATGTGGATGGGGTGTGTGCTATTATTCCACAGGGGGATTTCACAGGAAACCCATGGCTGCTCTGGAGAGGACATGAGCATCCCCTGTCGCAGGAACCCCAGCTGGTGAATGTCACATGACACGGGGAACATGAGGACTCGGATCGTTTCATGCATGAGGAACTAGGGGAGGAGAACAAACGCAGGGCAAGTTCCTCTCCAAAGTCCCCYTGCAGAGCAGCCTCTGCCCTTCCCCTTCCCCAGCAGGGCTGGTGCAGTCGGGGTTGCAGTCCTGGGAGCCGCTGCCCAGGGGAAGTTACACCAATTTGGGCACTGACTGAGAACGCAGCTTCCCTCACAGACACATGTACAGCAGTGCCCAACAGAGCTAAGAGGAAGAGGAAAAGCCAAACCCTGTGCAACATGCAAATGACTGTRTTCAGCTCTATGGAAACTGACCAGAAACAGCTCCAAACCCACGCAGCRCTGGGCAATGTGCTGATAAGCCACGACTTTTTGGTGGCCTTGGATTGGATGGTCCTCTCCAAGGGCTCTGGATAAGTGCTCCAGCCTGTCAGTGGTATCAGCAGGCACACAAGGGTATCAAGATCAGTCCTTTTCTACATGACCACTCTAAAATAGTATTCTTTGTCTGGGCCCCTGCTCTCCTTTCTTGCTTCCTCAGACTGACTGGTGTCTGCAGAAACCTGCAGGGCGAAGAATTTACCAGCTACATGATCTCTTAGGAGCCCCATGGAAAAGCACGTGGTGGCACAGGGTG
This sequence comes from Amblyornis subalaris, assembly GCA_018881555.1. Taxonomy (NCBI): domain Eukaryota; kingdom Metazoa; phylum Chordata; class Aves; order Passeriformes; family Ptilonorhynchidae; genus Amblyornis; species Amblyornis subalaris. The sequence goes on along the minus strand of JACAXG010000017.1, from coordinate 3,381,404 downwards.
GCGTTTTCCCACAGAACAAAAGTTCTGACTACATCCACCAACTGCTTCTCCCATCAGGTAGTTTATTTTTTAAGAACAAAGTGACAGACCAAACAGAACCTCAACGATTTTAAAAGACCAGTTTTTTGGTATGAACACCAGCTACAGGTCCTGGGTGCATTCATACCTCAATGTATAAATGTATTTTAGAGGTGKTGTGATTCATGCTATGTCCAGGCATACAGTGGGGTAGCAACAGACCTAGAACAAGTGCAAGTGAACCTAAAGCAAGTTTTGCTCATAAATGCAATTACAGTAACACCAGTAAACCAGGATGTATCAGCTGTGGATCCTTGGCACAAGAAGTCCTGGTCTAAGATTTGTGACTTGGAGGCACTCCTAAAACCATCTCCTTTCAAGGTGCTAATGATGAGAAAGAAACATGGTCCCAGCCCTGAGATACAGATGGGAGTAGCTTCTTTATTCACATTTGATGGATTTCTGTAGGCCATTGCCAGTGATATCTGTGATATTCAGAGAGCACTGACACAAGAACACTAATGCATACAGTAAATATTTCTTAATGCCTCAATGTAAGCAGGATGCCAGACAGAGCCGCTAATGCACAGAAGATCATATTTGGTCATCAGCAAGTCTTTCAGTGGGAGTTAGGATTCACAGGCAGGAGCATCTGCCCTCCTCAGTTCTGGGACTGCCAGAACTATCCTGGGAGTCAGGCTCCTATTTTTTACCTATGAGTKTTGTTGACTAGTCCAGACCCACCACCATGAAAACCCAAATCGTCCCTGGAGCTTGCAGACCACAGAGACAACTCCTCGTGACACTCTGTCCCTGTGTCTCCAGCAAGACACCGAGCTGCGGGGAACATAGATCATCCATCACGTAACCGCCCCGATGCCAGCAGCTGTCCACTGCCAGGAGCACACTGCTGGATGAGGCCTGCAGAGACAGGCTCCAGTTGTCCCTCCGTGGGCTAGTTCAGAGGAGGTGTGACCCAGGGAAACAAGCCAACTCCAGGTCTTCTGCGGCTGTTCCCGTTTGGGGATGGTCCCTGCCCCTTGCCTGAAGCAGCCCAGGCACCTCACAAGCCTCCAGTACAATCCCTGCCAGATACTTCTGGGCAGCAATGTGCCTGATGCAGTCCAGCCCTACCTGTTTTAGCACCCTGCGTGCTCTGATGGGGAGCAGGGTGTGAGGAGGTGAATCCAGCCCTGCCACCCAGGGTGAAGCTCTGCATCCACCACTGGCTGCTGACAGCCAAACCAGAGTCCTCTCTTGTGCTGTTACAGGAGGGAGGTCACCAGTTTAACCACATGGAGCAATGCCAGCCCTTTGAGTAAAATTTTCAAAGCTGCACTAAGGCATTGTTTAATTTTGATTTCCAAGTGACCTCTGATTCCTCTGGATATGCTAGGGGTGGAAGAACATTCACTTCCAGGAGTTTGACTCTGGCAGCAGGCACAGGGCCTAGCACGGCAGTTCCCAGGGAAGGGGGCAGAGAGGTGAAYGCTCTTGCTGTTCTCCCCTCCCTCAAACACATCACCCCACCAGTCTATTGCACACTGTAACTTGCGCCAATAAACCTGTTTGCATGGGTCACGCTGCAAATGAAAATGACGCCAGGATGTGAAATGAAAAATAGTCTGCAAAGAACCAAACCACCCAAGAGTTATTCTAGTGAGGTGAATAATTCAGTGACTGGTTCTTACTGCAGCCCTGTTAACAGCAACACAATTACAGAAGAGGAAAGTAAACCACAGCTGGGGAGGGGAAACAAGTGTCTTGGGGGCTCCTATCTCACCGAGGAAATGGTGGGTGGATCTGGGCCCCAGCGTGGGACTCAGGCCACATCCAGGGCTCTAACGGCAAGTGACCTTAACACAATGCATCCAAAGCTGCATTCACAGCAGTTGAGCAAAGAAATTAGAGTGTGGTAAAAATGCTCTGGCTGTTGCTAATACTGCACAGTGCTGAAAGTAGCACTCGATATTGGCACAAGGTTAGTGGCATCTGCACAGCTCTCTGCTAACTGGTGACTGAGCCCCGCGGGGAAGCAAAGCTGCAAGGACAGGAGTGGGACAAGGCGAAGGAAGTGTGAGCTGCAAACCTCTGCTTGCCTTGCTCAGCATCCGATGAATGTTAATTCTCTGCTGGTTTGCACAGCCACAGACAGGCCTGTTCCTACCAATTTTAGCCCTTGCCTAATTTAAAACTACAGACATGTTATTTTCGTGGTGGTATTTTTTCCTCTTTTTAGCAGGTTGTAAGCTGCCAGATGCACTCCGCGTGGTTAAGAAATTGGTGCTGTCCAAGGGGAGGTGAGAAACCTTTTGTTAAAAATAAGATGCAGACAAAATAAAATTGCACATTAAAACTTGGAGCTATCACAAGTGCCACCACAGCTGCCTGTGCTGGGCTGAGGAAGGGAGCAGGGCCTCTGGCCTGGCTGCRTTGTGGTCTGGAGATGCACCTTCCTCCAAGCTCAGGAGGTCCCAGCCCGGCATGCCCGGTTGTCTCCCAGCTGCGCACACGCAGACATTGTGCTGTGCCCCGTCATGAGCACACACATAAAAMAATCTGCGCTCTCTACCTTCACTCTCTCCACCCATACACGCACCCTGCTTACAAGCCTTTGCTCCTCCTGCCCAAAAATACACCTGCATCCAGACCCCCTCTCCCTGTTGCCGCGCTTTTCCCCCGACATGTGCAAGCACCTTCTCCTCCCTCTGCTCCTCCTCTCGCACCCGGATCTGTCGCCCATCTCCCCCAGAGGTGAACGGTAGATGAAGTGCTGAGCCTGCCCGCAGTGGGAGGCAACCCTGTGATAGAAACGGGTGTGAAAAACTGGTGAAATGAGGAAACATTTGTGAGAGGAAGTGAGTGGGTGGAGGGAAAAGCCTGGAGTGAACAAAAATCAACAAATAACACATTGAAACTTGAGCTCTGAGTGCTCAGGGTGAATAAAAGTACACCGAAATACAAAAAAGAGCACACAAATTACTACCAGAATGCAAGTATTCTATTCTAACATACATCTAAATGTATGCTAGGGAACAAAGTACTGAAAATAAAGAGGAGGCTCAAAATAAAAAAGATATCTCAAGGACTAATGCCTTAACAGCAGCACAGGTAGCGCCAGTGAGGGTGAGCAGGGGAGGCATCAGACAATGCACATGCATCTTACTGGATCTAGGTTACTGGATCTCAAAGTCCAAATGGATTGATGGTGTCTCACTAAGCACAGACACGGATTTTAGCAGTTGTTAACAGATTGCATGCCCCTGCACATTTTAATTTAGTACTTTCAAGTAAAGCACTTGAAAGATAATATTAAAAAAAAATTTTAAAAACCCCCCTGTTATTTCTAGAAGAATCCAAACGGAAGCCCAGCTCTGTCATTTCTGACGTAGCAGTAGTTCCTCAGTTAAGATTTCTCCCTGATGGATGTAACAGTGCAGGAACCTAGGAACACAATTCCCAGTTTTTCAACCTATTGTGCATTCCTGACCTGTAAACCCTTCCTTCTCTAGCCTTGCAGAGCACTATCGACAGTAYTGTGGTTTCAGTAACACACCAAAGAAGACCTTGTTTTTCTCCTTAAAGGACAACAAACTTGACCCAAAGGGGCTGTAGCAGAAGCCAGCCAGTTTAGCCCTCTGAGGATCAGCCCATGCAACCGCAGCTCCCACTGGTGAGAAGTTACTCAGACAAGCCACTCCTCTAACCACTCACCCAGGGAGTTGGTTTCATCTAAGCTGCTGCCACGGTCATGGGGAATGAACAATGTACAGGTAAACAGCTATTATGGCATGCACAGAAAACTGTCCAGTTTTGGTTGCATCTCATTTTCCCTCCCACACGTTTCAAACCAGCCTGTTCCACAGGGATCACCTGCAGAAGAGGTTCACTTCCACACCCAGCAAGACTGCCCATACAACTTTCATTTTAAGAGAATAACAAAAGTGATCTGAGAGTTGTCTGTTTATTATTCCCCAAATTTGTCAGTGGAGGAGGCCGAATGTACTCACTCGGCATGACACCGCTCCCTCTGGGGCTACAGCGAGCGAGCACTCTTGGAAAGCCAGCAGTGCATCCGTGCACTTGGTTACAATGATTGCTACTGACAGGTTCTTCATGGTATCACAACAAATTAGGTCACAGATTAGATTTTCATAGCACAGATTACAACTTGTGTCTACATCTTTTTCTTAAATAGAGAGGGTTGTGGCCAGGAGGTTTGACCTCAAGATTGGGAACAGGGCAGATGCTTGGGATTGGGGGGTCCTATTTCTGGTTGAGACAAAGATTATCTTAGCAAGACTCGGTTTTCTGTTGTAGTCAGAAGACTTCGTATTTTTCCCTTTCTATCCAGCAAGCCTTTGAGAAATAATGAGTTTGTCTGCTAGATACCCTGGGGTAGATCTTACAGCATTGTTGCAAAACCGATAGCAAACCCAGCTTTAGAAAGAATTTTTTAGAAAAAATGCATTTTTGATGATAGAAAAGCAGCTTGCACCACCTGAAAAACTGCTGTGAATGGAAACCAAAACTATCTATTAGACTTATCCCACGTATTACCACAACATCACACATACACTCAGTTTGAACATCTTTAGTGTAGAAASACCTCAAGGGAATAAATTCATGTGTGCAGTATTTGTTTTAAAATATACCCAGGAAGGACAGTAATAGAACTCAGGCACCAAAAAAAGAACCATTCCAAGCTATATCAAGCTCCACACAGAGCAGCACAGAACAAAGGTTTCCAACAGCTGAGTAACTGCAGACACTGTGCAAAGTGCTTCCTACCCACTGCGAGATACAGCCCTGCTGCAGATTTGAAAACCAGCTCCAGCAACTGTGTTCCAGCAGACTGTCAGGGCTGTGTTCTGCTCCCAGCCACCTCCTCCCTCAGAGCTGAGCTGCTGCAGGGGAGAGAAGGTGCCTGGGAGACAGCGAGCTGGATTCAGCTCCCAGGGAAACCGTGCAGGTCTGCATGGGGGCAGTGATTCAGCTGATAAGCAAGCTCACCACCGGGGTAAGGACTAAAGGAAAACCTAAACCAGATGATGAGGAGGACAGGTCTTGGACTGAGCTAAACTGAGAGACAAGCCTTTCTAAGTCAGGGTTSTGAGAGAGGACTGCAGGAGTGACCTTCAGCTTACAGAAACAGTCCTGATACCCACAATGGGATCACCTCTGTGCTTGGGTGGCCCAGAGACCCACACTGGCTCTCTGCTGAGCCTCTGGAGCATGTACTTAGTCAACCAGATCAGGTCTGCTTATACCTGGCAGACCAGCCTTTAGTCTCTAATTAAGCCCTTGAGGCTGTCTGCAGCCAGAGGACATGGCCTGTCTTCCTGTTCCCAGGGCAGCTCGAGGAGCACACGATGCTGTGCCTGTGCCCTGCCTGCAGGTTTAGACAGGCTGGTGCTCAGCACCCTCCACACCAGCCCAGCCGCCCCATCCAGCTGCCGACACTGCTGCCCTGAATCACCGCGGCTGTGCCTCCAGCTCTGAGACATCTCGTACGTCACTTCAGCAGTTTTTGACAGGAAATATGCTTTTACTTTCAAAATACTCTTGGCCTTGTTCTCCTCCAAGCAGCACAGGAAGTATCTCAAATACCAGTCTTTATTTTTGTGAGCCTCTGTTTATCCTCTGATACCTTTGAGTACAAAGAAATAGTTGAGAGTGGCTGTGCCCTTCCACACTCAGAGACAGCATTAACCTTTTAACTACCCTCAGTGCATCTGCTTCTCCCACTGCTCTTGCTGGGCACACTCACATTTAGAGGCACAGAATGAGGCCTAATAATTTTTTCCTCAAGTCTGAGCTGTGCTGTGCTGATTATTGAAAATCCATTGCACATGCTCCATGCTGAGCGGCCTGAACTATCGATCTCAGTTAGAGAAAAGGATGCTCTGGACTTTATTGGAATTGTCTTTAAAAGTCCTGTTGGTACAACTGTTCCTGCTGGATGCTGAGCACTTCCTAGTCTCCCCTGCCTCAGACCTGCTCAGAAGCTCTTTCATGCCAGGGGGGCTTCTCCTGCTGAGACATGGAGGAAACCACATCACCGACCCTGGGAAAGCAAGYGGTCACAACTGGCAGAGGATGCACTAATGAGGCCTCTGGCCTGAGCAGTGCTCCGAGAGAGCAAGAGCGAGGAGCAGGTAGGGAGTGCTGTCTGCAACAGCACCTGGAGAGCATCCCACTGCCCGGGCAGGCACGGGATCCTGGACCCTGCTGAGCAGGGAGCGCAGGAGGAGCCGTGCAGCCAAGTGCTGCCTCTCGCTAAGGCAAGATGACCCCGAGCAGCGCCAAGCACTGAAATGCCCCGGGGTGTCTCTGTGCACCCAGGAGGGTCCTTCAGAGCGCACGTAGGCACCGTGGACACTCCCCCCACTCCCCACAGTGTCAGTTCTGGCCTCCTCGACATTAAACAGGTGGCAGCCATTGCCAGCCTTGGTTTCAGTCAAGCTGTGAAACAAAGAGGACATTAAACTTTCAACAAAATCCCACATCTCTTCAAAGCACTTCTCAGTTTGGGGTGCAGATGTGGGTTTTTCTCTGTTTGAACGAAAAAAAAGGGCCCTTCTACTGTTTTAATCACACACCTAACAAAACACTGAATAAACATCCTCCTCATGGTTTTTTGGGTAGTGTATATTAAAGAATGCTTATTAGGGATAAGAGTTCATTTTTAAATGGCAAAAGAATAACTTCACTCTAAACCATACAGCCACGTCATCTTCATGGTTTAGGGGCTGCTCTGTGCTATTTCCTCTGTTTCAGCACTAACCCTTCTGAAACGCTACAGCTTGCTCAAGACAGGGGTAGTTTTCACACAGAGTCACGATCACAACCACACCACCATTCCTGCCCAGATGAGGAAGTACCCGATACCCCAAAGCAGAAGTGCTCACCCCTTCGCCACCCAGTCCRGCGCATTTCTGGCTGCTGGGCTGAACTTTTAGGTATAAGATTTGCATGAACGACGACGACTGACAAGTCTTCAGCCTTCAACTAACACGGTCACCACTGCTCCCAGCCCAGAAGGGCCATAAGCAGCGCCCATGGTGCGCAGGACCAAACCATGGCTTCCTCCCGAGGCCAACGAGCCCTGTGCGCTGCTGCTCGGCCTCACCCCGGCAGTGACTGGAGAGGGTGTGGGTTGGCGTGAGGGCTGTCACACCGCTCGCTGGATCTGCCACCTCTGTCCCTGGACCCAGGGCATAGAGGACCTCCCGTCCCTGGCCCGTCACCCCTCGCAGACAGGAGCGGATCCCCCTCGGACCCTCCTGACCCGGGCGGCCTCGCAGTCCCCGTGCCCTGGGGGAAGCAGAGCTCGGCCAGGGCTCCCTCGGCCGCCCTTGTGCCGCCGCCGGCTGTGCCCGCGGCCCCGCAGACCGCCCGGCGCTGCGGGAGGCGGCGGGGAGGGCGCGGGGCTGCCCGGGCAGCGCTGAGCATCCTCCGCGGGGCTGCGCCTTCCCGCCCGGGGACGGGGGACAGCGGGGCGGGGGCTCCCCCGGCTCCTCTCCGCCCCACGGCTCCCCACGGGTGCCCACGCCACGGCTCCGCTCAGGCTCCTCCCGGCKCCCTTCGGCGTCGCCCATCTCCCTCTCGCTCCCGCCGAGCCGCCCCTCGGCGCTCCCTCCCTCCCTCCCTCCCGGCTCCGCTCCGCTCCGCCCGCCCGGGGGGCGCGGGCAGCCCTTACCTGGGCGCGGGGCGCAGCCTCGTCCCTCCGGCTGCCGGCGGCGTCACGGCCGCAGGTTGTGGCTGCGGGCGGCGGTGCCGCATCGATATAAAAGGAAGCGGCGCGGGGGGAGGGAGAGGCGGCCCCGGCACCTTCGCCGCGCCCGGCCCCGATCCACGGYCCCCCAAAACCTCCCTCCCCGCCGCCCCCGGAGCAGCGGCTGCGGCTCCCCCCGGGGGGCAGCGGCACTCGGGGGGTGGTTACCCCGCCGGGCCGGGGGTAACGGATGGGGCGCAGGTCAGAGCCTTCGCCTCAGCCCCCACATCCATGCCGGGGGGCGAGGAGGGACCCTTCGTGAGGAGCCAGACATGGCCTTGCTCTCACGAGAGGGGCTGCTCTGGGTGGGCACGCACGAAGCACTCAACACAGCAGAGCACGGGCGAGGCTCTGCAGCCATGGGAAGGGACCAGCCACGTGCCGAAGCACCTTGCAGACTTCAAATGTGTGTAACCAAACCCAAGCACCTCCACCAGGCTCCTGGTTGCAGGTTCTGCTGGAGCTGCCCTGGCCCGAGCGGCACCTGGGGCTGCAGGCTTGTGCCAAGGGAAGGAGTGACATCCTGGGGACGGGGCTGTTGGCAACTCCAAACGCAGGCATTGGTCCCAGTTAGGGTCAAGGCCTGCTTATCCAGCCTGGGAGCCAAACCACTTCAGTGAGATGTTGTCTATAAGCCTGATCCTCCAAAGCTAAAGAAAAAACTCATCAAGGCCTAATTTTTCTTTCAATCCCCAAGATCTCCTTCAATCTCTAGAGCTACACTTAGAGTCTGGAGCGGTTGTGACACCTCTGAGGCACCTTGCCCAGTCTCTTCTTCATCTCCATCCTGTTGACAACTGATGACATCTTGGTTGCAGAAGGAGTGAGGGTCCCCCCAGGACACGGCATCCCCATCTGCTCACCAGGAAGCTCTCCCTCCAGCAACAGATGCTCCTGCACCATCAATCCCTTTCAGGAAGGGACAGGGATTAGACGTGGGTAACATGTCTTAAGGTAATTTCTCTAAACGGCATTTTGCTGCCTGGCTTTTCTGTCAGTCGCAGGTGGGGGGCTGTGATGCTTCAGCTCATCCTGCAGCCCGAGGCCCCATGTCATGGCACAGGCCTTGCCCCAATGGCTACGAGTCCTGTCTTTGGCCCAAAGCAGATGGAGACGTGGGCAGCAGTGAGGCTGGGGCGCTGAGAAGTCATGTAGGTATTGGGACCCCTGTGCAGAAGCACTACATTCTGTGCCTTCTTTTATATTCCACCAGGCAAGCAGCTAAAGCTGTGGATCATGGACAGAGCAGGCACCTGCTCTACAGAGAGAGGGAGGCGATGACCCCTGGCAGCCCCACATCTAAATAGATAGTACCAGGGGTTATATTTTGCATCAAAAACATTTAGGTGGAACACTGCCACGGACAAATGAGAGGAACAAAATCCTGCTCTCAAGGGTTTTAAAGTAAAGAGGGGTTTTCCACCTCCAAATTTGTTTTTTTTTTTCCCCATCTGAATTTCTCTGCACCCCAGCAGAGAAAGAAGAACAGAAGGAGCTTTACTGCTGGACCCAGCAGCATCTCATCCAGACAGACCTGGCTGGGAACACGAGTGCCAAGTTAAAAGACGATCCATCCCTAGGCAAGGTGACCATTCCAGATCTGCTCAAAGGATGTGGTGGGGGTGCCAGAACCACATCTAAGAATGGACCTGGGTTCTGCCTGGGGCTGCTGCCAGGGATTGCTCTGGCAGGGCAGCAGCACCTCCTTGCTTACAGCCAAAAGTGCAGGCACAGGTCCTTCTGTTCCTTCTCAGGGCTCAGCTCCTACAGCAGCTACTTGCATAATCCTGACCAGATGGTCTCACCGCCCTGCTGCCCTCCCACCCCAAGTATCGTTTGCTAAGGTCTTGCTGCTTCTCCTGGGCAAGGAACCTTCACTTCACTGGAGTCTCTGCATTACCTTGAGCTCTCAGGTAAGTATATAGCCAACCTATAGGCAGTGCTCACAGGAAAGCTGCTGACTCCTTATGATTGATCTTCACATCAACAATGAGTCATTTATACTCTTTCAAAGGTGTCCAAGCTGTGGTTTGTGATGGGCCCCATGCCCTGCTCTTCTCACATCTCCACCTTGTAGCATATGTAGAACTCAGATTTATTCCTATACTCTGCAGAAGCCCTGGAAGTCCCCATCTTCCAGCATCACTTGGTGTCAGTTCACTTCAGATGAAGCTCAGTGTTTCTTGCTCTCCAGATGTCCAGACTGGTAAACTTCTCTTTTTAGCAGGCCAGCAGCTTTGTGGACCCTGTCCAGGCAGGTCTAGCATTTGTTCTGTTTCTTTCTGCAGAGATTGGCCCAGTTCCTGTAGGGAGGACAGAGACTGAGGAAGATCCTGGCACAAATCTGCCCTTCATCCCCACTTTTCTATCCACAGAGGTCAGAACTACTGCAGTGGTCCTGGAGTTGCTCCACAAGGCTCTTTTTTCCAGCTCCTGGCTGGGTTTTCATGCGCAGTAAAAAGTCTCAGCTGAAACAAAAGCAGGTGGCTGGCTGCAGCTCACTTACTGCTCAGCTACCTGGGGCTCTTGCTTTCCTGCCTAGAGTTGTTAAAGTCAGGCTATAGCTCTGAATTTAAGTAAGTGAATAAAGGGAAGGCATTTGGATATGTAGGTCTGGAGCCACGGATGGGATGGCTTGCAGTATAGACAGGTGATTACAGGCAGTACAACCTTGACTTATTTGAAAAAAAGCTCTGCTTTGTCTTTGAGGCATCTAAAGCAGCATGTGGCCACTGGTGTCACCAGSTCGCTAAGGAAGTCTGGAGGGTCCAATAAAAAAGCACTGCAAACTGCTGCTTAATCACCAAACAGCCGCTGACCTCTTCTGCGCACATCCAGCTCAAGATGGCTTGTCTTTCCTTCAGTCTGAGGTTCAGGACCACATTTCAGTCTTTTCCAATGCTAAGTTTTTGAATTTTATTTAAACACTACGAACTCCAGCTCGGAGGGGCTGATGACAATTACACTTATTGTAGCAGGGATGTGAGAACAGGGAGAGGTGAAAAACATTACTTTACTAAACTAGGTTTAAGAGCAGTTTCAGACTTAAGCTTTTAAGTTTACAGGCAGAGGTAGTAAATTATTCCTGGAGCATTCCCTGAGGAAARACAGGGGAAATTAATTAGTTACCAAAAACCAAGCCTAATGCTACTGTTTTGAAGTGAACAAAGCTAAATACAGTGAAACAACCTCTAGCACAGCCATTCAAGGTAGTTGAGTTTGACTGTTCAGGGTTGATTCATCTACACAAAAGGACTGTGAGAGAGAAATCAAATTCCTMATTTCTGGTGGTAACTGAGGCACAAAATTACTTCAAGTCTTGGGGGGAAAAAATATCCCATGTGGGAATGGACCTAGTCCTACACAGCCTTTCAGAGAAGAGCAACAAGCACTAGTGGAAAGGATTTTTCTGATCAGAGACTACAAGAACCAAGCCCAAACTGGTAGGAACAGCATTAATAGAGTTAACACTGGATATGAAGTTCCAGGTAAGCTTAAACCTTGTTCCAAACATTCTTCAGGTGGTGCAGAAAATTGCCGATCAGCTTCCCCTCTGCTCTGACAGCTTAGCAGATGTGGCAGCTGTCACAGACTGTTCCTCCCTGCCCCCACCATCACAAAAGGACTGGAGCAGACATCCGCCTTGCTGCAGACGGGAGGATCTGTTCTGTAATTTTCAGAGGAACAAGGCAGAGCCTGTACCGTGACACACTATCGTTTTTACTGTTCCCCGAACAGCAGCTGACCAGAACCAGCCAAGACGGGCAGGTTTTGTGCCCGCTGCAGCTCGGGGGGGTGTCGGCTTAAGCACGAGTTGACAAACAGCACTTAGCTTATCTCAAAAAGAAACCTGAGCACTCCCTCAGCAGATGACAGAGCTGTAAATCATGTTATGTATAGCCATAAAAGTATCATTAAGACAACTTAGAATAGTTAGTTTGTATTAGATTAAAAAAATTTTGTCTTGCAGCTATGTAGATGAAAACATCTTACAGTTGTGTGTGCATTTTGTATCCACTTGAAAAGCCTCCAGCTATGTTTCAGAYCGGCTAAAGGGTCTAACAAAAGCACCCTCAAGAGCCTTTATCTCTTAAGTTGAGAAGTCATCTGTAAGAATTTAAGGTCTGAAGCTGAACTTTACTTATGGACATTTGCTCCTCTGTCATGTTCTGGTTTTGTGGCATAGGAGGGTTCCCAGTCTAGGGTGTGAGCGGCATGAAACTGTAACTAYGGAGTACTGGRAAAGTAAAGTTGTTTCCTGTTGATGCTCAGGTGAGCTGTCACACAGAACTAAAGAGTTCTGGGGAGAAGGAAGCATTTGAAAACAAATCCTGTTTAGGGGGTTGAACTGTTTGGGTTTTTGTCGGGCARCAGGGAGATATTTTTGAGTTTCATTCCTTGGCATTTAATATTTGCACCACTTTCACTGGTATGGATTACCAATTTTCTGTTCAACTCTGAGCTTTAGGTTTGCCAGGAGAAGGGTAAGGAGACTGAAACTTTGAACAACAAGGGAGCTCTCTGGGCATGTGTTTGTCTYGTTCTCTGCTGCTCCAAACAGTATATGAGATATCCACCTCAATTTTTACTTAGGAAAGGAAATCAATACCTGTCACTGAAGAACACGTAATACAAGTAGGACAGAGAACTGAGGCTGTTGGAATCAATGTCTCTCTGAATGCTGTTATCTGAAATATTGTGACACAGTAGAAACTGAGCAAGAGCAGGATATTTAACCAGACTGCTTCCCCTGCCACATGCCCGTATTTTACATCCTCAYCTTCCTCCAACATATTTAGCCTATGTAGATCTGAAAGCCCCAAACAAACCAAGAAGAACGTTCTATGATGGTTGTCACACCRGAGCCACAATTCAGTGCTGAAGAAGCTCTCACCACAGCAGTCTCCCGAGCCCTGTGCTGTGGCAGGTACTATGCTTGATACAAACCAGATCTGATAGCTCCACACTCCAGCTTTTCCTCTGGCTAAAGGATGTTCTTGTTGCTTTCTAGCAATTTCAAGTGACTTGTTCATTTTGGATTAGCTTTGACAGGAATGGGTCTTAAATGAGAAACATCCAAGAACTGAGTCAGGGATGGGGGAAAAAATAATCTCTGCAAGCTGGGTCAGGACTGAAATTTGAAGCAACAAAGTCACTCCATGCAGGAAAGGTTAGTACTGCTCTGGTTGGTGTGAGAGCTGCTGTTGGGCTGGGAGATCTGCCCACRGACAGAGCAGTTCCTTCAACCCCACAGGCTGCTGCTGTGGAAAACAAGACAGAGGGGGCTGGAGAGCCCACAGAGCTGCTGGAACCAGAGAGAAAGCAATCGAAACTCAKGGACAAAACAAGTGGTTTGATGCTAACTTTAGTAAGTAAAGGTTTCCAGAGAAAGGCAATTGCATCCATATTTAACAGCTGTTAAAGAGATACACATTTAATTGCATTATATAAGGAGTGCTTTATATTCAAGAGAAAAACATTTCAAGTGTCTTAGTTCTACCTGTTTGGAATCCAGACTTTCTCCCTAGAAGATATTCCAGTTGACAAAAAGGGCCTCGTTCAGATATCTGGGATCAACTGAATACATTTATTTAAAAGCAATTTTAAATATTAAAAAAGTAGAAATTAACACATACAGTACTCAAAAAACTGTCACATTAAATACATGTGAATAGACATGTGTACTGATGTTTTACCTTAACATTCAATGAGAAGTCAAGATTTTAACTAGTGGCATGACCAGATCTGATTTCTGTACACGTTGATGTACTATGTAATAAAAAAATAAATAGCAACTGTTGTTCAACAGTAAATAAGACATCATCTGCAGAGCAAACTTCCCCCTCTGGGGGCACCTTCCCCTGCCCCTCCCCCCAACCCTTTATCAGCTAATTTTCCATAAAGATTTAGACTTTCCAAATACTATGTCATATACAAAATTGCAGACAGTGGCTCATTGAGTTCAAATATAATACTGTACTTAAACTCAATCAATATCATACATTTTCAGATTTCTTATGACCAACAATAAGCCAGAATAAACAGAACTATTGTTCCTGATGGAACTCATTTAATTTTATAAAATGCATATGTATACTATTTTAAAGAGCGTAGAAAAGAATAGACATTTAACTCTACATAATTTTACATGCCTAGGTTTTCTTTATATGATTTGCATTTATCAGTTTATTTCAAGATCACTTAAAAATACAATTGACCACAAAAGTGAATAGGTTTTGTTCTTTAATGCAACTTAAAACATTGTAGTAATGGATAAAATGGAATGCTAAATAAATGCTAAACCTGACTTCCTTTCCATAAAAAACAGAAAAGTCTGAAATACCGGAGCTGGTAATACTGAAGATTAGATGCCAGCAGGCTTGTTCACTCATTGCATATTCGTTTTTTTGGAAATAATTTTTTTAATAAATGATAAAACCATTAACAGTTGATTAATGTTTTGCATTTTTTTTCCATGTGGGATTTAGACTGATATTTGTTTCTAAATTAACCACAAACAGAATTAAATATTCACTGACTACAGTCTTGTAAAACTGTATTAGAAATGAAAGCCCTCAGAAAGTCTGAGATGTGAGTTTATGAAATGAAAATCTTTCCATGCAGCCAAGACAATCTGCTTTGAAATAGCAGCACTAGGTACTGAAGCCAAAATAACATTTAAAGCAAGTAATACAAAACTACATATGAAAGTCATGGAACCTGCTACAGACAAACCATGGGAAAAACACAACTGCATGATGTTTCAAAAGATTAAAAATCATGTTGAGAGTGACACAGGAAATTAAAGTTTCCAGTCATATATTGGAGTGTTTTCTGGCAATGCAACTTTATACCAACTTTCAAGAAACCTCAGGTCAAATGCAGCCTCCCAAAGATTTTCTTAGAAATTAGCTTTGTAACAGTATGTCTGTTACTTCGTGCTTTGAGTTACGACTATTACTGTCACAGTTTAGTGAACTCTATGAAAACCAGTCTGATACTTGTGATCTGAGATCTATCATTAGCAGCCTGATCAAATGCRTGAGAGGTCATCTTAGCTTCCACTTTTTAGAGCGTTAAAAATAATTTAAATTTATCCTTATATCACCACTTAAAAATTTTATTTTAGGTAACTAACTTTTAGCAAGGTTRAAGACAGAGGAAAAAAACCCCACAAAATCATTTTTCAAAGAGCCAATTTAGCTATAAACAAATACTGTTGCAAGCTCACATTAATCTGAATAGCAATTAAGTTAAAATGTTCTTTTCCTCAAATGTAGCTATATGACTACAGTACTACTTTTGTACAAAGGCAGGTTTCAAGTAAGCGTCTAAATGCATGCACAATGTCAACAGTTAACATTTGCTAGAAGTCCTTGGTTACTAAGAATTCAGTGAAAGAAACCAGCAAATTTCACATATATCTACTAAAGAACAATATGACTAATTTTCATTAAAATAAGTTTTCGAATGAAATAAATTTGTAACTTTTTATAGTGAGGTAATATCACAGGGGAACTGCAATCACAGTTTGGCATAGGTCCACATAATATAAACATGAAATGCTGTATGCACACTGTAAAACATTACTGTTATCTGTAAAGTCAGTGAATATTTGTCTTCATAATTACACTTAACTGAGCACTATATTAAATAAATACCAAAGTGGGTTTCATAGCTGTAAACTGCATACACTTATGAACCGCAGACTGATCTTTAAATTGTCCAAAACCATTCACTCATTCTAACTTTCTGCTAATTGTATATTGAGAATACCAAGTTATTAGGAACAGTCATTTCTGTACAGTTACATGGTTGACAGAGACCACCTATGTTGGAAAGCTGGCAGTCCACACGCGTGGGACAGCACGGACAGAGATGGAAGTGCTAAATGCCCAGGATGGCTTCAACAAACCCAATAAGGCGTGCCAGGTTCCAAGGCTACCATAATACTGGCAAAGGCAGAATAACACAGTATATTTACAATACATATAATTCAACCTCATGAGGTGAAACTTAAATGAATTCTTAATTTGTAACAGCAGCTATATATACAGTTGTGCACAGGATTACAGGGAGGCAGCAGCGTTCGCTTTTGCTAAAAAGCCCGTCTTGCATGAAGAATGTGCAATGCTCAAGTTTAGGATTTGTTTGTTTGTTTTGACTAGTCTGACAGAATGTGCACAAAGGACACTGGAAAGACTCCTTTCCTCTCTGGCTGTCCTTCGATGTGGCCGATCTGCAACACAGGAGAAGAAGGTACATGTATAGATGTGTATGTGTACACACAGACTTCACACACTGCATTTATTTCATTCAAAAGCAGAACTGCTCACAGAGCCTCTTGGACAGCTTGAAGCAGACCTTAGTTAACAYTTGAACTTGTGTAAAGGAACAAAATGAAACTGCACAAGCATATTATACACAAGACAAATTAAGCCAATTCAATCTAAAGAGAACAAAACTCCAATTTTTTTAGGAAACTTGCAYGCATCACTGAATTTCAAGAACCTCACCAAAACAGAAGCATGATTTGCTTTTGTCTGATAGGCCAATTTTCAGTAACATCTCTGAAAACCACTTATCTTAGTTAAGTGAATAAATCCTGAACATCTCATTTAAGGGAAATGTCTGCTACAGTCGTGAACTTACTTCCRATAATCTGCATGTTTCACTTCCTTAAGGTGATAAAGCTATTTTCTCATTGAATTAGTATGATACCTAATGATTTAGGTTCATACTAGCGTTTATAACAAATCACAGTGTTGTCTGATTAACTGTCCTTCAGGTACAACTTCCTACATGTCTTGCATGATGATAATTTATAAAGAAATAGCTAATAAACTTATTACAATAAATAAAAAATAATGGCATCTTTTATATGAATTTTCCCTATTTAAAATGCATAATTATAAACAAATGTCAAATAGCAGTGGAGCAGCAGTCCTAACTGACCACATAACCCTTTTCTCACCCTGCTACAGTGCTTTCAGAATAATGGTGTACCTTCCTTCCTCTTCCACAAGCGTACAAAATGGGAAGGGCAAACATACAGGGCTTGCCATTTCCTCTTGGAGAGCCAAATTTTTGAAGCATATGAGTCAACTGCCCTTATTTCCCTTCTCAGAAACACTCAGACTGGGGCGCTTCATGGAACTTGTCGGGCATGTACCCAAGGGTCTTAAAAAGCCACTTCACAAAACAGATCCAGCAACCAATGCAGCAGCAATCAGGGACTGAGTGATAGGGGTGACACAGCCGCTGTTCACTGGGCACTGCTCTTTTGATACCAGCTTTCAGCTGAAAATCTTCCACACTTAAATGATGAGTAAGAGGAAAAYGTAGCTGGAAACAAAACAGCAAAGGTTGTGCTGCACTTAGATTAGGATATCACAATTAGAATTTGTTTTAATAAAATGAAATCTGTCTCATTATTGCTCAGTAGTAAYTCTTTGCCAGGGAAGTATGATGTAGCACGGCTTTAGGGACATGAGCTGGATCGACAAGGATGGGCTGGAGCCTTCACATGGGGTTGAGAAAAACCTGGTGTTAGCACTTGAACAATATGCAGTCCATAATAGGGGCAGCATGGTATAAACCAGGGACAGGAGATGGAAAAAGGGAAAGAAAATGTTATCTGCCTCTCATTTAAGGAGAAAACCACCAGCTTATAGCACCAATTACAAACTGTTTTTCAGATTTCCAGGAACCCCTGTAGGTATAACAACATTTTGGGTGAACTGAAGATAATTACACATCTTATTTTCAAGAAGAGTGTAAATATGATAAATGGAGTAAGAATCACCACTTCATTTAGCGAAAGACTAGTGTGCATTACAGAGAGGGACGTGTAAACAGGTGCTGTATGAGACAGCAATAAAGCCAAACCTAGTGGGGATGGTTCTAACAAATACTCCCTCCCMAAGAAAAGGGGTTTTCTCTAATAGAAGCTTAATGGGTGGCTGTTAGCTCAGGCAAAAAGAAACCAAACAAAACCCAAACCAGACCAAAACCAAAATAAACTCCACCACCTACTAACCAAAATAACAAGAAACCCTCCACATTTGGACAAACAAGCTTTCCTACAGAAGTCATAACGATGTTGTGTGGAACTGTAAAAGGAAAGATACATACCCACCACTCTTGGTCCTCTTCACCAGTTACAATAATTACTTCTCCTTCAACAAACGTGAGTTCATCATCATTATCTGCCTGACAGTCATAAATGGTCTTCACTCGCCTAACTTTGTTTTTGCCCTAAAAATAGAATGAGGTTTGAGATGAAGGACATGAGGAACAGAGAAGAAAATATATATGATACGAATTTTGCCTTTTAGTGTTGTTTTACGAGAAGGTGAAGACTGTCAATTACTTTCCCTGCAATTGGGAATACAAAAATACAAAAACTCTGCTTCAACGACGATATTAAAAAAATAAAATAAAAAGTTACCTATACAGGTGTAGGTTTTCTTTTTCTTAAGATCCAGAACTCCCAACAGAACTTAATGTGTAGTGCTTAACATGTAGCCCTTAAGAGGGCTCAAGTAACCTCTGGTGAAGAAAGTTTAAATCATTTCTTCACATTGTTCTAGTCTAGAAACACCCTCTTTCTCCTTTAATACACATTCATARAAAACCACCATGAACAGAAAATTAAATCCAGTCTCCTCTGAATGTTCCAAGAGAGGTAAAGGCTGAGGAAAATGCTGCATTGAAATCCCAGTATTCCTTACAGTTTTGGTTTTGGATCTAGTGCAAAAATACAGTATTCTTTGATTTCAAATCTGCTTACAGGACTGGAAATTATTTTTTGAGTGATTTTTCCATCCAAATGTTAGCCATTTCTTACTAAAATTACCTTAATGTCAGATGGCAGTACTATTTTCTGATGATAATTCACACTAGACATTCTCGCAGCTCTACCATTCTGAGTCCAAGTATTTTCTAGGTCATACTTTGCTGCATACTGCTAATTCATATGAAAAAAGCCTCAGCCATGGACTCCTCCCCAAACATATGTTTCTTATGGCAGAGAAAATGACTTAAATTATTTCCAAATAAAGTTAAGTAAGCAATGTTCACAGCAAAACACTCCTGCTACTTTATATTCCTGTATTTTCATGCCCACAGCTCTTCAAAATCTACAGTTCCTTCTTCGAACAGAAGTAATCAGATAACAAGAATGCAAAAAACCCAAGAAGAGCAGAAGGAGATGAGAAGCAGAAGGGCTATGAAGGAAAAAGTCAGCAGGTTTAGAGGAATTTGAGCCAAAACTAACTTCACAGAGGAAATTTCCTAGGGAGTCTTCTCTTTGCTGTTACCTACCCACTTGAAATTCCTCCATGTCTTGGCAAAAAAAAAAAATAATCCCTGCAGCTCAACAGCAGAACAGACACACTGCAAAATGCACTCACACTGAACTCAAGGTACAGAAAAATAACAATTATAGGGGGATATAAGGGAGAAAACAGTTAAAACAAGACTAAAAACCCCCCATACTCAAGACAAATGAACAGAAATACCTGAAGTTCTTATGAAATCAACGGGGGTTTTTTTTACAGCAAAGATTTGCTGCAGTAAGAAGTCACTTCAAAGAATGCTTCCCCTCTTTTTAAAAATATATTCATAAAATTTGAACAAAAAAATCTCATCTAGCACTAGGGACTGGAATTCAATAGGAATGGGTACTTGAGGCCAGTCCCACCTTTCAACTCCAGAGAACATTTACAAAGCAAGAGCACTCCCAWTCAATCCTCCAGTGATGAAGGGAAGCAACTACTTCTGACAAGTAAAAATTGTCTTGTTCAATAAAGAGAATAAAGAAATTTACATTCCTCTAAATTTAGAGAACTGTATGGAACTCAGCTCATAAGAACATATGAAAACTGATGGGAATTACTCCTGGTTCCATCTATTCGTATTCTATTCCTTTCATGGAGAGCAGCAAAAGCAGAATCAAGCCCACGGTGTATTCAGTTGTGGGAAGGTATAAAAAAGGATGCATCTGAAGAGAGCACATATGTTCCAGAACATGCTTTGTTCATGTTCCAGAACAGTTTGGGGCATTGGTACGTGAAGAAATGGAAGCAATTCCAGGAAACATAATCTGCAACTATAAAACAAAATACCCCCCCAACAACTCCCTGTACCCAACAAGTGCTTATTAACAAGAGCTTTTATGCTTAAGACTGAACACTAATGAGATGCTGTGATCATTAATAATCCCGCCATGCTCTTATTTACATTCAACACTTTTTTTTTCTTTAAAAATAAGTGTTTTGTCTCCTTTATAGAAACCACCACACACACACACACACACACACACACACAAAAGAACGCTCAAGTGCTCAGTGTGATTTCAAAAGCATTCAGATTCTTGTTTCTCTAAAAATATCCTTTCAAATCCTTATATATTATCAGCATTGGAATTTTTAAATTATATTTCTGAACAATTAATTTTCTAAAACTTCCAGTAAAAAAATATATGCTTCTCTATTTAGTGGCTAAATAGTCAAGCCCAAGAGACAAGTGCCCACAAGTCCTGCAGCTGCTCTCAGGTGTCTCACTGCTCACTGGGATGAAGCATTTCACCAGCTTTGTGAAGAGGACACAGCCAGAGGATGAAAATGGAGGCAAAATACAGTTAAGAGGAATTCTTGCACGTTATCACTTGAGCAAAAAAGGCTTCACTGAACAAGAAGAGATACAAGTGTGCATGCAAAGATGTGCGAAAAACTGGGAATATGTATATTTTTATATATATATATATATTAGGAAGATATATAATCATTTCAATCACTGCACAACAGTAGAACTATTTAATTTACTGCACATATGAAAATGGCTGAGTTTGGAGAACAATGAACTTTCTGTCAGAATTTTTCTGTATAAAGCAGGGTGAGAGTTTAAAAAAAAAACCAAATGAAAACAAACCAAACAGGTAATCCATTATTTGCTTTCTTTTCTTCTTTAATAAAGTGACAAGTAGCTGAGAATGACCAGCATCATTTGCCTGCTTATATTTAAAAGTACGTAAGTAAACAAACTGTACTTGCAGACACCTTTTGATCAGATCCCTGCAATATTTAATTTCAACAACACTCAGGAAGTCCAAGCAACAACTCTGTTGTTTTGAGTTCTGACAGGAGCTTACAGGCAAGTCTATGCCAGAAGCCAAGCAGAATGATGGCTCCAGAGTGTTTTTCCTCAGACAGGCACAAGGTAGAAACTCACCCTCTGCTTTCACTGTTTCCCAAAAATGGAAGTCTCATTTCCTTTTTACATAAGTGCTTTGCATAGCCAATCTGACAAACAAAACCATCCCCCTTTTTGATGTATTCTTCRTGATGAAAATCTTAAGAGAGCTCTGGAGTTTCATGAAGTTATTTCAATATACACACGCATTAAGAATCCTCTGTTGGAAATGGCACTGGTTAGCAAGATGAACAGCAAGATGAACTGGGGGTTGGAATCAAGCTAAAGTTCCACTCTGCCACCACACACCATGCAGCAATGTCAATTCTGCCACATCATCAATACATCTGAACCTTTGTCCACCACCTTAGTACATCAGCATTAAATACTCACGACAGAAACATCTACTACTTTGTCACAGTTGACTTTAAATTCTTCATCTACTGACATAAGTGCTAACATCCCTTCTCAAAGCTCACAAAAGCCAAATAAATAAATATTCCAGCAATCTAAGGCACACAGGCCAGTGAACAAAGGCAACAGAGAAAACCATCAATTCATTCAGAGTTGTGATTGGCATAGATAAAAGAAATAAATACAATACAATAAATCTAAGTACACTGTCATGTATTCAAGATTATTGTTTTATGTTGCAAGCATTTGTTTTAGCATGCAGGAGGCCTTGTAAACCCCCAGCATTTGCTGAAGCTGCTTTGGGGCACAAAAAAAATCCCTCATTCCCCATCCCAGCCCACAGCTTTATGTTGCTTTGTGTGAATAGCTCAAGGGTGCACAGAAAGTCCTACAGTAACTTCGAAGCCTTCCATAGAGGCTTCCAAGTAGCTGGAGTAATACCTACCATATTTATCTTCCTGGGAAGCGGCACAGGGGTTTCTGGCAGGGTGTGTGTTATGTCATTAGACTCCTCAGATGCTTGCCTTTGGACGGTGTCTCTGGATTGTACGTTTGGAGAAAGATCTATGGAGTGAGATTTTTGATTTGCCTCTGAGGGCTGAGGCTTCGGTGCTGCTTCTCCACCTTGAGTTTTAGCCAACAGCTCTCCTAGCTGAGGTTTTGGAGGAAGGTCCTTCATTTGTGGCTTTGGAGGTAAGTCTCCAAGCTGTGGTTTTGGTGGCAAGTCTCCTAGCTGAGGCTTTGGGGGTAGTTCTCCAGGCTTTGGGGGTAAATCTCCCACTTGAGGTTTCTGAGTTAATTCCAGAGGCAGAGGCTTTGGGGGCAAGTCTCCAGGCTGTGGTTTCTGTGGTATATCGATGGACAGTGAGGGCTTCTGAAACATTTCCATGTGCTGATGGGATTTATCTATTGAAAGATGATGACTGGTTTCTATTTTTCTTAGTGCCACTAAAACAAAAGAGCAAAACAATGTTTTTCACAATCTCATTTTAATATTAAAGACGTTAGGCACATATCAAAACTGCAGTTGTGTCAATGACCACATGGTCACTGAGCCCATAGCTGCCCGTAAGTCCTCCTAGTCTATGACAAAAGCCAGGTAATACAATTTTACATAACCCTCATTCACTGAGATCTCACTTAATTGCTCCTCCTGGAGATCAGCACTGCTTATTCCAACAGCTCTTAGATATCAATTTATAGATTATCTACTTCAAATGAAATAAGGTGATCATTTTTGGGACCTAAATCAAAAAGTATTAAATATAATAAAATACATATTTTGCAAAACCACCTATAGACCAACTGATGTGACTGTAACAAAACTTCTTTTTAATGACAATTATTCACATATACAGTTGAATTCCATACAAAAAACCACCTGAGTCTCAGGATTAGTACCTGTAAAATCTCACAGAAGAGAGCAAGTGAGCACATACATCTATGCAGTGTATAGAATAAACTGTACTATGGATGGTCCAACTGAAACCAAGAAAAAATGAATTATTATTAATATTTACAATTTGGTAAAGATGAAAAGTTTGAAAATGTGTCKTTTGCAGATTTGATGGAAGGAAATCGAAACTAGATTTTCAAATTTTTTTTTTCTCAGTGTCATATATTGATTCTACTGCTAAGCTCCCTAAGAAAACTAGACTGAAATCTACCTTAAAAACAAAACCATAAGTGCACACAAAAAACCCCCAACCCACAATCCCCTAAACCAAACAACCCTAAGGTAAAAAAGATGAAGTGGGACAGGAGAGAAAAAAGTTACAACCCATGATGAAAGCAACACATTTTGACTAGAAGGAACAATTTCCTATTGCATTCAGCATTGCTGAAATGATATTTTTTTAGTATCATATTCCAACCTCCAAAATGGTCACCTGACATTTGACTATGAAAGCAGCAACACTCCCTTTGGATATCACCCACTGCAATAAGACTTTCATGTTGTATTTATGGTAACTTATAAAAAAAAGAAAAATTTGCATAGTTTCCATGAAGGAAATTGTATAATTACTATCAGATGCTTCATTTCAAAAAAAGTCTCTGTTGATACCTGTATATGGCTTTGTGTCCTAGACTTACCTCATAGCAAATGTACACACACTGATTACCCCCACGGGTTTSAGATGTAAGTAAATGATATGAAAAACCCTGATAGTAACCCTTATCAAAGTGCTTTGATTTGGCCCATCTTAAATTTTCACCTATATAATTTTAATTCAAGGAAGTGCTGATTTCCTTCACAGTGCCACACTAGCACATCATTGGTGTCTCGTTCAAAAGACACCATGTCATAATAATTGTAATTTATAAAGTTGAAATTTTACATTTACTTTTTCTATTAAAATGATTTGCACTCTCAAGTTCAGATATCTGGCTTCAGAATTTTGGACAAGCAGCATTTCCTGATCTTCAGACTCTACCACGATCATCCAATCATACAGATATATTTTTGATAGATTCTGTATCAGMGCTACAAAGTAGATCTACTTTCCATTTTACAATCAACTGCTGCAACAACTCAAAAAAACTAAATAAAACCTGCTGCGTGAGTTTAAGGAGAGACTAGAAAAAAACATTTCTAAAGGAAAGGTGTTCCCTGGGATGATGGACTCAGCAAGTTTGTCACTGATATATAAGTGAGCATGAAACAGTACCTGACTCTTTTCAAAGCAGTTACGTTGACCACAACCCTGACTGCCAGAACATGGCATGGACACAGTTTGCTCCGAGTGGATCAAGAAATTGGACTTAGAGATATTAGGAAGAAAAAAGAATTTACCACTGAGAGTGGTCAAAGACAGAAACAGAAGCCCAGAGAGCTATCCATGGAGACACTCAAAATGTGACTGGATATAGCCTTGAGCAACCTGCTCTCATGGCAGAAAGCTGGCCCTGTTCCAAGTGGTTGACTGGACCACAAGACCTCCTGAGGTCTTTCCCAGCTTCCAGTAGTTCATGKTTTTTTTTTTTTTCTTTCCTCCATATGTCTGTTTTTTTCAGTTTAATAAAAACCTTCCCCATCTTCTAAAATCCTTTCAGTTTTGTAAAGCTTTCATGGTTTGTGGCATTTTAGAAATAAAATGTTTGCTGAAAAGATCCATATATTTAAAACAAGTATCTACTTTCACCCACATTTAAAAGATGCCATTAGGAGAATAGCCACAAAGAGATCTCTTACCTTTCTGAGGTAGTTTGGGAAGAACTCTAGGGCCAAGTGCAGTCTTTGCAGTCCCAGTGCTAAATCAACAGATGTGAATTATTAGTGCTTACAACTGCTATAAAACATGCTTATTTCTCATTTTTCCCCTCTACACATCCATAAATAAAAAATCCCCAAGCAAATCCACATTTATTTTCCTTCTTTTGTATAATCATTTTGTCTATGGATAAATCCCAAAACTCAAAGCACCGTTAAGAATTACTTGGGTTTTTTTTCAGAGAAAAAGACTTACAAACCCCACACAGCTTCAATGCCATGGGGCAGATACATTTTATGAACTATGGTACATGCAGAAAGTACTCTGAAAATAGGTGAAGCTGAAAGACCAACTCTGTGGGCAGATYCTGAACTTTGAGGAAAATTTGTTCTTCAAGGTGATTATACTGAAGCATTCAAAACATAATCTGTCCTTTATGTCCATGGTTTGTAGTTTCCCAGGACTGAGCCTATGCCTTGTAGCCTCCTGCACATGTATGATATTGTATCTCAAACACACACACACTGCTGCTGCAGGAGGAGACAAAGTCTCTGCTATTCCAAGGTAATACTGATGACTGTGGGAAAACAACATGCTTTACTCTGTCAACCTGTGTTACACATGTGTTAGCTATTCCCATCAATTTTTTTCCTCTAAAACCACACCTAAGTCACTTTTATAGAAAAGGACTATGGAAGAAGAGAAGAAAACAAATTGATTTAAGGCATAAAAATCAATCAATAAAAATCAGTATCAGCGTCTAAAAAAAMAAAAAAGATTCAAAAAACTAAAATAAAAGGAAGATGAGTGAGAAAGCTGCCAGAGCTTTCTTCAACAGAGCAGAGAGTCTTCTGCATCAACAGCCTCGATTCTGGTATTGCTTGTCTCTGCAGCCAACATTTAAAAATGAGCATGATGAAACACTTTTAATTTCTAGCTGTTTTTTAAAGAAAAAAGATATATCATGACATGAAACTGGAAGAACAGCCAAGCTCAATCTTGATTCAATAAATCACAGAATCATAGAATATCCTGAGTTGGAAGGGACCCACAATGATCAATCTCCTACCTTGGCCCCTATCTAATGCCATGGAGTACAAGCACCAGACTTTCACCCTTGTCTGAGAAGTACAGGCCCAGCTCTTCGTGCGTGAAACATCACCACTCTTTCCCTGAATGCCCAGTGCCATCTAGATGGAGTCAGCAAACATGGGAAGTCAGCTGTGCTACCAGAAACAGGTCCCCTGCCTGTCCTGACAAGGCAGATCACATCCTGGGGGTGTCCAGAAACTCTTCCTACCCATGACCTGCTGTTCCCTGTTTGAGGTTACACATCCATCCCTAGTCACAGCCCATCCCTCACACTCGTGGTCATGCAAGGCCATGTGCCTGAGGCAGGTGTTTATTGGAATTATCATGCTCCGAACGTCATGGACTTTGGAATCACAGCACGGATAGAGGAGTAGCAAACTCTAAGTGACAGCAATGTATGGCTGTCCTTACTACTCCAGCTATTGAAAAAGACACTTGTAATGGACAGACCTGATGAACCCCAAGCTAAAAGCAGTTTGTGTTATTGCAGACTGTGTGGCAGCACACAAGCCTGACAGACTGGAAAACAGATAAGCTGGAAGACTCTCTCTCCTACAGAGCCATCTTCGATGCCAGCCTGGACCCAGAGTGACACTGCTGCCATGGGCAGGACACCTCACACTGAAGCAGATGAAATGAAATGCCAGGAGACATGAAAATAAAACTTTTGTCCTGCTGGACTGCGGTCTGAGGCAGCATTCCCCAGCTGRGAGAGCACTTCTGTAGGAGCAGCAGATAGATTCGGGTACAAGTCGTTCTGTCCATCCTGCTCAAAGGATGGATTGTGCATGGACAGCGAGGAACAAAGCGTAGGAGGCTCAATGGAGCCAAAGTATTTGTATGCCAGTAAGGCATGCAGAAAACTAATGAAGAAACATAGCTAGGATTTTATTTCCTATGAAAGGCTTTTCTTTTCTTATTTACAAATTAGTTATATTTATTTAAATTTTTGTCTTTGCCTTCATATATGCGGATTTTACCTTGACTGCTGAGACATCCCCTCAAACTTGTTCGCAGCCTTTGTTGAAGGTGGGCCCAAATCATTACCTGAGGTGAAAAGAAGGACAATTTTAAAAAAAATCATTAGGATAACAAATATAATCAGCAGAGGGTGCAATTTAAATCAAAACAGATATTCCTCCAAGTATCCTCTATACAATGTGTCTAAAAGATCATTTATAACTTTATTCTTTATTAATAATTTTGCAGCTGAAAAAGCAGCAGAACCACAATAATCTAAGATGACCTTTCATATAACACATTTTAAAACAACTCACTGGTAGCTCACATCTCCTGGCAAGGGAAGATTGAATGACATTGCTGTAAGGCATTTGTTTTGAAATAGTGTTTCAATTTTCTCTGTATAGAAGGAGATACAGCAGGCCAATATCAGACAAATTTATCACAGATGTTTACATTTTGCACTATGAGGCACGTCTTTTTAAAACCACCATGAATTTGATTTTGTTCACAAAAATAAAATTTCTAAGGATTGGTATTTTATCCTAGGTAAAGAACAGCCTTTACTGATTTAGTGACTAMGTCTGTATGTTCCCATAATCTGCACTTCAGCCATCGGTAAAGAAAAGATCTTGGGTATAYAGAATTCTGTCAAAAGGCAGCAAAATCCAAACCCAAGTGGTCTGGACTCCTTCAGCAGAAAGCTTCTCTTCATTAGCCATCACCATTTTCAGGGTATAATGATACCGACTCCTTTGGTTTAGTGCCTTTTCATCCCCTTTTGCCTCTCCTATTACAGCATGTCTTAATCTTAGAACCAACTTCAATAACCATTAGTAAATTTTGTCATTGAAATAGATGTCAAGTGACATTTAATGATCCAAGAACACAAAATACTTCTCATTCAAAAGAATGACACATTTTTCTAAATACCATTCTTGGCGCATTGAYGTCTAAATGAAACAGCAGAAAAGGCTCATGCTGTGCCTTGCTAAAAATATGTTGTGTTTAAAAGTGGTGCAAAAAAGGAACTAAGGTAAAACAGCAAACCCTTTACATTTAGATCCTATGGATAAAGCAAGGAAAAATATCTGGTGGTTGCTATGGAAATACAAAATAATCTAAATGACATTTTTAGAACATCTTTGAATAGTAACTCAATTTGCTTAGACATAAACTAAGGATTGCTCTGCTTGAAACTTCAATTAATGCACAGATTAGAAAATAAATGCTGAAATTCAACATGGCAAGAAATATAACAACACAGAAGAAAGCTTCCGAAAGGAAAAGCAGTGAACATCTGACAATATTCTTAAGCAAAAAACATGAAGGCAGATACAAGAAACTCCCTCTTTTATAAACACAAAATTTAAGACTTGCTTAAAAATCCAAATGGACTTTGAAACAAGTTTTTGTACAGATCTCAGCTAAGAAAAATGGGGAGAAGAGGCCCCTCTTCCATCCACTGAAGTTTAGTCTGTGCCCTGAAGAGCAGTGCAATCTTCTTCTCTGGCCCTGCTCTGATAGGGTGTTCTACTGCTACAGATTTCCTCATCTTCAACTGCACACCTGTACCTTTCCCATATTTTCTTTTTTCTTTATCTCTTGTCTAATGTGTTTAAAGAAAAGTTGGCACTAGCTGAGCATCTAATCCCATCACACTTTTCATCCTAATAGTGCTACACTATATAGTATTCAAGTATATGGTACTTAAAGGTGTTGTTTTGGACTTAAATATTTGAAATTTCTTACATTTTTAAAGTCCAAGCT
Source organism: Amblyornis subalaris (assembly GCA_018881555.1). Taxonomy (NCBI): domain Eukaryota; kingdom Metazoa; phylum Chordata; class Aves; order Passeriformes; family Ptilonorhynchidae; genus Amblyornis; species Amblyornis subalaris. Next base: position 3,352,967 of record JACAXG010000017.1, on the reverse strand, counting down.
CTTCAAAATGTCTTTACTACCTCTGAAATAGTACAGGGCTGTTAGACTTCAGAACACAGGAAACTTTTTTTTTTCCACATCCCAGACCTCTGAGAAGTAAAGAACTGAAAAGATTCCATTAGTTGTATTCCTTGAGAAAAAGTCTTTGCTTTTCATTGGACTCTATACTTTTCTTCATATTGAATCCTAGATTAAATTACACGAGTACTCCATGATTTACTACATTTAACTCAATTTGCTGAAAAAAATGATGCTTTTAGACTCGCATTTTTTTTAGGCTAGTAATTGTGTGTTTATACCAGAATAGAGAGAGGATTCTCCTAAGATATAAGTAGTGTATGGATGACACACCTATGTAAGCACTGGATTCCAGTTTAAAAATTTACAGATTCATGGAAATCCTGCCACCAAGACTAAAATTACAGAAAATTACATGGGCCTGAGATTTATAGCTACCAAGAGAATTTGACTGCACAGAGCAATGTTTATTTAAAAGAGGAAGAATCTGAGTAGTCTGGAAAATAGTTTCCAAACAGCATCTGTCAGAAAGGTATCCTGTTATTAAAAAAAAAAAAAAAAAAATAAAAAGTGCTGTTTCCATGTAACTTCTGCTGGTAGAAGGATGCAAACCTATCAGTCTTCGTGTATGTACAGACAACATCACAAAAGCCAAGTACATATTAAGACAACACATTCCCACCAGCCAGGTGTGAACAATTTACAGGAGAGGGGTGGCACAGAGCCCAAGGAAAGAAGCTCCTGTGGCAGTTGTGAGACTTTGTCTGCCCCAAACCTGCATCCCTCCAGCTGGTTCCTGAGCTGGGCAGAGCAGCAGCAGCGGGAGGGGGCAGAGGCAGAGACAGGGTAGAGCAACAGCTCAGGGGCCGGGGTGAGGGCAGAGCCTGGGCAGCTACGGCAGAGAGAGGGAGGCAGTGCAGGAGATTGGACTGGGCCCCAGGGGAGCGTGGAGGATTTTCAGCTTTCTCAAATGAGACTCGGCTGCAGCAGCCTGGAAGCCAGAGTGACAGAAGATAGAACTGCTGATTTATCTGAGCTGACGTTACATCAAGCTGCAATCATTGGAAAGCAAGCACCAGGTAAAAAGAAATCAAAGATCATATATCAGCCATCATAAAGGTTTTCCCCTGCCCTTTTGTTTTGCATTTCAAAACTCACCCCAAGGAATTGGGCCCTTATTCTGGGGTCCATGAGGTAGTGGGCTTGGTGGGTCAGAGAGGGTTCTTTTGTGTCCTGGGGGTGGGGGAGGTGGTCTCTTCTTGGAAAGAGTGGAGCTGCCACTAGAGGTTTGAGTGCTTAGAGGGAGGGTTGAAGGTGGGCCTGCAAAATAACAAACAACCTTCTTACAAATACATGTGCATAAACGTCAAAGCAGCACTGAAAAATTCACAGTCAGACCCACAGTGAAGTGCAGCAAAAGACTAAAATAAAAAGACAAGCCATGCCAAAACACTGTTTAGATTAAACGACATGTTCACCACATTTTTAACCATCTCAGCTGTGGGAATATAAGCAACTTGACAATAGAATGACACGTGTACTTATGATTAAAAATACAGGATTAATCATGCCAAGATTTCTAATTTTAGGCATTGTTAAAAAAAAAAAGCAGCATAAAATCTTAAAATTAAGTAATATTTAGCACATGGGATTAAAATTGTTACTAATTTATACAAGAGTGAAAGAGCTTTCTAAATGTTCTAATATGTGGGGAGGGTTGTTAGCCCTCCAGACCATCCCATGCACATTTTGTTAGTAAAATGAAGGGAGGTATGAAGGAAATAGAAATCTATCTACAAATTTTCCTTTCGCCTTCAAAATAGCATTTTTATCTTGAGAAGATTTTCTGTAATTATTTTCCCTTTTTTCTTTGGATTAAATACATCAAACTATGCATTTTAAGAGCAATGCGAAYTGTTGTACATGGTATGAATAAAATAAACATCAGAGAAGTCCTTTCTGGGACTGAGATTAGATATTTCATGGTAGCACTGCTTATGCAGTCACCYCTACCCTTAAACACTTTTATTTTCCCCTGAATTAATGCTGGCACAAGTATTACTCAACACAATGCATGTTTTACACAACATGGGAACRGATACAGACTGAAAGACAAAATAACCCAGTGGGAAGACAAGAGTTTTCCCTAATCAACTTCACCACTGACCTTCAAAAACATCTCTAACAACAAGCTCAAGGAAGCAGAGGAGGGCGCAGAGAGGGGACGACTGCTTGAGCCAGTTGCCACCACTGCCCTAAGAAATTACTTGTAACACTTATCTACATTAATTCTGCATTAGCTTAGAACAGCTTCAGGGGGTTTGCTGTTGGGGTTTCTTTGTTAGTTTGCAGGTTTTTTAAATTTTTTTTTTTTAATCTAAGCAACAGCTAAGACTTCACTGCAGTCATGACCTTGCAATAAGTCTTGCACGTCAGACAGCTTTGCCATTAGTCTGGATAAATGCAGAAAATCGACATAAAACTTTAAAAGCAAAGTCTATTCGTACCTGAAATTTCAATTCTGTTGTTACATATTTTGTAGCACTGTAGAAATAGCTTGCCTATTTTTGAAAATGTACCTTATTTGAACAGTATTTGAGACAAAACCTTCATTTTGTTTCTCAGCATATACCCTACCCTGCAGCACACAAARCTAGAGTCGCCTTCTTTAAAAATATTTATGAACATTCTCTATAGGTAGACTGAAAGTTATCAAAGCCTGCACTCCTTTCCAAATTCTTAYATATTATAAAAGTATTGAAATCAGTGAAGAATAATATTTGTTAAAATTCCTTAGGTGAAACATTAAACACTGACAAAAACAACTTTGATGATGCTATAAGCATGGGTCTGTTTGTCAGATATTTTCAGCAGGTGACCTCCCTCTTTCTTATAAACAGCAAACAAAAATTTAATAGAACTGCCTGTAATGAGTTAATAATTCAATCTATTCTCTTCCAAATTCAAGCCTGGAAGGCCTTCTGCTGTGCAGGAGAATCTCTCAACCACAAGCCCAGCAGATACTTTGCACTTGGCCTAATTAATTGGTTACTTTTGTAAATCAAATTATATATTTTGCAATTGTCCCTCTCAATTTTCTTCCAAGTTCAGAAAACCGTTAATTGACAACAAGTCAAATGCCAGCGYGATTTAATGATTGTTCTCCAGTTTGCATCCTTATCCTTTCTCATTTTAATTTCTTCCTTGAGCTTAAGCAAGCAAGATAATTTAAACCGTGCATTGAGGTGTTTCTGAAAGCAAGACCAGCTTTTCTCATGCTAAGTTTTGACTGACGAACCCTCAGGCTCCTGCAAGTTACCGACTCTTTCTTTGCTTCAAGAAATACGAAGCAAAAGTTGTTCTGTAAACGGCGATGTAACTCAGAGTGTGTCCAGGAACAGCGAGGGGGAAGAACAGTCAATGTCCACTGTTAACAGCAACACCGCAAACACACACGGCGTGTCAGAGCCGCGTTCGTCCCTTGTCCCGACACTTGGCACTGCAGTTTTCCCACTGCCAAAATCCCTGGAAGTGGCACTGTCCGACCGCCCCCTGGCGGCGGCTGCCCGCACTGCACCGCGCCCACCGCACCTGCACCAACCCTCACAAACCATCCAAAATCGGCTTAGAGGGGAAAAAAAGTGCAGAAAATGCGTTGAAATAGTCATGTGCACTTATTGCAAAAACAAAACTTTGGGCATGAAGTAAAATTTGTACTTTTAATTGCCAATAAAAAGAAGAAACCTTCTCTACAAAAATAAAATTTAGTAGAACTAAAAAATCCCTTAAAATTATGTTATATGGGCATGTTTTAGATTTGACATTAGTTGTATATATTCAGACATCACTGAATAGTTGAAAACCATCACTTCATAGCTTTCAGAAGTTCACATGGCATACCAAAGTCACAGGGAAAAGGTGTTTAAGGTWTTAAAAATCATGCATCCTTTCAGACTCCTAGCATTTGTTTCTCTATTAAACTCACAGAAGAAAGAAATATGAATATAGAAGTCATACACTAATGATGATATGGTTGAAATACAAAATAACTTACTTTCAAATAAAGAGAAATAAAAAGAAAATGAATGAAAACTTCAAAATATCTTTTCAGAGAGAGGTATAAAGTGACATCACGTTTTGAATAAAGAAAACATGGGGAAAGTTCTTGCATCTAAATCAGTTTATGGAAACAAGTGGTGAAAYAATACAACATGTGATGATGTATAAACTGTCTGTACAATTATTATAAAATACACTGTATCATAGAATCACTTAGGTTGGGAAAAGACCTTTGAGATCATTGAGTCGCACACTGCCAAGTCCACCACTAAAACTCATCTCTGCTCCTATGCCTTTGGGATTTCCTCCTTGAGGAATGTCCAGACTTCCTGGACTCCTTTTAGACTGCCTCCCAGGGAACTCTGTCAACCAGGCCCCTAAACAGGCCAAAGTCTGTCCCTTGGAGGTCCAAGGTGGCAGTTCTGCTGACTCCCTCCTTACTTCTCTAAGAATTTGTGATCCCTGTGCCCCAGATCGCCTCCGTCAGCCACAAGTCCTTCTCTGTTCACAAACAGCAGGTCCAGCAGGTGCCTTTCCTTGCTGGCTCCCTCATCAGCTGTATCAGAAGTTCTCTTCCACACACTCCAGACACATCCTAGATATTCCTCTCTGTTGTGTTGTATTTCCAGCAGAGGTCTGGTAAGCTGACTGCCCCATGAGAACAAGGGCCAGCATTTGTGAGATTTCTCCCAGCTGCTTACAGGATTTCTTGTCTGCATCTTCATCCTGTGTCAGGGGTCTGTAACGGATTCCCACCAGGCTATCTGCCTCTTGGCCTACRCCCTGATTCTTATCTATAAACATTTGACCCTACTGGCACCATCATTCAGCTCAGACACTCAAAACACTCTGTAACATACAGAGCTACCCCCACTGCCTCTCCTTCCTTGCCTGTCCCTTCTGAAGAGTTTATACCCATCCAGCGCAGCACTCCAGTTGTGTGAGTTATCCCACCACGTTTCCATGATGGCAGCTATGTCATGGTTTTCCTGCTGCACAACGGCTTCCAGCTGCTCCTGTTTGTTGCCTGTGCTGTGTGCATTGGTGTAGATGCACTTCAGTTGGGATACTGATCCTGCCACCTTTTTTAGGGGAGAAGCCCTAATTCTCACATAACTCTTTGGAAGCATTTCTGTGCGTTGTGTCTTTGCAGCCACAAGGCTCTCTATCCCCCAGGTGCACCGAGACAGCAACCCAAAGGACCTCACTGGCACACTCCCTCAAACACTGGTGTGCTGCCCCCAAGGTTATCTCTAGCAAGCCTGGTTTTGTCACTTTCCCCTTTCAAATCCAGTTTAAAGCTCTTTCAACACACCCTGATAAGTCAGTGGCAGACACCATTGCTCCCTGCTCAGGCTGGCAGAGTTACAGCCCCTTCCTGCATGCCATTCCACGCGAACTCCCATCCACGCTGCCACACCGTGCCCTGTTCACTTGCACTGCTCGTGGTGCTCTCCAGGAGTTTCTTTACACACCTCTGGGCTTGGCCAYCATTGCTGCTGGCCCTGCCCAAGTCCCCTCAGCTGCTGTGGCTCCTGCAGCTTTTTCACTCCCCAGTGGTTCCCCTGGTTAAGGAAACCCTCTGGAGCACCAGCTGGAGTGCTCCTGTTATGCTGGCACTGGAGCTGCTCACCTCAGCGACTGTTTGTGTCTGTGTATATACATATACATATACACATATATGTGTGTGTAAAAACAAAATCTCCAAACGATTCTTGTGTGATATTCTCAGTTATACAAGGCTAGCCTAGATATCTTCAAGCAATAATCAGAGCAGTTACTAGATCAAAGATATTTTGTGATTTTAACCAGGTAGGAATTAAGCCAGTCATTTCCTCTCTATAGACATCTTAATCATGATTTCTCACATAGTTGAGTTCACATTTCATAAAGGACATTTTCATAACACAAACAAAAACAAAATAAAACAAAAAACACTAAAAAAAATCCCAACAAAAACACCAAAAAAACCCCACATCCCAAAACCCCTTGACCTTTCTAAGGGTTCTTCATTTTGCTTTTGCCGGGCTTTCTTTTCCTCAGTTACTGAGAAGCTATTACTTACACATCTCAAAATTATTGCATTAAGGTAAATAACTGGGTAAGGTCTGCAATTAATACTGCACTGCCCTTCAGGGTTTGTGCAGTTAGCGTAGTAATAATTCATTTGTGTACTTGTGAAACCATGCAAAGCTGTTGTCACTCAATTAAGAATTGGTGGGTTTAGAGCGTAAAAACCTTACGTGTGATTTTTTTTTTTTTACAACTTAATGAGACATAGGGAAAAAACAGAATTCCAGTTAATGGTAGAATAGGCACTGCAAAAAAAAGTCATTTATATTAAAAATAGTATTTTCATTAGCAAGTGTTGTTATTCTTATTTTTAAATTTCTCATGAGTGACTTTTTGCACAGATATTACTGAAAGCCTTCTTCAGTTTGTCTTACTTCGATCATGTATTTTCAGTGCTGAAAATAAGACCATAATTAAAGACAAAATGATCATGATCACTCTGAATAAGAAAGCTAAGAATATACATTGATTCAACATCAGCATTTGAAGTACACTATATAATTAATGCTAAAAAAATSGTTCTGTTTAAAAAGAAAAAGATAGAATTTATATTAAAGAATGTGTATTTTGGGTTGATTCAGAAATAGAAGAGCCATGATACCAACAGTCATCAGCTAGCATTCCCTTCCTATTATGGTATTAAAAAATACAAAGTCTTAGTGGGATAAGTAGCATTATTTTATCAAAATGTGCAACATTAAAAAAAAAAAGCTCCAAGTATATGCAAGAGGATCCTGAAAGCATTCAGAAGAAACTGGATGACATCAAAGGCTGAGGTAATGGAAATGAGATTAAATACATTTGTGCTATAAATTAAGGACTTCATCTGAAAATGGTAGTAGAGACTGTGTAATGCCTGCTATGCCACAGTGTGATACAATCACAAAAAAGATAAGTAGGACCAAAGGATGTTTTGATGTGGTGTTTCCAGTAGAAACAGCAAATTTTACTGCTGCCCCAACACTTCCAGCCACTTGTATTTCATAAAGCTGATTTAAACAGCAAAGGTATGGAGAAGAGTTAGTGTAATGAAAGGATAACTTGAACCACAGGTGAATGAAAATACTCTTCAATCAGATAAGGTGAAATATGCTTGATTTGTTTAGTGTAACAACCCAGACATGGAGACCCAGCCTACGATTCCCCTCCCGGCAGTGCCTTGATACGGCCACCAGCCACAGAAAAGTCACCAAAGCTGAATGACRATGTTGGTACATGCACAAAATAACTTAGTGAACTCAAGAAGGTTCCTAATCCTGTGTGCAATGCAGTCAGACAACTTCTAGAAGTTACTAGTAAATTCAAATAAACTACTTTGGTTAGAAATTGAGTCTGGCCTAGTGAAGGATCAGATGATATGACAGAGTCTGCAGTAGCAGTGGACTGGAACCACAAAGGAAGTGGCTTTGGGTTTAGGTATCATGATAGAGCTGAGACAGTGTAAAATATGCAAACTTGTAGGTACTGAAGATTCGAACTTCATGATACAGAATTGATCCCTGACCTCCATGTTCATCTGACATAAATAGGCAGAACCACTAAAAACCAATTCACTTTCAGCTAAAGTGAAGGAAACCTGGCTTAGACTGCCTAACACTCCTCCAAAACTACTTAGCAACATAACATTACCCTCACACTGGATTTGCAACGAAGGTTGTGCAAAATTTTATTTAGCTACAATGGCGAGTCATGCCACCGCTTAAATATTCTTTTTTTTTTAAAGCTTTTTGTAAAACAATAGGCAGAAGACCTGCTGGATGTCTAGAGCCATAAGGCAGGTGTAAGCTGGAAAGAGCAATAAAAAAGATGATTTTCAGAATATTGTAGGCAAAAGATTTGACTGTCAACACAAGTAAGTTGAACTTGAATAAGCTTAGACAAACTGCTGAAAAAGGAACAGAGTGGTTGGCTCACGTAGCCACTGCACTCATTCTGTATTTTGCATTCTATTAGGATTAACTAAATCTGTAGCAGAGATAGCAGAAAGTAAGATGCATCCATAAATGAGACAGTTTGGAGTAAAATACATGAAGGTTCCAGTATTTTAAGGAATATCTTGATAAGTTACCAAACTGGAAAATCTGCACATGAGTTATAATAATGTATGGGGAACCTTAAAACATCYCCATACCACCTTCTCCAACTATCATACCTATAAAATCATTTTTAGCCAGCATGTCCACTGAAAACCATCAGCAWGAGTGGTGTGCCTTAGGCAAATTGCTTTAAACTTACCTCCTCTCCCCAGCACAAGTTCCCTGGATGGCTTCCCGACCACTGTGGCCCCTTAGGAACACCACAGAACTTTGCTACCCAGGAACTTCACTGGGCAATTAAGCCAGCTTACAGAGGGCTACAGGGAGGGGGTTTTGTTAAAATATAGAACATGCTTTGGAAAGACATTGTCTTCYGCATTTCCCAAAGGATGAAAAATTTAAAAATCTTCTGCCTCTTTCTAAAATGCAGATCCACCAGCTATCCATTCCCTAGACTCCATGTCCTAGCAGGGGCCATGCTATCTGTCAGGGTCTCACAGCAGTGCAGGTACAAAGATCAGATTACATTTGGGGACAGAAGGTAAGCTTAAATTTAAATACAGATTCAATGCTTTTGTTGCTCTTGCTATTTAGGGAGCTTAGTGAAAAAAAGTAACACTATGTTTTCATATAATCTTAAACTGGAAAAACTATTAAAATGAACTTTTTAACAAAAAAGACCCATCTGATAAAGTAAGCTTGTGTGTTAAGCTTCAGTGTAAGGGATATACTCTATTACTGCTCATCTCAAAAGAGGAGATAAATCCTACAGGTTTATGTTTTCCTACCCAAAAACATTAAATCTGACTGTTTCAAAATTAAGATGTGTCAAGTGTTTTATGGAAGTGGAGAGTCTCTGCTTTGTCTTCTTTCAAACAATCTGAGAGCTGGAAAGGGGAAGATAAGAAGGTGCAGCACAGTTTATAATGAACCATAAGTGCATCTGAAATGACGCATCTATAGCAACCTTTCCACACCAATGAACTGTCTTATGCATTTGTCACTTCGTTCCCCCATCCTTTTGAGTCTTAAATTATTCCTGTAACACAAGCATGTATATAATGGAAACTTCTAATTTCACAATGTTGTTGAATGGATATCAACCAAAACTCCRGCATCATTCACAGACTGTAGAATTTTGGCATGTTTGAAGCAGAGAAGCATAGGGATTTTAATGGAACACCAGTTCCATTCAACCTCTTTCCAACTTAACCTGTGAATCTGGCATTTTCCACTCTGATGAAGCAGTTAATGTTACATTAGAAGGCAGTTTTGTAATAATATAATATTTTGTTGTAATATAAATAAGGATTTCTTTGCATAATCTTTGAYATGAAAACACATAAGAACGTAATGCCTCGATTCTTTCCTAGTAGCTTTGGTGTTGTGCTGATTCCTTTGTCTAGGAACATCTAGAAACCTGCAGCAACACCTAGGAAAATGCCTAACATTTCAGAAACCGAAATACATACTTAGAATGAAATATGAACATAAATATTCCCCTTTCTGGAGAAAAAGACAATTTTCTAGATAAGTCTGTATAAGAACTCCATTATATAATAACAAAGAAATAAYGTTCATTATAATCCATTGAAAGTTGACAACATATTAAGCAGTGTGTACAGAGAGACACAACCTCATTAACCTTCTTTAGGAAATGGGATGCTTGATTAATTTCCAAGTCTTGCAACTTTATGACAAAAAAAGAAGTTATCCTAGGTCAGACTGAAGGAACATCTAAGCCAGTATACTGTGATTGTAATGAACAATCCACAGCAGACTGTGAGACAGAGCATGTAAAAGGGATGGGAGAGTGGAAGGGAAAGTTAGAATCTTGTAATGCCAACAAAACGGTCAACATAGTAAAGTTACAAGGAATACAACTGAATTCCCAGTGAAACTGATATAAAGAAACATGGATTACAAAATCTGGTGTGAAAAATGCAAACCCTGTCAAAATCACTTTGCCTCATAATGGAAGGTAAATCTATTTAAAAGAGAGGACCAAGGGATCCATTTGAAAGTTGCCAGTACATGACAAAGACTGAGGGAACAGGAGTGCTTAAGCTCAGCATCTGAACCAGGTAAAAGCAAACACCTGATGCCAGCACTGTCCTGTCCCTTTTACTCTTTCACATTCTGGTGAGAGCATCTCTGCATTTTTTCTAAACAAAGTCAATTACCAGTTGAAAAATGAAGTTATAACAGTGTTAATAAAAGGGAGCATCAGCATAACAGCTGMAGTGTTAAACTATAGTGCAGCCCTCATCACAACTAAAGAACTCTCTGACAAGTCTATTGCAAAAACACAATTTGTCAATTTCTAAATTAAATATGTAAAAAAGGATGAAGAGTTTCTTTGTCCTAAAAAGTATATCTGCACATACTATAATATAGTAAGAAGTTTTGTTCCATAAAGATATCCTCTAAAAAACTTGAAGATTATAAATATCTAGGTCAAACCATTATGATCCACTAGAGCTGTAAGACTCATAGAATGGACCAACTTTTATCTAGCAGAGTATTATTATATTCTTCACCCATTCATGATCAGTGTCATGAATAAGCCTATTACAAAGTGCCCCCCAGCTTTTTAAAGTTTAGAATATGAATCACACCATACTACTGCATCAATAAGAAAGACACCCCGCATCTTGAAACATTGCGATGTGCCTGGTTAAAGGAAGGGCAACTGTGGGAAAATCAGTGTTTGCAAGTGTAGTTTGGAGACAGACTTACCTTTGCCAGCATTTCTAGGAGGAAGAGGAGGAGCATCAGAGGTTGGAGACGTRGGTGAGTCTGTGCTTGCAGAAGCAAAGATCTGGTTGGTGAAAGCTCCGTAGGAGAGTCTTTGCTTGTCTCTGGGAGTGCTAAATGAAGGATGAGTCAGTTTGTCTTGGGGAGAAATGCTTGAAGAGTGACAAAAACTTTGGGGTCTTGGAGATCTTTCCTTTTTTATAGGACTAGGCTGTGAATAGAAAAACAAAGATATGATACAGCTTTCTAAACACTAAATATAGTTAATGTGTTTGGAATATAATATATCAGAACATACTTTAGTGAACATGAGGATTTTTTCTTTATTGGACAAATAAGCCCCCATTCCTCCCTTTTTCAGCAATTCAACCTGAAAAGTCSTCTCTTCTAACTGAAAATTAATATTGTAGCATCAACAAATCATCGTATACACAAAATCAGATTTAATCTTAAAGCAGGAGATACACACCAATAATATACTAAATAATATACCAATAAAAGCCTGGTAATAATTTTAGAATATAAGAATAACTTTCAGTGCATATAGCACTTTAGTCAGACCAGACAATTACCCTCAAGTATCAAAYATATTACCCCATGATGACTATTAAAAATAAACAAACACTTCTGACAGATCAGGTTTAGTTGGTGGCTGAACTAGCAATATATTCCATGATACAGCTCTTTTTAAAGGCATATAATTGCTCTTTGAAGAAATTTTACACATCAGTTTTTGCCTGCTGTATGTTAATGGGTGCATACGGCGCACGATCTGTTTCCCTGCAGCTCTGGTTCAGGTTATTATCTCCAGCACAGCATCCTTCATTCTCCTGGGGCTCCTCACACAGATGATTGTTTTGTTCTCTACTGTCCTTGAGGACATGTAAATTACTTCGGTTTCTGAATTTTTCAGTCCCAAGTGTCACAGAAAATGAGAAGTTGTCCACATTTCTTTCTGCAGCACTCACATAAAATAGGAGAGGTGTATTTGCATTTATTGCAGAAGCAGAGCACGCAGTAATTAACCGACTTGCTAAAGTAGGACACTGAGGCTAATTTTTCACGTTATAGGATGGCAATTATTCTATGCCCTCAAGTTTTGCCTTTCCATTACTTCTTTTTTAAAAAAACAGGAATAAATAGCACAGCACAGTTTGTGAAAAATAGAGTTATTTAYTCAACAACTAGGTTTTAAATTAATTTATGGGAGAAATTAAGTATGTAATCTTTGGAATTCCTCCAGCTAAAATTTAACAGCCTAGAATTCTGAAGAGGATAAAATGACAAAGTAGTCTAGATTTACTGATTTATATTATACTGCATGTCTTGTCAAACTGAAACTTCTGACACAGTCCATTGACAAAGAATATTCAAAAAGCAGTTTGGCAGTCGTTAATACAGGCCTCAAAACTAGGGCTTTTTTCCCCAAAAATATCTGTAAGAAAAGAAAGGTTAAACTGGGTCTCTAACTACCATTTATTTCCAGGGAGCAGAAATGTTGACAGTTTTTGTGCAAAGCTGTATCAGTAATTCACACCTTATCATCTAAGTCATCGTCACTTTCATCAATTTCTTCCTGCCGAAGATTCCATTCATACTCCACATGGACGTGTGGGTTTAGCTTTCCTGCCTTGGCTTGAGAGAGCTGAAAGAAATAAAAATTCTTGTTAAGATCCCTGCTGTTCTTTTGGTGTTAACTAAGTTAGTTTTGTAATGGCAAGAAATAAAATGAAATATTTAGAGATTTAACACTTTTCCAGTTAAAAACAATTTCAGGGCAATCACACAAACATCCTTCATTTATTTGAGGTATAGAAAAACAGGTAAAAGGCAAAAAGGAAAGATTTTCTCAAAATGGGCAGAAGCTGSCATGTTTGACAAGCATTTGAAAAGATGACATGAAAAGAAGGTACATGCACAAAAGCAGAATGTWTCTGGAGCCCTTCTTTCCAAAAAGGAAAAGTAAAACCTATTTCTAAATTTTGGTATATACAACTGCTGCTCCTCCAAAATCACAGTCCTTGTGCTTGAGCCAAATGAAAAGGTATTTACTCTTTATTTAAATGTTTTGCCTCTCTCTCACTGGATRAGGCCAATTTGTGTTAAGCACAACATTCCTCTACTTTGCCAGTCCAAATAATGTATTTCACATTCTTTAAAAACCTACGACTTCAATGATCAGCAAAAAACCTAATAGAACAGTTCACGGTTACTCTGAGGAGATAAATTCTCCTTTTCAATGCCTAGGTTTTTCATCATTATTTATTCCTTCACATCCTTTGAAATGTAGTCTACTTGATACTAGTTCATTCAGGAGTGCCTTTAACCATCTTCCTGAAATAAAATTTGGAATAAAGAAAGTATTTCCAATCTGTTATGTAAGTATTCATGAACCCACTTGAGCTGAAACTGAATTTAATTACACAGTTAAGACTTCAGTTATGCAACAGAAATGAATTTAGTACATCTATCATAATGCAAACACCTAGCTACTTATCTTGKACTTTTTTATTGCCCCTGGCAAACAATATATTCATTCATGTTTCTTTTTCATTCTTAACCTTATCTCATTGCTGCTCTTGAAAAAAATGCAGAAATAATTTTCCTCTTCAAAAATAAAAAAAAAAAAAAAAACAGAGAAAGAGAAAAGGTACAAATGCTCTATGAGAGTTAAGTGAAATAACCAGTGAGGTATTTGTGGAATTTGGGTTACAATAACTAAATGATTAACTGCTAGATAAGCTCACTGAAAACATCCACTTGATTTTGTTTGTTCTGTTAACACAATCAGCTGATCCACATTAACAGCAGATGTCACTTTACTAAAGAAATACTATAAAGAAAAAAGCAATCCATTCCAATTGTGTGCTGTACAGCTGAACTGGTTTTCAGCTGACAGAACACTCAAACCACTGGAAACAGCACTTACACAGCAGTCACAGCAGTAACTGAGAAGTCAGTACCACCTTATCAACCATAGCAAAATGCTAACTTGCATCCYCAGAAGCATGGAAAATTATTTTGATTTGTTAGGGCCAAGCTCTTTTGATTATGCAATAATTAATTAATGACAAGAACTTTCAATTGTCAAAGGAAAGGTATTAAAATTACCAGCTGCAGAGCAAAGGTAGATGTCCTTGATCATCAAAATGAGGAAAAAAAAGAAATAGAATTAAGCAGCAAGTGACAACTGTTTTGTAAGTTCTCCTGGTTTTGTCTTGAATGTTAAACTGCCACAGACTTTAATACCTTGACAGTAATTAAATTCACTTTCCTACTAAATGCATGCTGGTGGCACTTTAGAGGGCCAAGAAAAAACAAGTTTGTTGGTCTGATGGAGAATCTTTATTCCTGGCTAACTGCTTCAGAGAAGTATCTGGGAAWATCCTTAACACTTCTATTTCTTAAACACCAATAATCTTTTTGAGTGGTGTCTGTTAACATCTCTCATACATTCTCAGAATTCCAGGAGGTTTTTGCTCTGATCATGTTCAGTAGAGGTACAAAGGCCCACAGAAGCTGTTGTTCTACACTTTTTGATACACCAACTTYCAGACATTACCCTTTTGCTTTTTTCTCCTTTGAGGAGGATCATTTCAGGTTGTTTCAATTCTCCTTGTAAGAAGATTTTCACCATCTCTGAACTATCTGTCCCTTTAAATAACCTGAAAAAAGCCTAAGTAGGAAAAAACAAAGATCCAGACCTAAAAGGTCTTGACAGATTTAATATTGTTTTGTACTCCTGATATAAAAGCCTCTAAGAAGAACTTTTGAGGTGGTGTAGCCCAAATATCCTTGAATGATGTATTTATTGATATTGTATTTACTGACCCTTCAGTATTTAAGGTCTTCAAATACACTGGTTAAAATAACTAGTACTGCCAATAGAAGTAAGATTCTTGAACTGTTACAAAGAAAATTACTGTTGTATTTTAGGTAAGAAAAYAGTCACCTGTGGTAAGGCCTTCAGATCAGCACACACCTATCTGGCAGCAATACCACATTTGAGATACAATGGTAATGATACATTAAGTAGGTCACATTTGTGAAGAAAGTAAACATTCCCCCTTGCCTTTGCCCCCAGGCTCAGTTCTTACCAGTTCCTCACACTGGACAGCTTTCACCCTTTTTGCTGTGTCCAGAGCCGTCTCTCCAGCTTGGTTTACTATAAAATTAACAATACAAAAAAGAGCGA
Source organism: Amblyornis subalaris (assembly GCA_018881555.1). Lineage (NCBI taxonomy): Eukaryota > Metazoa > Chordata > Aves > Passeriformes > Ptilonorhynchidae > Amblyornis > Amblyornis subalaris. The sequence continues at coordinate 3,337,829 of JACAXG010000017.1, read as the reverse complement.
TTCTTTGAGATGTCTAAAGAAACAGTTCTGTAAGTTTCACTGCTTGCGGCACAGTAACTTCTAAAAGTGATCAAAAACATCTATTTACTCTATAGCAGCTGCAGCTCTTTAAGATTCCACTCTAAGTGCTCATGCATTTCATACATCATCAGGTTCTTTCTGAACAGCAGCATCTGCTGGGATAGTTCCCACATCCCTCCTAACCATCCTAGCAGAGAATATAAAGAAATTTAGTCATTTCAATCTCTACTCAATGCCTTTGCCAGTAAACCTCTTACATGAATAAGCAGGAAGAGCAAGAAGACATGGTAAAATAGCTCAAAAAGGAAAACTATTCTAAGACTTAAAAAAAATAAAAAGGTAAATGTTGATCCAAGCACATTTTTTGATTAATATGTAGAGGTTTGAAGCCTTCATTTGAAGACATTTGAACAAGAATAAATTTAAAACTTTCTACCTTCATCTTTATAAAAGCTATAAAATGGTTTACAATTTAAAATAATACCTGAGCAGAAAGAGCCCTCTGGAAGGTTCTCTGGCACAGCAYCTAATGGAATCCTTCCTAGATGCTCAGTAGCAAGTCTCAAGAAACAAAAAATACCCCTACACGCAAATCTTATGTGGATAAACCCTCCATAAAATGTACTCTCACAGTACATCAGTAAATGCCATGGAGCTGGAACAGAGAATGCTCTAAAGCACAACCAGACTATAAAACATTTCTGTGTTCAGGAACTGAAAACAATCAAACTGAGGTCTCATAAGCATAAATCTCTGTGTGAAATATTACATAGAGAATGCCAGTCAGGAATCCTAGAAAATACAAAAGCAGTCATCTAGAAAGGCCTATGACTTTGAAAGAATTAAGTACCCTAGAAGAAGGATTTCCTCATGGAAAGATCTATCTGAGATGGTTCAGTATGAAAAGGAATGAAAACACAATACTTCTTAAGTGAAGTTAATACCCAAATATCTAAAGGGACTACATAATTCCAAACTTYCAACTTTTAATTATAAACCTAATGTTTCAAGGTCTAAAGACTATATATATACAGTTCCTATGGGAGATCACTCAAAAAAAACCCAACAAAAAGAACGCAACACCCTGTCTCCCACAAAATAACCTGAAAAAACAAGACAACAAAAAGGTGTGAACACTCTTCTGGCATCTGCCTAAGAGAGAGTTGGAATGGAAGAACCAAAAAAACTTGCTTACATTTGTTCAGATAGGTTTCCCATTTTAACYGCTAAAAAAGGTCACATTAAATTCTTTGACTTATGATAATATTGGAACATATTCTATGGTTGTATAAAAAGGCCAAGGAAACCAAAGACTTTTGTCACTAAGCTATGAACTTCAATTAATACAACAATTCTTTACCAGGCAGTGGAGGAAAATGATGGCAATGAAGAAAAAGGGAGAAATAAAATTTCATACTCTCCAGTTTGCATCAGCTGTTGAAAAAACTTCTATACCATTAACTGACTCTATGCAAATGTTTTATAGACATGCCAACGACACTKAACTCCTGGGCCTAATAAACTGAATTCATGGAATACCTTCCTAACTTGTGAAATCTGGTAGGGAAAGGAGACCATCTAGAAAAACAGAGATTATCCTAACCGTGAGAAAACAGAGATTCTATTTTTAATTGAACTTTTGGTAAGCCAGGATGAAAAATGGATTGATAGAGGTACAGCAAGTGTTATACCTATCTCACACATGTAGGTGGCAAAGAGAAGACGAAGGGCAGCTGAGAAAGCTCATCCCTTCCCCAGTCAGTGGCAGTGGTGGCTGGGATGTGCTGGGTGAAACCACAGCACCAGCTGCCATTGATATTAACAGAAGAATTAACTGCTGTATACACAAAGCTCACATATCTAAAAGTGGAATTAACCAGTTTTAACTATTATAACATACTAGTTCTAGATTAAACAATAAACATAAATTCCAGGCAATTTTAAATGGGTCAGAAATAAAATTGTACAGAAAAGCTACGGTTTGCCATTAGTATTTCATATCGGGAATTGTTGTCACTATTATCTTCTAAGAATTCCATKTCTTAACTGAATGTTTTCTTTAGGCTTGTTGTTGACAAGGTCTTCTATGTTTCTAACACARTTTTATTTCAAAAGCTTACTCACCACAGAGACATGAATAAAAGTGGCTAAAATAATGTAAAGAAATTTTAAGAAATATTTATTTCCTTGTTTTAAATAATAAACTTACCTATATCAATAGTTGGCTTCCCCCTCAAAAGCAATTTCAAACACTCAGGTTTATTATACATACTGCAGTAGTGTAGAACTGTATTACCCAATGCTGTTTGTTTGTCCAAGTTTCCACTAAATAAAAAAGAAAAAACAATCAAGAAAAGTACAGTAGCTGGGCTATTCACTTCAGATCTAGTATCCCTATAAATAATAAATGCATAATAACTTTACTGGACAAATATGAAGTAGGAAAAAAAATACTTTTAAATTAAACATTAGTTTCAAAGACTACTAAGAATTGTTCCAAGGACACTGGAAATTCCTGAACTGTGACTGAAAAGGACTGAGAATCTGCAGATGTTAATTCAACAAACTAAATATGTGAAACTCAAAGATTCAAACCTAATCTTCTCTAAGGTCATGTTGGTTGTTTTCCACCTGCCACTTTACCTGCCACTTCACACATGCTAAATTAGCCCAATAGAAATATCTGAAAAGTCATTCTGATACAGTTAAAATAGGTTAATAAGTCCTACGCAGTCAAGGAACTATCAAGARGGTGGCTGTGAGAATGAACAAAAGAGTTGTGAGAAGGAATGTAAAGACACACACACCGAGTTAGGGAAAGACYAGCTGTGCAAAGGGGCTCACAGGGCTTTTTAAAAAACTGCACCTCCTTCAGTTTTCAAGTTCTAACCTCAGGTTTCTCAAAAACTGTTACTGACATTTTRGGATCAATATAATACTTTCATAAAACAGAAAAGCAAAGCTCAGGAGATGACAGCTTTCCCCAGTGTAACCCATATTGAACAGTAAGTGCAGAGCCCACAGGGTTATAAAGATACTCTTAAACTTGAGACTGAGACAAAAAACCACACAGCAGACAGAAACACACACAAGATTATGGTTGTCTGAAGAAACTATGAAACTTARTAACTGAAGAAAATAATTCTACATAATCAACCAAAATAAAAAAATCCTTTAATAATGCTCAAAATAATAATTTGAGCTTCTAAAACATTTTTTCAAATCATGATCTCAAAGAGCTTGCAAATATTAGTAAGTTACTTTTTATTTGTTACTTTAATAACACTCTCCTATAATCAGCACTCACACTTTCATTAAGGTTTTTGACTTCTATGAACACATCCCTTGACAACAAAGAATAACTCAGCCAATAAACTAGAAATTTGAATTAAATTGAAAAAGTTGAAAATTACTGATTAAGAAGTTTATGCTCTCAATAGCTTTAATATAGTTTATTAATGACTGAAACACCTTTTGCAAAGTCAATCTAGCATCTGTTCATAATTTTCTTAGAAAGATCCTTGTTTTCTAGTCTAACTTTGGCACATTTACTTGCCATCCCTCCTCTACCTGAACTATTTGTTTGCATTGCTTCATATTGCCATGTTCTCTAAATCAATACCTTCTTGTACAGTACAGAGTTTTTCCTTTCATCCTATTTTTCTGTAAAACTGCTTTCCATGTTTTTAATCTACATATCTTTCCCTCCCTCTACTCATCAGGAGCACACAGGTCAACTCAAAGGTATGAAATTATGTTCTTTTGAAACATATCTACGGGAAGTGATGAGCAAACACCATGCAAGACACTGCCAGGATAGCTCTGAACAGCTATATTTTTCATGCACAATTTAATGAAAAATTAGCAATCCATACCAGTTTTGTACAAGGAAGTCAACCAGATGGAGAGAGGTTTGGTCAGCAGTCCGGACTGCTAGATGAAGTGCTGTTTCACCTGGCTCCTAAACACATGTAAATAGAAGTTAGATTTCTGTGTCTTATTTCTGCAAAGCTTGTATATCAGACCTATGAGATACATGTCATTCACTCTTTACAAGTGTTTCAAAAGAAAAATATTATTAGGAAATTATGATGAAAATGGTTATTGCCTTTCTTATCCCTAAAAGACACCATGTGCTTCAAAGGAAATGGCATCACACTTTCTGAGATCTTAGCTTTCTCAAACCCAGTTTTCACTTTTCCCAGCTGGACAGAACAATCCTGAGGAGCCTTTAGCTCTAGCAACTAAAAGCAACCCTGTCAACGAATACTGAGTGAGTTTGCATACTTGTTGCTTTACAACAGTCTGGTGAGCACCAACGAAAGCCACACCACTATTTCCTACAGAAACASCGTCACAAAAATCATAGTCCCACATACACTAAATCTCTTACAGACTYGCAGAAGTTGGAAAGAACCTGTGAAAGTCATCTAGCCCAACCTCCCTGCCCAAGTAGGGCTTCCAAGGACCAGTTGCTCAGGACCATGTCCAGATGGCTTTGGAATATCTATAAGGACAGAGAGTCCATATCCCTGGGAAATCTGTGCCAGTGTTGGGTCATTTTCACAATACAAAAAGGTTTCCTGATGTTCAGAAACTCCTGTGCTCCAGTCTGTGTCCATCGCCTCTTGTCCTGTCCCTGGGCACCACAGAAAAGAGCCTGGCTCTGTCTTCTTTCCACCCTCCCTTCAGGCATTTACATACAGCGAGGAGATCCCCCTGAGCCTTCTCTGAGCTGAACAGTCCCACATCTTGCAGCCTTTCCTCACATGGCAGGTGCTCCAGACTCTTAAGACAGTTTTGTGGCCCTTCACTGCTCTCTCTCCAGTGTGTCCAAGCCTCTCCAGTTCTGGGGAGCCAGAGCTGGGCACAGCACTGCAGCTGTGCCCTCACCGGTGCTGAGTGAAGGGAAGGGTCACTGCCCTTCACCTGCTGGCGGTGCTTCTTTGCTGCCTGGAATCCCACTGGCCACCTTTGCCACGAGGGCACACTGCTGGCTCATGTTCAACTTAGTGTCCATCAGGACCCCCAGGTCTCTTTAGGCCAAGCTGGGTGATTCCCAGCATATATATGGTGCATTGGGTGGTTCCCCCAGATATAGGGTTTCTCCTTGTTGAACCTGAACTGAATCATACTTTCTTTTCTATACATATCATATGCATTAATGCATTTAAATAGAAATAGAAATGTGTTTAATTCCATCTAAAAGTTGCATGAGAAGTTAATCTAAATCTACATTTCACTAACTCCTATTGATCATAAAGGACTTAAAAGGATTTTAAAAAAACATATTACAGTGTATATACTTAGAATTAAACTTCCAATTAAAAAAAAAAACATTTATTAAACACAGAGAATTTACAGTGGAGAATGCTGCTATAAATGTCCTAACTGTAACCTATATTTTAATTCGTGCTCATACCTTTCTTGGTATCACTGCCTGTAATAACTGAGAAGCACTGAGGAGCTAATTCTGTGGTAACTGCTGTGGATGACAAATACAGAAAGCTTACCTTGCAGTCAGGGAATTTGTAATGTGTTTCCATGATAAGCACTCTGTGATAGCTCAAGTGCTGAGACTATATCGAACTTATCCCCCTCACTGAAGACAGACAGGCACTGTGCCCTTTGTCAGCTTAGCTATTTTCACACAACTTGTTGAAAACATTCTCTGACATTTCTGCACAGTTGTGTTTCCAAGTAATGGGAGAAAACATTGCTGAGCAAGTGGTTACTTATTTATTATCTATAAAAATAGGTTTCTTTGCTCATGAGCAACATTTGTCCATGGATAAGTGAGGTCAACCTGGACTGATTTTTCAAAAAAACTGTTACTGATTTTTCAGAAGGAAAATCAAGAATTCAGAACTTGATACAAAAAAAACCCAGCCCAAAAAAATGAAAAAAACCACCAAAACCACAAAAAATTCCCCTTCCTGGTTCACAGAAATTGTACTTCGGTAAATGTCTCATCTGAAGCTGTGAAGTCATTGGATTTATTTTTTCCTCATCCACAGTAAACAGAGACTTGTAGAAAGTCAATAATGTGTTCCTTCAGCAACTATTTTAAAAGCAGGTATGATACTGTTTGTGGTATCAGGTGACCCTGGGCTATCAAGTCAAGTCCCCTTTCTCTGGGGTTTTTCCTAAAAGAGACACACAGCAGAACAGGTGCCTATCAACACATTTGAGTTGCACCACAACAGTGTATGATATCACTATTGCACTTCACACAGCTGCACACTCCTTTAGACCAATAAAGTGTTCTTTTCCCTCCCAACAAGGATGCCACATTAAGGAAAGGAAGAAAAGGCRTTTTACAAATACACGATTTAAAATACTCTACCTGACAAGCTTACCTGTCCAGGCTCCAACAGTGGCTCCATTAGCTCTACTCCCTCTGCATAGACTTGAATTAGTGCAAGTAAATCCCTGGATTTGACAGCCTCAAGTAATTCATTCAGTTTAGCTGCTGCAGATGCACAAGTCTTCCTAGAGAACTTATGATCTACATATTTAGCAGTGATAAATTCTTTACGTGCAGTCCTGTGGGGTGTGAAAATAGAGCTTGCTTTAGAAATTTTTAGAAAAATGGGTCAATGATTTTAATTTAAAATCACCTTGTATAACTCGGAAGCTGAGAAGGGAAGAAGAAAACTATCTGATAAAAAGTGTGTTATTTATTGTTACACTGCGTATCTTTCTTGCAAACAACCCCAAAATATGGAACATTGTCAATTTTATCCTGTCTTTCTGTTATGTACAAAAATCACTTTGGCGACTAAGACCAAAGACAAAATAAAACTAGTGCCATTTAGTCCAACTGTGTTCATCATTTACTTCAAGGTTTACTACAAAACTCAAAACCGTTCAAGAATCAAAGAATGCATCTTGAAACCCAAACCAAGAATTTCTACACTGAGAAGCTGAGGTAGCTAAAATACGGCTACATGACTAGAGACTGAACTACTAAGAAACTCCACAGTTGGAGTAAAAACCTTCAGTGTTCTGCCATCCATGCCTTCCCCTGGCTTGGTTATTAAGACATTTTACATCACAGATATATTCCACAGTAAAATTAATGTTAAAGAGATGAGAGATTCAAAACTTACATATCACTTGATGGACTGGGTTTAGGTGAAGGACTAGGTAAATTCCCTTCCATAATATCATTAAAACTAGTATTTCCTACATTCTTGGCCAGCTGCAATAAGAAAAAAGAATAAATGAAGGTRAGGACTTTTGGGGTCTAACAGCAACCTAAAAACTGGACCATTAATGTGCATTTTCCACACTATTAATAAAAGATGGAACACAAAGGACTGCAAAATTAAAGCCCAATGATTATACATAAATACAGAGCAATTAAAAAAAAAGTGTAAATCCTGCTATCCCAGAACTTGTACAATAGACAGCTAATTATTCGTATTTCAAGACAATCTGCCTCCAACACAAAACCAGAATGAGGAACCAGCAGTATGAACATTGAAATGGTGCTGGTACACTGATCAGGAAGCTACTTTTGGAAAGAAGCTCGCACCTACTGACAGTTGTGCTTAGTAAAACTTGATTTAAATTAATAGCAACTTCGCAAACAACTCAATATTTCAAAAAGAGAGTAAGTGCAAATGTTGAACCTATACCCAAATCCAGAACTGGATTGTATCATCTCTCAATTTTCCCATAAAAAATTTCTGTAACAAGTGTCTCCTCTCAGGCCAAACACAGCTGGGGAGATAAACCTACTGCAACTGCTTCTTTTTGCTTTGATTAYATTTTTAAATTTTTTTTTTTTTAGTAGTGTCACATCAAATTCATTTCATAACTTTAATATTACAGGATTTCATCCATCAAATTAAGATTCATCCAACATTTTTCTTTCAAAATTAGCAATAGTCATTCTCACTTGCCAAGTCAAATTAGCTTTCATTTTTTAAATCACATGAGATTTTAGACTGCTCTGATGAGATTTTAGACTGCTCTGATTTTAGGTCAAGATCAGCTATTGAGAGGCAAAATTCTGATGGCACAAATTACAATGGATGTTAACACTCATTCTGCAATACCCCAGGACACAAACATGAGAAGTGACAAGACATTAAAAGAGTATCAGTAACATATAACATTATATAATACATAGCAGGGCTCCTGTAAAATAAATACAGATATATGAAGGAGAAGTTYTGCAAAAACACATTCCACGAAAAAGATTAACTGTAAATCGTACATCTAGGTGGTTCCTACGTATAGGTCAACATTAGACTAAAACAATCCCAATATAAATTAAAGAAACTTACCAAGAGTTCAGACGTTCCTAATTTGTCTAATTCCAAAGACTGGATTCGAGAAATATGGACACCCATTTCTCTGTGTATTCCAGAACACTCAATGCAGGTTAAAATGCCCAAATTAGTTGATAGCCATGTTGGATCTGTAGAATTTAAAAACAAAGTATTTAATCAAAGTCCAAGAAAAGGTTTTCAATGGTGGTAAGAAATCTCAATGTATTATGAAATGATTCAACATTTAATGTTTTAAAGAATGGAAATAAACTAAGAATATCCATACTTTTCTCTCAAATGCAGTGCAAATTTAACCACAAATCGCTACCAATAGAATTAAGTTTTTCAGATTTAGGGACAGTCCCAAAGGCTCTGAATTTAGACTTATAAATTCATACTGAATGAATGCATTTCAATATATTTAGGATTTGCTTCCTGTACAAATAACATAAGGCTTTTATTTCCTGTTTTTAAAAGGAACAGATCTCCTAAATTTGACAACCTCTGAAGTTTTAAAATTTATATCTTAAACTTTAAATAGTACTTCATAAAAGATTAACCATAGCACATTCCAGTATGTAAAACAGCTGTATGTTGTAGAAAATTTAACGAATGCTGGCTAGTCCAGGAACAACAACAAAAAAATGCTTTCATGGAGGAGATCTGCATGTAATATTAGAATAGATCTTATATGATGAATGCTACATAAGAAGCATGACCAGTTTTTAAGGAAAAGAAAAAGCTCCAGACATACTTTGTGCACAGACATGTCTTCAAATTAATCTCTTCCTTGACCGTAAACAGTAACTGCTGAAGCATTATGTCAAGAGTTTTGAAGCAGCAAGCTGGGGTGCAGGGGTGAAGCTTAAAACTTTACTATAAATTAAAAGATGAATGAGAACTGTAATCTGAAGTTTCTGTAGCATTACATAATGAAATAATTGAATGAACCAATTCCAGGATCTGACATAATTATATCCTAGTTAGTAATTTTATCTAGCTATTTCAAATTTTGATCAGTTCTGCATCAGCAAGCACCTGCAAGATACACACAATCTACTCAGTTCCAAATGAGCATCACCTTCTTGAAGGGTCTCTTTAGAGGAGAAAGCTGCAACAGCTGCCAGCTACCACACCAGTTCAGTCATACTGTGACAAGCTGCCTCTTCTCAAGCTCTAAGTGACACATAACTGACCTGCAACTCTCTACTTCTGAAGATATTATCTGATAGGATTTCAACTCTGGGTCTCATTCTTTGCCTGAGACTACTTATTCCATCTCTGCATACTTCTGATACTGCAATTCCAGTAGTCTCATGCCAAGACAAAACCTCAGAGTAAGATCCTGGCCAGGTCAACTTTTCCGCAATCATTGTCTAAATATTACTCACTTCTACTTAGTAGCATGCACAGGATCAGTGATGCCAAGCAACTTCCATTCAAGTGCAACAAGCATCTAGACACAGTGCAACAAGAACAGTTCAAACTCCAGAGGGGCTTGAACTGCTGGAAGTAAGCACAGACAACACACAAAAATATTTTAGTGAATTAAACAGAACTAACGTAGGAAAGTCATATTTGTTCTTTTAAAAACAGGTTGAAGACTGAGAAACATCACTTAGAAAATTAGTTTGCACTCTACAAACACTTCCTGAAAGAAATTACTCTGCTTCCAACAAGAAGTTGATGACATGAACAAATGGAGATACCTGGTGAGCCACAATCACAACAGACTTCATTTCCGGGTAATCTCTGTATGTCATCAATAATGGCTTTTGTCAGATCCTCTAAACTGTTTTCACCTGTGCTCTGCTCTCCACGGAATGCCATATTTAATGCTTCTTCTTTGCTGTTAGTCAATACTGATATCCATCTAGCACAAGATAAAGACCTTAATGAAGATCTGCATTTGCAAATACAGGTTAATCTATAAACTGTAGAAATCTTGCCAGGAACAAAATATTAGTGGGAATACAGGGAACAACTGTATTGTGGGAGAGACTGAGGAGAGGGGAAAGTGAGAGATGAAAAGGAAAGATTTGAGAAAAGGTAAGTAAGAATGAGACAAGACAAATAGTCTTAATTCTAACATCCCTTTGGTGAACAATTTTAAAGCCAAAGCAGTGTAGTTCTCGGGTTTCTCAATAAGCAAAAGCTGTGGAACAGAAAGGGGACCATTAAGCTTCTGTAAATTTAAGTGTTTTAAAAGGTGTCCAAAATCTTCCTGAAGTCTTTCCTGAAGAAAATTATTACCCCTACTTTCTCTTCAGAGAGAAAACAGCGAGCACCCTTGTGAATGTGTTGATGTCTAGTTGCCTTTTAAAATGCAGGTCTCTGTGCACTAATCAGAGTCAGACTGTAATGCCCAAATTAATGGCAATTGCCATGGCAACCAGCGGGATAAGGAAGAGAGGATGACAGGAGASTTAACAATACCGATAGCCAACATAAAATTTTAGGAGCAACTGTTGACTGCAACAAATCAAGACTTTTTAATGATATCTCAGGAACTAGTTCCTCCCCTCCCAACCATTCTGCAAGTTATTGTTTATATAATAATGTTTTAATTAAGATCAAACAAAACCCCTTCTCAGCAGGTGCTGCCGTACAGGTGGAAGTAAAGAGGGGAAAGCAGTTACATTAAGGACAAGCACRTTGCGGATGAAGTGTTGCTAATTTAGAAAAAGAGCAAGTTAAAAAGAAATCCTCCCAGATATAGTGATTTTAGATGATTTTAGATCTACTGCAAATATTTTATTTTTTTTTTACACAGAAATATTTTAAATTGGCAGTGTCCTCAACGTATTTCGTGTTTACAATATCCAGATGGTCTGCAATCATCAACCTTCTGAAATGTGCAGAAGTTGTTATGGTCATGTAAACAAACTAAGAGAACCTCAGATTGTAATTAATAATTTCTCACTGAAATAATAATGAGAAGATTAGCTTTAAAKGATTCCAGAGGGAAATTTATGTATGCAATCTTAGAACACAGATTCAGAGCTTGAACTGGTATATGGGCACTCTATATACTTCATGCACATGTGTTTTTTAAAATTTTTATGTGCAGAAAATAATCTAGGAACTTGTACTTAAAATAAAATGCCTTAAAAATCTTGAGAAACCAACATTAAAAATAAAAGAGAAATTGAAAGTTTTGAACACAAATTTGCTCCATAGTTTACATGCTGAAAACAATAAATGTATATTAATCTCTTTCATTACATGAGAAGAACCCACACTAGAGGGCATTCTTCTGCAATTTTTATGATGAAATCCAGTGTTATTTAAAAAAATTAGAGGCAGCAGTGTCTTGCTTCTAATATTATAGCAATGTTTGGTTAAATAGACAGACTAAAATAATAAACTCAGACAAACAACATTTTTTCTGACATTTGATGATAGTTTCTTTCAGGGTTACAATTTCATGAGTTTGTTAAAAAGGCATAATTTGAATAAAACTCAACTAAGCAGTAACAAATAAAAAATTATTAGATGCCATTAAAATAAACACAACATGACTGAGCCAGCTGTTAGTTCGATATAGATATCCTTATTACAAGTATCTAAACTGTCAGAGCAATCCTTATTTTGGTTGTGTTTTCTCAGGTAGAAAGAACCCTCTGTCCAAAGCTGTTACTGGGACATTCAGTAGTCACAGCAAGAGTCCCCACAGTGGCAGCTCCTCCCTGACAAGCAGAAGCACAAGGACAGACAGGCTCTGAACGACTGCTGCTATGTATCAACAAGTGCCCAGTTGGTCACCAGGCCTTCCTGGCAGGCCGCACGCTCAAAAATAAACAGTRCAAGCCAGTAAATGTGGTATGTTAATTCCATGTCAATAGTTTTTAAAGCTGCCTTCTGACTGCTCTTCTTTCTGTTTTTCTTCTCTGTATTAGTCCTTTTTGTTCTTCCTTTACGAAAAAAACCTATTTGCTTTATTTCACAATACCGCCAGTGCCAAATGAACAGTCAAAAACCTTCCGGTAATACTTTGTAGTGTTCTTTCAAATAATTTAAAAATTAGTCTTACAGAATTGCTTTGTCTTCTTGTTTTAAGAGAAGAGGAAATGGCCTCAAGTTGTGCCAGTGAAGGTTTAGATTGGATATTAGGAAAAAATTTCTTCACAAAATGGAACAGGCTGCCCAGGGAAGTGGTTGGGACACCATCCCTGGAGGGCTTTCGAAGATGTGTGGATGGGGCACCTGGGGACATGGTTTAGTTGTGGGCTTGGCAGTGTTTGATTAATAGTTGGACTCAATGATATTAAAGGTCTTTTGCAACCTAAATGAGTCTACAACACTATTCTACCTAATAAAATAAAACAGGTGGTCCAATCATCTGTTAAACTTGTTTTTCTGAATATCAGCAATTACTTATCACCCTTTAAGGCAGTTTGTTTGCTGGACATTCACAGTTTTTAAGAAACAAGGCTAAACAAAAATCTGGCATCATAGGCACATTCAGGAAATAGAAGGAATTCGTTAATCTTGCATGGACCAGACTATCACTCACATTTCTCTTCTTTTTCTTCAATATTTCCAAGTCAATAAAAAACGCTCCCCCAAGAATAAGAACCAGTCTAATAGGTTTTTTTTCATTTTGCAATAAAAATTAATCCGTCTCTTCTGACAACTGCTGTTGCAACATTGTTGTTTCCAGGYAAATGCATAAACAAAACAAGAACAGCATAATATTTTTTAAATATTCAGAAATAACTTTTTTTTGTATGGAAGAAGAAATAGATAGTATCAAGGCCTTCCAACTCAGTCTTTCCAAAGTGAAAAGCGCCGGAGGACTGTTGTTAAAAACTAGACTGATGTTAGACATCTGTTTCTTCATWGAAAATTTTCTAAATCTAGCTTTGTTTATAATCTAGGCATTTCCTGCAGATAGAGATATGCTCTTGACCTTGAAAAAGATGGTAGAAAAGTACCCAAAGGTCATGACCAGAGTATATTTGGCCCTATCCACAATTACAAAAAAATAGAAAGCAACTATTATTGTGTATGTGAAAGAAAAAAAAATCAGGTAACTTTTCTTATAACCTACACATAAATATATCTACATGTACATAAATAAACACTACCCCTCTCCCCTTATACACTGTACTTTATCAACTAGAGAAACTAATAATCCACTGAGAATTTAAGGACTGTCAATCAGTAATTAAAGGCCAACAGACAGCTGCTTGGATAAAAATCAGGAAAGGCACCGGCCTGAAGGAAATGTTTGAGGGGGAGCAGTAATAAACCTGTATATCTATGTGTAGGCTTCAGTGCTTTGTATGTGTTTTTTAAAAAATCTTCTTTTAAAATAATAATAATAAATCATTAATATTATATATTATTATTATTATTCTTCTTTTTAAATAGTTTGAGGAGCTATTTATGGAAGCAGTGTAAAATGATCACTAGGAAAATATAAGTAAGGTCAGTTAAACTAGAATAAAAAGAAACACATCTTGCTTTTTTCCCTATTTAGATGTGACTCTGTAAGGAAAGCGATTTGAAAATCTATTTATGCATTTATTTTTCAACTGGTTCACAAAGTAAAAAGAACAGAACAGAGGCTGCACTAAAACTGGGTGGACAAAACACAAGAGGAAAGGATCAAGAGAGAGGCACACCTATATCAGTCAGGTGGAAATTTGAACAAGACGATGACAACTCTAACCRAGGAATTACATGAAATAGTTCCTGCAGAACACCCTTAGATCCCTAAGGCTGGAAGTCCAAGGGTCCTGTTCACATGATACCTTAGATAATAAAGCTTTTTAGGGCCCACTTAGTGGCTGCCCAAGAAAAACAGAACGTTTGGTTATTCTGCAGTTTCTCATCAGCACATTCACACTCATTCTGGTTCCTCAAGGGGGGCAGCAGAAGGGGAGGTGCTGATCTGTCTCTGGTGACCAGCGACAGAACACAAGGAAATGGAATGGAGCTGCATCAGGGGAAGTTCAGATGGGACACCAGGAAAAGGTTCTTCATGGTGAGGGTGAACAGGTACTCCCCAGGGAGTCAGGACATCAACCTTGTTAGTGTTCAAGGAACATCTGGACAATGCTCTCAGGCACATGGTTTAGCTGTAGACAGCGCTGGGAGGAGCAGGGAGTCGGACTCAATGATCCTTATGGATCCCTTCCAACTTGAGACATTCTAGAATTCCATATTCCAGTGCAACTGCAATTCTCAATTACTGGACTTTAGAGGGATAAACAAAACTTAAGTGCTTCTAAYAGGAAATAAAACCAGCCTGGAATTCCAACACAGTCCAACAGGCAGCCTGCTAAACTAAATTTATTGATCTGCCTCTCAGAAGAAGGATATTGCTAATTTATTCTTCCCTACCTTTCTCATGCATTAAGACAAAAAAAACCCCAACCAAACCACTTCACCTTTTAAATCAACTAATACAGTAAAAATTAAATTATGGCAGAGTACCAAAAACTTATGACTCACCAGAACTAACAGTATTTTCTTCTTGACTGAGAAAATTACTGGAATAATTAAGTTCCAGGATGAATGCAGTAATCATGACTAGCAAGTCAGCTTTAGACTGTAAGAGCCAACATAAAGCTGTGGAAGACTGGGAGGAAATAGCTGCACAACAAAGAATTCTCCAGCCCTCTCATTTCACCCATGACTCCCAAGGTTGAGCTGTCAATGCCACTGCCTCCCAACACTACCAAACAAGAGAARCACCCTACAAGCATTCCCTGCACCTTTAAAATAGGGATGGAGCAACACAGTCTTTCATTAGAACGTGGATATTTAATGGAAGAATGAGGCAGCCTTGAAGGCTCATACTTGCTGTCCTCTTCAGTAGTAATTTTATTCCTTGAACTGTTGGGTGTTGAGCATTAGACAACTTGCACAACACACGTTTGGTGACACAGGAGGAAAAACCAGTGGTACATGGCTCTCAGGTAGTAATTCTGACATAGCAGCAATAAAGACTGTTTTAAAGGAAATAATCTGGTTGGAAATATACACTAATAAAGCAAGTTCCTGGATTCTCAAGTACACATCTCAGAGATGTGGTTTGCTGTTTATTTCTATGCCTACAGTAAAAAAAATACACTGCCTGTACATATTTTCTGTGTGTTATATGGAGATCTTTTATCCCTTTATTATTTTTAATTTAAAGGAAAAGGTAGAATCAGGAGAAAAAGAAGTAACTGCAGAACAGGGTTGACAGAGAAGATTTAAGAAGAATTTAAAAATATTTCATTTGAATCTTAATAACGTGATCTACAATATCATACCAAGCTACTGCACACAAACCATGTGCTGGCAGGATATACAATCTAAATGGATTCTCGGTTAGTTGGGTTTGGGTTTAGTTTTGTTTTTAATGTTACAAGGTTTTAAAAGAGCTCTGTAGTGTGACACAAAATAGTTTACATTTATAGATTCATAAMAGCAGAAAAAAAAGAGACAGTAGGCACTACTTATGCATTAACTGAGAAAATTATATCCACTGTTATGTGTGATTTTATACATCTGTATTGGCAAAACAAACTTGAAAAAATGTAAACATTCTTACGCTACGTATTCCTGTTCATCTTCTGCTTGAAAGTGGTATGTTCTGTTATCTGAAATAAAGAAATAGAGAAATTTTCATTTGGCACATGATAAAAGTCAATGTATCTACACATTTGGTACTAAAACCTATTTGGCAACTAAAGCCTTTAAGAGCAATTTCTCTTAACAGGCATCATTAATCCTTTATTCATAGCTACGGATAAGAATTCTAAAAAAAAATGAAAAAAGGAAGATGAAACTGTAAATTTTGATTCGCGCCAATTGTATGTATTTCAAAAGTCTTAAGTTTTGAAATATTAAAGAAAAAGAAACATATATATCAAATTTTGCCCTCTCAGAAGTCAAATCTGAAACATAAGTAGGAGAAAAAGGCAAAATTAATTTGTTCCTATTATATAGTTTTCCCTCCATTGGGCCTAGAAAATTCTTTTTACTAACCAACAGATGAGACACGAACTGGYCATTATCTCCCACATTGAAAGGTTTCATAGACTGTCTTTTTAAATATAGAATGTTGGAACTGTTTGTTGAATAATACTCTGTATGTAAAGCCTGAAAACAGTAAGTCAACTCATCAACTTCAAAAGAGTTTTTAAAACCAGACTGGATACAAATAACTGCTGTACAAGACCAAAATGAGAAGAAGGGAAACCACAGGATCTTTAATCCTAAGAAGACAAGGCACTACCGATTTTAGACAAATGGAAGCATATTTTTAACGTAGGATAAGAGAACAAGAGAAATTGGGTCTCCTTGTCTTCCACATCTCCTCAAATAGCACTCAAAAAGTAGAACAATGGCTGAAAAACAGGATGAAGCCAAAGGTCTTTCCACTTTCCTGGTGGATATAACTTATGCATGTTCCAATAAGCTGTTAAACATCTCTCTGAACTCAGGAGACTGCCACATATGCTGCGTTTCATGTCTTGTCACAAACAAACAGTATGTATGCCACAGCTACACACARGAAAGTTTCTATATTCATTTGCCCATCATCAGAACAAGGGACTCTGAACACCCTGGAGGCACTGTGTGTGTCTGGATACAGACCTGAACTTTGGGCTCTAGCTTTGTGTTCTACTCAAAGCATCTTGCAATGACATTTTCAGAAATCCCACATAAGGCAATATGGTACTAAAGCTGCTACATACGTGATATTAGATCAAAGGACTTCTTATCTTCAGCATTTGGCTTCACCTGGCAGGTCAATAAATTCAGTTTAGCTGGTTGCCTGTTGGACTGAAAAGAAAATTTATTTTACTTTAGAAATGTATTGCTTTAGGATTATTTTCCCTTTCTGGAGTGGCATGCATGACATTAATTTAAAACTTGGACATGCACACATATTCACCCTCAAAAAGCTGGAGACYAGCATCACTTTGACTAGATCTGTCAAAATGGACACATTGCTAAATCTAATTAAAATCTTCATGGCCACTCTTTCTGACTAATTGCAAGAGATTAAAAGAACAAACCTTAATTTACAATATACTAATATTGACATTTTTTACTGCATTTCATCAACAATGGCAAAACTGTAACACAGTTTTTTGTTACAGCATGCCCATATTCCAGGTTTCCTCCCATTTTAAATAAATCAGAGATATAATCCTAAAACTTTAAAAGGGAAGTGGGAAGCTGGAGAAAAGGAATTTCAGAACTTGGGATAAATACAGATACTAATATTCTGTTCTGTGATTAGATCACTTAAGACATGATAACTAAATGTACCTTTGAAGTATTTTGGGTTTATACAGGTAGTAAACTTTACAAACAGATGTCCATCAATGGAATGTGGGGCAAAGAGGGAAAAAGGGTGAGGAAATGGCACCATCTCCTTAAAGAGTAACTCCAACAAGTCTTTGTCATAGCCTCACAACACTGTTTTAGCACTGCCTCCACCATGATCGCTTTGGTGCTACCTCATGATTGAGCACTCCTAGGAAGGTCCTTCAGATATATGCCTGATTCCCACAACTCACTGTGATCAAAACTTCCCAAAATTTCAAACTTTCAGTTGAAATCACTCAAAATACTAACATACTCACTCATCTGTCAGACTCTTACCTAATACCAAATACTTCCCAAGTTTCCAAATTACATGCTTCACATATATACCACGACAATCCTTATACGCAAATCCAGCTGAACTATTGAGAAATCTGTTCAATACATTTGCCATTTTCTTATTAAAATACTGATAAATTCATTTCATAAGATACAGTTCCACAGAACCTCAACAGTCAAAAGCTGAAGTAACATCCTTTTTGCAATAGCAGATTAGCAACAACAGATTCACCAGGAAACGGTATAAAAATAACTTACCGTTGCATGTGATATGGTAAGAATTCCATTTTTAACAGTGCACTTCCTTCTTTGCCATACTTTCCTTAACCTGCATAAGAATACCAACAAGTTCAGTAATTAGACATGACTTCAAAACACATATTAATCTCATTATCATTTTGAGAAGATTAGCTTTAAGAAATAAAGAAATGCAATCAAAATTTTACTAAACGCCTCACCAAAAGTAACTTAGAGATTTATGACAGGTCTTAATCATCTTTTACAGATGATTAAGCTTATTTTTAACTATGACGTTATTTTTTTATGTTTGCTTGTCATGCTTTTTATATTTATTAAATTATTATTCAGTTCTGTGTTCAGATTTGAACTTTAAAATTCTCAAGTACTTGTGGCACGTGCATTAGAATGTGCCTTAAGCAACCACAGCAGAAAACAATTAAAATTAGAGCATGAATGTAGTAATAATTTTCACTATTATGTGCCACCAGAACATACCCATCACTCTTCTTTAAAAGATAACCTTTCTTCTCACTGCCATATTCCTTATTCCCCTGAAGCTGATGCATACTATATCCTCCTTGCCTGCTCTGTGAATCCTGAAAAAGGGAAAAACACCGTTAACGTCTCCTGATGTGCACAGTAAGCTTTCCTAACCTTTAAGCCTATTTTATTTTTTCTTCTCTACAACATCACAAATTAATGAAGATTAAAAAGGGAGAGAGAACTCCTACTGCATGTTTTACATTCATAGGAGAGTTTGCTTTTACATCACGTGATCTTGAACTAGCTGCATGTTCAAGATTTAATTCATTCATTAGGCATTCAAAGTATAGTACGGATGCAAATACACATCTCAAAACAGAGTTCTAAAATACAGATATTCTATATTGTATAATCTTATAAGTAAAGAGCAAAAGGCCAAGATAAAATTTCAAAAAGAAGGCAACAGAATACAGCATGCACATATATAAGAACACATATATAAACAAAGATAAATGCTAATGATCAATATTTTTTTTTCCAAATTAAAAATATGTATATAATTCATGAGTTTTAGTGAATGAAGTCAGCTGAAATAACTTTTGGCCTGATCTAGTGAAACAATTAAGTGAAATGGATTAACTTGTTATAAGCACACCAGAAAAAAAATCCCCCAAATTCATTAAAACATTGACTTACTCTCCTAGACTTCGATCACGAAAGGCAAAAGCAATAGAAGAAAGAGAAAGCAAATAATTTAAAACAAGAATTATTATTTATTTAAAAAAACATGTTCCTTGAACATAAATTTTATAGCCCCCATATCTGTTAAAACACTGTTTCCCCTTTCTAATGACACCAATAGAAAGGCAGCAAGAACTACTTTTTTAGGCATATTGATGTTTTTCCTCATCAAGTAACAAAACATCATAACAAAATTCCAGGCAACCTGACATATATGACATTGGCTTTACAAAACAACTCAGATGACTGCRGGATCAAATTTTAATACGTCTTCCAATCTTTATAACTTTACATTGTCTAAAATGATAGTTATATTGTATTTTCTATCACTGGAGCTAATTCTGAATTTCCATTGAAAAAGATCAGGCCCAAAGCTAACTTTTAATTTTTGCAAATATACATAAAAAGCTATAACTAAGGGCACATCAATATGGTGAAACAATAAACTGCAAAACATTTGACAATATCCCACAGAAAAAAAATCAAAAGAATGGGAAGTTCAACTACTCCCTTGGCAATAACCTTTTCTCTTTAAAGCACATTTTCTTACTACCACAACCGATATATATTTAAGATTACTCCCTCTTGGTTTATTCAAAGTGCTTACAATTGTTTATAATTTTTTACCAAGTTTTTACCAAGTTTGCCACAGAAGTTTAGAGAAGTGCTTTGGTAAAACTGGCAGTAGTGGTTGGAAGCAGCACAAAGACTGCTGTGAGCTGCCAGCAGTGCTCACACCATTACAAGGAGCAGCTCGTTTGTTAAAAGCAAATTTCAAATCCCCATTGGAATTAGGGTCCTGATGGTATTAGCATAGGAAAGAACATAATGAGATATAGTTCTTGTTGCAAATAGCATATCAGATGGAGATTTGGGGAAATAAATCAAAATGTAAAGAAATAGTTCACAAAACAGACACAAAACATGATTCTAAAGATTAGCTATACTCAATTTAAAGCTTTTAAGTTACATTTGTAGCAATAATTAATATATAAAAATAGGGAACAGAAGCCTGTTAAAGGCCCAGTTTCTTTTAAAATTTAAGCTGCTTAAGATATGAGCATTTTCCAACATACAAGATCAGATACTCTACACAATTAATATTACACTAGTATTCATTAAAATATTTTTCCCAAAAGCCGTAAACCGTAGTAATGTTCCAAAATTAGATCATTGTTGCACAAAGTAACAGAATCTGCCCCAACTTGATACCAGGACAGCACAACAGTAGCCACAAGAGACACTGTACGTAACAGTCAATGTCAATGGTACTTCCTGCAACAAAGCTGCAGCACTGGCACTGCTGCTCAGCCCAGGATTCAAAGATGGCCAAGATGTGCTTTTCCAAGAACCAGGTAATTGCAGTGATTACAGTAACATTTTTTTCACCAATGAAAGGACAGGTATGCCAGCAAAATGTGAAGGGCATTACAGATGCCCGTAGTGCTAAATAAACACCTTGAACACATGCAATTGGGAAACAGGAGCTGCATTATGAGACCTCAAAAATGTCAGGATGTCTCACTTATCTCATGGCAACTCCAAAGAGGTTAAAGGTGGCAGAATTTACAATTTGGACAGGAATCACCAGTTTCAACTTCCTTCTCTTGCACGAAGGGTCAAAGAAACTTAAAACTACAAAAAAGCAGGGCCTCAATTTTATTATTTCCAACTGTTTCCCTGCCAAAGCAATGTTTGGTAAGAGTACTTCTGAATTTTCACAAATCCACTGGAGAAAATCCCATTCATTTCATGTTCTTCAATAATTCCATTAATCCATAAATTTTCCAATAGTGAGATTATAATGCACTGATAACTGGGAAAATGTGTTCTTAATCACAATCCACCAGGCCATCTGTCACAGAAATAAAGCCCAGCTTTACGTACTTGAAGATTTGGATATACACAATCATGGATACTGACTGGTGGAAACTCAGGCCATGTCAGGCTTTGTTGTCTCTTAACCAAGGAGTAATGAATGCTGACATGCTGCTTCAGAATTAAACACTGAATACCTAAATAACACATTATTTTATCAAGCTCCTCAATATCTGCCAGCATCATTATACCCTGACTGATGTCATGTAGCAGAATCTCACGAGTGAAAGTCCTCATGTCGATTTTGAAAGAGAAACTTGAACATAAATGTGATCAAATGATTATTTTATCAAAAAAAGCAGATTCTTTCCTTACAGTATTTCTCTCTCTCTCTCCCCTATGATTAGTCTGGATACCTGAGAATCACAACACTGCTCCTTTTTTTTCTAAGACACAACTTCAATTCTCTTCAAACCAAACACTTTATTTTTATAACTTTATATACATACACATGTACATACACTCAGTTTTTCCAGAGTCCTAGAATTTGTCTACACTGTAATTACAGTCAGAACAGTTGCACAATTTATTTTGGTGATGCTTGTGAAGCTACTTCATTTCAACATGTATTCAAGTTTCAAAATTTGACTTTACATTTGTATTTGACTTTACCTTTATATTTTAGATGAGGTTACTTTCCACTCAACCACAATATTTTTACTACACATCCAGGAAATAAGAAACCAAAAATCCAAATATTTTGTATCATTTGTTACTCTGCCTCATAACACTCTATGAGCAACTTTTGAAACTTGACTTGTACAGACTGTACGATATGCAGCCATGGACGTAAAACACAGGGTACTGAAGAACAACCACCTATTTGTCCTACTTTATTTCCAAGAACTGGCTGATTACCAACAAGCATGAACTCAACAACATACACAGCACCCAGGAGAGAAGGAGACATCATTCATTGCTTCCCAAATAATCAGCTTGTGGAAGAAAAGGTACATAAGAGAGCAAGTCTTGTTGCTCTGTGTGTTGGGAATCGATTAATAAAAACAATTTGGGATTTAAAGTTATTTCCAAGTAGTTCTTGAAATCTAATATTCTCTGTCAACTTTTGGGGGTGAAGATGAAGAACAAGCAGGAATTATGTTCAGAGTGATTTAGGTAATAGGGAGATCACAAATGCAATGCCTTTATGGAATGCTCTGTAAGTGTTACAGAAGAGATCTAATAGGTCCATGTGCACATTGGAGACAGAAGGAAAAAAAAAACCAAACAGAGCATTAGGAAAGACTGCAAAATACGAGATAAGGGAAAACCGAGCACTAGAACGAGCTGGTAGGTCTTATAATAAATTGTGATCTATTCAAATGTGCTCTGTACTACTCCTGTCATCATTTGTGACATGAAAGAAATTCTAAAAACCAGGTACAGTGTGTTGTMAAGCTGTATTGTCCTTCAGAATGATGAGATTAGAGATGTAGGAAAAGGAACAGCCTCCTGGCCAAGGTTTATCTGGTATATAATGTACACATAGGCAAGTAATCAAAAGAAAAAAATCCACTACTGTAAGGAATTACTCATTTCTCATTCCTTATTGACTGTGATTCCACCTGAAATAATTTACTAACTTAAAACCATGTACCTATATACAGTAGCCATAATCACAATGTACAAAATTACACGAAAACTCATGAAAATACTTGTCTCAGTTACTAAAGTCCTATTTTTAAAAAGTTTCAGAAGAATTCCAGGAAAGTAAACATTAGTTAGCTTCACATCACATAATGGACATTAATGAAAACTACTTTTAAGAGTGCATTATTACAAATACTTGAAAATCAGCGCAGTTTTTCTACAGAGAGGTTGTGTCTCAAAAATTTCCTGGAGCTCTCTGAAAGAATCAGGAAGTAAATGATGATTGATGCAGTGTACCCAGACTTTCAATGGCACCTACTCTTCCTTATGAAAGGGAAAGAATTACATTGCCACAGGACCAGAGAAAAGTACTCAGATGAGATAACAAGTGAAAAGCACAAAACAGCCAAACGAGTTTCACAGAAAGCTGTGCCAGCACATGTGGTGTCTAACACAAACAATCTGGAAAAGGGTGAACAGTGAACTGTCAAAGTTTGCTAGATGGTATTAAATTATTCAGGATACCCAAGAAAGGCTGACTGAAGAATTTCTCAGAAACTCAATGATAGTGAGTAGCTTGACAACAAATGACAGGTGAAGATCAGCATAAAAAAATGCCAAGTGATGCAGAGGGGAAGAATAAAATACTGTGAAGCTCACCATGAAGATTCAGAAACAGGATGATTTGGTTATGGCTTTACAGATGATTAAATTTACACACCTCCTTTGCACTAAGCACTGGTCAAAAAGCAAGTCAATGTTAGGTTTCATAAGAAAAATAATTCTAAAAAAAGATCAGAAATTATCTAGTGATGATATCATACATTCACATGCACTGATATCCTGAGTAAGGTATGCAGATCTAAAAGTTTAAAATAAATAAAAGGAGAAAGATTTTTCCACGAAACATGCAGCCATGGTGGTAAGTACGCAGCTGTAACATAAGATGATGGTTTACACTTCTTCCAAATGCAACTGCACAAATTCAAAGACTTCCAAGCCAGTCAAAAAACTAATGGGAGGGTATTCTGGAGAAGTACCAGTGTTTATTGCCCTGCATTTTACTCTCAACACCCACTACTGGCTGGCATCAGACACTTGGCTGACTCAGTAACCTGGTTGTAAATTATGTTCCTATGTATATTTGATATTAGCAATACCGTCCAATCATATATTTGGATGATCATATACATTCAGCAGAATGGTATCTGTCTAATGTTTAATTATAATTCATATTTAATAACAGACACCTGGCAAATAGGAATATCTTATTTACCTACAAGAACTCTGAACACAGGGTAAGCAAATTTTCCTAAAGGAAAGCCACACTGACCCCCCAGTAGTCATTTTGACCATGGGATGTTCAGTATTTCTGACTTTCAGGCACTATGATTTGGAAAAGTTACAATATTATCTCAGGTAAAAGCTGTGATGTGTGTTATTATGTTAGCTCCTAGTTCAAGAAGTATTCCAGAACGTCTGCAATGGACATCACGTCTCCCCCTTCACTTTTGATACCAGTGCAATTGATGATACATTTCACGTTTTAACTGCCCTGTCTCAACCACTGCTGTCTGATTAAGTAACAAATTTTCTTCCTTACCAGATACTATTAGCAGAAGGAGTTTGTAAAGGAGAACAACAGCACAAAATCCATGTGAGTTAGCAGATGAATAGCAATATGCAAACCACAGCTATGGGCAAGTCTCTAGTTCTCATCCTGCCTTGCTCAGGATCATCTGGGGCAGGAAAATCCTGAACACAAACTGGCTGGAGGATAGCAGAACACAACAAGGAAGTATGCATCCCTTCCCTTTATTTTTTTTCCTGAGCAACCATACTTTATCATTGTCAAGGACAAGATGCTGGGCTAGATGAAGCACTTATCTGATCCCTTACAACTTTTCTTACAGTACATTAAAGAAGTACATAAAAAAAGAATAATTTCTTTTCATACATAAAATGGAAACAGAAAATTAATGCAAAAATATTGTTTGTTGATATGTAGTTMAACATTCTAAATATTAGTTTTGTCACAGTATTGTCCAACTCTTTTGAACCCATAACTACACAAATTGAACATTAATTAAACYGATTTCTGAATACAAAATTCACAAATTTACATTATCTCCAAGAATAACATGTCTAAATTATTTACCTCCTTCTGATCAAGCTGCAGAGAAGACTTTATCAAATCACGAAGAGCAGTAAGTTGCTTCTTTTCTTCATCTTGTGTCTGTTTTATCTATGKAAAGAGATTGCCATTATACACTTGCTGGATGCAACTTTAATGTTTTATGCATTTCAATATATCATTTCAGATGTCCCGAACAACCAGCTCAATTATTCCGTGTTTTTGTAATAGTTGAGTTTATTTTCATGGACCAGTCCATTCTTCTATATTCACCTTCTATGCATRCACTACTTGAAAACCAAATTAAAATGAATGTACAACTCTACATGCACTGTTTGTTCTGTCACATTTTAATGGCCCACTATATCTAACGCAACTAAATTAGCCTCTGAAATATTAAATAACTCCTATAAATTTGACAGATTACTTAAGGAATGAAAATACAGTTTAATTTAGCAACAAATGACAATAGTAAATGGGACTATTGTAATTCTGATCATAGAATACAAAACCCACTTGAGTTACAAGTAGGCTTTGATTTCATGTCATTACTTTTCTTCAACGAACATCACAAATTAATTCATTTTAAAACCTTGGTGCTATCATTAACCAATTATTTTTAAAAAGTAAAAATGGGACTAAAATTAATGCTAATAATATAAGCTGATTCCAATATTCACACTTTAAAGTAGTTTTATCTTAATGTATCCCTGAATTAGTAGTAGAATGGAAGCCACTTTTCCTAATAGCTCTGAAAACTGCATATGAAGTTTAACAGACAAGATGTTTTTTCCTCATYTGGCTATGTTCAGTTTCAAATAACACACTTTTCATTTATAAGATGACAATGAAATAGAGACTCTTGTAGTTATATTTAAAATGTCCTTATATAAACAAAATATTTTCATTTTCAGATATAAAGCTACTTGTAAGTATACTTACATTATATAAGTCAGCAGCCAACTTTTCAATATATTGTTTAAGTTTATCAGCTGTTTTCAAGCCATCTTGGAAGAAACTGGAATGAAAAATACCTGTGATTTATCAGGAATATGTCTAATTSATAACACAAAGTGTATTGTCTTGTGGAGAAAAACAGCAAAASCAGTAAAACATATCCATTTCCTTCCATGTTCAAAATTGAACAAAATAATGRAACAACCAAAAACCCCAACAAAAAACCCTTCCTAGTAGTTTAAAGCACAGTATCTTTCACCACTGGAGATACACCATTGTGACTTTAACAAATATCAAATTAGAGAGAATATACTTTAGCTTGTTTTTGCACTGCTACCCAACATGCTTCTCCCTCTGTAATTTCTAAATCTTTTTCCTGTATTTAACTTAAGTYCCTGTGTGTTTGCCTTTGTGGTTCTACTGATGACAAGGTCATATTTTACCCGTTTCACCTCAAAGAAATCCAAAGAAATTACTGGCTTTCACAATGGTTTTAAAACTTACATAACAGTCTAACCACTATTAATTAGAATAAACAAGATATTTATAGAAAAGYATTCTACATCTATGARTCAGGAACTAAAATTAATTTTGTAAGCAACATGCAAGGTTTTCCTTTGGCCTCTTTGCCCAYCACTGTCCTGCCCCACTCTCTCTCTACTGGAAGTCTACAGCCTCATAAGAGAAAGATGCAGACATCTGGCAGAGTACAATGATAAAAAAACCCCYAATACATTAAAATAAAGGGAAACAAAAATTTGTGCAAAAAAGAAAATTGTAACTAAAGCTTAAAGCATTGCAGCACTTACTTGCATTGTGCATGGTAATACTTAATAAGGTTCTGCAGAAGGTCCACACCCTTTTTGGTCTTGATTTCATTAACCTTAATAAGATACTGTATAGACAATGGAAAACATGTTGACAATCACATATCACAACCTTCAACAGTTTTCAAACAATAAAACATCATTTGCTCAATGAATTAAACTCTGTGTTTAACTTGGGTATTGACTCACAAACCACCAGTCCACCACTGCTATAAACAAACTATAAAACAGATAACAGCTTATTTGGCCACTCCTTAAAAATTTAAATACCCCAACATGTAAAGCAAATTCAAGAAAAAAGTTTCATCCTTTACAATTGTCCAAAGATTTCCCTTTGTTAATGCTACTGTAGTAATTACTGGAATATTCTATAACTATAAACATGGAGCAATTTAAAGTAATCACCACTAAAATGTAATAACAAGAACTATTAATGCAAGAATCAGTTTTATGGAACTAACATATCACTATCATTTRTCACTTTATTACAAATTTTAGAAGGCTTCAGAAAGCACGTTGTAAGAAAGATATCAAAATACTTCTTGAGCTGCTCAACCTGATAAAATAAGAAATATTTCCACAGTGTATTTTCAGCCCAAGAACCTTTCCACAGTAATCTAAAAACAAGGTGAAGGAATAAAACAAAAAGAAGCCAAGTTTTGTACAAGAGTTGCTAAAATAATTATCTTTATTGATGTACTATGTCACATTAAAATAATTTCCTCCCTCCACCCCCGTTTAATGTTTCACCACCTTCAAGTAAGGCCACAAAGTCTGTTAATAATAAGTTATGGTGTTGCAATTAAAAACTGAAACTTGTTTCTTACTTCACACATCTGTAGCTGAAATAGTCGCCTTTCCTTCTCCATTTCCTCTGCTATCTCAGCTCCTGTTATTTCAGTTCTTATCATCCCATGCTGTTTTGCATGTTCTCTTTTTTCCTTCTCAATCTTTGTACTGAAATTTTAATTAGAAAACATTTTAGAGAATTCCTTCTACTATAAYGTGATTTAGCATTATTTAGGGAAAAAAATAATTAAGAAGTATTAAAGAAGCCATTCTGAAGATTAGTTCCTCTATTATACCAAATCCTACATATTTTAAGTCTCCAGAAGTAATTGAGTCATGAAACTGTCCTTCCTTCAACTCTGTTCTCTAGTTTTGTGCYACTTGGGGAAAAAAATATATAATTATATCATTCTTTCTCTATGACTTATTCTATAGCCTCCATCTCTATATACTGCAGTGTAAAAYATACATTTAAGAAACCACTGACTTGGCAAGAAAATGGCAGAACAACTTAATCAATTAAGTTGCATGCTTATAAGGCAAGAACGAAGAAAAACAATAAGGCAGCATATGAAGTTTAGCATCTACTCTAAATGACACCCAGTCATTATGTTTTGAGAGAAAGTCAACACTGAKGTTTTGAAATAGGAAATGTAAATGTGGAGCTAAGGCCATCCTGAGACCTTAATTAGAGCTTGAATGTGTGGCTGTCTTTACATACCTACTCTGCAGATTAACTGGATGCCCGATCTGTAAGCAAATTTGGAGTAGAAAAATCTAAACATTCTTCTGGGTTTTTTTTTAAATTTAAAAAAAAATATTTCTCTAGCAGTCTTCTGGAGAAAAATAAACACTGGAATTGCACTCCTGTAAAACGTGTGACAAAGTACTGTGTGTTTATTACACTGGTAGTTTTTGCCAGTGGAAAAAAAATTAAGAATAATTAAGTTATTTGTTTTTCATCTCTGCTTTCCTCCAACTAAGAACAGCATCATGTTTTTACATGGAAGAAAACACTTTTCAGCACCATGACTCTAAACTGGACTCGATATTTGGTCTTGAACAAACTCCAGGAAATGGAGTTCTCAGAGAAATTTAAGGGACATTTCCTTCTTGATCTTAATAAGCCCAAGTGGAATTTGCTCACAAAAGAAAAAAATAGCAACAAGACAACAYGCATCTTTCTGTAAACTTTCCAAATGCAGAACAGAATCCCACAGAKTCCATGTATTAGACCTGGATGAGACACTGCTGCCTCCTCAGTTCTGTTTAATGGCATTTGGCATAAATAGGTTGGCAAAGATATCCCTAATTTTATACATAGCAATTGGAGAGATATAAATACATTTTTTTTGCTGTCTATAGAAAACTCTTCAATACCTTTGTAAAATACACAGTATCTATGACAACTAAAGAACTAAAAAGGAACTAAAAAACAATTCTGCATGTACATCTGAATGCTCAGTGCATTCTGAAAGTAAAAGTTACTATTAGTAGGTAAGAAAATTATGCTGATAATAAATATTTCATCAGTTCTTATTGGCCTGAGCTTTTCTTTCACTGCTTTTTTTCCCTCCTGCCTAGACATAAACAAAACAATGCTAATAATAGGACTAAAAAGAAGAATAAATGRAAGGATACAAAACATTCATTAACTCCTGAGAACTTGCAATTTCTGATATAGCAACTGCCCATCACATCCTTGAGAGCATTCTGAAYTGTTCCACTAACAGTTTTGCAACTATAATACTGCTTGTTTCCAACCATCTATCTTTATAAATCATTATTTACCCACAGAAAATAGGAATCAGAGCAAGAAAATATTTTTAAAACCACAGATATTTACTAGTCATGCCAATCGCACTAACATTCTCTTCTCTCAAAAATATACAGTTCTAAAACACAGGACAACATATAAATCTCATAACTTTTAGTATTGACAGATTTTATGTATATGACTATAAGAATGTGTAAATGCCATCTGAAACCTCCACAATTCACTCTACCATGTTCAGTATCTAAGCATTAAGKATCTTCTTTATAGAAAGATAGATTGGGCAAAGAAACATTGGGCAGTCATTTACCTACTTCACAGAGCACATAAAAATATTTTCTTTCTCTTAGTTCAGAGGAGAGATCCACAGAAGAGATGCCTTGCTCAGCCACATTTACATACACAGATACAGGACAGAGTCTGSGACAGCAGGGAAAAGTCATAATAAAAACAATTAAGGAGTGGGAAAAAAATACCTACAATTTGGTTTCATAATCCTTCCAGGCTTTGTCAAAAGGCTTTTTGAGGTCCTTAGAAAATAGAAAATTTTATTAGAACATTTTTAGAACTTTGTCTTCATAGTTACCAAGTTATAAATAGCAACAAAAATACTGTTTTCTTTTAAAACTTTTCTGACAGCAGTTAGAAAAAATATTGGGTTTGAATCTTGTAAAGTGTTGCTTTYCTGTGCACATTAACACAYGAATTTACAATGAAATTTTCAAGAAGCATTGCAGTCATGCCAGTTTTGTTCTTTGGACTAAAGACAGAATATTAATGAATGCTAACATAAGAAATAATCTCATGAGTGAAAGGAATACARTCACAAGGCAGCTGAACCCAAAATAAACTTAGTTTTCAACACTTACCCCTTTAACACCTTTTAAGTCTCCTTTTAAGAGAGAATCCAAAGTGAAAATAACATTGTGGCTTAAACCCTGGAGCTAAAAACAAAAACATCATCATTCAAAATGATTTATTATGACCTTATAAAACTATTGCCAACAAGTCTTTGAACTTCACTAATCAAGCTGCAATTACCTCAACATTTCTAAATKAATAGTAAATTCAAGTCTGGGAAGAATTAATAAACATGTACTTGCATCAGACATAGAAGCATTATCACTAAGGCTTACTTAAGTAAGGCGACATAAACCCAAAATTTTACAAATAGCACATAAGCAAAGTTCTGAAAGCACTTCAAGGTAATATTCAGCCTCTTGAAGCAAACATTTGAATACAAATGTCCCCTATAGCCTCCTGAGCAAGAAGCAAGGACCTGCTGTGCCACAGGCAGGCAACACACAAAGCACATGTTAATTCAGCCATGAGCAAAAGGAGCCAACAGAGTCGTCAGTTCTTTGTATATTCCCCAATATTTGGGAACACTGCTCCTTCCCTTGTCCATTGTGTAAATCTGACATCTCCTTAAACTCTCATGAATTTAAACTTCACCCCATTGAGCCCATGCCTATTTGATTACCGACAAGAATATCCAAACAACCAGTCAAACAGGTTCTCTAGGTCTAGTGTTCCACTCAGACTCCTCATATATTCAAAAGACACTGTAGCTTTTTTCATTTTTCCAGGTGTATTCATTAAGGATAACCAAATTACTGAACAGTAGCCAACTAGTGTGTCAGCTAGGGAAAAAACCAAAAGACCAAAGCTAAATAGCAATGCATTACTCGAATGTGGTAAGGGTTTGGAATCATTTGTTACATGGTTGAAGACTTGATAAAACAGTAGCCCAAATGAAGGGGAAACACATCTGATAAAGCAAAGCGGTCCCAGGTATAGAGCAAAATAAAGGGAAAAAWGCCCTTAACAGATGGAAACTAATATGAAATTTGGTGAAGGTTGTGAACAAAAGATAATTTGCCTGCAAAGATTAGCTGAGGACATTTACAGGAAAGAGAGGTAGAGAAAAACAGGCTTTAAACACTTGGAAAAAGGCAAGCACCATGCAAGTTTTCAAAAGAAGTAATCTGCAAGTGSGACAAATGTTCTTCTAAAACCTCTTCTAAACCAATGTAAATATATTCACAAACTCATTTTCATATGCATAGGTCTTTATACATCTTTTTAACGCACTATGATAATGAATTACTGCAAAAAGAATGAAACCTGGAATGGGAAAGGAGGTAAAGTGAAAAAACTGAGAAACTGATTCTGGTGGGACACTCAGACTTGGCCGAAAACACAGACCAGTGTTGGAAATGGCCAATCCCAATGTATCACCTTTACAAAGTCTTACAGAAGAGGTCACTGTGTGTCTTTCTTATAAAATAATATTAATAACAATTATTTAACAACTTAACTATTATATTAATAGATTTTAAGTTTTGGACATTTTATTTAGTGATAACATCAACAATTAATAGTAAAAACTGCATAGCAGCTTATTTGCCCTTAAATGGGCAATGTTAAATGCCCATTTAAATGTTACAATGATTAATGGACACGCTCTTATTCTTGCCCTTGTGTGCTGAGCAATCATTTCAAAATTATGCTTTCCAAAAGTTGTGTATGTAATAAAAGTTGCTGGTTTTACTTCGCAGTAAGTGAATATCACTCTGAAAGTAATCACTCTATAATTGACAAAGAAGAAAAGTTACTCTGTACCCTCCTTCTCAGGAAATATCCATAATATGACAATTCATAGGAAAATTTTAATGAATCATAATTCAAGTTCTAAGATTTAACAAAACGGATCCAAATTTTTGAAGCATTTTTTCATTGCCTACTGTGTAGGTCTAGTCCTTATTTATCTTTCTGTCTTTGAAGACCATTCATTATTTTATTATATCTTTATTGAATAAGGCATCAACAATCTGCTCCAAGTAAAAAAAAAAAAGCCTATTATCCTGCCATTCATCATATTAACTCCTGCCATTTTTCCAATTAGTATTATTAACATAAGCCTCAGCACCTACTGTGGGGCTTTGTCAGTGGCATTACAGAGCCCACCTCTCAACTGCTTTTCCAATGGACCTCAACTTCTATTTTGATATAAACATCTTTTTTTTCTTTCATTGTAATCATATTAAACAGAACCATGCTTAAGAACAACAAAGCAGCATTTTCTCTCTCAGGGAGAAGAAAGGAGAAAAATAAGTGATTTTAAAATGCTGAGACAGTTGTAAAATCAGTTTGTTGTCTATTTGAAACTGCTGAATGAAGCAAATTAGGGAACAGCCTATTTTAAATCCTGTAAACAAGAATTTAGATGGATAAGGCCTCATAATCTAGTTGAAATAGTATAATGTTGTTTTGAATAAGTGTGGCTTCTTAAATTTAAAGTGCTTTTTCCTCTCGATCAGCACTACTTTAAATATATAAATAAACCCTTACATCTTGTTTGCTAGTTGAAATAGCTTAAAAATTTCTCTGGATGTCCTGCTACCAATGACAAGGTCTGGAAAGCTTCCAAAAAACTTGAGTTCTAGTCCCAAACTGTCCTTAAACTGCAATTTAATTCACATTTTAAAATACTTACTTTTAATTATGTGCTAAATTTAAATTAAAGAAGGTCAAAAATACTCCAAATGACAGAAATCTCTACACAGGAGAGCAGAAGACTCAGTCTTGGGCAACTATGAAAGCCAGGGAACTTTGCTACATAAAGCAGTTTGCTTTGGTGTGACCTACAGCAGTTATGGTTGATAGAGATTCTAGGAAACAAAGTCTGTAATATCACTTCACACACCAAAAAAACTTCAAAATAAGCCCAACTATAAGAAAAATTGAAAATTGAAGCTACAGCTTTCTGAATATAACAGCTATCAAGCCCATGAAACATAATTCATTACTTTCAGTGTTCAAACATATTTGCTGTGACTGTAGTTTTATTATCCAGCTTTCAGAAATAAAAGGCCTAAGACAAACTTTAAATGAAACAAATCTTTAAACCACCTTCAAAAACCCAGTATTTAAGCAATGGATGTTTTATATACTACAGGGAGAGTGGACTGTTAACACCATTTAAGCATGCTCCTCAAATTGTTATTTTTCTTCCAGAAAGTGAATGTTTCTCTTTTTGTGGTAAAACAAAACAGCCATAACTAATGATATTGTATTTTTAACTGGAAGTGATGTCTCAACATTTATGTTTTTCTTCTTAACTGCCAATTAACAATCAAACACCAAGAGTGTGTAATAACACCCTTCGGAGATCATATCTGCTGAAATTGTTGKGTTGGTTTTTGAAAAAAGCTGAAAGCATCTAAAAAACTATCATTAGTCATCAAGATTATGCAGTTGTTTTATTGCACTTTATTTTGAAACAAGTTAAAAGCTAAGAAAGTTTGAAATTCCTCACCAGGTTTTTCAACAGTGTTGATAATTCTTTAGTTAGCGTGGAAAATTTTACAAAAGCTGTGCCAAGATCTGGATTATCTCGACTTAAAAAATTACTTCCAAATTTATCTAGTACTTGTGCATAGTTTTCTTCATTTTGAACATGATCTGCAAAGAAAAATCAAAAGTCAGAAAGGTTTTTTGTTGCCAGTCAATTACAATTTTAAGCTTATTGCAACTTAGCAACAAACTAACTAACAAACAGTACTTTGAAAAAAGGCAAAAGTCAATACATTTACTGAAAAAATAATTTTAAGATTAAAAAGAACTATTTAGCAATAGACATATATATTCTTCTTTTAAATCAGCAAATTGGATTTGTAATACAGCAATGAAGAAATCTTTGTAGCAATTAACAAAGTAGTAAGATCAATAATACATCAGTGAAACAGTATAAGCACGTGTTCATTTTGTACACAACACTGGAATTTATAGCTGCCTACTACAGGAACTTTCATGCATACGTAAACTCTTTTTTTTTGAAATGTTGGACACTTTTACAGAACAAAAGTCAAAAGTATCAGATGTAAAAGTGAGGAGACCACATCTGAATCTGACTGCAAGTTCAACAGAAGAAACATCTTACAGACAAAGATTCCTTTTTAGTCTGCTTTGTAAAACTGAGTTATCCCAGATAATGGAATATGTATTGGAACACAGCCAAAGACTCATTTGGTCAGAACCAAGAAGACGAAGCTGAAGCCAGTGAAAGTGAGAAAAATCCTTGACTCAAGAATGAATTAGAGACCGTTGTGTCTGAAATGTCTTCCTGCTTCTATTTATTTTCCCTTCCGGCATGTGTTTGCATAATTTTTGTTACTTCCATCTTAGTATCTTTAAATAGAAAATTTACCTCTACAGCCCTTTGGGACAGATTTTGTCTCCTTCATCTCTCTTAGAGGGTATTATTGGTATTAATTAAATCAATATTTCACTTTAATGAGTCTCCTAGCCTTASCATGTGGGCTTTTTTTCTGCAAACCACAAACACAAAACCACAGAGCTACAGCACAAGTTCTGTGCAACAAAAGGGAGAGAAAGAGAGAATAGTTGCCAGTAGGTACCATGTTTTTCCCCAAAAGATCTGCAAGTTTTATTTTATTCAAGTTGTCATATTGCCTGAGAGCATCTGAATTACAAATTATGACTCAAAAGATGGAAGAAAAGAAAAAWAGACATAAGTTTCAAACAAGTCTCATGAATAATGTTTCACAATGCACAAATCTATTTTGACATTAACAAACAGCTGATGAGTTAAACCATAACTCTTCTAAGGTATTGCAGATTCTTAAACAACAATGCACTAAAGCTCCAACAAAAAAAATGTCAAAACCTGTTAAAAAAAAMACAAGTACAATCTTTATTTACCAATACGAAGCCTCAAACCCCACACATCACCAGTCACATTCTAAAAATCAGACATTAATACTGAGGTTTTCAAAAGGCCAAACATTTAATCAAATGTTAATACAGAGTTGTAATTCAAGCAGTATGTTTTTAAGAAAACTRTTCCAAAAGCATACAGTTTTAATCAAATAGCTTAGCACTGAACCCAARGAAACCACTACATAACAATAAAATATGCATTCTGTTTTGATGTAAAAGCTTTTGCATAAATATRCACAGAGGACTTTATCTAYGAAGGAGCTTTAGCTTATGCAGTCCTGAGCAAGTAAAGCTCAAGTGTATCCAGCTGTGCTGAAGGAAAAGGAAGGATAATGGAAGGTCGGAAAGAACTCTGCTARATCATGGAACCCCTGTCCTTGCCTGTGAAGCACTTCTTAGCTCACAGTATTTCCTAGCATTTTGATTTTAAGGACTGTGTTATTTCATAGAGCATTTTCAAAAATGATTTTGTAAATAGACTGAAAAAGAGCTGAAGAAGCCTGTTTCCTTTATCTGTGGAATGGCAAAAGAAATTCCCGGTCAAAAAGAGGAAGCAGGAAGCAGATCATTGTCCTAGAACAATACAGAGGAAATTCTCAAGAATCCCAGATTACAAATCACCTAAATCTAGAAATGAGGCTTTGACTGTGAAGTTAGAGGAATACTTCTGTATTTACTTCTGTAATTACCACACAGAGACACACAAAATGCAAGTACTCTGTAGGAATAAGAAAATTTCAATTTCTACATCATTATCAATGTAAATCTTGTAAGAGGAGATGAAGTATTTTCTGTTGAAGAGGTAAGGCAGTTCCCTACTTGACCTTAAATGCACATAGCTGAAAAATTAAATCTGCAACACAGCCTACGCTAAAATATGACATGTGAAACCTGAYATGCTCGGAGCAAAGAACATCCTTTAATCTCACTGTAGGTGCCTCATGCAAACTCAGGAATTGCTTTCTAGTGTCCTAATAGACTTTCCTTTGCATACAGAAAGCTATAATGGGCACGACAGTGTTTACTTGCCTAGACACAAGTCTTCATACAGGACTTGAATAACGCTGAGAGTGAGACAGGATCACTGACAGCAGTACATACAGGGAGTAGGATTTGCCTTCCAGAACTGGCTCATGTCTTTTCAATATCGTGAGCAATGCTCAGCACTGTGATGAAAATAGAACAGCTTCCCCAGACAGACATCCTGTTCCTTCAGCAGCTCCCTGAGACGTGCCAGAATCATGGACAATTGAGGATGGGCTCTGCACCCACTGATGAGGGCAGCTCCCTTCAAAGGGGCCTCACTAATCATTCCCCTCCCAATGGGATCTGGCAAGGCCATCAGCACCTGAGCCCATGCTGAGAACCTCACTAGAGCCTGGCAGATGAGGTACAAAGCAACATACTGGGCTGCAGACAGCAGTRGTATTTTCCGAGCTGAAGGCTGTGCATCTCCTCCACAACCCACGCCTCCAACTCTGAGCAACATTCAGCACAAAATTTGCCCTTGTTTTGAGAAAACCCTGATAGGGTCCAGTGCACAACAATGTTGTGGCATCCCTTACTTCTGAGCTCTACCATATATATTGAGGAAACRTTAAGTGTTAAGATGAAATAACAGGAACACCTCTAAAGATGCAGATCCAAGGAACGAAGGAAGGAATGGCAGCCACGGCAGCTTTGCAGCAGCCTTTTGCTGCACAGCAGCACTTGCCAGAAGCAGGGAGCAAATGTGCTCTGAGCTCTGCGGAGGCACAGGCTGAAGGACTCCCAGGGCTGAATCCCACCTTGCTCTGCGTTCTCAGGCAGTCACCTGAAGCTGTCTATGCCTAAAGTCACCTTGTGGTAAACTTTTCCCAGGATAAACAAAACAGACAAATCAAACTCCCAAGACCTACAAAGAATTTATACTTTTTCACTGGACCCCACAGCATTCATCAAGTACTATGTTTATTTCTCACTCAAAAATTACCAGAATTTTAGCATATGCTTCTGAACCTAGTGAAATTCCTTTCTAGTTGTGCATATTAAATAAAGGAACTGAAGTACAAATACTTTGAAGAGAGGTTAAAGGACAGCCTGTATATGCTGAGGCTAGAAAACACATCACTAAAATTAAAGCCTTAAAATTTCCTTTCTCTCCAATTCAGTTTGTTCATTTATACTACCATGCAAACACTGAAGAACACAAGCACAAAAAACTAAATAGTTTACAGAATAAAAGTGCAAAAACATTTCTCTCTTCTGTCCCTGATTATACTTTAATTACTTCCAAAGAAACCTGAAGAATGTCTAAATTACTGAGAATTACTTCTGCATATCTGCTTAAGTTAAAAAAAAAATCATGTTTCAGAATTTTGATCGACTTAAAACTGTTTTAAAGTTATACTTACAAAACAGCTTTGTTCCATGAGTAGCCAGAGAAAAAATGACCAAGGTCAGAGCCAAGCTGCATTTATGAATGAAAGATGACTCAGAAAGGCTTTAGAAAAGCAAGAAAGCTGGCAAGGTTAAAATGGATGGTAGAAATTATTTGAAATAAGAAAGCATCCTTTCTCATTTCATCCTTCACAAAGCTGAAATCTAATGAAAAAAATAAAAGGAAAAAGAAATTATTTGACCATCATACAATTGTCTGAACTTGATAACAGTAATGTCTTCTGGAATRAGATTGTTCAAGGGAAAAGTAATAAAAGCCTCTTTCATAAATTTCAGAGCAAGGAGTATCTCTCTGAGTCTGCAAGGTTCCCTAGATCATCACAGTAAAAGAGCACTGAGAGATAAGCCAGCCCAGAAAAGTAAATGACTTCTTTTTGCATGTCTGTTTATCATCGACACACTTGAAGAAGTTCTCACGGAAAAATTTTCTTTCCTCTCTGCTTCAGCAGATTTGTACCAAATCTGACTGAAGAATTCTGAAAATCTGATAACTTTAGCAATGWCAAGTCACTTAGATCCACGTACAAAAGAATAAAACAGGCAAACTATATAGCTGTAAAGTAAAGCCTCTTATTTATACCAGCCTCAACACTACAGGAAGAATGAAAAGCAAATATAATAGCTATTTTTAGTAAGCTCCAGAGAGAACTGAGAATTCAAGTATGCACCGGCAGCCATACTGGATATACAWTCCTCAGGCAATTTGTAGAAACTACAGTGCAGAGCAGAATTGGTGGACATATGGATAAATACAAAATGCTGAACAAGAAACATAGGTTTTGTAAAAACCCTCCAGGGGTTGATCCACCTCCAGGGGATCAACAAGCATATGGGGAGAGGAAGTCCACATTAAATTATTGGTTTTCCAGTAAGTTCTTTCTGACATAAAAACACTAAAAGGAACTAAGCAAACTAAGAGGGATGAGCCTCATAAGGAGGAAAGACAGGCCAAAAAAAGTGTGTGGAGAAAAGGAAAGAATAAAGAGTTAATTTTCTCAACAGAGAGAGGTCACCAGTGAACTGCTGTTTGAAACACTGATAAGGGCCACATCATTTAATAACATACAAATGAGCTGGGAAATTGGATTCATAGTGATAAACTCTCTTCTTCTTTTCTATAGAATACCATAAATTAATCTGGGCAACAGAAGCAAAAGTTGACTCCAAAGGTGAGATTAATCTTTTAAAACAGACTTCTGCAACAAGGATATCCATATTAGAGTTTGGGGTCTATCGTTCCCCTTACATTCAGCATAGAAAAAGTTACAGCTCAGCTCATCCTAATGTAAATGCAGGGGAAGTCAGGTGTACCTCACCCTGGAAGTCTCTACGTACACCAATAATTGTGCAGAGCCTACAGCAACAGGCTCCCACCAGGGCAGCTCCCAAGTTAGATGACTCCCATGTTGAACGGCCAATGCATGGAAGTGTGCATCAGGAAAAATACTCGGAACTCTAAGGAAATTATTGCATAACTAGACATTACAAGGAAAGTTTCTGGAGTTCTATCACCTTGGCATTCAGTACCAAGCAAAACAAAGCTGAATGTCAGAAATTATTAAGAAGCACAGCATGCAACAGACCAGCATCAAAATATTGCCATAGTGGGCTTAAACTCTTAGAATTGTGTGCAGTTCCTGTCCCTGTTGCCCACAATTCACTTCTCCTCTTTCCTGTTTTAGAAAAGAAAGTCTATGCTGCCATTTTGGAGAAAGAAAGAGAGTAAGGGTGATTAAATGTGATGGGTTCTGTAAAAAACAAACAACAAAAAAAACCCTCAAAACGCCCTAGGGCTGCTGAGTTCAGAAGAGAGACACTGTGAGTGATGGTGGAAACAATTCACTCCAGAAACCTATTTCAAGAGAGAGAATGGCCCACACAATCAAGCCTGGATTCATCTGCCAAAAAGTCCTCTGACTCGACTCTAGCAAGCTTTGGCACTTCAAAGCTTCCAACAAACTCTCACACCCAGAACATGCAAACCTCCCTCAATTCCACATCAAATGAGTCATTTTGGTGGGTTTGAGGCCAATGCTTTGAGACACGGGCAGGGACAGTCTCCTCCTCAGGTGACTTAAGGCCTGAAGAACATGCACTGGGGAACTTTGCACAGGAGTATTTAACTGGATMGATGTAAGACCGTGAACGATAAAGATTTACATTAATTCAAATTCCTTAGACAAAATGAATTGCAGTAGTCCACTAAGAAGCATCAAACATCACAATGTTATTTCTGACTCAAGGYAATTCCTGGCCTTCGTATCATTGTGAATTTAGAAAGTGTTAAACAAAATAATTTTTTATAAAAAAATCACTCCATCTTTGCACAGGTTTTTTTACTTCCTCAAGCATCTGCTGTTGATCATTGTGGGAGACCACGTGGATGACGGTCTGAGCTGCTGATCAGCTCAGTACCTTTGGTCTTGTAGGGATTTTATGTTTTTATTTCTCCATTGTGTAAACTCTTTTGATTATATTTGGGACTTATACCAGGGAAGTCATGAAAAAGAGTATTGAAAAATCTACAACAAAACTAATTGTGCAATTTACTGCTGTTACAATTCAATCCAAATTCTACAGGAAAGGAAGTCAGAACAGATCTCCATTAAGTTCAAGCACCATTGCCATAAGATGGGTTCCTAGTTACAGATACAATCTGTCATGCTAGAATTAAACAGCAAGCCAGACAAGGAGGAAGTAGTGAGAAAGAGGTATTCATTTGTATGTCTGACTGGATTTCATAAACAGTTCTTTCCCAAACAGTACTTTCAGAAATGAAAATAGGGAAGGGACCTTTCTAAGGGATTTCCATATTTCTGTGCTGGTATGTTTTCATTTCCATAGCAGTAGCTCTAAATGTAAAGATGACAAATGAGTGAGGGATGTGCAGGAAGAGCAGAAAGTATTTGGGTGACCTTAAAGCTCTTTGTCACAGACCAGAGTCCCTTGTGGTTCATAATTCAGCACTGGAGAGGAACAAACCAAAACACCAGAGAGCTCAGCCCTCCTGAAGAATTCTGTACGAGACACTGCATTGTGTCACTGTCACTGTTCAAATGTTACTTCAGGAAAAAACCAACCAAACAAACAACAACAAAAAAACCCCAAACCAATAGAACCCAAAAAATCCTAGCTATGACTTTTGGTAGAGTATGAATTGGATTACTGAACTGAAGACAGAATTTCTGTTGCCCACAAACAACCCTTTCTCACCAGTTCAGCTTGAATTCTCAAAGAAGATTACGAAGCACAGGAGTTGTAAAAAAGCTTCTCCTACTCTAGTCATTTAAATTTGTCTAACTTCTAGCAAACAACTGAATTTCCAAAACTCAATTCCAGTTTTGAATTCTCAAAATGTACTTAGAGGTTTTCTTTTGAAATACAAAAATTGCCACATAATTCTTTCTTGAACTGATAAACCACAATTCATTTTACAGTTGTTTCTAGTATGTTTTACTTAAACATCAACAAAATCCATTTTCATCACTGAAGCATAAGAAAATAGCTGCTTCAGCAATTTTTCATGTACAAGGAGGCAAAATGAGGTTGAGTTTTAATTCAGTCACTTTATATCTACATTTATTTTTATAAAGTTTCACATGTATAACACATTTTTCATCTTACTCTTACTAACCCCAGTTTACCAACCACTGCATGAACTGCCTTCTGCACACAGCTTTTCATTGTAACAGAGCCTATGACAGCAGCATTCTGAAGAGGGAGCCAGAGGATTATGTATGATGCTCTCTTTAGCCAAAAGAATTCCTATTAACTTGTACCTTTGAAACAAGATTTGTTAAAAAAAAAAGTAAAAAAAAAATTAAAAACCAGCTACTTAACTATCTCTGCTCCTTTTCAAGTGCAGAGCAGCCAATCAAAACCATTAACCTACCTTCTATTGCTTTTATTCAATGCAACTAGTTCATCATATAGTACTGCCCTACTTACAGGCATTGACAATATTATTTTCATCACAAGACTCAAATGGTAGCTAAACTCTCTGGTACCATTTATATATTTCAAAACAGGCAGAATACCTTTAACGTGTTCTACAGTTTTCATCAGTTTTGAAACTCAGTTTTTGAAACTATTTGAAAGTAAGTACTTTCAAATAGAAAAGTTTCTAGGAGCATCTGAATACTTCTAAAAGCATAAAACTAAATACACATGCACCAAATGCT
Source organism: Amblyornis subalaris (assembly GCA_018881555.1). NCBI lineage: Eukaryota > Metazoa > Chordata > Aves > Passeriformes > Ptilonorhynchidae > Amblyornis > Amblyornis subalaris. Next base: position 3,296,133 of record JACAXG010000017.1, on the reverse strand, counting down.
ATTCTCACTTTGTATCAGGCTTCACAGTTTATTGGGAAAACACTCATCATCAACTGAAATCACAGAAAATCTAATTAAAGCATGGTGCTAACATACCAACATCAGTGATTGGCAAACGAGAAAAGTTAAGAATCTACAAGATATTAAAAATCCCACACACTCCCATAAACACAAGTTAATGTTTGTGGGAACAACACAGAAACTAAGAGCACTGAAAAGTAGCTCTGTATATGGAAAATATTTGCTAAACTGATTATTATTGCTAGGGAATTGGATCTGGGACTTTCTAAAATCCTGTATTTACAGCCAGAAGGTTATTGGAAGGTGCACAGCTCTGTCACCCTATCTGCCCTTGGCATAGTTTTTAGAATTTAAGACAAATAGAGGTAGAAGCATAAGAGTTACAACATTTTTAAAACCAAATTTGCATATTGATCTGTGTTTGATCATCATTTGTTACTGCACTCAAACTGATTATCAATTCATATTCTAGCCAAATAACCCCTCATCAAAGTAATTACTATAGCTTCAGTAAAACATCAACAGTGTCTTCAAACAAGCAAAATAATGATATATCTCCACTATTTTAYGTAAAAAGGGAAATATATAATTTTGATTTTAGGTAAGAAAAACCTAAATATACACAACATTATGAAGGGAAAGCACATGTTGACAAAACAGAAATATTTCCCTGTAGATATTTCCTCTTATTTATTTATGTTTTAAGCTTTAAACAAGTTCTAAATCTTAATTCACTTGTAAGTGCTTTCTATAAATTCAGTTGAGGACACTTTTTTGTCATTATTCTAGTTGAAGGCAACTGCTTGAAATATGACAGCTGGAAAATTTACCCATGTGAATTCTCCTAGAGGCCTTTGAGATGGAATGTGAGGGTAAAATAACTGGAGAGCACATTAACCTGATGTATAATCAGAAATAAAGAAAGAAAATTTTGAAGTCCAAACACTCCTAAACAGATAAACATTTCTTATGCTATCCACTTCAACAGGATAAATTGCAAGACACATCTCAAACTTGAAATGAAATGCTTTAGTTCTCATGTAAAACTGAAACCAATACCTTACCTTGCCCCGAACTATATATTGCTTTCACAGATTTTTTCACCTTCTGTAGTGCAGTTCTGTCTTGATCCAATGCCTACAACAGCAAGAAGTAAACAAACTTTAAATATTTACTTCATTGATTGCCGGAATATACTTTAACAACTAAAAAGAAACCCACAAATTAACTAGTTTCACAGGCTGGAAAAAACTGCAGGTACAACTTATTCAGCCTATGGGAAGGTCTGAGGTCATTCAAACCCTTCAAGACGAATTCAAGAACTGAACTGAAAATGCTCTGACAGCAAAGTAGAGCAGTAGTGACAGTGCTAGAAGAAAAACACTGTTTTAGTTTTGCAAAGGACAAAGCATTTATTCAAATTGTATTATATCTTGGAAAAAAACAAAACAACCCAACAAGAAATAGCAGATGCTTCTACACTAGCCCTATAGTTTCTACTACAACTAAATTGCTTGTTAACATCTGTGATTCTCCCACAGTAATAGCATTCTAACTATAGACACAGATTATCACACTCACCTCTTGCACCAAATTCCACAACATAACTCTAAAAATACAGTAGATGAAAAGCAGCAAATCAAAATAAAGGAATAATATCTGTTTTTCTGCAACATAATGAGACTGAAAGGACTATTTATAATAATATTCAAATATATACTTTCAAGATTACATCTTCAAGAATTTCAAATTTTCTGCAATAGTTCTAAAATCCAGTATAAAATGTTAAGTAATGATGAATTGAGGATTAGATTTCTAATCATGCACAGAAATGTTTGAATAATTTCCTATGTTTTTTCCCCATTTAGATCACAGGCAATTCCCATCACCTAGGTATTATTAGATCAATAATTTCAAGTTTTAATTAAGCCGACATTGCTTGCCATATTATATTAGCTTTCAAATCACTGAAGATTGGAGAACTTTAACTCAGAACCACTGTCAGGACAGTAGCCCAGCTGAGCATATCAGCTGGTAGAGACCCCACCATTCATGTTGCAGAGACCCTTGCACAGCCATATAAACCAAAAAGCTTAAACTCTGGAGCTCCTGGGGGTGTGAAGACTAGCAAACCAAAGCAGAATGTCAGCTACTCCTAGAGCAGTGTGTATTTTCTCCCAGAGGGACATTACCAGCAACACTGAGGGAAAACTCACCCACTAAGCAGAGCTTTCACTGTTGAAGCTGAGACGGTTTTAAGTGTGAAAGCCTTTGAAAACCTCACAGCACCTTTCGGTACCTAAAAGAGGGGGTCTGCAAGACAGCCAGAGAGGGACATTTTGCAAGGGCATGGAGTGATAGGAGAAGGGGGAATGGCTTGAAACTGAAAGAGAGTAGGTTGAAATTAGATATTAGGGACAAATTTTTTACTGTGAGGGTGGTGAGGCACTGGCTCAGGTTGCCCAGAGAAGCTGTGAAAGCTCCATCTCTGGAAGAGTTCAAGGTCAGGTTGGAAGAGGCTTTGAGCAACCTGGTTGAGTGGAAGGTGTCCCTCCTACGGCAGGGAATTGAAACGAGACGATATTTAACTTTCTTTCCAAACCAAGCCATTCGATGATTCTATGATTGAGGTCTATTGCATTGGGCTTTAAGAAGCTCCAAAAAACCACATCAGGAGCTCCACGTCAACTAGAGCATTAAGGACTAGAGATAGTCAAACGTGAGGGTACCGCTCTCAGGTAAGCTCCAAACACTGAGTGTTTCTGTGTGTGAATGCTTACAGTAGGAATCAATACAGAGAGAAACCAATTACTACAGAACAGTTCTATTTTGGAGTGGCCCAATTTTAACAATGCAAAATGTTACAGTTGAACAATACAGGTAAATCTGTAACAAAATAAATTGTAGTGTTTCTGTTCCTTAACTGAAAACGACAATCTCAAATCACACAACCACTCCTGTGGCAGCTAAAACTAGAACATTTGGAACCATAAAATTTATATAAATGCTTTCTGATGCTATTATCTCTGTTTTTTTCATTTGCAGCAGAACAATGGATTCAAACATTAAGAAATGCAAACATCATTATTTCTTTTGCTCCCCAGTATAGTGGGTTTTACTTGACTTACATCTTGCCAGGAAAAGTTACCATTTTTAAATTTAATAAAATATTGGGAACTCTGTGTTCCTTTCCAAGACAGTGCACAGCAAGTGCTTCTCCTTTGATTCCTCTGCAAATGCTGTCAAAAGCTTTTGCTTCTGCCTGCCTGCTATGTCAGACAGTTGCTATCATACATTTCTACTGAAGTTCTCTCCATCTTCAATGACCAGAAAAAAATAATGATTCACTTGTCTACTGAGAGTTCGAACACAGGATAAGAATTTCAAACCAGTATTTTGAAAGAAAGACAATGGTTAACACTGATGAGATTCAGAGACAAAACTTTACTATAAAGTCTAGTATTGAAGAAAACTGGACCCTCAGGAAGAAGAAACAAATACAAAAACTCCAAAACACTTGTTCCTAAAGTTATCAATCTAAAAGACTATGACAAGCAGACTAGAAAAATCTTCCAAATTAGATTTGCTATTGGATTAGATTTAATCACTAATGTGGTAGCAAGAGGGATGGGAACATTCATTATTTTAAAAGAGGAATCACTGAGCAAAGCAATATACAAAGATGACATCCACAGCCTGAAGGAGCCAGTGATCTAAGTCAGAATGACATCACAGGCCAATTTTGTATTTTCATATTTGCAAATACAATTTTTATGTGAACTAGTTCTCTGTAGTCCAAAACTATAAAAAAACCACACTTAAATACCAGGTACACAAAACCTGTTATCTAGGGTTGTTTGAGTCCTTTTGGGTGTTGAGGTTTTTTGGTTGCCTGTTTCTGTTTTGTTTGTTTTATGTAATTGAAGATAGTTTGTTTCCAACCACATTAAATTCCTCTTAGACGTCTTTTGATGATAATTTTTAGGTGCACTCTGCTGCAAAGGAATTAAGTTGCACTCAATGCTCAATTCAATTATTATTCCAGAGTAATATCAGCTTCTAAGAATGTTAAACAAGACAGGAACAGCCTTACTTTCCCTAGTTAGGTGAAACCATGCTTTTTCAATCACGATTTTTATTTTCAAGCATTTAGAATCTGCCCATTATAGAAGACACAAAATCTGATCTTCCATTAAAAGTGGCATACATTTGTATTATTGAAAATTGCAATGTCTTAGACAGCCAAGGAGCCTCTGTGATAATCTCTAGGTATTCAATTGCATTCCTTCCTACCTTCCTACCRACTAAACTCTTCCTTACCACCACCCACTCCTGGCAAATGCTTCTTTCTTCATTTCTGTGATACCATCTCCCAGAAGGCCTTTTTAAGTTCCAGAGAAGAACATTTTCTTATCCTCTTATGCATTTTGAAAAGACAAATCCTTTACTAAAGATGCCTGTACCACAGATTCACTACCTTATTTGCCAAATGAAGCTTTACTCTTCAAAGTGGTCATCCTGGAGACAAGCTCTATTGTATTCAAAATAATGCAAAATCCATGTCCCCAAAAAAATTCCAGAGAAATGAAGGAAAAAATGAAGGAAAAACCCAAAACACCCACTATATTTAATCTGCTTAAATAAAATTAAGCATACTTAGCAGATTCTCTGCCATATGYCCTGTCGAGGTTTCATGTTGTTACATTCCCGTATATTGAAGCTTATGCTCAAGAAGAAAATCTCCTGATCGTGCAACATCAGCTCTTCTAACTAATCAGTGTGGAATCCCCCACACACAGTCATCCCAGCTATAATTTCTCCTTTCTGCTAAAATACAGCTACTTTGAACCCAGCCCACAATTTCAAACCACCAGCCTGGTTCAATCTGTACTGCTGAAGAAAGCAGCATCTCTGCTCCCTCATCCCGGAGCACTCATGTTGGCTACACTGTGATCCAGTTCAAGAGCTGCTTTCCATGAAAGCCAGAGGCTCCTTTTGAGCACTGTGGTTTTAGCTCACCTTCCATCACTGCAAAACACAGTGATAGACATTCGTATTTTCAGCTACCCTTTCACATTCAGAGAAAGTACTTCTTGCAGCACCCTCCCTCTTAGGATATACATATATTGGTAGCTATTCATACAATATAAAAACTGGAAAACTTGTCCACCTGAGGATATAAAATCAAATTAATTCTGGGGTGGAGAAAAGGTGAGTCCTCCCAACGGATCATTTCATTGACGTAGATCACTGAGTAGCTGCCTTTGCAGCTTTTTACCAGCCTAACACAACATGCAGATCAGGGACAGGTCAGAAAAGGTTTATGCTGACATCCCCTAACTCACACCAGTCCTCTCTGCTAGACATTTTGCACTGCTGTTCACACAGACAGACACTGCTTTTGCCTCTCTTCAACCCTCTAGAGCCTGATCTCATTGAAAGGTATTTCTATTTTGGGGCCATGCTCTGTTTTAATAGCTTCTACATTTTAAAGCAGAAATTATACTACAGTGCAGTGTGGAAAGTGGTAGATTCTGGTTTGCTATCTATCTGTGAGGTAGTAAAAACCAGCAGGTTTACATTTAGATAGACCACTAATTGTTTCTTTAGAACCCTCTTTTTATTCTGTATAGATATGTATATATTTGTGTGGATGTATGTGCATAGATACTAATACMTATTAGAATGTATTAGCAGGTGTGCCTGCCCATGGCAGGGGGTTTGGAACTGGATGATCTTTAAGGTCCCCTCCAAACCAAGCCATTCTATGATTCTGTATTTGTCCTGATGTGTGTGTACAAAAAAGTCTACATACTATAACCATACATATGAATATTTGAGGTGCTTATTGCTAATACACATGAAAATCATGGTTTGAGAAACACATAAACCTTTCTTTCTAGATTAACATAAAACTACTGTCCAGAAAATGATCACAAATGTGTTTTGTAGGCATAATAAATTTAGCTTTTCTAGAAATCAGCATCAGTCCAGAGGCTCACATTTGCACAGAGGATGCTACTGATTTCTGTTTCAGCCTTACAATAATAGAAGAGTGGCTCAAGACATTGACCATACATTAATACATCAGCATATATTAGTGAATATTATTTGGCTCAAGACATTGACCATACATTAATACATCAGCATATATTAGTGAATATTATTAACCCCTTCAAGTAGATTATTATCCAAAGGAGATGCATTTTCAACTGGAATAAATGGCTCATGCTTATACCAGAGGACATTTAGAATTTCACACCGTTTGTAGGATGTTTTCCCTAAAGGATTCCATATCCTACCACTACCAGAACCCACCCACAAAAATAATATACCAGAGAAGAAATGTTTTAAACCATTACAATATTGTGCACAAGACAAATCCACGACAGGACCCTGAAGTCAATTCGAGCATGCACAACCTTCGTACTCATCACAAAAACCCCTCCCTCTATGTATTTTAAGAAATTATTTTCTTATACTAAAAAAGGTAATCCATGTGAAATATAAAATATTCAAGGTTATACACACAAATGGGTGTAATGAATGCTTGATAGTCACGTGTCTGTATTGTCAGATACAAGAATAATTATTTCATGGAAAACACATGGATGATTTATCAGCTTCAAGGGACTAAAAGCAGTAAATCTTTCACTTACCAATTTACACACTTCTCTAACCCTGGCACAGAAGTTACTACTGTCTATACTATAAAAATATGCTTGCCCTCTGCTCAAGTCCCAGTTACAGAACCCATGGAATGAAGTACAGCAATAGCACCTTACAAAGCTATGGCTGTTCAGCAGCAGTATCAGGTTTCCTCACATTAAAATCCAGATTTTATTGGATATACAATAAACACAGACTAGACAGTTAGTAAGTTATTGCATGCCACTGAAATTGCAACAATGCAAACCTCTATAATTACCACAGTGAAATAAAACCACAGAGAAGATTAGCATCAAGTGTTGGTCTTCTGTAGCTCAGGCATCCAGAAACGAGCAGACTACCAAACCCACTTAATTCTGAACACAGGTAAGTGACTCAAACCACCCTTTCTGTCCTTCCCTCTCCACTCAGTTTGTACTGGTCCTGCCAGTCACCAGTATGAAGCTTGTTTTCAGCTGTTGGTCTCAGCACATGTCTACGTGACAAAAATGGAGGTGTTAAGGTGTTAAGAATTTTCTAGAGACAATCTCCTTGTGTAAAAGATGGATGTAGAAAAGTCCAGTTTGAACTTGTCCTGAATTACTTAAAAAACCCCCAAAAGGTCCCAATGAGAGGAAGCAAACCAAAACCACACATCAACAAGCACTTATCACTGTAATAACTGCTGCCAACATTTTTTCATACACCATCACTTACCAGCTGCTCCCAAAGAAGACAAATTAAAAGTAAACATTATTTTTAAAAACTTGTCTTTTCTCTGGAAATTGTAAGTGTCAAGTGTTTTAACCATAAACTAATGAAAAGGGCATTCAGTGATCAAATTGAGTAAACACATTTTTCCAGAAAATATTTTTTTCAGGTAATACCAAATCTTAACACAGATCTCATCAGCTGAACCTTACTCTCATCTGCTGTTAGCTACATGTTCTGATGCAAYGCAACAGCCTCTCTCCAAACTCCGCACATGTGACAAAGATCACCAACCTCCAGTGCTGTAAAGGTCGCAATAGATGAGCAAGCTCATTTGTGTGGGCTCTAAAAAGAGCTGCAAAAATGTTAGCCACTAAATTATTCCTCAAGTATTACTCAAATGGCAGCACAGTAGATACTGCTTGTAGAAGTGCAGTATTGCTAATTGTAATTTGTTTTGACAATTGGATCCCTCTTTGCATCCAGACCCCTACCCAGCAACCTCTTCTGCAAGAGCAAGAATGTAGACACTTATCACTATGTATGATTACTTCTGCATAAAATGAATTTAGCATCACATTTTTTTCTAATGAGCATGGAACAGATATTGGACTTTGTGCATGSTCTGAAACCCCTGGGAATGCTTAACAATATTTTGGGCAGTTTCTTCCTTTAGGTTCTCTGTTGAGTTACATCAATAATTCTGAGTTTAACTCATTTTGTTAAACGCACAAGGTACMTTTAGAGATACCTGAAAAATAAGGTAAGAGATTTATTTCCAGATACGTTGACAACACAGATCAGATATATTTTCTAATTTCTGTTGTGTAGGAGATGCTGAAAAGCCCACAACTAGTGAAAACACTTGAAACCATCCAGTGACAGTTAAAAAATTTCCCCCACAGGCACAGGCTCTAAACAAGCTTCACTGGGTAGAAACTAATCTTGGTGATAAATATCACAGAATCAGAGAATCAGAGAATGGTTTGGGTTGGAAAAGTTCCAACACCCCTGACATGCGCAGGGACACCTTTCACTAGWGCAGGTTGCTCAAAGGCCCATCCAATCTGGCCTTGAACACTTCCAGGGATGGGGCATTCACAGCTTCTYCGGGCACAGTGGGACATCCACAACTACTTAGTGACAATATTCTTATCTTTACACTGGCAACAACATACCTTGAACTAGCTACAGCTGCTAGAACAGCTATCATTCACTATATACAAACTCACTTCTTTAATTAGTAGTAACTAATAAAGCTGAATAGTACAGAAACCTAGGACAGAAAACCAGTGAAGAAAACTTCCCAGTTTACAAGTCACTGTATCACAACCTTAGCTATTTCTTACTCCAGCTGCTGGATACACACAGCCACTATTACTGGGGTAAAATACAGCTACAGCTCAGAAAACAGCACACCCATAGCCAGGCCCACAGCTCCTGAAGATGCCACTGTACATGATTTCCAAGTTGCACATGCAACTTTTGCCAGCATTAAGGCTGTAAAGCACTAGCAAATGGTCACACAGAACATAACCAAAAAGTCTCTCTACATTATAAATACTCCTATGTTTAAAAATAACTAGTGCTGTTGCACTCTACTTTTCAGTAAGTCATGGCATATTGTCAGTCTTTTTTCCTCTGAGTCGATCCTTCTTGTCCACATTAGTAATCTATTACGTACTGTTTTAAAAGAACAAAGGGAATGATCCTAAACTAATAAAAGCCCATTCTCTCCCTGTGTTCTTGCAAAGCTCTCCTTACACTTTTTACAAAAGCCRGTGGGAATACATTGCTTTGAGTGTGAGTATTGGCTAACAAACACTACCCTACAAAATTACCTTTTTTCCAGCATAATTCGTTGAAGATTCTTGTCATTTGAAAAACCCCACGCAGTATGAAGTGCCATTTTCATTTAACAAAAATCTAACCTGAAGAGCTTATATGCAAGAGATACACCTAAACACACACAACAAAAATAGAACAAGATTATTTACTTTTGAGAGTAAGCAAACAATAAATACATCAGAAGACAGTGAATAGTTGAGGCAAGGTCTTTCAAGGTCTTTCAAAAGGAAGCAAAGTGAGGAGAAGATGACATACAAAGAGCGTAAACACAAACATGCTCAATAGATGTGCTAACACACATAGGGTTATTAGAAAGAAAAGTGATTATTAGCAACTTGAACTGGAAAAAAGCACAAAAGTCTCTGGAAAATTGTTCCCCCACCATATCAGACTAAATTTCAGTAACAGGAGAGCTCTTCAGCTGCAGCACCAGAGTTAAATACTAGAAAATATTTTTGTACCCTGCTAACTCTTTTTTTTCTTCTTCTGAAGCCACAAAATATTTTGCAGTAGGCTCTGCTAGTTATTATTACCATCTTTTCAGGCAGCAAAACTCTACAAATACTGTACACAGATTCTGTGAATGCTACAGAAGTCAAAATCAACACTGAGGGATAAATGCAGCCTCTCTGGTGTTGCAGGCACACAGCACACTCACACCTCCTGGCTCCATAAACTCCAATCAGGAATAGCATCGTTGGGATCTCCTATCAGCCAGCAGCAGAGATAGGGAGGACAACAGAAACAAATCATGGTAGACCAAGTAATTTCAAAACATTGTTACTACTATTAGAAATCAGTAAAAAAAAAAAAAAATGCCCTGGTTGAGGGTGGGGGAACCGACATGATCTCTTACTTGAGAACAGAAACAATTCATGCTTCTTCTCCCCCTAACTGTTGAAGAAATATTTAAATGTATACATCGATGCATGACTGCAATATTCCATTTCAGAATTATTCCGTTCAGAGAAAAAAAGCAAGCATATTAATGCACTAATATTGTTTCATGCCAAAAAAAAAAAAAAATTAATTGTGTTCATTTTTTCCAAGCAGGAGATTTCAAGAGTTTCATCAGGTTTAAAAAAAAAAAAAAAGGAATTTCCAGTAAAACACAGACCTTAAAGACTACTACAGTGCTCTGGGACACTGTTTCARCTCAGTCTCATTCTGTTCTTGGAGACTGAAATGATGACAGACTCAATAAGATTTCATCTTACATCATGTTAAACCTTCAACCACCACCACTTCTTATGAAATTCAGAGCTACAATCATGCAACCAACTAAGAGAGTCTATCATCTTACAAYAAATCCTCATTACAGGGTACAACACAGAATGACACTATGGGGTAATAACAGGAAGAAGAATAAAAACACATGTAGAAACAATYTAGAAAACTAGCATACATTCAATTTTTTGCTGTTTTTAAAGTAAATTTAAAAATGGAAATGAGAAGTTTTAYGATATACAATAGGAGTTGTGTTTCTAATCTAATTCTAATTTTGGTTAGGCTGTGACTAGAGATTGACAAAACGCACAAATGAGGCAATTTGTGTCCCCCMTTAAAAAAGGAAAATAAAATCACAAGAGCATAATTTAGACATGAAGCATTATTTTTTTATTTCAATGTCGTATTATKTGATATAAGCATATTCTCTGGACATATATAATTTAGTGGGAAAATTATAGAAAARGAAACACCATAATCAGGATGGTAAAGTCCAGTATTTTAACAAAAGCCTCATCTAAAAGCTTCTATTTTCTTCTACATTGCCTTTCAATCAACATGCAAAAATAGCGTAAATTTACAGCAGAAAACAAAAACGTATATCTTATTTTCACTGTAGTACAGAAAACCTACAGACCTCCCAAAGCAATACAGGCTGGAAAAAATCAAGCCACAGATACGTGTGTAATAGATATGATGTAATGATATATATGTTTAATTACCAGAATAATTCTGTATAAAACTTAAGACCAGAGTAAGATCAGCTTTCTCAATATATAAGTGAAAAAAAGTGAAGTGAGAAGGGATATCCAAACTGAAGCAAAGACCTGTGTTTGATTAGACACTCTAGGGCATGCTGACACACATTATGACTTGCAATCTGGTTATCCGTGGAAAAGAATTTCTGACTGATGTACAAGTGTATAAGTGACAGCAATCAATCAAGGCTGCAAGAAGAGGATATTTTAACACCACTGAAATTCTCCCGTGCAAAGGTAACCTTAAATTCCCCAAATTGTGTATATGGCCTGACAAAGCCATTGGAACAACAGAGAAGGTAACACCTTCCCTTTCATAGCAAGACACTTTRAATACAGTGCTGATTTTAAAGGTATTGTTTTAAAACCACAGTGAAACTTAGAAGAATTTGGCAGCAATTTCCAGCATTTTAGGAAACATTATGAATACTTTGCAAGCAAACTGCTACTTACTTCACAGCATTTTTTAACCTAGTATTGTGTTTTGAAAAAGAATTCTATGCTATTTCTCTTTTATGACTATGTTAGAGAACAGATGCCCTTGTAGAATATTCTATAAATTTTCTTAGTAAGATTAAGCTTCAGACATAATTGATAGCCAAGAACCTAAACATAGCTAAATTACACTAGCAACAACTTTCTTTAAAATGCTCAGACAGAAAGCATTCAAATTTCACAGATTCAAAAGCAAAAGTTAGTCAAAGAACACAACTTCCCCACAGATATGCAGCACTTGAAGGAGAAGGTTCAGTGGAGGTAGAAAGACCATGCACAATCATCCTTCTCTTCCTCAAGCAAGGGCTTAAAACACTTTTGCTAACACTTGTACTAGACACCCACTATGAATATCAAATAATTGTGCAATGAACTCTGCTGTGTTTATTTTGGTTTGGTTTTTTTAAACAGCAGTCTAAGTGATGAAGGCTAAGAGAGTTGGAGCTGTTCAGCCTGGAGAAGAGAAGGCTCTGGGGAGATCTTATAGCACCTTCCAGTACCTAAAGGGGCTACAAGAGAGATGGAGAGGGACTTTTTATAARGGCATGGTGTGACAGGACAAGGGGGAATGGTTTTAAACTGAAGGAGGGTAGATTTAGATTGGATTTTAGGACGAAATTATGGACTGTGAGGGTGGTGAGACACTGGAAGAGGCTGCCCAGAGAGGCTGTGGATGCCCCATCCCTGAAAGTGTTCAAGGCCAGGCTGGATGGGGCTTTGAGCAACCTGGTCTGTGGAAGGTGTCACTGCCCAYGGCAGGGGTTTGGAACAAGATGATCTTTAAGGTCCCTTCCAACTTAAACCATTCTATGATTCTATGAAGAGGATATCCATCACTTCAAAAGAATATGGGTTGGCAATATCCTTCTCTAAAATAAGGAATAAAATTTATGTTTCAGAATGGAGAAAGGAATTTGGGAAAGCAAGTGAAAAGCAGGATTACTACCACAGGGTAGCAAGAGTGCATGGAAAAAGCTGATTATTACCATGTAGCTTTTCATTCTTGTATAATATGCAACTAGAACATATAGGTTACACTTAAACATAGGACAAAGCAATGCCATAATTGAAAATGCATCCAAAAGAGCAGTAATTACATAATGAAGTATATTTAATCAAAATCCAAGTTATTAATATTTTAGTCTAATGTGGTTTTTTTAACTACACAATCCCCTCCAAAGTACAAAATTAAGATTAATACTAAAAACCATTAATTTATAGCATTTATCTTAAAGTTACCTTGATTCTCACCAACAATTTATTCATTTCAGTCCACTCTAAATATTATATTAGCTAAATCTAATGGATGCAGCTAGTGCTTAAATAAAATTAACCGCAGACAATATCAGCCAACATCAGTCTTAAAGGCAATCAAGAAGTTTCCACAATCAAGGAATAATTTTRCATAAAAACTAGACAGACTAAGATACTAGAACAACAATAGATTAATAGGCTGCAGTATTTTAAAATTAAGTAACAGCACAGTATCTCTCACAAAGTTGCAAAGAAGMAGCTGTGAACAGAACAGAAACTTCTGAATTTCTGCAACAATGTACTCTCTTGACAAACACCTTCAAACTTTGATGCTATGGGACATGATACAATGTTATCACCAATAAATGCAGTACTGTTTAATGAACACTTTTACTGAGATAGAAAGACATTTTCTTCATTTTTACATTTCTGCAGTTTCCTCACAGTTTTTTAATAAAAATTTGATACCTTCAACTGCGATTTAAGTCAGTGGAGGCATATGAATGAAAATGGAATTTTCTCCTTTTCCTTAGGAAGTAGTAACTGTTTCAAGTATCAAAAATTACAACAGATGTCTTACAATATACACCAAATACATGTGTGTGGTTAAAAGATTCCCTTCGTAACACAGAATGAATATATAGAAAAAATGGTAAGTAATACAATGAAAATTTGGACAGGAAAGATGAAATTGTTAAGCAAATGAAGGTTAAAATCAATAGCATTCTACATTCCAGCTGGTATTTTATGATTGAAAGCAACAGGACAACAGCCAATCCTGCAGGTTTTAGTGGAAAGTTAAGAGTGGTCAGTTGCTCCACAGGAGCCGAAAAACATGGTTTTCCTGTTTCCCCTCTTCCAACCACACATTCCCACTACCTTCTTTGTACCAGCACACTAGTGATCACAAAGYCAAGAAATTAGATCAGACGAAAATATCCTTTTTTAGTGGGTTATGGCCATTGCAAAGGAGGATGCACAGCTGCACACGTGGTGGCTCTAACCCTTTCAATGGATGCACAAACTTGCACACAGAGATTAGTGTGTCCTGGTGGCCAAGAAGGCCAAAGGTATCCTGGCAACAGGAAGAGCATTGCCAGGAGGTCCAGGGCAGGTGATCCTGCCCCTCTACTCAGCCCTGGTGAGGCACATCTGGAGTGCTGCATCCAGTTCTGGGCTCATCAGTACAAATCAGACATGGAGCTCCCGGAGAAGGCCCAGTAGAGGGGCCTGGAGCATCTCTCTTACGAGAAAAGGCTGAGGGAGCTGGGCCTGCTCAGCCTTGAGGAGAGACAACTGAGAGGGCACCTCATCAATGTCTGAGTGTCTGCAGGGAGGTGTCAGAGGGTGAAGCAGGCTCTGCTCGGAGGTGCCTGGCAACAGGACAAGAGGTAATGGGCAGAAACTGATGCACAGGAAGTTCCATCTGAACTTGAGGAAGAACTTCACAGTGCAGTGATCAAGCACTGGAACAGACTGCCCAGAGAGRGTGTGGAGTTTCCCTCACCGGAGATATTCCAGAACTGTCTGAAATCAATCATGTACAATGTGCTCTAGGATGAGCCTGCTTGAGCAGGGACATCAGACTAGATGACCCACCGAGGTCCCTTCCAACCTTACCCATTCTGGGATTCTGAAAGTCACCAGGTGACATGAGAAGACAGATTGTATTTCATATTTCAGCTACATTAAGATCATCTCCATCTGAGCTGCATCCTTTGCAGTCCACCTGCTTTTGATCTGTGAAGATGCTCTTTGAGACTGCAAAACTTGGATGCTTTAGCAAACAACTCTGTGAGAAGGCAGAAATAATTCACACACACAGGGGCTAAATTTCATCTTCTCCTTCGCCAGCAGGGGTGATTCTGGCTACAGATTTTCGGTTTAAATCTCACATTGTTTCTCTTGATTTTAAAATGGTTATGTTCTTCAGAAACTCAGCCAACTGTTTAAACTACAGTAACTCACTGCTGTTCCTTATGCCATTTCTCATGATCTTCGCAAGTGCATAAACCATTGCTGAAGGAYGGACTGAAGTTTTACATTTGCAGCTACAGAGTTACTGGACTTGACAATATCAATGAAGCAAAATCTGAAGAGCACTTTATGTAACCTCCAGTGTTCTGTATTATTAACTCTCTAGTAACCTGGTTTAAATACCTCCTGCTGCTTTTATAAGACCATTTATCCACCACACCAGATACCGCTCCAAGCAGACGGCACTTTCTCTCAGCACATTCCTCGCTCAGGGAAAGGTGGTATTTAGTAAGTGGGAATCTAGTTCTAGAGGCCAGATGCTGGCCTCAATAAAGCACTAAACAGAAAGAAAACACTAAGTGGTGCAACAGAAGTTGTAGAACATTGACACTAGCTTTTCTGGAAATGCTTTACCTTGAATGTCCTTCCACAGAGCAGCTCCTTCAAAAGTCTCCCCTATTCCTCCTTCTTACCTGAGACAATAAGTCCAACCCTTCAGATCTCTGCAGAGGAGCCACAGCAGGTACAAGCTCCAGCTCTGGAGATGAGCACGCGGCAAGACAGAGGCCAAGCACCCTGCCTGGCCTCACAGGCCTATAAAAATCCCAAACGGCAAAGCGCGGTGGATATCCAACAGCTGAACACCGTCTGTTCCAACACAAAGGGCAGAAGACTTCAAACAAACCAGCAGGTAGCAAATCCAAAAAAAAACAATGGAAAAGTATAGTGCTTTGCACCGCRCAGGGTAAGCTGTGGAACTCCTTGTGAATTCAAAAATTAAACATACTTTGAAAAATAAAAGACAAAATGGATAAAGTCRTGGAAAGAAAATTCAGTGTGGCCTTTAAATATAAATTTAATACCTTTGTTCTGCCATACCCTGACCTGCATGTTACTGGAGATGGGGCGGTCATCCTGGAGAAGGCATCCATCCCTACATCCCTGCCCTTTTCCTACACTCTTCTCTTATCCTCTACTGCTGCCGAAGTCAGAAAAGCTCCTAGGTTTTATCAACTTCTGGTCTATCCCAGCACAGCTGTTCTTCCCCTCACTAATGGCATTTCTGTTATGTAAGCTGTAACAAGAAGGAATTCACCAGTAGATAACCATATATGCACAATAGCAAGCACAAACCAACCTCAAGAAAAAGATGGAAAAAAAAGCCCAAAAAAGCCCTGTCGAAAATTATGACAATTTTTCCTCTTCAGATCTGAGAATCAGATATCACTGCAAACACCCCGAAGTTATTTATATATAGAAAGGGAAAGATTTTCTGAAAGGTTTAGCAGTAACTAAGTAGCAAGGAATTAACTGAACAATTATGTTCACCACACCAATGAAACATGTCATACATTTTGGTTTTTAAATTAACATAGCCCTTAGACATCACTCCAATTTTACAAATTATATTGATGTGCTCCATCAAAATCAAATTATTAAACTCGACCCAAAATATATAATTTGTTCAAATTTCCGTTGCATATTTTACAGTATATTTTAACCTAAAAAGAAAACAGAACCTGATTGTTTCACGTATAGATTGGAGAATGTTTGTTTTTATAGTCATAGAAAAAGAAAAGCTGTGATTTATTGCCAGTCTTTACAAGGACAGCTGTCWGATACTGTAACTTTTGCCCTATACCCACCAAGAGTGAAAGTTAATTAACTTCTTTATATGACTCAAGGACATTCAGCCTTTATCCAGTGAGTGGAAAGTTACTGAACTAATGCATCTAATTGAAACACTAAGAGTAGAAAGTTTTCCCAGAAAGGCATTTTGTTTTAATAAAATCCATAATCCTGTACAGAAAAATGAATTGACTGTTATTAAGTTAGCTCCCAGCCTTTTAAGATTAACATTTTTAATATGAATTTTTTTTTTTATACATATACCTTTTTGGAAAGAATCTTGGTGCATCAGACATTGGAGAAACCTACTATGCTGAGTTCGGCCCTTTACTGATCTCCTTACCAATGAGAACAAGTTATGCTGTATTTGAGAAGTATCTACTCTGACCCCAAATGTTTTGACAAACAAATAAAAAAAAAAAAAATTGGTCAACATCTACCAGGCAAAACAAAATAAAATGCCAGTTTATATTATCACAGGTTTGGATTAAATTGAGGGCAGGGAAAACAGAAATGGTAAAAGACATGGTAGTGATGCTACCTTTAAGTCAGAAATTCTTGGTTTAATCACAAYGGCTTTTATGCAACTCCAGCCCAAAATATCCCTGTTCAAAAACCGGTGGAACAGCATACCAAAAGAAATATCACTGCAAACTGTTTCTACACTCTTTCCATAAGCATCCATTTCTCACCTTGTTTAGAGACAGCTATGGGCTGAGCAAGCAAAGGTACTTACATTCCCATGACTATAAATCTTTCCTTGTGAACTCACAAGAGAATATTGTAGGATTCTATTTTTGTCTTGGCTTATTACAAGCGACCAGCACGCAGCTAGAACAGAGTAAATCCTACACCTGGCAACTGCAGTCTTTCAAAGCTTTCATGAACGTCGCATTGTTTGCCTCCCTGGAAGCCAGTAGTGCACAGAATGCTAAGGGCTGTATCCGAGCAGGGCTGAAGGCAGGACACAAATAGAACGGAGCAGTAGAAAAGGAAGCTGTGTGCAATGATGCAAAAAAATCCTATTGCTGATTTGTATTCTGCCTGAATACGAGGAAGAAAGTAAGAAAACCTCCAGCTCATTCACATGAGGAATATAAATAGAAGATTCAGTAAAGAACTACTTTTCTAAGCACTCGCATTTGGAACATGTTCAAACTCTAGTTATATACTGAATAATCATAAAAGGCCACACTTGTTAATCACAAAACTGTAGAGTTCTAGAATTTGGAAATACACTGATTTAATGCCACTGTTACTTACAGTTGTATAATGTACACAAATAGAAATCACAGTTAAAGACACATAATACAGTAGGTGATGGCACCTGCAGGTAACCAGCTCCCATGGTGGATGTGATTGTATGGTACATTTCACAATAGTTATAAAAAGATCAAAGGCAGAGCTTGAGGAYCATGAACAAAGGATTATTTTACAGACATTCAACAGACAAAGTCATAGGCACTGAGGAAATAATACCAACAGAAGAAAAAGAAGCAGCACGGTGGAAAAGCATTTAAATACACACCACAATAAGGAAAGATGAACCAATTCGCAATCCTGAATCTTTTCAAGGAGTATATATGACTTGCAGCTCCCTTATCAGGATGGTGCACAAGAACAGAGCCCCTTAGAGAGTGTGGGAAGGGAACTCCTTCTAGGTGAAGTTTTGCTGTTGTTTAAAGGAGGAAAAGCAAACAACCAACCAACCCATATATTTGTGCTGCTTCATAAAATAGAAAACAGATCTATAGCCAGAAGTAGAACCCAATATTAGGATAGGATCTGTAAAACAAAATATAACTTATCTACATAAGGTGCATTTCAGACAGCAGGTTTACTCCAGACCAGATCTAAACTGCTCTATGCACTGAATGCTCAGTGGCACTTGAGAGTGCATCATCCAGTTTATTTTCATACAAAAATAAGCCAGTTTTGTCTACTATAAAACTGCTCCATGATATAAGACACAATGGTAAGAGGGATATTAAAGAAATTTAATTCAAAACAACATTCATGCTCCAAACTAGAACACAGCAGTGTTGAAAATTGAGACTCCTATCTTATTGCCAGATGAGTCTGGTTTTCAGAAGGCAATAGTTAGATGACCATATGCTTGCTCATCCTCCACTTCTGTAAATTTAATGTTCATTTCTATACAAAATTCTATCCATTCATTGTTCCTTGAAAGTGGGAACTGTGGGTTACAGGTAGTGCAGAAAAGGGCAGATATGACCGAGTTACTACAGGAAAAGGCAAGAGGCCCTCTTGATAACAGGATTCAGAGGGCCCCACAAAAAAAAAATAAATTTACAGATACTTGTTATACCTCAATGAAGATTTGCTATCTTTAGACATATCATTTAGCAAGTAAACCTCTTTTGAATTGAAATCTGTGAAAAGCCTCATTGGCATGTTAGATATATCCAGAGTCTACCTTGTACTATTTTTAGCCACATCCAAAAGACAACCATACACACAAACTCCATCCAAATGGCTCATGTGTTGCTGATTCCAGTAGCTCCATAAAGGTGAGGCTCCAGTTCCGGCCAGTGCAAAGGTTGAGTGTGTGTTTCCAGCAGACAGAGAGAGCACAAAGGGCTCCTCGTGCTGAGCTCCACTACGGCTGACGTGGACAAAAGTACATCACTGCAGTGTGACGTGCCTCAGGCACAGAGACACACACACAAACGCGTCCCTCAACCAGGCCCGAGACCTTATCGTGTCTGCAGAAGTTGGCTTGGAGCTGTCAGTCCCTCTAGCAGCCAACTGGCAGACCTTCTGTTCTCTGTCTCTGCCGGATTCATGGCTGCTTCAATACCTGGCTCCAAGCCTGTGACCTACTCACCAGGCTGATACCAGCCCTGCTGTAGGTGCAGACTGACATCGCCACACAGGGCACATGCTCCAGCTGACTGCACCCCAAGGTGCATGGGCTCCTAGGGCCCAATGGTCCCACTCCAGTCTGGCACTTCATACTCCGTATATACAAATGTATTTAGAAGAGAGTCCCCTCACGCAGCAATAGATGACTAACCCCTTTATTCCCCTATCCTGCTCTCCTATGCTTGTTCTGCTCCAAATCACCTTGAATCCTCCGTTACAGAATCACAGACCCTGCCTTTTGCCCTTCCCCATGACATTCCATAATACATCCTGAAGAATTTATGGATGCTCTTCCCCTTCATTCCATAATGAGTCTCCTGTGGCAATCTTGGGAAGAGCCAGGTCAGGATGCTCCATTTCTCAGATTATTACAATTTCCCCATTTGTCACCATTCCTCTGGGCACCTTGGTGTTTTTGGAGATAAGCCTTTTATCATACAGCCTAATTTATCCCTTGACTTAAGAGTAAAGCCAGAGAGGATTGGACCATCGTACACCTTGTACTTCAGATGCTCAGGAGTTAGGTAATATCATTTGGAACACGTTGTCCAGGGAATTGGTGGAGTCACCATCCCCGAAAGTGTTCAAAAAACATATGGATGTGGCACTTGAGGACACAGTTTAGTGGTGAACATGGTGGTGTTGTTGCATTGACAGTTGGACTTGATGATCTTAGCAGTCTCTTCCAAGACAATTTTAACAATTTTATTCCATACAAAAACAGAAGGTTCTTTTTTTATAAATATCTATTTTAAAGTCTAAATCATCAGAATTTTACTAGGGTGTATATGTCATTCCCTATCTCCTTAAAAAAACAAAGAGAAGAAATTAATTTCTAACAGCAACAGGGACTTGCCTTGACCAATTCATGACAACTTCCCCATAGATGATCTAGCCTAACAATTAAAAAAAAAAAAAGAAGTCAAACCATAGCAGAGGCAGAAGTATGCTTATATTGCCAAAGTACCCAAGCAGAAGCCAAACTCCTTTGGGTTAAGAACACTGAAAGTGTCAAACAAAGTCTCTGATCTGACAGAGGCAACAGATGAAAGAAAATGAAAATGCTTTCCTACACAGAGGAGGAGGAGTACAACAAGACAGCACTTGATAGCGTGACAGACAGCACTCTTTTCAAGTTTCTACTGACAACATGAAAGAGATATATGTAACATTTGAGCACACTCACAGGAGTCCCTAGCAAGGATAAGAGGCAACACAGAAGTCAAAGAAGCTTCCTTTAAGTCTACAAGCAAAGGAACACAGAAGGCCAGAGCCAAGTATGGACACAAGTGAAAGACAGCAAGAGAACACAGGTTAGAAGTGGAAAGCTGCAAGACTACTCCTCCCCCCAAAGTGAAAGCAAACAGCTGAAGGTATAGAAGGCATATATACAAGCCAGCACAGCTACTTTAAAGGAATAGAAGCCACCCATTTCCCAGGAGAACAGTTCAAGATAACACACGTTTTTCATCTGTATCCCAGAGATCAGTGAATTTGTCAAGGACTAAATTAAATAAGTAAATTTAAAAAAAAAAAGAACCCTACATAAAACCTACTGCAAAAGCAGAGAATCTCACCCTCACCAAGTTCAGGCTTTGGCAAGATCAACAACCTCCAAGATGCTGCATTTCACGCACCTCTGCAAATGCCCTGGTTTCCCAAAGGCTGCCTTGCTGTGTGCTGTTAAAAATATAACACCTTTTGGTTATATTTGTTTTAACTTACTGACCCGAAAAATCTACAGCCAATTCACGTAACACTGTGTCCTTTCCTCTGCCTGCTGTTAAAGTTCTCTGGGATCCTCTTTTTTTTCTGAATCTTTACTGTGTTTGTCTAAGCTCACCCACCCCATGCCTAGTCTTTCTTCCACCTAGTCTCTTCCCCCTCCCACTTCCACTTGGAGAATTTCATGGCTTTTTTCCTCAAGTCTCCATTATTCCCATTCTCTCTTTCTATCTGCCAGTCAATCAGTGCCTTGCAGACAGCTTAAAAAACACATTTATCTGCAGCCGTTCTGGCTGAGAGCACAAGAAAAGTTCACATCCTTCCAAAAACCCCCATGAATTCCACTACCCACCCAAAAAACTAACAGACAAGTAACACATTTTAACATGCTTTCTCAACAGATAACTGCAACACAGCCAAAGAACACGTCACATACTTACAGTGTAACCAAACAGTTGAGTGAATTCATAGATGAACTGACCACAGATTAATGCAATAAAATACATATTTAAAAACCATGCAGTTAAAAACAAAAGGAATTGTTCCCAAGATGCTATTATAGGCACTACTAATTAAATTAAAAGAAAAAATGCAGAAATTCCTTGATTTTTCAAATTTTATTGTAGAAATGGTTTCCCAGTAGAAAACCCAAACCAACTCTGCTGCTCTGCCTTCCACATGCACTCCTGTACGTGGCACAGCAGAATGTGCAGCCCAGGGCTGGAAGAGAGCTGAGACTGCCCTGCTCAGACTCATGCAGACAGCACCTTCAGCTGCTCACCAGGCCTGGCCCTGCAGGAACAGATGCTACAGAAACTTTGCCTGTGAAACCCTGAAAAATGATGACTTAGGTTTTGGCCTGTAATTATGAGTTCCACAAACAAACAGTTCACGCTTACATATTTCATGCTGCTAATAGTTAAGTAAGGCTTACTTTAATAAGTAAGAAATTTAAATTCCGAAGATTTTTTCAGATTGTTTGTTACATTACCTTGAGTAATGTTTGTTACTACCTTGAGGTGCCTTCACATAACAAGGTATAACTACATGTTCACTTGGGTAACATCATGTTTACCTGATGCAACTACTGTGTTGCTCTTACATATGGGAACTGTAAAATTAAATAAACCAAAAAACTTCACTGCAACATCATTATTCCACAGCAATTAGTAGCAACTTAGCTCTCCTTCTCAAATGTTTTCTGAGTTAAAAAACTAAAACTTCCTGGACCATTTGTAGCCGCACATAACTTTATAATTTAAGTATCCTAGCCAAAATAAAGTATTATTCCCATAAAAAATGACAATGGCTCCAACTGAGCTCAAGTAATTCAGAGAATCCTCAGTCTTATAAGAAAGCAAGCACTTTCCATGATACAGCAGTATCTTCTGATCCCTACAAGTGTAATTTAAAATGAAGTATGGTATCACAGACTCCTGGAGTTAGGTTGAATGTGGAATTAAAATGTGTCTATTAGATGTCTTGGGAATCTTGGGGAAAAAATAAAATTTCGGTTATATTCTAAGCCTTGTGAAACTGAAAGAAAAAGCATTCTAAACCAATTAGCTGGAGGTAATTTTCTACTATAAAAAGGATATTCCAAAGATGCAGTCATGGAGGTATCATAGGACCCTTTTCTGGCATTCATTTCTGAAATTCATAGCTAAAAGCCAAATACCTTGTGTGCCTCTTAGTTCTACAACTGAGTGATACAACAGCTAATCTAAAGCCCCAAAAGCAAAGATTCTCCCCCTAGTTTCCACAAAGCAAAGCTCAGTGCTGGTTTGATTGTAGCAATGAATCCAAAGTAATTCCTTTCTTGGTAAGAGAACAGCTGATATAAAATTGACACTCCAAATTAAAACAGAATGCTAGTGAAACACTTTGAAATTTTGAAAGATTGCAGAGTGGAAGGCACAGTACGTGGCATCCTGCATTTTTGATCATGGAAACTTATATAAACCCTTTATTCAAAAGCCAGGTTGTCAAAAACATATAACTATTTGAAATCAACTTCTCCCCTTAATGTCTTATAGAACACAGATGTCTTGGCAAGGTTGGCACAAACAAAAACCTCCAAGCTATTCAACCAGCTGCTTTGATTTTGTTATGCCTGAACAGTCGCATGCTCAGTTGAGACCTCTATTCTGTTTATGCCTTGAGTCAGTACAAAGCTTTTTGCTGTTTATTAGCACAAGGAGCGGTTTTTAAATGATTTCTTGTGACACAAGGAAACAAAATAACCCCTGTAGAAATGAGTCACCACTACTAATAAAAATAAAGCCAAGACTTGAAAAATCAGTAAGTTATTACTGATGTATGAGCATCCATAGAGCATACAATGTAAGTTGGGTTGCTTTGTTTTCCAAATATTAGATATATAACCAACATACGGCATCTTAACAACTAATATGAAATTGAACCATTAATAGATACCCCTGTGCATGCTCCTAGCCTGGAACAAACACAAAGTAGCTTAGACCATGTTTTTACAAGTTGCCTTCCATTAACAGCACTGTGCAATCATTGCAGTTACCTAATTTACAGGCCTTCACTGCATCTGCACCATAGATTACCAAGGAGTATTATGACCAGAAAACACAGTTTACAAATCATCCAGCAGTTTCCAAGCAACTCACTTGTCAGGAGAAGCATTATTTTCAAAAAGTACCAAGAGAGACACTAAAACATATGTACCTTAAAGGTATCTTTTAGGGCTTCCAAAGATGAAACATAATTTTCAGCTTGCAGCCCAATCGATCTAAACTACTGATAGAAGAGGATGAAAAAGAAGCCGTCCACTACTTTGCTTTGCCTGTAAATACTAACCTCTGAGCCATCTCAAGTGTTCTCAAAAAGAGTAACACATCTGTGTGGTCTTAACATCACTGCTGCAGTTACTGTACTACTGAATTAAGAACAGAAATTTTTCACTTAACACTGGCATCAGTAAACATAAAGGAGTCATTTTTAACAGGTTTTGCTACAACTCACTCGTCATAAACCACAGCAAATAGCGAATATTTGCAATAAAATGTTTATTAATATACAATTTAACTATTTCTTCTGAATTGTATATCTTATACATTAATAATACCTTTAAAGTAGGAGTACTCTCGAATGAGCTATTCTTTTCCAAGATGATGCTTTTATTATAATTCTGTTAAGAACAATTGAATACACCAGTTTTTGACAGAAAAAAAATGATTACAGATGAAAGTGATGGAGTTTTTTTTTTCTTGCTTAAGTATTCATTCCATGCCCTGTTTACACTTGATAAGCAGGTATGGGTTACTGTCTACTGTTATTATAAGCTTAGGAAAAAAGTTGGAGGTCAGTTACCACAAAAACTGTAGACCTCCTTACGGCTACACACAATTCAATGCCTGTAATGATACATAATGATACTTCAATACCCTGTATAAAATATGATTTCTGGTGTACAAAGTCTGTACTATCAAAAAAAAGGTAACTCAGGAATATTTTGCAGCTTAACAAATTTAGCAAGTCACAAAAAGGGTCAGATTTTACCACACTCTCAGGCAAACACATTTGTTAATCAGCCTGTCAAACAAAACATGCTAGTTTGCAAGACACCTTGACCCATATTTGCAGCTCCAAGAAAGAAAGAAAAAATTGGAGAAAGATTTTAAGTCTGGACCCCTCCCTCTTTTTCACCCATGGCTTCAAGGATAAGATCAGTCATACACACAAACTCTACATCAAGGCTGGTTGTGCTTTCTACCAGGTGCAGCAGGAGGTATGATGAAAGAAAGGATCCAGGACAGGCAGTTCTCCAGCTGACTCAGTGTGAGAGAGAAGGGGGGAGAAAAGCTCAAAGTGAAGTCAGTTGCAACTCGATTAAATATCATTCTCCCATTTTTTTCCTACATCATTAAACATTTGCACTGTGTGATGCCATTCACAAAGTCATGATGAAAGTTTTAAATTTGCACTCTATTTTACCTTGGTTGGAGTTTATTGTGATTTCAAGGTAAAGAAATAGTAATGAATTTTTAATTCCACCATGTAGCAAATTACCAAGGAGGGGTGTGCTACCAAACACCCCAGCCGCCTATTACTGCCTATAACATCCTTTAGATTATTCAAGGGGTTATCAGAAGGACAAGCTGCCATTTCAACTGGATGGTCCAAGCAGTGAAGTGGTATTATAGGCTAAGAAACTCAGAAATTGTGCCCACACAAACTGAGGATTTTCTGCAGCTGTCTGAATTCCCAGAGGTTTTTTGACCTAGCATTAGTACCTGTTCACATCATGTGCATCAGAAACTCCTGTATACACTCAGAAATCTGGACAAGAGCACTCACTCATTATATCCATTCTGCAAAATCTACAAGGCATGCACAGTAACTCCTAAAATCACTGCATAGGTTATACACTTCCAGACCAACTGTACTGAAAGCCTGGTTCCCTCAAAACTGTCAAACTTGCTAGACATGGAATAATTCTGGAAAACTGATTTAAATGTCCTTTAAGTACACTTCACAGTCAAACTAGTTCTTGGCAAATACTTTCAGGTAGTTTCATGTTAGAGAGTCTTACGCAAAGCACTGCACTACCAGCACCATGTGCTGATGTCGGGCATGTTTTGATCAGTCTTTCATCACTCTATTCTCTAATCCACAGCCACGCTTGACTTGGATCTCAAGTTGGATAAGGACATTCTCAAATTCAACACTAAAATAACTTCTCTGCTAGGTAACTGTCCTATTTGGTGCATTTGGTTTATGTGACAAGAGTTTAATAGCTGGGGGAGGGGGATAGAGAGGGGCTGCAGGAGTGGCTGTGAGAAGACGCCAGAAGCTTCCTCCATGTTGGACAGAGCCAGCTCTGATTCCACAAAGGACCCAATACACTTGGCAACATTTTTTCTAGTTTAAGTGGCTGGAATTTGTCTTTGATCTCGGAAGCAATTTTTTAAAATGAATTTACAATTCCACTTATCATTTAATCCATCATTCCTTCAGCTTTATCACGGAAGTTATAACTTTCATGAATTAGGTAAAGCTCTTCAGGTATGTTTCTTGCAAGCCCTTTTACTGAAACACCGTAACAAATCAGTAATTGCCATTCACTAAAAAACCAAAGAAAATACACATCTGAAAGGCTACTGAGAATACCCAGAAGGTTGCAGGTTGTCTCCTCAGACTTCTCTTAGGCAACCTGCAACATCTCAGTGCTATCACTGGCTGAAAGCAACAACAGTGCTCAGCTGCCACAGTGTTGCCCTGTGACCTGTTCCGGCCAGCCTGGGTCACAGCATGATTACAGAGATAGGAATCCAGCTTATTCATCAGCCTTCAAAGAGCAACCCTCCTATCAATCACACAGAGCAACCTTGGTACAAGCATCTACTCTGCTCCCAGCCTTACGCTGAAACCTGGTAACTCCTACACAAACCACGCAGACATTTCATTAATGTTGTCACAATACTCTGACATTCCGTGCAAGTTCCTTTCTCTATTTCAGTTTCTCTTAATCTGATTAGTAAACACCCGTGACAACTGGCTGTGGCACCAGCTCACCCACATGATTTCTTTCAGATGGAAGTTTACAATGGGAGGAGTGAAGAGGTTTAAATGTATTGAGACTGGGGAAGCAAAGCAAAAAGCAAGAACCAGATAAATCTATGCAAGCTAAAAAAAAGTTAACAGCTTCCATTTCCTGTAAGTGATGACTCGCAGGGAATAACTACTCTTTTTTCTTTCTAAACAGTATTTTAGTTTAAATATGACACCAAATGTAAAGTTCTGCTAATTTTACAAAGTCATCTGTCATCTCTTAAAACTGTGAAGTGTTTCCATTAGACTTAAAAACCAAACATTTATTTAAAATTATCTGAAAGACAAACACTGAAATATTCAGAACATAAACAGGAAATACAATTAACGCACAATTTACTATCATAAGAAAAATATTAAAAGCAAGCACAGAGCATGGCATCAAGACTGTAATATTCAAAGTACTGACTTTAATGACCACATGGGAATAACCTGTCCATCCATATGCAACTTTAATACTAACATGCTGTGAAAAAAAATTACAGTCCTTCATAAAAAAAAATCCCCCAAAAACACTAATACGAAGAAAAAACCCCAAACCCATCACCTCCATTTTCCCTTGTGTTAAATTTAATCCCACATAAGTCAGATAACCAAATTTTCTAAAGCCTAGGAGGTTGTCTGGGAATGAAAAGCTAAATAAGAAACATTAACAGTTACAGGAGAAAGTATGAAACAGTAAGACTGCAGTTTGCAAAGGAAATGAAAAAAAGCAAGCCAAACATTACCTGGCACAGAACTACTCCCTAATGAACATCAAAGGACCCAAAAAACCCCATACTCTGAATACCTTCAGGCCTCAAACAAATTCCTAGTTAAATCTAATGATACATTTTGCTATCTCTAAAGAAAACAAGAAACTAGATGAGGAGAGCCACATGCTGAAAATAACATGAAAGACTATTCCTCTGCCATGCCTGAAGAACTTCATCTGCCTTTTCATCCCTTTTTATTTTCCCAGAATGTCATCATTTTGCCTTCCCAGTGCAATGCCAGTTGTGAAGCAGATGCCTTTTGGGTACTTTTTTCACACTTAAAATCTGGCAGACAAAACATCCAGCTCAGTAAACAGATATTCGCCTGAAAAAGAACCACAAATGCCCAATCAACAGGAATAAAAGCAAGGAGAGGCACGAAATTCACTCTTCAGCAGCAAGAGGCGAGAAGTAGCCATTGCTATGGCGCAGTCCAGTGCTGCCCGCTCCCTGTTCCAGGCACACAAGCCTGTCGGGAAAAGCAGGCTGGGGAAGAAGGGCGGTAGCAACACCACCCCTGCTGCACATGCAACTATCCCCAGCTAAAGGGGAGTTGTGTAACACCAGTGGCTCGCCTGCCCTTTGGTATAAGGACGTGTATTGAAACAAAGAACAAAGAAACTTCTTGGTTAGCAAGTTAAGCTTGGAGGACCTACACCCTTTACTGCTCCCATGTCTGCCGCACAGGTGAGCAAAGGAAAGCCATGAGAAAACCAAGCCCAAAGGCAACACGAAAAAACAAAGTCACCCTTTGCTTTGACCAAGTGTAACTAAAAGCAGCTGGCTACACATTTTTAAATCCTGAACTGATCGTATCTACTTCAGGATATGGACCTTCCTCCCGGACCAACCCCATTCAGGAGGGGAGCAAAGAAGGTGCGTTCTTCCTGTGGAGAGGCAGAACTTCCCGCAATGCCACCTGCACAACCCTGTCACAACTTCTGCAGCACATGCAAGAAAGTTTCCATTTCCTGTGGTTAATGCAGCTCCGGCAGCACCGGCGCACAGGCTCTGCCCCACAGCAATGCGCTGACGTATGGACAGGAGGAAAAAAGTACCCAAAATCTTCTCAGTAAAGACACATGGATAACGTTGTAAAGAATAAAGGGGTTTGTTTTATTTTTAATTTAACTCATCTAAGCAAGCAAGAGAAAAAACTGTAACGCTGTGGACCCTAGCCCTGCTTCTACTAAGTTAATTAGCCTGGCTTTGAGTATTCTTCATGTTTTTGAAGCACGCATATGCCCAATTCTCAGATGATGACTTCAGACCAGGATATTCTAATGTCTGTTTACCCACAGAAGTGCTGTCTAATTTCCCACATGGCAAGAAGGAAGGTTCCTGACATTTTGAACATCACCTCAATGGACAAGGACGATGCATGGAAAACATCTTCACCAATCTCACTTGCTAGTGGTGTCAGAATCTCTTCAAATAAACAGTAAAAGGAAATTCAGATGCTGATGTCTCCAGTGTACTTCTAAGCTAAAATTCTTCCATAAGCATTCCAGTCTTGCACAAGTTTTTAGCAGAGGTCAGCTGGCTAAAAGGTCTTTTTTCCCAAAAATGTATGAACACTGGCATTATTAACCTAAGTTTATTTGAAAACACAAAAATTTTTTTAAACTACATTAAGTTTAACGTGAGATGGTTCCCTGGTGAAACACTATACATATTTACTTGCACCAAATTAGTACTCACATACAATTCTCACTATTACAGTTTTTCAAAAAGATATAGGTGAGATCTTCTGCCATTCTCCCTGATACATAACTTCAAACCTTTGATTATAATATTTTAAATAATTGTACCTAAGCAAATGAATGGCTGTCATTTCAAAAACAGATCTTTTCAGAAAAAACCACAATGACGAAAGAGCCAGTAAAAGAGATTACTAAAAGAAGACATCCTCCAACAAGCTGAAGTCATGGGCAAATAAGGAAATCACAGAAGCACTCTGCAAATTAAATGTAAAAATCACAAACCAGGAGACTTGTAGTAATGATTTTTCCAAATGCATACAAATCAGTATATTTTTGAAACATATAAAAAGCAAAAAGCTTGTCTTAATTCTGCTGTGAACCTCCTCTCTCATTCACACACCTCAGCATGACCAAGCAACTAAACAACCATGGGGAGAGTGAGAGCAAAAATAACCCAAACCATGAGTTTTGTAAAGAAATACTTCAAGATCCAATTCATTTAATATACTACACCCACTTTTTGGTGGACAAAGATGTTTGTTGACAACCTATTTGACACAGTCTACCTGAATTTCCAAAAAGATCTACCAATGTTCAACATCAAAGGTGCTTGATAAAAAAAACAACTGACATGAGATGAGGGGAAGCCATTCTTCCAGAGTAGCGACTGTTTAGAAAGAAAGGAAATAGGAATAAAGTGTCCATTTTGTCATTCAAGAGAAGGCATCAGGAAGCAGTTCTGCCATCTGTGCAGCTCAATGCATCCATACCACTGTCTAGAAAGGATGCTGGTGAAGGGACAAAGGTCACTGATAATATAAGCTGTTCAAATAAGAAATGAAAACTAGATGTGGAGAGGTCATGTAACTGCACAAATTCTAAATGCCTATTAGGAGAGCAGATGAAAAAATATATATATAAAGGCATAAAGCCATGCATATAAGAAAAAATACTTATGCAAATTTACACATATAATGTGAGTCTCTGAATCCCCCATTACCATGGTAGACAAAATACATGCTACAGTTTTAAGAGTTTTCTTGAACTATCCCTTGACTATTTAGGAGCTACCAAGATATCAAACCATTGAGGACAGGGTAAGAGCAGCACAAAAGGCATCATTATACCAAGATGGAAGTTCATAGTACATCAGCATTTTGTACTTTGTATCTCATAAAGTTAAAAGAGGGACATAACAAGGCAACTAGGTTGACCTCAGCTACAGAAATGTTTCCTAAAGGGGTGGGGTTAAACAAGTGTGCTAATGCTCTTCAGCCTCAAGAAGAAATAACTGATGTACAGCAAGAGAGGTCTGCAGTCTGTAAGGAACAGAAGAAATAAAAAAGGGAATGATTAATTATTTTCTCATACTATTAAAATGTCAAATTAAATCATAACGATGGAAGTTTAATCTAAAAAGCTGCTTTTTGTCCTAAACACCGCATAGATAAGCTGTGAAATTTAGGTTGTCAGAGATGCTAACAAATTCTAATTAATGAGAGGAATATTCAAGACATCTGTGTGTTCAATAGTTTTATCACCTTCATCTCAGAAAACTTCTAAGATGCAAATTGTTGAAATAGTATCACGGCAAGTTTTCCTGTTAATATTCTGCCCAAGACAGATGCTATTGATCAGTGAATGCTAAAGAGCAGGACGCAGGTTTGGAATCTTGTGGTTTGACTCAATGTGGTGGTAGTTTCTGGTGAAAAATTTGACAACCTAGAAAATTTTTGAGAATGTCTTCAGCAAGTAAACTTTTTACTGTTTCAACCATAGCACACAATTCAACAACACTTCTCAGCCCACAATGTGTGTTTCAATTCCTAACCATTCACTTTTGTCACAGCCATATTCACATAAGCCAGGGAGTCTGAGAAGCTCTAAGTTAATGCAGCTACAAAAATGAATAACAGAAGTTACAACTAGTACAATTTAGAGGGACATATATCGTCCTTCAGAACAAAGTACCCACCAAAACAGAATATATCAAGCTGTGAATAATAACTTTATTCTGCAAAATGAAAGCAGCTTTTATAGAAACGGTTGTCATCTAAGTCTTCTGGAGATCTTGCTACAAGCACTGAAGCATTTAAGAGCCATCCACCAGACTTGATATCAGTCAACTTCAGGCCCTTCAAGAAGGGACGAGATACAAGGTAAAACAGAAGGATGGAAGGATGGAAAGCTGGAAACTCAAACTCTGAGCAGAAATTCATATAACTTCTTTATAAAATACTGCTCAAGTTTGATACTGCCAAAGTTTTTCAACATTGCTTCCTCCTTCCTCAGCTGAAATTAAAGTTTTCTGCCCCTAACATTCCAGAACAACAATATGATTCTTCAACTCATTAAGTACTAAACTATATCTGGTCCTCAGCAGATCCTGGAACATGATCATAAACTTTAATTATCTACCTTTTGCTTTGTACTTCAACACATGGCTCACGCAATTTTTTGGAAAGCAATGTCCAAGGCAATGCAATGCATTACACCAATATGTGATCCACACTTCAGGAGCGCAAAATTTTGTCTGCCTTTGAACAGTTATTCTTCTGAATGCATTTTTGTTTTTCTAGACAAACTATTTTTTCAACATATTGTTCTATTTAATTTTGTTAATTCTATTATTAAAAAAAAGAAAAAAAAGTTTCAAAAACTGCACACAAGTATTAAGTAGGGCTTCTTCAAACCCAGCTGAAAGCTTCCTAAGAATGCCCAAAATCAGTCTAAAGATTAATCCACAAAATCCAAGCCCAACATAAATAAAACCACTGATTACCAGAAGCCTGTTTGAGACTACGATGCAGTCAAATAAACCAAAGCTCATGAACCTGAACTAGCTGAAGATCTTCCTGCTCACTAATGGGGGTAGGAACTAGATGACCTTCAAAGGTCCCTTCCAGCTCAAACCGTTCTATACACCCCTAGACTGATCAACTGCCTTTAAGTTTCAGGAGAGAAGTGACATGCCTGGGTCAACTCTTATTCTTTATGCATCAGCTTGATTCAAATCAGATGCCTGTATTGCTGAAGAAAGAGCACTGTTTCTCTACTTGCTGCATGTGCCTTGTTTAGTGGGCCAGAAACCACAGCACAGACACAGAAAAGCAGCAGGTCCATTCAGTTTTATACTGAAGTGTGTGTATATTTTTTGTATCGAGGTATGTGAATATACCCTGACACAGAGGGTAAAAAGCAAGGTTAGTACAGAACACAGAAGCCCAGTTGCAGGCTCCATTCACATCTTAATTGTTACCACACGGAAGACACATCCCTAAATGACCATCGGTCTCTACAGACTTTCATTTTAATTTATCCCAGCCCATCTTCCCAAAAGGCTAAGTGGTGCTCAATGAACTGCTTTTTAAAGCGTTTTCAGTCTACTTTCATCATAAACTTCCAGGCTTGCATTTTTTTCCTTCCTGTTAAAACTACATGCTATTCAAACCCCGCATTGAAAACAGAAATATTAAATTTTCTTTTGCCAAGAAAAATAACCTCTACAATAACCTCAGAATTTTACAGTATAAATGAATTTAACTGGGGCTCTGTCAAAAACAGTAAAATGACTGATTAAGATCTTCCATTAATGTTAAGTGTCCAGTCACTAGCGTTTTGTAAAGTTTTCTATGGTCAATTAAGGCATTCAATTGCCTTCAGATGGAGACCTCAGTATTCTCTTCATTCAGCTAAGCTACTTGACTTCAAGGCAAATTCTCAGAAATTAAGAAATCCCAATTACTGGTCACGAGGAAAACATGCTACATGATTTTTCAAATAGCTCAGACAAATTCATTAACTGGACAGGGCCAAACCCACTTCTCTAGCATTCAGCTGACTGTGAGATATTAACTTCTTTTTCCTGCAATTGCTTTTCACAGAGAGGAAACAACACTAAAAAGACTTAGAGCATGTATAAGTAATAGTTAAAAATTCACACTATCAAATCCTAGTGTTTTATATATTTAATTCATCTAGAGTTGTAGAGTTCTAATCTTTACTTAAAAATTCTCCATCGTAGTTAAGCTTTAACTTCATACGTAAATTCTTCCAGCAGAAGCACCACAAACCCCCCCCAACTGGTGGAATTCTTCAGCTGGTTGGTAGCCCAATCCATAATACCTGGGAAGTCGGTCAAGCACTGCACTTCACTCACTGATGCTCAGGAATCACAAACACATAGGGTGTTTCTTGCACCTAATACGTTCTCTACAGGTGCATCTACTTACTTTTAAAGCCTCAGGCCAAGCTCCAGCTCTACTTGACATTGCTTTATGATGAACAAAGTTCAGGTTTTCTTCCTCTACCACAGATTATAGGCTTGTTTCAAATTAGAGAGTTACAGAGCAACTTGATGAGAGAAAGATACTCCAAAACGTCCTATTGAGTAACTCTAAATCACAGCCTTCTGGTTTAACTCTTGGCAAACAGACAAAGGTCCAGGTGAATGTTTACAACAGGCAAAATCACTCTATCAGAGAGGAGGCATCCATCCAGGTATCTTTGTACACATTGTACATGTGCTCTCAGCATACTAGAACTACGAGCAAAATGTCATCACTCCACCCAGGAGTTTACCATTATAGTCTGACTCATGAATCAGTCAATGATTTCAGACTAATCCCCAAGTCTGTCATTGTTTCCCAGGTTTATAACATGAACTATGCTCTGCACCAGCTACATTGTATTAACTCTCCTCATTTCCCTTTGCTTTTCTCAAAGCAAACATAAACAAAGTGTTTCAAAGAAACAGTTGTATTGCTTTAAWAATAATCACACTATACAATCCTCACTGCAAGACTAATGAGACTGTTTCAATAAGTACCTGTCAATTTTATTGTATAATTATCTTAGGATAGCATACACACATTTGGACCCAATGAAGTAGCACCATTATTTGTAGGAATAAATTATATGACATGAAGCAACAGACATTATGACAGAAAAAAAAAGGCAGGACAGCTCTTTATTCTTACCATCAAAAGGCAGTGATAGAGAACAAAAAGTAAATGAAATTAAATTGAAAAGAAATTCACAGAAAGGCAGAAAATTGCTTTGTTTGCAACCAGGTTTGGCCTTCCACTCAAACATTAAAGCTATGGAAAAATATCCAAGATTTTGTAAGATTCAAAGAGACATGAGTTGCTTTCATATTTACAGTATGCACAATGTTCACTGATTCATTTTAAAGGAAGCTGCTTTGCTGCAACTTGTTGCCTAATTAAATATGATGAGAAAAACAGGAAGCTATACCAAACTACACTTGAGTTCAGCAAATAGACCAGGCTCTGCTGAAGTAAAGCAACACCATTACAGCTGTTTTAACCACAGACAAAAACATTTTTGAAGAACCCGTTCTAGACATGGTGGAAAAAAAGCAAGCATATGGAGCACTTCAAATGAAATGAGGAGACAAGGAAAGGCAGGAAGTGAATCTGAGGGTTTAAGTCAGCAGCAAAGAGCTTCAGTAAACCTGCAAAGTGTCAGCAAAGAAAAAATTGCATTTCTTCTCATGTTTTCTCTGCCAGTTTAAACAAGGTTTCATTCCAAGCACTTCCAGTGAAAGCAACACTAGCTCGGCAACAAAACTGCCACCGGAGGACTATAAACATTTTTAAAAGGGAGGGTTTAGAGAGAACTAGCATCTTTCTTTACAACTGTACTAGTCAGCAGACAATATTTTGGGCATTCAGGCTTCTGCAGGTGACACTACCCTGAAAGATTTTACTTCCCTGCATGCTTAAATCCCATCAGCTAAAGAACACCATTTTTTTTAAATCTGTGTGCAGACAGACCTGGTATCATAACAACGAAAAATAATTTAAGTAGGTCTTCACATCAAAGAGCCTCTTCAGGCTTCTTTCATCCCTCCCCAAAAGAAGCTAGAAGTGGGGGGAAAAAACCCACAACCAACCAAACCAGCAAAAAAAAATATCCACCACAAAACATCCCCTCAAAAATTATACCGTGGCAGGTGCTGCAGCCATGACAATATACTAGAAAACTAAAATATATATCCCTTTGCCTTGCAAAAGAATCAAAACTGTATTGTTTTGCCCAAGCAGCTTTTCCCAAATCAAATCATAAAAGCTTAATTTTGGCAAGGCCTCATACAAACAGTAATTTGCAAAAGAAATCAAAGAATCATTTATAAGGTTTGGCAAATGTACTGTTTGAGACCAGTTTTACAGTGGAAACAAACAACTTTGTCAAAACATTTAAGGCAACTCCATTCAACTTTCTCCTTAAGGTTAGTTATAACTTATTGTCTGCTATAAACTCATCGTCTGTTATAATAAGTTTCAACTTAATGACTAATACAGATAATATAAATACTCTTCTAGGATAAGAGATTGGATTAGACAACATAGTCAGGATATCCCACTTGCATTGTCATAGCATCATCACTCTTCATTTTAATATTTTCTCCATAATTTTGACACTTAGTGGCAGAAGAAAAATACAAAACCAAAACACAATGAACAACATCAGTGCATCTTACATTTAAGCTACCTCCTTTAAAATTCTTAATTAAAAGTCATCCATTCCTGCTGATTTCACAAACACCATCACCATTGTACATTACATTATTAAGAAACAGGGATAGACCATCAAGGTCCTGCTCACTTACACTTCACAGACCACTTTTCTTGAGTTTCTTGACAAAACCCTCAGCACAGAAGGGATTGTTTGACATGTCAATGAACATGGAATTTCCCAAACCCATCCTAGCATCATTCAACTTTATTAAAATTCAACAGTTTCATAAACTGACAATTAACAAATAGTTTTCCAAGGTAGTAAACCAGCACTCTGTCATCACTCATTGAAAGTGTCTTAAGTTTGTTTTAACATCACCATTACATTTTTCTAAACAGTTTTTTTTCATTCTCTTACTACAATCTGCACAGAACAGCTCAACTACTTTTATTGTGTGGTACTTTCAAGACTATGACATTGACATGTAGAAGTATTAATTAAAATGGTTTTGTTTGTTTTGCATGAGCATCACATTCATGTATGTCCATTGTCATGTGTTTTTGTCATCAGCCTTGACTTCTGTAAGGCCTTGGACATGGTCACACACAACATCCTTGTCACTCAGGTGACACAGGTTTGATGGATGAACTATTTGATGGACAAGGAATTGGCTCGATGACCACATCCACAGAGTCTGAATCAATGGCTCAACGTCGAAACAGAGATCAGTAATGTGTTGTGGCCATCAGGGGCCCATATTGGGACCAGCATCGTTCAGTATCCCTATGAATGACATAGTGGGATTCAGTGAACCCTCAGCAAGTTTGCCAGCAACACTAAGCTGAGCAGTGCAGCTGATACACTGGAAGGATGGGTACCATCCAGAGAGACCCGGACAGGCTTGAGGAGTGGGACCATGTGAACCTCATGAAATTTAACAAGACCAAGTCCAAGGTTCCACACCCAGGTCCAGGCAACCCCCTACATCACAGAGAGCAGTGCTGTCAAGAAGGTGTTGAGGATTCTGGTGATTAAAAAAAAAAAAAAAAATCAGACATGAGCCAGAAACATGCAATTGCAGACCACAAAGCCAACTGTACCCTTGGCTGTACAAAGAAAAATGTGGCAAGCAGATGGAGGGAGGTGATTCTCCCCCTCTACTCTGCTCTGGTGAGGCCCTACCTGCAGTGCTGTGTTCAGCTCTGTGGGTCCCCAACATAAGAGGGATGTGGACCTGCTGGAGCAAGTCCAGAGGAGGGTCACCAAGATGATCACAGTGCTGGAGCACCTCCCCTATGAAGATAAACTGAGGGCATTGGGGTCATTCAGCCTAGAGAAGAGAAGGCTCTGGGGAGACCTTATAGTACCGTCCAGTACCTAAAGAAGGCTACAACAGAGCTGGAGAGGGACTTTTAACATGAGTATGTAGTGACAGGACAAGGGGGAATGGCTTCAAACTCAAAGACAGTAGGTTTAGGTGAGTCATTAGGAAAAAATTCCCCATGTTCTATGATTTTAAGAAATGAAGTATTGAAAACCTAACCAAAATAGGATATCTAAATCGTAGTGTAGTTTCATAACAAGCCACAACTCTCCCAAACAAAAAAAAAACCCTGCTATATTTTATTCTTTCTCGCCTTCCCCATACCTAATAAGTTTTTCTGAAGAGCTATGGAAAAGACTAAGTTTTGTATTAAGAACACCTCTTCAGGTATATTTCTCTCTTCAGACCAAAATTCTTGCTTTGAGAATCAAGAAATCAAGTGATAATTTACCTAAAGTAAAATATAGTACAAAAAGAAACAAAATTAGTGTAATAAATTCAAGGTGGGAGCTCTAGAATTCAAAATTCACATCATCTTCCTAAGAAAAGCTAATAATAAGAACTAATCCAGCAGAGATATAGTTAAGCTGTAATACAGTCATAACTCTACAGAATAATTTAGCTGACTTTCTAGAAGTACAGATTGATCATTTTAAAAGAATTATTACATTATCAAACATTCAGTAACTATTCAAACTATTCTTAAAAATGATACAAACCCCCAAATCTGATGAACTTTTTGAACTACACTTTTGCAGAAGTGTAGGTAGTATCCCATTTCCTCTATTAAAGAAGCCTTTCATCGAAGGAAAAAAATTATAAATTTTGCTTACACAAGATATATTAGGTTTAAATGTACTGTTTTTCCAAGAATAAGCTCACTGTAAACTTTTACCTGAAAACACAAAAAAACATTTATAAAACCAAACAACCACTTTACTCTGCCTCCTTATCTTCTAAAAGTTTAAATCATGCAGTCCAAACAATTTTAAGAAGCCTACTTCTACAGTCAAGTGGAGTTTTGAATATCTCTGAGGACAAGAGGTTCCACATTCTCTCTGGGCACTTGTTCACCAGACTCGTGGTTGAAAACAAACAAAAAAGCCCCCAAAACAATAAGTAACCACAAATACACTCCCTCAAAACCCTCACAAATCTAATGAGAATTTCTGCTTTCTCAGTTTCCTCCCATTACGTACATTACATACTTGGAGGAACCAATATAACCTTCCCTTAGTATCTTGTCTAAGGTTGAAGAAGTCCAGTTTCCCCTCATTAAGTGACACGCTCTAGGCCCTTAATCATCTTGGTGATCCTCACCTGGCCTTGTGGCAGTATATAATTTCTTTCATGTGTTGGTGAACCCCAAACATAGTACTTTAGATGTGTTCTCACAGTTGCTAAATAGAGGGGAAGAACTACTATTTTCTGGATGCACTTTTACTAACACATGGCTGGCCTTTGTCACTGTGAACCCACACTCAACATGTCATCCACGTGAGTCCCAGGTTCYTCCTTACAAAGCTGTCTTCTAGCCAGCCTGTACTGCTGCACATGGCTACTCCATCCCGGTGCAGGATTTCACATTTCTCTTCAATGAGTCACACAAGGCTCCTCCTGTGTCAGACCACTTCTCCAGACCCCACTGAAGGGTGACAGCCTGCCAGTGTATTGAACAACTTGGTATTGTCCAAATAAACTTGTTGAGATCACCCTCAAGCCCACCACCCACACAATTAAAAGACACCAAATAGTTCTGGTCCCAAAACTGATCCTGGAAGGCACCAGTGCCACTTGCAACCTGCTACCAGCTGGACTTTGCTTCCTTGGTCCCCACCCTCTGGGCTTGGCAACCCAGTCCATGTCCCAGCCACCCTGCAGTTCCCTTACCTGGTCCATCTCTCACCAGCCTGGATAGAACACTACCAGAGCACAGCATGTCCAAGATCTTACAGTTGTACAAACTGTTGTTTTGCAGAAAGTTACCTGCAGCACCATACCTGATTTCTAGTTCTTAACCAAGGGAAAACCAAGAAATCAAAAGATTCTGCCGGTATCATAAGTTTTTATTTCTGCATCAAAAAGAGTTTTATATTTCTCCTGTTAAGAAATGTAACAAAAAGGATAAAACAAGTAAGGTCAAGATAGAGGTGGCTATCAAAAAGAACGAAAAAGCAAACATGCTCTGGTTTAACCATAGTAACAAGACAAATTCAGTCCTCTCCTTTCACCACTGACTAAAAGAGACAAGGAGACCACACGTGCACCCATAAGCACATCTATGTGAATAAAGGGGGAAGTGGGATCCTTACAGCATCTGGTTGCTTGTTCACAGGAGCACGAAAGGAAATGTTTTCCATAATCACTACAATCAAGCCCACTGTACTTAAAAATCTTACTTGTCACAAAACCTCAGCATTAGCCCAGCAACATTTACAACACAATATATATGGATATAAGAAAATAACACAGATTAACACTGTCTCTTTAGAAATATAAAATAACTGTTTGTTGCACTTCTCAGAAGGGAGTGGACTTCCAGCTGCACTCCTTCAGGAAAGGAAACTCATTATCTCAGGGGTTTTCCTTTGTACTCACCAATAAACTTTAGGCCTCTTGGCCAGTATCAAACAAACCTGATGGAACAGTCTCTAAGAGAAGTACCACAACACATGCCACTAACCGGATTCTGAAAAGTTTCTTATGAGATACAAAAACACTATTGGTTGAGAGCACTTTTTTCAGACCATGCTTATATTGCCTACCTCTGCACTTGAAACAATAGTGATAATTAGCATTCTAAGCTTAATTCTGCCTAATGATTCTATTGCAAGGCACTGTTCCATTCAAAGTAAGATGATCTTTCTTACAATTATTCTCTGTAAACTTGCTTCAGATATGCTGTTTAAAATTATTAACAACCATCTTACAAATCACAAAAATAGTTATAAAAATTTAGTTTTACTCTTTGTACTAAGAAAAATACTGGAAATTAAATGAACCAGTCTCCTGTTTCAAATTGTTCACGTGTAATCTTTCAGTGACGCTATGCTGAAATACAAACATAGTTTTGTGGGTTTTTTCTGTTTTCTTCAAAGTACTTGTTTATTGCTTTTTAACTACAGAAGGTGTCTCCACAGGACTCTAATCTACACCTTAAACCCAACTTTAAGTCATGTCACTTTAAGTGTCTCTCCTCCATCGGGGCCGAGTTCCCATGACTACATGGTACACATTCTGTCAGGATTTATCTGCCCAGCATACTGAACAGAGTGCACCAAAGAGGACTTTCACAGCTTCCTAACTGATGAGTAAACATGAAGAAGCCTGTTGGGAGTTCAAAACAAAAAGCAGTACTTCTCAAAAAAACATATGAGCTACCAAATGCAGTAAGTACTTTCAAAAATGTGCCTAAAATGAATACAAATTCTCAAAAGGCAAAGCTAATTCATCTGCCATGACTGAAACTTTGAACTACCAGTGAGTGTTTCTTATTTTTCCTCGCATCTGTCACATTTAAGTAAAAGGAGAGTGCCTGCTTATTACAGCCGAATGCTTTGACTATTATCAAATGAAGGGTAAAACTGATTACACACTAAATGAATAAATACTGTAGCATGCAAATATAAAAGTATCCTCAGCTGCATTTTTGCAAGACAGCTATTGTAAATACAGGACACTGCTGGCAACTCCTCCTGCATCACACTTTCAGTATTGTGATTGAGAGTCACCCATGAGCTGTCACTGTGGCCTCTGTATTTCAGAATGCTCACGTGCCCCCTTTTTACATCTTTGTTGCAATTTGCCATTAATTGTAAAAACAGCAATAATTATCCCAAGTTTTATTTACTAGACAAAGGAACTTTTCTTATCTGTTATTTTTACGGTGGTCTGCTATCAAAAGCATATTTCTTCAAAAACTGAAGATTGATTGTGGTTTGTTACGTAAAAAACCAGCTCTTCAACACAAAGCTCTCTATGATGCAAGACAGTTTCTAACTGCCATAAATAACAAGTTACAAGGTTAGGAAAAGCTGGGTTTCAGTCTTGTGCTGCTGGAGTTGCCTGGATTCACCCCTCTAAAAATAAAAATCTATTTTAAATAAAAAAATGAAGAAATAGAAAGAATAGGATGTTACAATTTACTTGGTGCAATTATATAGAACTGATGTTTCAAGAGAAATTAAGCGATAAAAATTTTTTTGTTGTTTCTTTCTCTTGAGACACATACACACGAAGTAGATCCTACCTGTTTTCAAAGTCCAGGCTAATGAACAAAGTCTGTGCATAATATCAAAGAAAAGTTGATTCAGAATGGAAATGCTCCTGTTCTGTTTCATGGTTTCACCTGCCTCCCTTGATAGAATACTTTGTCACAGGAAAAGGATCTTGCGGCAAAAAGTGTATGAAATACCACAGAGGATCTGCAGTTTCAGTGCTACACAAGTTTCAACAAAATTATACGGAGGAAAAATTCTGTCCCCTCACCCTCATGCCAAAAGTCCTTCCTCCCAGTAAAATAAGAAAAATACGCATAAACTGAAGCACAAAGGGAAAGCTACATATGGGAAACTGTGAAAATGATTCATACAAAACATATTTTGAAACAAAATTTTTTAAAAGGCAAAACAAAAAACCAGCCCTATACTTTCCCCCTTCTCATCTCTCATCTTAGAGAAGTACCCATGACACGATGAAGAACATGAGAAATCTCCTTTCATGCTATGTTAGATTACACCAGACTTGCACTGAGAACAACAAAATGTGTTTGAGGCTGAGCAGGAGGCAGACAGTCATTCTTTCACTGATGTATATGCACACATCTGTTATAGGACCAGCCTAGGCTGACAGACTGCTGTGCTCAGACAGATCAGCACAGTGAGAAACAAAATGAGCAACAATCATTGCAGGAATAGTGTTTTGTTTTGGTTTTTTTTTTCATTAAAGACCAAAACATAACAGAAAAAAAACCCTGAAAGCAAAACACAAACATATCTGCAGGCAATCTAATTGTCAGAAAGCACATTTTGAGTTTTCAACTTCTCATGCAAGAGCAAAAGAAGGAAAAAAGAAAGAAAGAATAGTAATCATTAAAAACGTTCAAGTATTACAGAAGTACAACAGTAATACAGGCATTAAACAGTAAAATTGGCATCAGACACAACTGAAGCTATTCTTTATCATCAGCTTCTAACTGTCTTTTCTTATCCACCAGCCTGACTAAAGAGAATTTAAATATTTAAGCTTAACCTCTGTATCTCAAGACAGTCCTGCACAACATCTGCTACTTTAGGAGAAAGGCTCAGAACTGCCTGGTCATGATAACTGAGTTATCCCTTGAGTGCAAAGATGTCCTTTCAGCTGGAGCTGGGACACAGCGGAATGATAATCAAGACAGTCTTGTGGTGATTCCACATGTGCACTACTTATTCTCAGAACAGATGTCATCATTCTCTAAAAATTCCAACTAGCTCACGAAGCAATATTAACTCAACGATTAAAATCAACTCTTCAAAATCTATTTGAGCAACACACATCATGGAGCTTCCGTGGACATAAAAGCATGTCTAGTCAGAACAAAGCACAGGCTGTATTTTAAGAGACTGTACCAGTAATCTGTCTGTATTCAGCATTTCAACTTTTTTCTTTAAAAAAGTAATTAACCACACATCTACATATGCAACAATTCCCTTTTCATATGATCATTATATATTCATATAATGGTTTGGGTTGGAAGAGAACTTAAAGATCATCTAATTCCACTCCCTGCTGTGGGCAGGGACACSTTCCACTACACCAGGTTGCTCAAGGTCCCATCCAGATTGGACTTGAACACTTCCAGGGATGGGATATCCACAGCTCCTCTGGACAGCTTGTCCCAGCATCTCACCACTTTAACAGTACAGAATGTCTTGCCTGTATCTAATTCAGTTTAAAGCCACTCCCCCTTGTCCTGACCCTCCATGCCCTTGTAAAATGTCCCTCTCCAGTTCTCTTGTAACCACCTTTAGGCCCTGCATGGCTGCTCTAAGGTCTCCCCAGAGCCTTCTCTTCTCCAAGCTGAAGAAGTCCAACTCTCTCAGCCATTTTAAAGAGGAAAGGTGTTGCATTATAAAAAATATCCCAGTTGCACACAGAAATATGTTAAAAATGTCTAATTTGCATGAATGTAAGATTATGCTCAAAAAATCAATAGAAAGAAGTACAGATTGCAAATTCTCTCAAACTAGACCTATAGTACAATATACTGGTTCGTTTCTCCTTCTACGAGTTTGAAAAAAAGACCCATTATTTTAGCAAAAGAATGAACCTTAAAATGTGTGCATACTTGAGGCAATTACATAATACTAATGTTTTTTTAAAAAAATATTATAAAAAAATCTTGCAGATTTTAATAGCTACTGTTTAAGATGCCTAAGCCTGGCTACAAAGATGGCAGGGTCTTTTTTTCTTTTTCATCTGGTGTGACTGGATGACAAAAACCTAAGCTTGGTCTCTTACAAGGAAAAAGACTTGTAAATTTTCATATGTTTCAATAGTTTTAAAAATGTAGCATGAAACCTTTATATTCAATAAACTGCTATGGAGTAGCATGTTCTTAACACCTTCTTTGATATTACAAAAGATTTAAATAAAGTTTGAGTGAAGAATGTTTTTTGTTTTGCCTTTTTAATAAGTCGAGAACAGAGAAGTCTTTTGGAAGAGCATTTCCATGGTTCTCATTTTGTGAGATACGCCTTTGTATTTCGTTGGGCTTTCCACTGAAAACTTATCAAATGCAAAGTCATCAGAATCAGTAAACATGTCTGCTCTGATTTTTCAGCTGAAACTTGTCCCAAAATTGCATCTAACTGCATTGAAAACCTCCTCTGAAAATAATTTTAATTATAATAGGAAAAGAGTTACAACTAGTAATAATATATAGCAATTCAGCAAGCTGAACAGACTGCCCTTCTACTGATGGA
The DNA here is from genome assembly GCA_018881555.1 of Amblyornis subalaris. NCBI lineage: Eukaryota > Metazoa > Chordata > Aves > Passeriformes > Ptilonorhynchidae > Amblyornis > Amblyornis subalaris. The sequence goes on along the minus strand of JACAXG010000017.1, from coordinate 3,252,141 downwards.
CAGGCAAGTGAGAAAATCAGCAAATGAGTCCATCACCTATTTTATTATTTCAGAAAACTTGTTAGTTGTGATTAAGGAACAGTAAGTTGTAATAACTTCAGGGAACTAGATAGAGGCACACACACACACAAAACTGTCTATTTCTTTTTTGTCACATTCTTTATGAAAAGGTGGTTCTGATCTAACCACTGATCTGTGCTACAGTAGGAATCACATCAGACTGAGAGGCTGGGAAACAGAGCTAACTTTTGTTAAATCTGTTCATTTTCCCTTCCATTTCTGTTCAGAAAATAGTTCCACTTTGCAGTCTTGCCTAGAATAAAGAAAATAATTAGTTAATCCACAAGCCAGCTTATAGACACTGAGGTAGGTGCAGGTTGTGCTGAACTAAATTAGCTGTAAAATAACAGCCTAAGATACTTCAGGCAGCAGCACCACAACAGCACAAAGCCTGACACTGTCTGCAAAAGCCCAGAGAGAGCTCCAACCCAGATGCAACACTCAGGTAAAAAATCAACCAGCTGCAAGGATGGAATCATCCCCTTTGCCTTAACATAGCAGGCTCAACATTGAAGTTCAAGAGCTGCTTGAGAGGTTCTTTGGTCATCCATGATGCATCGACAACAGCAGCAGTAGCTACAGAACACTCACTTCAACCATGCATTTTCAATGCCCTGTTTCACAGGACCCACTGCCTTAGGTAAGCAGGTGTACAGAAACCAACCCAGCCTGAAAGCAGCAGCAGCAGCAAAACCGTTGTCTTCATTGTAATTGTAAATTGCATACACAAAGACTCCAAAGGAACCCTTCGCCTGCCACATCCTGACCGTCTGCATTTCCCCGTGCAAATTAATAAACACAAATTCGGGAGAGTTGCAGATTTTTTCCACGCGTCACAGTAGAGCTTGTTTATATCTTGTTTTTCATCAAATAAAGCTTTTTTATACTTAGAGATAGTAAAAAAATAACGGAAAACAAGTCCAGAATCAGTTTAAACTGCAATCAGTTTAAATAGGGCACATAAAACTGTTATACAAACAAAATAAAAATCAAGGAATAGCAACACAAGCATCAGAAGCACCCACTATTCTTTATTCCTCTGATTTACTACTGCCAAATCTGACATAAAAACTTTTAAAATACGCACAGTCCACTCAAGTAGTGCAGAACACTGTGTATTTATCTTCTGTATTTTGGTTCTCTTTGGACCGGCATTATCACATTCAGCCTGCATTGATGTATCTCCCAAATCATGAAAGCATTACACTGTATTCTTACCCTAAAAGTCACCAGTGATGACAAAATATGTGTTTTTATTTAACTCTATGCACGCTGTCAACTGTGCTAATAAGCATATCAATGGCTCTACCTATTCCACATAGTTAAGACCAGGGGGCAGCAATACTGTCAAACACTAACCTAACAGGTTGATTTCTGACAAATCTATAAGCGGCCATGGCTTAGTTACAAGCAAAAAGAAAAATAAAATAGTTACAGTTATGGAAAAGTTACAGAAATTAATCTAGGTTACATAATAAAAATAATATACATAATTTTAAATGTGAACTTACAATCACTCTAGTCAGTTGCTGCAGACAATAGCACTATTACAATTTTGAACATAGACAGTTTTTCTATATTTTCCATACCCAAGACTATCAGGCGAACACCATAATTAAATAATTAATACTCTTTTCTTGCTACCAAATGTTTTGCTCATGCCAACATATTCAGCAGAACTAAAAGACTCTATTAAATCCATCTCCTAGATACGCGCTGGCTCCTGAAGAATCGACAAATATTTGATGAACTAAGTGTATAATCCAAAACAACAACTAACTGCAACCTATGCAACAACAGAAAAAACCTGTCTTCTTCCAGCGTCATTGTGCTTGTACCTTCAAGCAAGCACAGGGCAAGACAAGAGCTATACACTGTCTTGTTTGAAAGTCATTTGGAAGACATTTCCTCATAACTGCTGACCTAGCCCATAGGAAATCACTCTGAAACCTCAAGTAGGAAGCAGCGGACTGATATCCCTTAAAAACCAGGTCTGGAAGTTTACCCATTTTCACACTCCTATTTCTTGACAGCAGAGCAGGATGAACATTTAAATGACGCCCATAACAAGCATGAAAAAAAACCCCAACACTGAGGCTTCAAGGTTGAGATGCTGAGACTGTATAATCACTTCTGCTACATTATTTTGCTCCTCTCTTTCCACCAATTTTGTTTTCATACTACTTCCCTCACTCCACATTCATCCCTTCATCCTTGGCTCATTTCTTAAACCAAGTCTCCCTCGGCAGATTTCTGCAGCCAGAGTTCTGTACTGACTTGATGTAATGAGTGGCTGGGGAAAACCTCTACTAACGCTCCCAAACAAAACTCACCCTTCATCTTCCCTCTAAAAATCCCAACATTCACGCATATTTTCTACTGCAACAACCGACAACACTGAAAACACCAAGAAGTACCACAGCGACATTTAAGTTCACGCAACTGCTTTGCGCACTAATCTTTGAGACGCCAGGGCAGGAAAGCTTTCTGTAACTAGCTCAACACGAGAGCAAAGTCCCACAATTAAAAGACCAGATTACATGCATACCAACGCCTCTGCCTCCCGCGGATTTGGGCGGCTGGTGCTGCCCCGTCCCTGATGCTCTCTCAGAGGCATACACGAATAAAAAAGGAAAAATAAAAGGAAAAAGGATAAAAAGGGGATAGGGTGTGCGGGTGTGGACGATTTACCTCTTCCAGCAGCGTGACCGTGTTCCTGCAGTTCTGCAGCCGGGTGGTGAAGCTGGACGTGGTCGGGGAGTTGTAATCCTCTGTGGTCTCGGCGATGAACTCCGACACGGTGATCTGGTCCGGCATGATCCTGCCCCACCGGTAAAGCCCAGGAGGAGCCGGGCACACAGATCCGGAGAGAGGGGAAGTCAAGTTTCGAGGGGCAAGGTGGGGGGGGGGAGAAAACGAAAAAAAAGAAAAAAAGCAGAGGGAAGAAGATGTTAACAGCCAGCACAGACCCGCAGCATCAAAGCAGCGGCGCCGCAGCGGGAGGCTGAGGCTTCGCCCTCTACATCCAGCCTCTCCCCGGCCGCCCCCTCCTCCTCCGGGCAGGAGGTGAAGGGGGAGAGGCCCCCGCACGGCGCCCCTCGCTCGGCCCCGCCGGTGGGGAGCGCTCCCGCGGCCGCCTCCGAGCAGCCCAGCTCGGCCCCGCCGCGGCGCTGCGGGGAGGGCGGCGGGAGGGGAGCGGCGACCGCGCCGGGCTCAGCCCCTTTCCCCACCCGCGCCGACCCCCCCACACCCCCCGCCCCGGCCGCCGCTCCCGCCCGCGTCGAGCACTGACTTGTGCGGGCTCGGGCTGCGCCCCCCGGGCGGGGAGGSGGGGCCGGGCCGAGCCGGGCGCGGCGGGGCCGCGGGGCCGCGCTGACGGGCACCGCTGACGGGCACGCGCCGCCCGCCGCCGCTACGCGCGACGACGAGGAAGCGGCTCCGCGCAGGCGCGGCTGCCGCTCCCCTCCCCCGGCCCCGCGGTCCTGGGCGGGGGGAGGCTGCGACTCGTTCGTTTTCTTGGCTTAAAAAAGGGCTTTTTGGTGGAAACCGATAAGGTCGGGGGTTGCTGGGCTCCAGCACTGTCCCCAAGCGGGAGAATCGGCTTCCCGTGCCGTTTTGGCAGCCCGCCTCGGGCTGCGTCCCGGGAACCCGCAGGGCGAGTCAGGGGGTCTCTTGTTTCTCTTTCCCCTTTCCCTGAGTCCGTCACAGCCGGTCGGAGCCCCATCCGCCGGGGATGTAGAGCCGGGAATTCGTGCAGCCGCCGCTGACAGAGCCACTCCTTTCGGCGCTCTGACTGCACAGGCTTTTACGCTCCTTAGACTTAGTTAATTTTTAAGAAGTCCTGCTATGATCTAGAGAAGTCCTTGAGGCTGCTATTGCCGATGTTGTGTTAGTAATTCTGCTCCTGAGCCCTCTTCGGAGCAGAGCTCTCTCCCTGCTGCCGTGGCCGCGTCGCACAGCCCAGCAGCAGCGCTGGCCCCAGACCTTACAGCCCTCTCACAAGCACTATTTCTGAATAGTTAACATAGCCTTTATCCTTTATTGCATCATGTAACTCAGGAAACTGACAGACAGCCCTAATGATTTTTTCTTTTCTTTCCTTTTTTTTTTTTTAAAAAAAAAAAGCTTAGGTTTTGGGACCCATATGTTCCTTTCTAAAGAAGGCTAAGTCTCAGGAGGCTCAAGTAATTATGGTCATCTGCTGTATCAGTGTGATTTATTTAGTCATACTGTGTGACTTCCTACTCCTTGTATTCGGGGTTCTCTCCACGGAAGCTGGGCCATTCAGGAATGGTAAATATTCTCAAATCTGAACAATTGAAAAAGAGCAATACTGTATGGCTATATCCATTCCAAAAGATTTTATCTTCTCTGCTTGAGTGCCTACTGTATTACAATGTGCTTAGGCTTTTACATGGTTTTGTGTGTAATTCTAATAAAATGCTTGTGCAACTCAAAAATAGTTGACAGTATCAAGTAAAGACTGCGATGTCTGAGTAAACATAAAAAGGAGATACCTGATTTGTGTATACCCATAAAAAAGTGATTTGTATGCAATTCTCTAGGTAAAAATACGACCAGTACTCCTGAGCAATGGTCCTGCCTGAACATGTTTCTTTGATTTCATTGCCTTAGTAGAAGCCCTCCATATGGCCATGTGATTGCTGCTGCTGCTGCTTCACGTGATCCAGCTTGCTGGCACAAAGGCTCTGAGCTCGTACAGATGATTGTTAAACGTCATGAGACTCTGAAAGGTAGAGTAGGCAAGAGGAGGAGGAAGCCAAGAAAAGAACTGTGTGGGAGTCGCACTGAAAAATGGATTTGGGCAAAAAAAAAAAATGAAGCACTGAAGAAGCGACTGAAGGGGTAGGAAGAAAATCAATTAAGGATTGTGTTCATAAGAGCAGTGGAGGAGGAAGAGAGACCAAGAAGATAAAATGTCTTGTGGCATCAAAAGCAGTGTGGAAAGGAGAGTGAAGAACTGACTGGGGGGGTTGGGCCAGGGAAGAGCCGTTGGTAGCATCCAAAAGAGCTGTTTTGGCATGCCTAAACTGCTTGGAAACTGGATGGGTGAGGGACTGGGAGATGGCCCGAGGGCCAAACAGGGTCTCTGTGGTCATCCCCTGTAATTTCCTGCAGGACATCAATCATGGCCTGTCACACAGATGTTCCTGGGCCAGACCTATGGTCTGCAGCTCAGCCACAGTGTTCACGTTAGGAAGAGTCCTGATCCCTCACTAGCAGATTTTAAGTGAGGATAAATCCATCAAACTGATGGACAAACTGGTTTAATTAATTGGGTACTCTCACTGTTTTTCTCATTGTTCCTCTTCAGGCTGAAGTTATTGAGCATGACCATTAGTCTCTGGCTTGTAAAATAACCTCATCTGCCACCCAAGCAGATCCCAGCACACGGAGTGCGGACAGAAGCTGGACATACTGCTAAAGACATAATTTCTTTAATACTACTTTGTGGAAATTTAAACTGCAGAACTGAAGAACATGTTCAACTAAGAAAGGGAGTAGACAGGACAGGGAAACTGTAGCAGTGAAGAGTGACAGAAGTGAAGGCAGAGCAGAAAGTAACCACAGCTGGGCTTCTGTTTCCTCATCAGGAAGAAAGTGATCTTTTAAAAAGAAATATTAAGTATATAAAAAGTAGAATGAATACAGATGAAAACTGGTAAATAAAAGAGAATGGCACAAGACCTAAAGATCAAAAAGGAAGATCACTAGCTGCTGATCATAATTGCCTTTTAGTCTGGTCTTTTTTTGACAGTTCTGAAATTGTTTACTCTACTAAAGAGAACACGGTTCTCTGTTTTGCTGCTTAGAAGCAGCATTTCCCCATCCCCTATACAAATGTTGTAGCCCTATGGGCATCACCTCTTTAGGCTTGAATTATTTTCACTTAAGCTCACTGGAAGCAAGATGGGTTAATTAATGTGATGTTAATAAAAATAAATTATATAAGTTGCCTGTAAAAATGTGCTTACGTTTAAACTAGTCAAATTATGTAAGYCTTTCAAATAGCATTTAGTGAATTTCAGATTTAACCATGTTTCCTGTTTTGAATTGCGATCAGTATCTGAGACTCGATTCTAAATTTGCAAGATGCACCTCTCTATAAATTGTCACTAACTGAAATCACTGTTTCACTTCACAAATGTCAAAGAATAATCATCCGAGTGTGAAAGTTATATTTCACAGCGTCTGCTCTAATGCTATCTTAGTCTGTGCTAGATCCTGGGGGAGGCTGTGCCATGGCCTTTTTCTCATGGAAGGTTTGCCAATGAAGTTATGCTTATCTCATTCCTCTTGGTATTCTGAAGTGAAATACATCTCCATGTCCATCCTGGACAAGCTAGTGCCAGTGGGGATCATGCAAGCAGCACTGGAAAGCATGCTCTTTCCTGCTGACGTGTTGCAGTCAAGGGAGATGTGCTGACTTGCCATCCCACCCGGTGCTTCAGTCTGCAAATCCATTTGATTCCCTCGCTTTTTTTTACTGTGATTGCCAACAGGAGAGTTAATTACAGCAAATTGATAATAATTCTGCAATACTGGTGATAGTCATCGTGCTTAGGGAGAGGCTAAGGAACATAGCAATGACAGCACAAACTACCAACACAGGTGTTGTGCATTAAACTGAATAGCAACATAGTATTTTTCACTTTATAGTATTCCAGACAGCTTATATTTAGATTGAGGCAATCAGTTCATTCACAAGAGCTGAGCAGGAGTCATCAGGTGATGATGACTATTGTCATCATTGCAAACTTTGCAGCATGACCAGTATGTGCCAGAGGTGAAGAGCTACACCGCACTTGCACATCTCTTCACATGGTCAATGCAGTTAACTGTTGAAACCACACAGCAGTGAGGTAGAGAACAGCAAGATTATCTTTCCACTATAGATAAGGAGCCACATAGATGAGCTTGTGGCCCTGTGGTGTTTGTGGCTGTCTAGCTTTTGTCATGCAAAGTCAGCTCTTCAGGGTATCACCACCTCAGCTGGGCTGAAGCTGGTGGTGGATCTCCTGTGGGACATGATTATGCTGCCCACAGAGAGCAGCCCCGGGACCACCCTGAGGTCACACTTCCCTGCTGCATAGGAAGCCAACTCATAGATGCAAACTCAGGTGTGGTTGCTGCTTGGTTTTTGGAAACAAGCTTGACCCAAGTCCCTGGCTGTGCACCAAATGTGTCGTCAAGCATGCTCAGACAAGCTGCCTCCAGGGCCATTTGCAAGCTGTCAGTGTAGCAGTGAAGTGAGTTGTTAGCTGGAGAAGGAAATCACTGTGCACATCGCTGCTGTGCATGTGACTCCTTTTGATTAGTACAGGCATAGTCATGCCAGAATTTCATATGACAAATTTAGGGCTTTTTGATTCTCAAATATGAACATCATGATGCCTTTTTGCAAATACAGATTTACAACTACACTCATTTCTTGACTTGCAAGGTTCCCATCTTGGCTATTACTGCTGATAAAAAGTGGTGTAGATTAGACATTAGTGTTTAATTAAAACATCAAATCATTTAAATACACATACTTTTCTTAGTAAACTATATAGTTGTTCTTTTTATGCTCCTTAGTATCTTCACAAACATGGAGAGTGTCACCAGCTCGGCAGCAAATAGCAACAGAACTAGTGGTGTGTTAAAATTCATCAGGAAAATATCCTTAGGCTATGTTTCTGTACTATACTGCTGTCCTGAATACGTTTGTGGTTTGGTGTTAAATTCATCCATTTCAGCTAAACACAGCAGTCAGCAGTACTTCCCATCCTTCTCCTGATCCTAACTTACTGTATGAGATCACTGTATGACATAAGACAGCCATGGCATTTGATACCTGATAAAGCTGATTTGAGATTCTCCATGAAAACATCTATATGGTAAATTGCTGTTGCTACATTTTTATAGTTTTATTTTCAGATAACTTCTGACAAAATTAATGGGAAAGGCTTATTTAAATTTATGGCCATAAGTATTAGAATATCCATAAATATTTCTGAACATCAGCTCTTCTCATTTGAGTTGTATGTTGGGCTCAGAGGATAAAAGAAACTTCAAACCAACAAGAATCTCAGCAGGGTGAGTTTTGCTTTTGGTTTTGGAATATCTCACGTGCTAAAGCTTGGTAAACTTTTTTTGTTAATAGAACTCTCACAGTTTTGTTTTGAAAAACAAACCCACCCCATTTATGTAAGGACACGTAACATYATCACTTTGTACTTCAGCGGGAAATGTTTAGTCAGGAGGCGTTTCACCTCCAGGAGCTGTGTCCTCTCAGAGGACGGTCCCGACAGCTGACTGACCCTTGTACAAAATGTAGCAACTACATATTTTAACCTGCAGCATGTTTACACATTTGATATCACATAAGTGCATGATGTACTCACAGGAAAAGGCAAAGTCTATTTTAAACATTGAAGCCTACATCACACATTGTGACTGGTGCTACTTTGCTTGAAGAGAACTTACAGGGTAAACAGCAGAGTGTTTCTGCTTGAGAGAGAAGGCTGTTGGCTTTGACATTTGCACACAAGCTTTTGAAATTATTGTGTTATTGGGACAGAATAGTCAGGTAACTTTCTGGTAAAAGAAAACTTCTTGTCTGTCATACTGCTGAACATGAAGAAGACCAAAATCAAGGTCCAGCCAATGTGCTGATTGCAGTTCTGTTTTTTCTAAGAGACAGTATCTACCAGTATGGCTTATGAACTACATGAGCTGTATCAATAATTTGTGCTGCTGCGGTGACTGTCTTGAATGCAATGATCAGCTGATTTCAATTTTAATATTGGCATCTCCCAGCATTTGTCTTCATCTGGTATTTAAAATGAGATAGCAACTGTCTCAGAAACTACAGTGTTAGTTTAAAAACCTTTTAGCACTAACAATAGTGGCTTAAACAGAAGGTTCTTTTTGCATTCTTTCAGTATTAAAATGATAGCAAAAGGAGAATCCATTGTGTTCTCATTATAAATGACATTTTGGTAGCATTAAGATCTTGTGGTTTTAACACTATGTGGACGAAATGAAAAAAGATTAAATCAAAACATCAGAAATATTTTGCTGAGTGATATATTTTGCATCTTATTTACTTAAATGTCCTGGGCAAGTAGCTTGGCTGAATGATAAGTAAGCTCAAGTAACCATCTCAAAGGACAGCTGAAAATAACAGTGCTGAAAATGAAGTGCAGGATTGAGTTACACAAGATTAAGCTGACTAATCTGCTGATTCAGTTTTGCCTTTGTTTTTTGGTTTTGTCATGCAAGATCAAGAGTCATGCAGACAAACACGTAATGGCATTCCAGCCTCCCAGTAACAACAAGAAGCAATGGGCTGTTCCCCTGTAACCTCTGCACTCTCCGAAGAGAAAACAGCAAAATGCTCACCTGCAGCAAGAGACAGCAGGCTCAGGACAGGGAAGACATGCTCTTTTTCTTCTATACAGGTGTACTGAATTTGGTATTTCTATTTCACAGARGTTTTTGTTAGAGATGCTCATTCAAGAAACCTTACTTCAGTTCGTAGGAAGTATAATACTGCATATGAAAGGTCTGGAGGGGAAGCCATACAAGGAGCCGCTGAGGTCACTTGGGTGACCTCAGAGGAGGAGACGGAGGGGAGACCTCATTGTGGTTTTCAATATCCTCACGAGGGGAAGAGGAGGGACAGACACTGATTCTTCTCTCTGGTGACCAGTGACAGGAGCTGAGAATGACCTGGAGCTGTGTTAGGGGAGGTTTAGGTTGGATATTAAGATAAGCTTCTTCACCCAGAGGATGGTTGGGCACTGGAACAGGCTCGCTAGGGAAGTGGTCACAGCACCGAGCCTGACAGAGTTCAAGAAGCATTTGGACAATGCTCTCAGGCACATGGTGTGATTCTTGGGTCTGTCCTGTGCTAGGCCAGGAGCTGGACTTTGATAATACTTGTGTGTCTCTTCCAACTCAGGATATTTTATGATTCTGTGATTCTGTATGTCAGGAGACAACAGATTCAAAAACAGCCCTTACAACATCTACAGAATATAAAAGCACAGCAGTATATTCTTCTATAAGGACTGTTTTTTGGACAGTCCAAAGGTATCAAACCCTCATGAGTGCTGATGGATAAGGAAACTGTCAGTGGAGCCACTGTCAAGGTTACCCCTTGCCCATGTGAAGATATGAGCCTGCTTGTTACTCACAGACTGCCAGGCAAGAACTGCTGAACCTGAGGGAGCTGTTCTTCCAGCAGTACCCACCATCCCTGCATTGGTGAGGTTGAGGAACAGCACAGGGAAACCTGTGCACAGTTATCCCTGCGTTCCTGACCCTGAGCAAATCCTTGGAGGATTGTTGGGAAGGGCACTGCAGACACATTGGCGTGAGAGCAGGCCATGCCAGTGGGATTGCAAAGGACAAGATGAAGCCAATATGTCGTGAAGAGATGCTCTGATTGAAGCGAGAGAAATAAGAGTCCTTCCAAAGCAGGAATCATAGTAGCTAAACGCCTTTTTTTTTTTTTTTTGAATATGAGAAATAGCAATGACTAAAATCAGAGCGTGATACTGCAGAAATGAACATGTTGCAGGGCAGCTGGTATAGCAGGCTCTCCAAAACAAAAAGAGAACGAAATAAAGCCTCAACCCACATTGCAAACATTTCAATATTTTCTCTTTCCCTCTGGAAACGATATGGCTGTGTCATTACTAGGCACATCTCTGGTCTACAGAAGCTGCTAAATGTATGCTGATGTCAGCATGAGTCTTGCCTGCAGTGAAAATGGAGGTTCAGACCAAAATAAACCTGAGAAGCAGTTTGAGAATGAGATAAAGGCTCTGTAGACCTGGGATCGTGTCCTTGAGCTGCCACTCCTGGCTCTGACATGGCAATTGATCTCTGTGTGCATCGTTTCTCTATCTGTGGAATGCAGACAACTGCATTTATTTTTCTAGGTGAAAGCCCATTGGGCTTTTCCAGCTGAATACTGCTATAGAACTATGTGTTTTTAATATACATTTTATTGTAAGAGTTTCAAAACATTGCTGAGGGATGAGAAGGACTCTCGGGGCAAACAATTCTGTCAGTATGTTTTTGGATAGACAAAAAGGTTTGGCAGAGAAATGAAAGTGTTTCTTTCTACTAGTTGTTCATGATGTGAAAATATAAAGCAGAAAGATCTGGGTTTGTGAGGGGCTTCTCCCTCTATATTATGGTTTTATTAGCATAAAAGCATTACTTTGTGGAAGAAGAGGAACTAAGACCCCACCATACTGAAGAGATACACTGAAGTAATTTGTGGCTCTATACAAACTTTGCTAAGACACTGTTTGCAGACGTGAATGTGTGTGGGCCTAGTGAGTTGAAGTTTAGATGCTGGCTTATAGTGTTGACTGAGCATACTTCATTTCTCAATTTCCTAAATAGCATCTTGTTAGAGAAATGCTGGAAATAAATCTGCAGATGTTGGATGTTATAAAAAAGGTCCTTGCAACCGCTGAACTTACTAGCACATCTGTGTTTCCCTTATATAAGCTACTATTTTCAAGGATGCATCGCTTGGCCAGACTCTAGACTTGAACGCAGGATAAGAAATTTTCAATTCAGGAGCGATGCCTTTTGGGTTTTGGCAGGGGTTTATTTTATCTGTATTAATTTTGTTTGTATATTTGTTTGTTTTATTAAGGAGATCAGTATGTTTAACAATACATAAGATCTGAAATAATTTGAGGCATATTTGCTTTAATGCTAGAGCAAAATTGCTCATATTTAAAATTATGATTTGCAGGTTTTGTTAATGTAGATATTTGAATGTTGAAGTTGTGAGGTTCTGTTAAAACCCAGGAAGATAGATAACCATATGGAAGCTTTTGGAAACTCTTCTTGCTGTGTGAACCAAATTTCTGTTGGGCCAGTGTTCACATGGTGCTAAATGAAATAAAAAAGTGCAGAATTTCAGTCTAGAGGTCCATCACAGCAGCTCCTTTCTCTGATTACTCATTTGCTTCTACTTTTAACCACTGAATTTGAGCTTGCAGCTTCCTAAGTTAGCTGGCTCTCCATTGACTGCTCTAGAGGGTGACCATCTGCTTATCTGTTCTGCCTCTATGGATTTTTTTAAAGCAATGCTGATCCCAGAAAATTTGAAAGGGCGGCAGGAAAGATGTCAAAATTCTTCAGTTCCTGAAAGTTTTGTGGGAAAATAAAAATGAGCAGAGGAAAAAGATATTTCTTTCCCCTATGGATAGAAAAGGTTCACTGTCACCTGGTTCTTTATCAAGAGTATCAGTGTGGGAGAAAGATCCTCTAAGTGTCCCAGTTGTGGGTAAAGTTTCAATGATGGTTTGCACCTCATCGAGGGCTTTAGTCAAGACACAGATCTGTAGGAAATTTGGTTTCAGTAATTTCAGGGATGCAACTATTTATTTCCTTGTTGGTGGTTGTGTTTTATTTTATTCCTGCAAGGAAATCTAGGAGCAATAGGACATACAAATTTAAGTGTTTTTTTCAAAATGAAATAGGAATGTCCAGCTTAATGGCTTCATACTTTTTAAAAGATGATTTTTTGACTTCTGAACTCTTGCTTATTTAGACATTGTGGACTTAAAAAGGAAAAATATGTGTAGCCATGTGACAAAGCAAATGCACCAAAGGAGGATTTATTCAGTTTTGAGAAGATCAACAGCAGTGATTCACCCTCTTGGCCRGTCTGGAGTGCAATATGGTCAACTGATTACCCCAGGGAGGAAGAGAAGATGAAAGTCCCACACTGCTGCATGGTCACACAGGGAGCAGCGTCCTGTGCCAGGGTAGCTCCAGCCAGTGCACCCAGTACAAAGAAAACTTCAGCCTTAGCTGTCAGTATTGTTGTTGTAGGGGATTCAAGTCAGGCAATCCAAATGTAGCTTTTAGTGGTTCGGTGAAAGAGAGTGAAAACTTTAGAACAAGAGCACTCACCATCCAGAGACTGAATAAACAAAAGCATATTTAGACAACTGTGTGCTATTCAGCACTTTACATCACGCGAAGAAGAAAGTCCCTCCTCTTTTCAAGCCCCCGCACAAATCTTGCCATAGATTTTTCAGGCTGATCTCAGAGATTTGTTGTTTTCAAAGCTAAAACAACATCAGTTACCAGATCTAGATGAGTTGAAAGGAATTACAATGTCCCTTGTATAACCTGCCATCCTCATCCAGCTTTGAAATCTATGAAAGCAAAGCAAACTATGTAATAAATGTTAGTGTTTGTTCCTGTACCTGCTCAGGTGGTCAATGCTTTGAAAGGATTTACTGATTTACTGGAATTTTTGATCCTTGGAAGGATCAATAGGTTACACTTTTTCTGAGAAACACTCACTGTAGTAAAGTCTGAAGTGGCATTAAGCAGAAAAAAACCCCACTGGCAGATATTACAATTGATAAAACATCTGGTCTGCTTTTTTACTCTTTAAACTAGTTATTTACATTTACATCTTTTGTCTTTCTTACCGATTCCATAGTGAATCTCTTGAAGAAAAACTTGAAAGCCTGGATGCTGAAGATCTCATGTCTCATCTGTCACGACCAGAAACCTACCTGGATGAGGAGAAAAGATCGAATAAATAAAACTGACCAAAGCTATGGAACTGACAAAGTCACTTATTTAAACAGTCAGTTTGAAACAATCTCTGTTAATCCTTCAGTRATGGCAATTTGTTGTACATTATTTAATTACTGTATTTGATATTGTGAATTTCATTGTGATAAACAGATCCATTAGAAATTCCCTGAAAAATTACACCTTGTTAAAAATTGCTACAGGACAGCTTCATTTAGCTGGCTGGGAAAGCTCTCCATCTAACTCAATGTGGCAACCACTCACTCAGCTGCACTGAGTGCAATGCTGGTAACATCGCCTGTCCAAGTTGTCTGACACTTCAAAAGACCCTGTTTTCTGATATAACTTCAGTCTAACCATTCAGGCTGAAAATTTCCATGTCAGGTGTATGCACTAGACTGATTTTTTTGGAAGATGGAGATGAGATTTGAAGGATAAAGAGACTGGGAGCAAGTAGTGTTCTGACGGGGAGTAATGCTGCGTGTAGGGTGTRGGGAGACAGTCATAGCAGGATATGGGTGAGTGGTTTCACAATTTTTCATCAAATTTTTCTGTCATTATATTGCATACTCTTTCCAGTTTAAGACTGGCATTGCTGTGGGGGAAGGAAGGTGCTAGAGATGCTGCAGAGCCTTGAGCAGGTGGGTAGGACTGACACATGCCTTTCACTTTGAGACTTTCTGGGCTGATCTTCRTGTTTGGTCCAAAGGGACAATGTGGAAAAAGATTGACAGGGGCTTGAGGCCAGATATGGGTGCTGGGTAGTAGAATACTACACAGAAGCCTTTGCSATGAGATGGTAAAGCAAGGACAAGCCCTGTGAGACAGAGAGATGTGGACTGAGTAAGCTGGCAGATGGGGGAGGTGACAAGGATGCATACGGATGAGATCGGAGTCAAACAGAGGGGCCAAGGCAGCAGGGGAGTGGGAGGGAGGCCGTTCCCAGATTACACCTTTTGCTTAACCAGCCTACTCACTTTCGTTTGAGCATATCACTTGATTCCTTGATTCCATGAGTAAAAGCAGAAATCCTTCTCTATGAGTCTCTTTTTTTTTAAACCTTCTGTCTGAGAGAAGTCTTGTTACGCCTGTTGACCTATTTCCCCAGAGACTGCTGTAGTTTGTTTATGGGTTTTGTCCTGTTTGTTTTGTGTTTCCAGATATGTCATGTGGGTCTGGAGGTTTTCCAACCCTTAACATTAAAAATAACATAGAATAATCCCTGTCTCCAAGTCATATGAGATTCAATTAAAAATTGCGACATACAAGTTTTTGGATGGGATGTTACTATCTCTCTTTTCCCTTCTGTTTCTGAGCCTTTAGGATACTTTCAAGTGAACTTGTCAAGAGCTCTGTTATTATTAAGAGGGTTAGATATCTCTTTTAGCAGGAGATTTCAGGTTTTTACATACTGGCTGGAAAGGATCTGAGATTTTACCAGGTATGCCACCAGCTTGGCAGCACAGGAGAAATGGTTATGGGCTCTGTTCATAAGGTTATGGGTTATGTTCATAAGGAAGAGGTGTGTCGTTTGATTTGAAGGCAGTTGTGCAAGAGGAGAAGCATCTACCTTAAACCAAGAATATTATGCTTGAATATTGTGTTACATGCAGGAAAAACTTGTTAGRAGAAGGCCTGGGCACTGCACTGTGTTTTTGTGGACTGGGAAAGGCCTCCCATGGCAGACAACCGAGTACCACCATTTTACAACAAASCCATAGCCACCGGCAACCCTGGATCTGACTCAACCCATGATGACMTGTCTGCTGGTTGTTTAATTTCACAGCACACCTCGTCCTTTTAATTATATTATTCATCTCCTTAAGCAAAAAAAATATCACCATCATCATAGGTTTATGTTATTCAAATCAAAGCAAGAAATAGAAAATATATAATGGCTCATTACTTTCGAAACTGGATGCTGACCCAAGTTCACAAGTAACTATGATTGACATTGGACTATTGGACTATGTTTTGAATTGATGGCAATTTATTTTTTATAAGTCTAAAAAGTCACAGAATCTCTTTATGTCTGCTATAACAAGTTACTGAAYATTATTTAATTACTCATTTGCTATAAGCAATGTTATGAGCATTTTTGTTTAGATCTCAGTGGTTTAAAATGATTATATTCCCTTTCTAGGCCTCCCACTCATTTTTGGGCCTCTTAATACAGCAACAATCAGCAAATAAATTAAATATCAAAGAMATCCAGAAAAATATTTATAAAGAAATCAAGTTGGTTGAAATTGTCATCGTTGATTGATGAGAAACAACACAGAGAAGGAAACATACGTGGCTTTCCTAGAGAGAGGAAAGGTGGCCCAGTGATGAATGTGCTTATGTGAGTTCTACACTGACTCAGTGACCTTGAACAATTTATTAGATGGCAGATTCCTGAAGCCTTGTGCCCATTAGAGTGATTTGTCTGTGTAAAGAGTCTTTTGAGGCTAAATACAGATTTTATGAAACTCTTGACCCAAAGACAGTAGTAGAATTTGGACTGTGTCAAGATGGCATTTTGCCTCTGCTTCTCACCCCCCAAAAAAAGAAAACCAASGCTTCCCAACCATCCTTGGCAATGTGAAGATAATGCTACCAGATTTATTCAAAATCCTTATATGTGACAGTATGTGAGTGGGAGCAGGGAGTGAGTATGAAATATAAAAGCCCAGACCAGYGGAAGAACAATGAAAACTGGAGGAATTTGATTGCCTTTTACCGAGGGACACCTACACCTGAAAAGAGAAAGTCTAGTTGGGGCTTAAGCGAGGAGGGGGCCTAACTGAGAACAGGGTGACATTAGTGGCAGCTGGGTGACAACTCAATGCAATACAATAATACAATAGCAGATTCTATTAGTCCTTAGATGAGGAAAGCATTTGTTCTTGTGCCTGATTATAAATACATACCATTATATGGAATTAATTGGTACAATCTAAGTGCTTGACTAATCCTAATGCTTAAGTAGTAAGTATAATGAGTTGAATCCTTGTATTTTTAGGGTTTTAGAACTGGTTGATATGACAGAAAGCCAGTGGATTCTCAGGAAAAGAATATAAAACTTGTCAATATATTGGGTAATAATCAAGAAGAAAATATTTGCAGGGATTTTGCAGAGGAGAGGAAAATATCAGGAAATATTTTTTACATTCTTTAATTACCTGCATATTGCTTAAACTCTGTGTGATTTCGTAAGTCATTTAATGACCTATTTTAGCTTGCTTTTTGATTTGGAGAAAWTTTTTTTCCTTCATAATAGAATATACAACCTAAGTAGCAATAAAATAAATCCATATTTTTCACGTCTAATGACTATTTTAGGGCGAATATTAACGAGCCAGTTTTCTCATATGCCTGAACTGGACTTAGCCTAACTAGAAAAACTCAAACAAGCAAAAGTTAATATTGTTTCTACAGTCACTGATATAACAATAATAGTAGTTGTGCACCACCATGCTGAAAATCAACTCCCTTTATGTCCAAACAATAGTGTGAATCACAGAAATCTGACCTTGATATACAAATGTGATCATGTAGTAATTATAGCTCTTGTGCTTTCTGTATAAACAGACTACTTCATCTGGAAATGCTGTAGGGTGCTGCTTCATTCTGCAATTTGCGGCTAATGACTGAGCAGAAAGCTTTTACATACCAAAAAGCTTTAAAATAAAGCAGGTAGGAAAATCTTATTTCCTGCAAATGAAAAAAGTAAGCTGGTTATTTGAACTGCAGTGGATCAAGTCATTGCTCTATGTTCTGTTGAAAAGCAAATCTTACAAATTTAAAGATTTTCTTCAAAATCACATTTTTCAAGGTATATTAGACGTTTTCATGGGCAAAATACAAATTAAATTACTCAGTCCAAGTGATAACTGACATGTTCTTTAACAACTGTGAGATTAACGAAAATGTCTTTCATTTTGTGCCAAAATCTGCTTGTTCTGTTTGTGTCTGTGTTGTTATCATCCAAACAGGATGTGACAAACATATGTTCTTTGGCTTTGCCCTAATCCGTGATTTGGGTAACACTATTAAGATGTGGTCTAACAAACTTCAGGAAAGCAATTCCGAGGATATTTGTCTGTGGACTCGATTTTAGTGTATCCTAAGCAATAGAAGCTCCTTCCTGACCTCATACATTAGCTGTGTGTGTTTTCAGTGATTCCATAAAAATGTACTACCAAAATATTAATGTCTTGCAGACATGAGCTGAATCCTGAAAGAAAACAATAATGGAAAACTTATTGAATTGTACTAAGCCAGCAGAGAGCCSAGGACTGACCCTGAAGAGCTGAGTGGCATCCTCTCGATGATGAGCACCTACTTATGAGGGTTTCTGAGAATGTCAATTGCTCAGGTTTTTAATCTATTCAGTCATTACAGTGATGAATTTAGAGAATTCTAATTTCTTAATCAAAATTTTGTTTAGTGCCAGAAGTGCTACCAAARTTCCTAAGTGTTACATAAGCAGTATAGACTTTTTTCTCAGGAAAATTTAAAACCTCAAAAAATATCAAGATAGCTTCCTTGAAATAAAATATATTTTTCTTAATTCYATCCTGACTGGCATGCAATGAGTAATGAAAAAAAAAGTAATAAATTGCATTATGTTTCTCTGATTCTTTATAAGTGATACTTGGAATTAGCCATTCCAGTGTTTTGCACGGGATTGATGTCAGGCTGAGAGGGTTATTAATCTTCAGGTCATTACACCAAACTTTTAAATATATTRGCAAAGTATGAGATTTCTTCTATTAATCCTGAAATACCCTTGTGTTTGAATATGTATGGAAATCAACTTGGGAATTCAGACCTTTTCTTGCATGGTACTTTTAGAAATAGTAACTGATTAAAAAAGAACTTAGTTTTAGGAGACGGTTATTACTGTTAGAATGGAAATTAGTTCTCTACCTCATGTGATATAATTGTCATATGATTATGAAATGATCATGGATGGGCTGTGCAAGTGCTATAGAATAGTGGATTGGAATTCATGCTGCAAAACACAATTGTAAGACTCAACAGATTTGTACTATATCCCCACCATAGGATGTTGCAGCACATTGCCAGAGAGGGCCAGAGGACTCAGGGTACTTGTTTGGTCATTTTCTGCAGTCTCATTCAGAGGTGAATTTTCTTTAAGACTCAGATATATGACAAAGATTTGTGTAAGTATTTAGACTGAAGAACTTTCTAGTCTTTGAAGCCTGTCTTTTGTTATTTGTCTGAGGGCTTCAGGATGGTGGTATTGTGAGTTAAATCTCCTTGTATCCACTTAAGAGTGACCTTTTTATCACTTCCAACTATATCCATCAGTTCTTTCTTGGGCTTAGGGAAGAATTTTCATTTTGTGAAGGCAGTAGCTAAACAGAGTGTCTGCTGCCCAGCTTCAGATCTCTCAGTGGAGAGCTTTCACTGATCTTGTCAAGGGTATTTTTATATATTTGATGACAAGGTTGCCATCCACAGTCCGAGATTTTGAGTTACTTATAATCCACTTCTGAAGACTGTGAGGGGCTAGTTACACACAAGAGTGCTTCCCACCTTCCCTGTATGCTTAGTCACTGCTTATTTATTTACTCAGTACATAGTCTATTGCAAAATACCCTGTGCATAGTAYATAGATAATAGATTAATAATAAAATCTGAATGTGACATCAAGCCCTCTTGTCACTGCCCTCACTCGTTCTTGATAGCCACTGCTTGTGGGGTGAATTCAAGATCAACCATTTGCTGGCTGCGTTTTTAGGAAGGAGTCATTATTAAAATTAGAAACTAAACCTGGTGTAGCTGTGTTGAAGATCAGCTTGTCTCTGCATAAAATGTTGGGTGCGTTTGAATTTTCCATGTCCTTCTTATAGCAGCTTTTCTACTCTGTGTTGGCAGCACTCGAGCAAAGCAAGCAGTGCACCTCCTCCTTCCAGCCTTCATTGRTTAGACAGGCACTTATGAGGTCATGCATCGTCCTCGTCCCAGTGTCTGAACACCTCACAGAAGTTAATATATTTCATATATATTTGTAGGATGGCTACAGCAGACTGAACACAAGACCGTCAGGCTTCTTTTTGTGACAACCTCTCTTGTCCTGGTACAGCTCTGCCCTTCACAATGCTGTGTTTGTCATGCCTTCCTCTTCAACGTGTGCCAAGTAGTACCACTCTTCTACTTAACAAGCCTTGTGAAAATGTAATTTATTTTGGCTCAGTAATACTTCTAGCCATCCTGTCCTTCAGCAGAGTGCAGAAGTATCAAAGCATCTGTACAGAATTTCCCAAACTATAAGGCACATAGAAACCTCAATACAGGAAAAGGAAGATGTTCCTTCTTTTGTTCTTCATGTCTGTGTCCACCTATACAGTGAGTCATGCCCAGATCCATGTGCATAGATCTTTTTCTCTTTGAAATCATATGTACTCTCTACATAGAAAAATGAGATTAACTCAGAAATCAGTGACAGAACAGAGCCTTTACAACTGGACCAAACTCAGTCCATGTAAATGGGATTCTTTACCTCCACTYTAGTGAGCTCTGACTCAACTTTTAGACTGTAAAAGTGGGATGTATCTGACGATGTGTCTTTGCCTGGGCTGTTCACTCCAGACTCCCTTCATTGTGACTGATGATACGGTCAACACAGACAACTGAAAGAAGGTTGGACTCACCTCATCCTACAAAAGTAGAAGTTTAGAACAGAGACATTGAAGTAGATGTCTACAAAGTCAGATGAATCACAGCCTAAAGTGCTTTCATTCTACTGACTAAAAGAGAGAGAGTAGGGTGCTGAGGCCAGAGGTAAACACCTACCCCGAAGATGCTGCATGACCTAAGGACCATTGCAGCAGGGCCTCCTTATTTCTGCCTGAACCATACCAAGAGAAGGTATGAGACTGTACCTCTAATTCTACAGTCAATAAGAGACATCAGGAGGAAGAAAACAAATTAGAAAAAAACCCCCAACCTTTCAATGGAAAACAACAGAAAAAAAATAGCTATTGATGCTGACATTTTCCAGTGGCAATCTAATGGGAAGTTGTACTGATCTTTAGGATTTTCTTTGATAGAAGATACACAAAAAACCCACAATAAAACTATATGTTGTAATGTTTTATTTTTTTACCAAGGGAATGGTGCATCTGAAAAATAACTTCTTTTTTCAGTTTCATTTGTATAAGTTTCCTGTTCAAGCTCGTGTAACAGTACTTGGGCTGCCTGTCTTGGTGGCAGCATGAATTTATACTGAGACAGAAGTAATCAAATCATATCATTTTCAAGAAGGGAAAGCATTGAGACAGAGTGTCTCCAGGCCCTGAGGGTAGTTAAAAATGCAGAATAAATCACACACTATATTCTCTAAACAGTTCTGTTATTTAATAAATCATGTAATAAAATAATTAATTTTATTGGTGCATTAATTAGTTGAACTGGCTAATGAGTTGCTGATATCTCTGCAAGTGACAGTGAGATGACTATTTTGGATCCACTCAGATGGGGTTGGCTCATGTTATAGAAAGTAAAGATATGCTTGGAGGGAATCTTCTGCCCTTCTGCAGCTGTGGAGCTGAGCTGCCTGCTCAATGAATGCTTACCAAGTTGCAGTGTTAGAAAAAGAGAAGAAAGAAGGAGAGAAGGAAGGAAGGAAGGAATATAGAAAGTAAAGATATGCTTGGAGGGAATCTTCTGCCCTTCTGCAGCTGTGGAGCTGAGCTGCCTGCTCAATGAATGCTTACCAAGTTGCAGTGTTAGAAAAAGAGAAGAAAGAAGGAGAGAAGGAAGGAAGGAAGGAAGGAAGGAAGGAAGGAAGGAAGGAAGGAAGGAAGGAAGAAAGAAAGAAAGAAGGAAAGAAGCAAGCAACTATTTCAAGGGGCAATTATCTAAATGAGCTGGAGAAACCTGGGATGACTAAGACCCCAATCTCTAGAGAATTTGCTCTGAGCACTTTGATGAATTTTAAAATGGTATTGCATTTTAGATTTTAATAATGTAGCCTTTCTCCTCTTCTTCTGGCTTTAGGCAACTGTTGTTAAGTCCATTTTTCACAAAAGCCTAARGAGCACGAGTTAATAAGGCCAAGTCACTAACCCCAGCACTGCAGATTTTCCAGGTTGCAGAGAGCAGGCAAGAAGGGAGGTGTGTGCATTACTTTCAGCATTGCACCCACCAAGGAGGGCCTTTTGATCTGTTGTATTATGGGTCTGTTTCACTTTCAGTTCAGCAAATTAATTAAAGGGGAAAGAATTTTCAGTATCTCTAGCACGATCAGTGACAATTTTTGCAGCTTTGGTTTCCTGCTTCTGATATATTAATGAACTGGCTCTGGTTCTTGACAAGCAAGAGATCTCTCTGATTAGAAAAAACCACCAGCACCAATGGGAAATGTCAGTCCCCGTCACTGGTTTACAGTTTTAAGTGGGGTTCTTTGGTGAGCGGTGCTTGAAGTGCAAATGTTCTGTTGCTTGAGGTTGGAGTCACAAGCAAATCTGGCACTGAAACACCAAGTTGAGGGTAGGTTTAGAGTGCCTTAGTCCCTGGGAAAATTCCGAAGCTTGAGTCAACAGCCAACATGTCTCTTTAACCAACATCTGGAAGGCTGGACACTTGAAACTGGGTTAACAGGAGAAGAGGCAGTAAGAAGGAGGCACCTAAACCACCTAACAGGGAACATGAGAGGTGCAGCTGGGCTTTGAGCACAACCTTGGAGAACTCGGGGGTGTCAGTCTCTGCAGCAGACCTGTAATCAGGAATCTGCCCCTGGACATGGGAACTGAAGTCAGCCCTCCTTATCTTGTAAGAATATGATGCCCTGTGTAACACCTGAGAAGTTTGTGGCATCATGGGTTGTGGAGGCTCCGTGTTCAATCCTCTCCACTGCCTGAGTGGGACCAGAATTTCCAGCCAGTGTCTGTCCTCTCCCACAAGCCCCTAAGACCACTCTGCAATGCCTAGAAATTGTTAGTAGGTACAAAACAATCAAGTTAAATCTTCCTTTGTGAAAAACAAAACCAACACCATAGAGCCCTGTGAATATATCTCAGATTTTTTTCCAGGGAACATCTGATCCAATTTAATTCAGTAAGTCCCTTTGCAGCCATTAATCTCCAGCCAAATTTTGTTTTTTATTTTATTGCACATTATGATTTACTGCACAGCTCTCTGTTCATTATTACTTAGAGAAGCAGTTGTTCAGATCCTCTTTCTCTTGATCTCCTGATTAGGAAAATACTGCACAGATGTGAACAGTAGTAAACTATTACTCCTGTGAGAGAGCTCTTCCCCAATTAAACATAGTGTCTGCAAGGGAAGTTATGAACTTGMAAAGAGTTTCTGCTTCTAAGAAAGACTTAACAGCACAAATGAGGCCAGCTTTCCTTACATCAGATCTGCTGTTTGCTGCAAAAAACAGTGAAGTAACTGACAAAATTAATATTGCACAAATATCCTGTGAGGGCTTGAAAATGTTGAAATACCACATATATATCCTTCAGTACTTAGAAGAACATGATCTGCCCAGCACATTCCAGAATGAACCTTTTTTCTTTCTGGGAAACCAATATCTTGTTTGTTTCTGTCATGCAGAAGAAAGGATGAAGCAGAAACATATTTTCTCTTGATAACTACTGTCAAAACCAGAGGGTGTTGTCAGTGTTCAGACAGATGCTGCCTGGTCACTGTGGTCTTCCTCCTTCCTTGTGTTCTATCTGTGGGAACAAGAGCAGAGCCCACTGCAGTTTGCTTCTGGAGTAGGAGCTGGCTGATACTGCTCCATTCTGGTGTTCATGACCACCACTCATCTCCTGCTAAACCTGGTAACCTCATATATGTTGCAGGTGGCTGGAGGTGCTAAGGGGCAAAAGCATAACTTGTCCTTTCTGGGCATCCCAGTTTCGCTCCCATCTAAGTTCCCATTCTGAAGGGAGCCCAGTGTCTTTCCAGAAACTCAAATTGACTTGTCTTCAGCATCCTGGCCCAGCTGATGATTTCTATTTATAACAGGCCTTGAATTGTAAAAGCAAATTCTGCAGCTCAGGATGGAGTTACATTATCTTGCACTGGAAAACTCCAGAGGAAGTGCTGAAGTCTTGTCTAGCAAAACCCTAATTAGCGGACTGAAATAACCGACCTCACTTTTAAAAGGACATTGAAATAATCCATCCAGGATTTTGTTACAAGCTAAAGTTCTGAAATTTAGGCAACCAGCTTTTGAAAATTACTGCTTTTACCTCCAATGAAAATTAAGCTTTTACCTCCAATGGCCAGCTTTAGCAAACAGGATCCTCTCAAAACATTGCAGCTGTACTAGCAACCAGCAGTAGTATGGAAGCAATACTGGTGTCAGGACGTTATTATCTCCAGGAAACACTTTTTGCATTAACATGGTGGTTTAATGGCCCGTGATATTGCAAGAAGGTATTTCTCCCAAGGAGAGAGAATTTAAGAACTGGGACAAATAACAACAGGTGTCTTTCATTGAACCATTGGCGCTTCTAAAGCCACATTGGCACACGCAGATTTGTGTGAACACCAAGAGGATTTGGGAGCTCTGAAACCCCATATGGGCAGCCTGCAGGGGAAAATGCTGTGGAAGCTTTTCTCCTGGGTTGTGGTGAGCACAGCGTTGCACTCCTGTGGAAATTCTCTTTTGGTCTCACTGTAGTTGTTGCTTTTCCCTTGGGGAGGAAGTAGAAGTTTCAAATAGTATTTATTTCTTCTAACATTCTCCCTGATTTTACAAATTGTATAGGAGCTCTTGAGACCTCTGTTCCTCCATCTGSTTTTGTTGATGGGGGGGGTCAAAGTCTTGGGGAGTCACATCAAAAGACAGTGCAATTGCCTCAGTCTTGCTTGTAGTGAGAGCAGCGTTCTCAGTGACTGCAGTGTTCTCAGTAATACGTTATTTAAATGGAGTTTAAATAATACGAATTTTCATTATATAAGTTACTTTTTTTCTCCCAGGATGTAAATCACAACACAAATAAGGTTCCCTTAATTGATAAGGTGTCTTTCAGCACCAGCATCATGAAAAAGTGTTGCCTGAGAATTCTTGTTTTCCTTAGGGTCAGGCTAAATCTAGTCTTACTGGTTGAGGTTGTGTTCCCTCTTGTGCCTGATCTGTCTAATGGTGTAAATCTATGGTAGGAGTTTACTTGTAAATCTGACCCTCTTGCTCAAGCTGTAGCTRTTGGAGGACTTTGCTTAGGACACTGCTGATGTGACTCACAGGACATGGCCGTATTGCAGATCCCAGACTTGAGAAAGATGTACACGTGTCAGCCACTTCTGGCTGTCTGGGAAACCAAAACATCTTAAAATGGGCAGATTTAGTGTTGGAAGTGATCATTGAGGGAAATAAGCTTCTGGCTGAAGAGGAACCTTCCAGCCAGGCTGTTCTCTGTGCTCGAAGGCAGTGGAGGGGACAAAGTGTAGGAGTTTATGAAATACCCTGTGCAGACATGTATATACCACCCTATAGGGGAAATGGCCTAATTACTGTTCTGAGCTTCCAAGGAACTCTGGGAAGAAAAACATAAATCTCAACCATCAGGAGACTTCTGTAATTCAGACCAGGTGTCAGGTAGGCTGTTGAATGGCTCCAGCACAACATGACTTACAATCACCTTTTTATCCTTGTTCCTGTGCTACTGACACCCTTTAAGTCTAATATTCTCAATAGTAAGGAAATTTGTTTCCATTGAGGCAAATCCCATTTGTCTGGGTAGTGAGAATAAATACCAGCTGTAGATCATCTTGGATAGTAGATTTTTAACCCCATCCTGGTCAATACAGAAATATGAGAGATCCTTCTCAACCACAGCTTCATAAACACAGAAAATAAAAATGACAAAGTTTAAATGACCTGTGAGATCTGGGATTCTGGCTAGGACCTATCTTACCATTGATTAAATCTGGAATCAGATTAATTTAGGACAAATATAACATCAGAATTATACCCTGCTGGTTGATAATAATTCAAAAGCTCTATGCTTCATGTAGAATTATGGTACCCGTTAGTTTTAAATACCTTAATTATTTTAAAATATCTTCAGAAATTATTCTACCGAGGTAGAGATCCTCTTTGTTCATGAATGTAGATAACTACTGAATTGTAGGAATTTCTGATCCTGACAAGCTTTGCTAAGTACTCAGCTACTAATTATGAGCAGGAATAAAAGGACACCTGCTGAAATAATTATTAAAGATGTGCAACTACAACCTGTCTCTTATCGGATGGATGGAGCCAGTATCCTACATCAGCAGAGAATGCAGTCTTACACATTTTATGACAAATAAACCATTATGCAAATGGTTACATCAGTAAGCATATTCATTTTTGTGAATATTGAACTGCTTGGATTTTAATGCGGAAGGAAAGTAGCAATATAGTTCCATACTAAATTAGTTAAAGAAAGTATTAGAGTTCCATGGTACTGGCATAGATGTTATTTATTCACAAATAAATCTGGAATATTTCTACAAAATTCAGTTTTTAGCACTACTATGAATCAGGTAGGAAACTAGGRTTGTATCCTTACATTAGTAATGATTTAATAACTGTAAATTCAGGACAAAATTCCTTCCATGGCTTTGTCTACCCATTATTGTCTAACAATCTCTTGTACCTACAAAAGCCTTTTTTAAATGGATGTCTAAAATGTGTATTAGTTTAAGTAGGAAAAAGCCTACAAAGCCATGTTGCAAATATCTGCAGGACAAGTACATCCTAAGCATGAGATCTGACTCAGAAAATCCTCCAGATGAGACCCTGGAAAGCTTGGGCCATAATCTGTAATGGAAATACCACTACATGTCCTCCCTGTTCAACTCTTGCACGCTGCATGTGTCAGCCACTGCTGGAGACAAGATCCTGAAGGTTTGGCTCAAGATGGTTTTATGTTCCTATGTAGAATCATAGCACTGTGCTAAGGACTTGAATCTGAGTACTGTAAGCCTTGTTCTGGTGCCTGAAACATCCTGCTTCCTCTCTGTCTGGTAGTTCCAGCCAGGACAAAATTGCTCTCTCTGCACTTGGCCAGCTGCTATAGTAAGGACATGCAGCTGTGCCAGCCTTGGCAGGGGACATCTCCCTCTTCTTGCCCTAGTAGTTCTGAGGAGTACATCAACCGTCTGCCCCGTATGTGCTCCCTTCTGGCTGCTGAAGAGACGAACAAAAGGAAAGTGGAATCCAGCCATGCTGCTCCGGGGAGTGCCATGCAGTGACTTGCCTGTGGTCACACCATAATTCAGTGCCAGAAGGTGGCAATCCCAGGCATGTCATTCAGCCACTAAGAGCCAATTTCTTTTCTCCCCAGACTGGACAACAGATATGAAGGAATGTGTGGGGTTGCAGGTCCTCCCAGGACCCAGGGGCACAGCTCGATTTCTAACTGCAATCCCATCCCACCCAGACTTGGCAAGGCCTTATTTGCCCTTTCTCCAGATCAGGTTAAATTTTCAGCCTTCAGGCCATGCTTCATAAGTTATTTGCTTTCAGAGATTGGGGGCTGTTCTGGCGGTTGTACAGATATGGTATTTTTGCCTGCTGAATTACAAGTGAGGCTTGTACCTGGGTGAAGAAGATTAATTGCACTTTTTATTTACACAATTAACACTTAGGAGTGTGTAGCCAAGGAGAAGCTCCCCTAACCATGGACTGAAGATGCACTGGATCGTATGGCAATTAAAAACCCATGACCTTAGGGAGCCGCAAACTACTTGCAGAATGTCTCACAGACATGTCCCATGGGGAAATGTTGCAATCTTCAGTTTTACTGGCTTCTTTAAGCCCCAGATTCTTTAAAACTGGGTGTTAGCATAGCCCCACAGCTCTGGAATAACAAGAACCGAGGCACCATGCAGGTGTTGGGACCTTTACCCCCACAAAAAAACCTGCTCATCTTGTTCGCACACCTCCTCTCTGCAGTCTTTCCTCCCTGACCAACAAATTCAGGTTTGAGGGATGGAAGAGCTCTAATGAGGCATTTTACCACCCCAAACAGGTGTTCCTTGCCCTCTCCCACAGAGCCTGGCTCTCCAACCCCACACTACCCACCTCTCGCCCCTTCCCCCAGGGATCATGCAGCAGTCTCAGACACTTTCAGCTTCACAGCAAAGCTTCTCCAATTTCTTTGTTATTTTCCCTTGGACTTTATTTATGAAAGTGGTGTGCCAGAACACTGTCCCCCTCATTGCCACCTCTTTTTCTCTCTCTTTTGTTTCCCATCGGGTGTTTTGCTCTGACACACCAAGACACAAAACATGAGGTGGGAACTTCTGGCCTTGGCTGTAGAGCACTGTCAAGAGGAGAAGTTCCTAGACATAAAATCGGCTTTTTCCCCTCTCTTCACGGGACCTTGCTGTGGGATGTTCAGGGCTTCCTGCCGCAGCCCCCAGGGTGGCCTGCAGCCCCCAGCCAGGGCTTTGCTCTCTCTGACACAATTACAGTCTGCAAATGTTTAAAGGCAGTTTCTTTTGAGTTAGCCACATGCTTCAAATTGTTATGTGGTTAACCACTGAGAACAAACCCCCACACAAATACCTACGGATCAACTTGCTCAAGCCAGGGTGGTAGCGATGGGAGCAGAAGGGGAGGGGGAAACTTCCTCATTGTACTTTTGAAGAGAAGAAAATAGAGTTGTCTTTTGACTTCCCCAAACTGCCGGCAGCCACCGCGTCACAGTGCGTGCTGGGTGATGCCGTTTGCAGGTTTGTTTGCTGATGAAAGGAGCCTTGTTCAGCAGCCGTGGCCATGCACACCACGGGCCACCTCCTCCACTGGTGTAAATCAGCTCGTCTGCTGAATAGGAACTGAAAATGCAACCACCCTCTCCCTGCATGATGTGCAAGCGCCAAGCTGGGGGAAGACTTCTGCGCTTTGACATTGCCCTATCCCATGTCCCTTAACTCTTATAAAAGCTGAATACTTTTCTGCTGACTCACAGAGACAGATGGATTTTGTTAACTGCAGTCGAGATAGAGGAAGATACACTAAAAGCATCACTTGGCAGGGCTRAACCCAGCTTTGGGGTCCAGGGGTGACTGAGCAAGGAGCTTGACATCTCTCCCTGTTCAGCATGGATGGATCTTGGCTCCTGGGTGCCACATGGGAGGAGTGCTGTGTGGTCTAGGCTGAGCCCTGCAGCTAACCAGTGTCTGAAATAATGACCCATGTTGTTGTTCGCTCCCCTTCCTTGTGCCCTCTCTGGAGATCTGCAGCTCCCCAAAGCCCAAGGAAGAGACTTGGAGCCAACAGCAACGAAAAAAGAAATACCCCAAAACAAGCACAGAACTCAAATCCCCTCAGTAATTCCATTGCATCTGCTTAAATCTTCTTAAATTACAGAGGATTTTAGTGAAGTAAATTAACTTCTCTTTGTTTGTGTTTCTTTGTATTTTTGAAAACTATGAAGCTTATGAGCAGCAAATTGTCTTACAAACTCTATCCTAAATGGGGACAATTTCCAAACAAGACTAGTAGTGCTGTTCGTGTAGTCCTCCTGAGAGTGGACCCAAGTGGAGACAGAGAGAATTATTTTGCCATGGACCAACTTTAAGATCCRTCTTAACTTTATTTTTATTTATAAAATGGCAGATTAAAGGCTCACAATGTGGCTAAGGTAATCTTTAGGGAAAGCTGCAATCCAAATGTAAGCTACTTTCTCATGTGTGAAACAAAATTGAATCCTTTGCTTTTTGAGGAAAACTGCATGAAAAGAAGGGGTTAAAAACTTTGAATGAGGAGGACATTTTTGGTGAAAGTGGTTTAGTTTCTCTGGTCCATTTACGACCTGAGCAGTGAAACATCACTGTGTGTATGAAGTTAGCTCTGCAGGACTCTGTACCTGTCAAAATTGTTTATCCATACTTGCCAACAACAGCAGGAAAGGCAGGAGGACTGGCAGTCGTGATGGTGAGTGAGTTGGACACATGGAGTGAGGACGCATGAGTCGAACCACCTCACTGATGCAGAAAAGGAAAATGAGTGAGGGAAAGAACACTAAAGGATGAAGTGTCTGATCTTAGAGAGCTTAATGGTGTGGTTGGTTAAAAAAAAAAAAAGAATTTGCAGAATTTCTTCATGGGCAACTGAGTAGGTAGGTCTCAGTGGCCAGTTAGTCCTCATGCTGCTGAAGGTTCAGGACTAAATGCCAGCAGAATAAACTAGTGGGGGGCATTGGCACTTTAACATTATCAGCCATGGGTAGCTGATTGGGAATGTTGTACTTAGATAATTGAAAACTAATGTGATAATCACTTATTAAGGAATTATTAAGGAACTACATAGTGCTTAGTAAAGTTATATGAAAAGATACAAAAAATTCTCAGTCTAAATCAAACAGAACCTTAATCCTATGTGAGGGCTATCAAGTAAAAAAAACCAAAAAACAGGGGGGCGGGCAGAGACTTCACGTTTATAAAAAGAAACTCGTACACAATGAGCTGAAGGTTGTGCTTCTGTACTTCCTGCTCTGGGTGTGAGCAGAAGAGGAAATACCAAAATACCACCAGAAAAACTATTCCCACAAAATTCCTTCCTAACCTGGCTGAAACCAGGAAAGTTCTGACAGCCCTACAAAAACCCCAACTGAACCATTCCCAAGGATCTTGCTCATAGGAAAGCCAACGAAATTTCCAAAGCTAGGAGGTTTGGTAGACCTAGATGAGTCTTTATATTTCCTCTAAATCCTCATCTGTTTTTTCTGCAGTTCATGGATAAATAGTAACATTTGACTCTTCTGCCAGTTTTGAGAGGAGCACATTTCTGCTACAGCCAGTTTGGTCACATCCATGACCACAGACCACCAAATTGCATGTTAACTGCAAGGCAGGACACCACGGCCCAGTTTAACTCACATGAGGGGTTCCATGGCCCCTCTTACATTTTTTGACAGTCAACCCACTACAATGAGAATACGACCTACATACACAGCAAGAACTGACCTTTCAATGAGTAAAATGCCACCAGTTTCAGTGTTGCCCCATGTTAATAATTAAAACTGAATTCCCGAAGGCTCCCAGGCAGACAAGACATGAGTTTGGTCTGGCTGCTCTAGCAAACCTTACACTTGCAGCAAAGAAAACCTTGAAGATGAGCAGCAGGATCACATTCAAGGAGTTGTACAGAAAGCTGACACACCAGGTAATTGGTTTAAAACCTCAACTCTGGAAGCTTGGCAAAGAACTTGGAAAATGGTTCTTTCCCTTTATTGGTATAAAAAAGAAAGTATTCTGTCCTACCAACTCCCCAAAATTTAAATATTAAAGTCTTGTTTGACATGCAGTATTGTACACTAGAATTCAGGACTTGTTCAGTAGTCTTAAGAGAAATCAGAGCTAAAGTAAAATTACTATAAAAAGCTGGTTTTCCTATAGATGTTTCCTCACATCTACGCAATTCCTGAATCAAGTTTTTCCCCTACGATTAGAGAATCAAATCCTGGACTGGCTCCAATGAGCAGCTCAGGAATGTTCAGCACAACCACAGCCTCCAGCCATGGGACAGAACAAAAGTTGCAGCAGGGATGATGCTTTGTCTTCCACAACTTACTCCAGCAACACTTACATGGATGCCAATAATGAAATCTGCTTCAAAGAGGCCTGAAAAGAAGATTTTTTCTTTTCAGTTCTGAATCATGGATTTTGAGACTGGTCAACTCATTGCATTTGTGACTGTGGTTTAACTAAAACCACCTAAGGCTGATAATGTCATCATGAACTCTCACATCCAAAAAATGAGGCTAAAACCTTAGCTAAGCCCCATGTCTGAATGCAGCTTTCCAGTTCATTCAGAGCAGCATAGCACTCAGCATTTTCCCTCCAACAACAGAAAGCCCCTTTCTGGCCTCCCGGAACATTGCTGTGTGGAATACACTGTCACTCCTACTGCAAACTTATTTAAGAGACAATAGGRCAAATAGTTGGCACACAGATTCTTCTTAAAACTGAAATCTAGATCAACAATAAAATGTAAAAGGCCAAGGAAACATGCAAAGACACTCAGAAAATGCTAATTTTTCTTTTAAGATTAATTTTCACTGAGAGTGAGACATTGCAATTTACAATGTGGGCCCCATTCTGCAAGTCCTTTCTTACATGAGCTCTTTTTAAAGTCACTGAGGTTGTTTACGTGAGTAAAAGTTGCTTACATGAGAAAGGACTCACAGAATCTGGCCTTACACATTTTGCTACAAAGTTTACCTAGACATTATCTGGGCTGTGGAGCAGTGCGTGTATTTTTAGGAACGAAAAATGGACTTCAGTTGTTTTTTTTGGAAAAAGTTCTGACTTCAGCTTCACCCATCTGCTTTTTGCAGTTTGCTCCGCAGCCACATTGAATGGACGGGCTCAGCCTTTGTCCCTGACTCTGAGCTGCTCCTTACCAGCCACGCTCAGCCCCGACACGCTGTAACTCACCAGGACGTGTGCAGTCTGAATTCCCATTCCAGATTTGGTCCTCAAGCCTAAGGCCATTATTCCATCTCAAAATAAAACATATTCTCCCATGGGCAGCTGAAAAAGAGCATATTTCTTCAGGTTTTCTTGCCACAAAAATGATGAAATAAGGTGAAATAAAATAATAATAATAAAAAGGAAATCCAATGTACGGCAATCCTCAGAGTTCTGGAGTCTAAAAGTGTTGATCAGCATCCATAAATGTCCTGACCGGTGAGGAGACACAGGCACTACAACTGGAAAAAGAGCAGGAAGGAAAACCTACCATGTGAGCAAAGTTAAAAAAAAAAGGGGGGGGGGGGGGGGAGAGAGAGAAAGAAAGGTCTGCTCAGTGGACAGCACTTGGGCTGATAGCAGGGATTTCAGGAAATCCAAACACTCAGACAGGAAATCTGAACACTGGATAAACATGCCATAATCTCCACAGATACAGTTAACGTGCAGCGTCCCCGTTAACCCATTGCCTGCCCATGGCCGAGCCTGAAATCAGATCTGCGATGTGAGACGCCTGGAAACACAAGCTGCCCGGGGGGCTCCACAGCCTGAGCGCTCAGAAGTCTGAGCTGCAGCCCTGCCTTCAGCCCTACCCTTTCCTTTTTTAACTCCACTGATTTCTACAGAGTGATGCTTTAATTGAAAAGTGCATAATTTTCCTCCTCTGATAAGGAGATGCACCCTGAGTCCTGTAGCAGCTGAGCAACCTGCCTGGACTCGTGTGTGCCACTGACTGTGGCTACCTGGCAGACCTGAATTAGTTTTTTCCACTTCTCTTTTGCGGTAATACAAGATTTGTATGGCTGGCTGTGGGGAATTTGCAGRGTGCCAGTGATGGTTTACTCCGGGCTGGTGCAGTGGGGACACATATCACCACACCCCACACCCCACACATCCCCCGTAGAAATTATAGGGAGAGACTACTTAAAGGGAGTCTGGAAACTCCCTTTTTATCATTTTGTCAAGGAATTTAGTTCCATGGCAGAGAGGCTGGAACTAGATGATCTCTAAGGTCCCTTCCAACCCAAACCATTCTGTGATTCTATGAATTGAGGAACAAACTCTGCAGTTCCTAGTAAAATTAGAATGCAGCCAGTTTGGTTGGTTGTTTTTGGCATATCGACTTTGCTCTTAGTGTCTTGTGGTTCACTTGCCATCATTTAAAATACCACTTTTTCTTTTTAGGCTTCCTAATTTATTTCTATGATCCACCTTGGTTACACTATTAATATAAAGCTCTTAGCTAGTTAGCAAAGCAAGTAGAAGCAATAATATTTCATAAAGCTGACCCCTTGCTCCCATAGATGTAATTAATAAAGTGCAGTTTACATGAAAGTTGCCAAATTTAAATTCATAGGATTAAGAGCACACACACACACAATTAAGCCCCTGCATGTTTGCAGGATGGGGACTTCACTGTGTTTTCTGGAGGAGGACAATTGCAGGCTTCTCTGCTTTTCGGAGGTTATGAACTCCTAAGGCAAAGGCCCACTTCCAAAAATGCTTCTTCTCTCTGAAAATTGACTTTTTGGGAAGTCCTACCTAAAGCATGTTAGAAAGAAAACATCATGTCTTCAGATTTTCTGGTTCTCCAAGGACTTCATAGAAGTAAAAAAAAAAAAAAAAGGTTAAAAATTAGTGCCTTGAATTTGACTTGCTGGTGGAAGTAATTAGACAGGAGGTAATATCCACCGACTGGTGCCCTCGCTTAAGGCATTGRCAATTATCTGATCTGAAATGGCCTTAGTCTAAGTCCCACATGCAATATTAACCTGTATCATTATATTAAAGTCCCTGCTAGGAACAAAACAGGAGCACTGCAGGAAAAGGCTTCCTTCAGCACTTTCTACTACTTACTGTATATTTCTGCTTATTATTTTAAAGACAGAAGCTCTGGCAAACCAATATCGGTTATAGCATTCCCTGGAAGTGGCTAGGCTTGGACATCATGCCTGCTCTATGGAGTTAGGTTGTGTTGGCCAGGTGACACTGCAGGGAGCCTGGCAGCAGAACTGGGGTGGAAAATGGGGCTTTGGGGGCATCCCTTCCTCAGGAACTCTCCTCTATTCTCCAGCCTAATTCTGACTCAGAAAATATCTTTCAAGTTGGGTCCTCATGTTCCCAGTCATTCTCCTACTACTTTTCAGGAAGCCTGAGGCTGGTGATGGAGATCGGTCCCTGCGAGCATGGTCGGAGCACTGGTGGCTGCATCTGTGCAAAGAGCTGGTAGAACAAATGCCTGACTTTAGAGGCATGAAGTCATTGGCCTTGCCTACCACGTGCTGCATGAAACAAGGACCAAATGGTTGCTTGATGATGTCAGGAGGGAACTGGTGGAAAAACAGGGAAAAATTAAAACATGTCAGGGTTGAACATTTTTTCTTTTTTTTCTTGTTCCATGTGCTTTGCCAGTGAGCTGTTTCAGTTATTCACTTTTTTCCGTAGAAGTTCTTCTGTTGTCACGGTATTTTTCACCTTCTCTTTCTTGTATTTTCCCCTTAGTGCCACTCTTTCCAGTAGCAAAAGGAAAGGAAAAAATAGAGAAAAGGAGTAAAGTGAAGCCTTTTCTTTTCAGCATAACTGGGAAAAAAAAAAGAGAGAAAATAAACATAAACCTTCAAAATACTCATTTTGGCAAAAAAAAGAGTGCCTTTTAAGATTGAGAGACTTTTCATTTGAAAACATTCAAGCAGCTCTACAAAAAAAAGGAGCTGGGGGAAGTGGGATATAATTTATTACCACTAACATCTGCTGTAAATCAGTTAGAGGTAGGCAAACATTCCCTACCAGGGCAGAGTTAGGTCAAGGTGAGAGGGGATAAAGCAATAATTAAAAAGACCAGCATCTTCCAGCTACCTTCAATAGGCTGTAAGCAGAAGAGCAAGTGCTTGCTGCAAAACTGGGGGTTTGTCTAGAAAAATTTCAAAGGAGGGGGGGGAAATAATTTATATTCAATGGAAAACTATCAGTTTATAATAYATCTCTAACTATTTCCATACAGAACCATAAAAAGTATTATACTTTTCTGGTTTCTAGTTAAAAAAACAAGTTGAAAAAAAGGTTATGCTTACTCTGAAAAGTTTAATTTTTTGAAAAATTTCTTTTGGAAACCTCTACAGAAAGGTGTTATTGTCAGTCTTGGTAAAAGGGAGAACAGGGATAGTAGGCAAAATAATGAAGCTGACAATAATAAACTATACAGAAACATTTCAGCAGAAACGCGGTAGAGAGAAATCTTCAAACTTAGGCAAGCAGAGTTATGGAAGCTAAAGAGTGGATAAAGATTCCTGAAAGGGCACAGCAGCTGCAAAAAATCTCCTATCACCTGRGAAAAAAAAGCCAGTGGCCTTACTCAGTGCAGATGTGAAGATGGTTGCTTTTAAATTGGGAAAAAACCCTCTACCACATCCACTCTTGATGTACTGACAGCAGCCAAGCTTTCTGATCGCTTGCRCTATATCCCCAGGATGTAACTTTGTGGATTCCTAGAGCTGATAACTCAATTCTCACTTCTTCCACAAAGACCTCTATGGCTACTAAATTAAGACAAATCAGTTCATTAAAGATTAAAAGGGTTTAGCTATGTATGTGAAAGATAAGGCACATGAAATCATTATTGAGATCATGAACAAAATGCTTGAGAAAGTTATCATCAACCTATGAGGCCCCAAGCTCTGTTATTTTTCATGTTTCGATGACAAGCCTTATCATTATAACAGTTGGAAAATAGAATTTTTTTTCATTATAGATTTGAAACAAAGATYAGTTCTTTAATTTTCACTGCCTTCCTTATTGGATTTGGAGAAGATTTCAACAGAATAATTAAAACATTTAGAGAAAGAAATTGTGGGTCCCAGTTTTGTCATTCTCCACCCTTCAGTCACCCAGAGGCTTTACATCCTGGAAAAAAATGATTTGATATATTCACATGAAACTAATTTACTTTGCCTGTAGAGCATGGCCAGCCCTGTGGCTCAGCCGTCCCAGACTCCTCGCTCTGTAGCTACCAGAAACTGGATGCCAGAGAAATACTGTGACACACTGAAATAGTTCCCCAATCACACTGCGAGTCTATCTGGATGTACAACAGCATATGCTAAAACTTAGCAAACATTCAAGAAAATTAGTAGAAAACACTATCCAAAAGGATTTCATAAACACTGACACAACTTACCATAACCTATAAACACTATTTTTCTTGCAAAACTTCAGTAATTAACTTGTTTAGAGATTTCTTGCTGTGCTACAAAACATATCTCTTTGTGCACTGGCTTTCAATTTTAACATTTGCTTGGAGATCCCTGCCACTTTTATTACTAGTCCTGCTCCTTCTTAAATGAGCAGCCAAGGAGGTTTACTTTTGAGATCAGCATCCCTGCTGGCAATGTTGCACTAGGAAAAGCACCAAGCCCCCTCCATCCAGCAGCAAGCCATGTGCTCCTACATTACACAAGAAACATTGCCACTTTCCCCACTGTTCATTCAGTGAAATACAGCAGAAGCTGTGTTCTAACAGGTTTAACGACATGTTTGTACATTTATTAAGCAAATAGCACCTATTGACGTTATGAAAAGGCCCGGGCATTAGAAACTGCCTTGACAAGAAGCACTTGACCCTTGGTGGTACCTACAGGCTGCACCAATTCAGGAGGCTGTGTGTGTTTAATTTTCAACTGGTTTTAGGGTTTTCTTTTTCTAAATAAGAAAAAAAATTTCTGAAGCATTTCCTTTTTGGTCTCTCCTTCATTGTTCCTTGTTACAATGGCAAAAATGGGGAATTTTTGCATAGTCCTCTTTTTTTTCCACCTAATTTTATTTTTCCAATGTGGCATCTGAAAAGAGGAAACCAAAGACATGTCCGAACATTTTTTTTTTAACCAGCTCAGCCCAAAAAATGCTGCATAGAAATGTACAGTAAAGGGTACYAAAGAAAACAGATGTCACCTAGAGAGGTTCTGATGGTGTCAGAGTAGCTGCTGGCTTCATTGTTTGCCAAAGGTATGTGGACAGTCCAGATAATGTTGAGAGACAATAAGTTGAATTATACACCACAGACCCAAGTAACAATAAAAACGTTGTGTGGAGAAATCTGAGTTTTCTGCATCATTCTCTATAGGTTTCCAGAGCATGAGTTGTGCTAAAAGGGCTGGGTTCAAAGGACCCCTTGAATATGTTGCGAGCATCACGCCAGGTTTGTTCTCCATTTGTCACCAAGGTTTTACTTGGTTTCCTTTCTAAAAATGGTTGAAAAAGACACCTCCTCAGTGTGTTGTCATTGGTTTGTTACAGAAAAGTTAAGTGACAAATAGAACTCATGAATTCCAGACATTAACAAACAATATGACAAACCTCAGTTGATCACCAGATTGATTTAGCAATTATGGGATTTTTTAAAAAAGAAATGTAAGCTTCTCGTGATCTGGGTCTTTGGAAGTCATATGAGCAGTTATTTTAAGCAATTTTTGCAAATAAAGACTAAATGTATACATAAAAATTAGTGCTACATTTCTTGACAATCCCTTATCACAAGGAGCTGAGCATTTGAAAGTATGGATGGGTGCCATGAGACTTGTCATAGACATGTGAGAGTCAATACTGTTATAAATGCTGCAAGCATCACATGCTCTAAGCACTGTATATTTGTATGCAACATAGGCTGTGTGCAGGAATTGTTAGCCTGGAGAGCTTTAGAGTGGACCAGAAAATTAAAGGCCACTGAGAAAAAATATCATTTCTAATTTCATTTACAGCTTTTGGAAATAGGTGATGGCTATCATGGAAACATGTCTACAAAAAGGAAGATAAACTCAAAACCAATTATCTCCACAAATGTAATTGATTAGGAATTTAGATTTTTATGCATATGCCTATGTGTGTGTCATCAAAATCCAAACCCCCAAGTGCTGATGAGGAAACAGGACTGAGAAACAAAGCCAAAGTGGAAAATAGAAGTGTGTTCTGCTGTGGCCCTGAAGTATATAGATGAGAAGGAGATGGCCCAGCAGAAGGTTGAGACTGTGGCAGAAAGATGTGACTTTTGCAGGGAGAAAACCAGGACAGTGTGGGTGGTGGGGTGGCCTCTGTTAGATGCAGTGAGTCAGAAAGTGCTGTATCCTATGCTCAGAGGGGTTGCAGAGCCTGTCCTCTCCTACCAATGTACCTGGGACCATCACCAGAGAGGTTCTTGGAGAGAAGTAGTGATTAGAGAAGAGACTTGCAATTGTCACAGAGACTGCAGCACTTCCCCAAAGGAGGAATGGGCTCTGCAGATGTCTCATTTCCATATTTCTCCTCATCACATCACTGTTCTGGCTGTCTATGCTCTGGTTATAGGCTTCTTTTCGGGAAAAGCTCCTTCATCTCTTGTGGGAGGTGGTGGCTGCCTTCATCCCACTCTCACTTGCTGTGATTCCCTCTGCAAGTGTTCAGCAGCTGAAACAGTCATCCTGGCTTAGCCACAATCTCTCATTTTTGCTCTGCCATGTTACCATTGGAGGTTTCAAACACAGCACCTGTTTTAGGGCTACACAGCACATCCATGGAGGAAGATCCTACAACACTAAACATTAATTGATCCCCTTTCTGAATAACTCTTTTTGGCTAAACATCTTGCCTTCCTCCCTTTTAGTTGCAGCACAYATTTCCTCACTAGCTTTGTACTTCAGAAGGAGGTACCCATATTCCCTGGTGCTCAGGGCAACCACAGTGCTCATGTGGTCCTCCTCATACAAAAGAGGGATCATGACTTTTCCTCGTGTGGAGGTCAGAGGAGAGATCTGCTAGTCAATCTTTGGTTACTCAGTGACTAAAGGCCAGAGGTTTATAACCTATTCCAAACACCTTGACACCTTCTGACCGGCCTTTCTACTGCCTGGCGCCCAGACCGAGCTGTGCCCCGGTGGTTTGCCCCTTCTGATCCCTCTTCAGTCCTAGGAAGCAGATTAAATTGTTAATGAAGTTTCATTAAGCAGA
Source organism: Amblyornis subalaris (assembly GCA_018881555.1). NCBI lineage: Eukaryota > Metazoa > Chordata > Aves > Passeriformes > Ptilonorhynchidae > Amblyornis > Amblyornis subalaris. Next base: position 3,213,072 of record JACAXG010000017.1, on the reverse strand, counting down.
TTCATGGATAATGCTGAGTTCGAGCTCTTATGCTGCCCTTGGTCAACTCACCCAAACTTCACTTAAACTAACAAATCCTGGAGCACTTCCAAACTGCTGTCTAGTTGTGTTTTGKCTTAATCCCAAACTTAAGCTGGACAAAGGGATGTGCAGTAACCCTATTTCACTCATATATTGTCCCATACCTTCTGCTTAGACAAGACATAGCCTGGGGTCTCTCTGACTACCCCTCTTACCCTGACGAACTATGCCTTGGGTTGGGGTCCATTTTCTTGTTAGGTGTTTAATGTTGGTTATGTTTGCACTGCTCATAAGGTCTGCATCTCAATTTGCAGCTCTCTGCCTGAATTTTCAGTGTATGGTGAGCCCATGGTCTTCCTCAGACTGAAGTCTGAGTGGAAGCCAATGTCTAACTGATGCAGATGATTGATGGAATAGAATATTTCAGTTGGAAGGGACCTAAAATCTTCATTTAATCCAACTGCTTGACCACTTCAGGGCTGACCAAGATTTAAAGCATGTTGTCAGGGGCATTGTCCAAATACCTCTTAAACACTGACAGGCTTGGAATGTTGACCACCTCTCTTGGAGGATTATTCCACTGTTTTAACCCTCTCTAAAGCATGTTGAAAGAAGGGCAACACTGCTGGGGAAGGGTCTAGATCACAATTCCTCTGAGGAGCAGCTGAGGGAGCTGGGGGTGTTTAGCCTGGAGAAAAAGATGCTCAGGGGAGACCTTATCACTCTCTACAACTCCCTGACAGGAGGCCGTGGCCAGGTGGGGGTTGGTGTCCTCTCCCAGGTAACAAGTGACAGGCCAAGAGAAAATGTCCTCAAGTTGCACCAGGGGAGATTTAGATTGGCCACTGGGAAAAAAATATTCGCAGAAAGAGTGGTTAAGCATTGGAACAAGTTTCCCGGGAAAGTCATTGAGTCACCATCCCTGGAGGTATTTAAAAGACACGTACATGTGGCACTTAGGGACATAGTTTAATGGTAACTTGGCAGTGTTGGGTTAGTGGTTGGGTTTAATAATCTTAGAAGTCTTTTCTAACATAAATGACTCTAGGATTCCATGAAATGTTTTCTAATATCAAGCCTAAGCATCTCCTGGTGCAGCTTTGAACCATTTCCACATGTCCTATCAATGGATCCCAGAGAGAGGAGCTCAGCACCTCCCTGTCCCCTTCCTCTTCTCAGGAAGTTGTTAGAGAGCGGTGAGGTTGCCCCTCAGCCTCCTCTTCTCCAAACTAGACAAACTCAGAGCTCTCAGTTGCTCCTCACAGGACATGACTTCCAGACCTTTCACTGGCTTTGTTGCCCACCTTGGGATGCATTCAAAGACCTTCAGATCATTCTTAAATGGTGGGTCCCAGAACTGCACAGAAAAGTCTAATGCAAGCTTGAGCCCTAAGCCAACAGAGGCACAAACATCCATCTGCCTCAATTCTCCATGTGCAAATGATCATAATCACAATTTATGACCTTACAACACATTACTCGGACACAGGTTGCACAGATGCTTCAGGGATGGAATTTGTAGGGCCATCATGAATTGTTAAGGATGGGATACTGTCTAATATTTCTACCATTATGGCTCTAGTGGTCAAATTGGATTCTTTGCTGTATAAGAAACTAGAGAAAATGTCATGCAAGGCGGACTGGATTACATCAGTTTCCCCTCTCTTGCTTCAACACTTCATATACATTCGATATGAAAGCTTGGTTTTCTCACTTAAAATGTACAAGAAGTTTAGAAGAAAGTAATATTCTTGTCTGGGGGAGCTCTAAATCGAATGATTTCTAAAATAAGCCTGAAATCAAGAGCCACTGCTGTTAGCTGTGTGAAAAAGGAGAGGAATATTAACTTCTGTGGGAGGAGGAGCTGTACCTTAAAAAAAAGTTGCTATTGAACGCAAAGCTGGTATGGAAAGCTCAAGTAATTGGAAACACATGTTCCTGGCTGCAGGCATACAGCACATAAACTGCAGAAGAAAAATAATAGTAGAAAAGACACAGAATATTTGAAAATTTAGCAAGAGAAGTCAACATTTTGCAACTTGTTAATGGTGACTTTACCTGAAGTATTATTTCACTTCACCATTAACCTTAAAACACAAATATTTCTGTTGACTTTCTGTTGTACACGGACTTTAAAATAAAGTAGAGATCTCAGGCATGTTGGATGATAGTATTACATAAGGAGAATATTTTAGTAAACTATCTGAACAAAGATGACTCATAATGATACAGATGAATATTTTATTTTAAACACAAAATGTTGTGAGTTACTTAGCACCTAAAAATAACACGCCCCCTCTTAACTTTCAATGAACTATGTTGATGTTGCAGGAGTTTCTAACTTTTTCAGTACAGCAAATCATCCATCTTTTGTAGTCTGTTAACAAAAATATCTCTTTTCAGGCCAAAGCTTCAAACCCAAAGCACACTTAAACCCCCTCACGCCCACACTGCCTTCGGTTTGCAGCTTTTTGTTCCGCCTCTCTCCCTTCTTCGTTAGTAAAAGCCACAGGAGGAAGGAAGGCTGTGAAATCTGCACAGAAAAATTAAAATTCAATGCATACTGTAAAATATACCGTAACCATACTGTAAGAGAGTGTAGATCAGTCACTTGAAACTGCGTGGGTAGAGCTGTGGCAAAGCTGCTTCTTCCCCATCTTTGGTCACTAAGTTTCTTCCCATCCCTGCTGGATATGTGAATATGTGTTTCTCACTCCTTGATTCATCCCTGATTTACCCTCCCCCTTTTCTCAACAGAGGTGAGTTTTGCAGTTCTTAGATGTCTGTGTACTGACCCAGTTGCAGTCTAGATCATCCCTGGTCAGCTCGGGCCTGGCATATCCTGCATAGCAAGGGTGTCTTGGGCAATTTTGGTCATGGAAACCTAGATCTTTCTTAGGCCCTGTGCTCTTCAACATCCTCATAAATGACTTGGGTGCAGGACTGGAAGTGATACTAGCAAGTTTGCAGATGATACAAAACTGAGAGGAGCTGTTGACACCCTCAAGGGCAGAAAGGCCCTGCAAAGAGACCTCAACAAATTAGAGATATGGGCAATCACCAACCATATGAAGTTCAATAAGGGAAAGTGCCAGATTCTGCACCTGGAATGGGGAACCCTGGATGTACAGACAGACTGGGGAATGAGGTTCTGGAGAGCAGTGCTGCAGAAAGGGACCTGGGGGTCCTGGTCGATGGCAAGTTGAACATGAGTCAGCAGTGCCCTGGCAGCCAGGAGGGCCAACCCTGTCCTGAGGGCATCAGGCCCAGCATCGCCAGCTGGGCAAGGGAGGGGATTGTCCCACTCTGCTCTGAGCTGGGGCAGCCTCACCTCAAGTCCTTGGCGGCAGTTTTGGGTGCCACAATACAAGAAAGATATTAAGGTCTTAGAGAGCATCCAAAAGAGGGCAACAAAGATGGTGCAGGGCCTCTGTGAGGAGCAGCTGAGGTCACTTGGTCTGTTCAGCCAGGACTGAAGGGGAGACTGAGGGGAGACTTCAGTCCTCGTGAAGGGAAGAGGAGGGCAGGCACTGATCTCTTCTCTGTGTTGACCAGTGACAGGGGCCAAGGGAATGGCCTGAAGATGTGTCGGAGGAGGTTTAGAGGAGGTTTAGTTTAGATATTAGGAAGAGTTTCTTCACCCAGAGAGTGGCTGGGCACTGGAACAGGCTCCACAGGGAAGTGGTCAGAGCCCCAAGCCTCATCAAATTCAATAAGTGTTTGGACAATGCTCTTGGGCACATGGTGTAGCTCTTGGGGATGGTGTTGTGAAGGGCCAGGAGTTGGACTCCATGATCCTGGTGGRTCTCCAACTCAGTTTATTCTATGATTCTCTGGCATATACTGGCTTTCAAAGACGTGAGAGTATATCTCTGTTTGAAAAGCCATTTCACTGTCAAATTTCAAGTTATTCTAATGGAGGAGTGAAGTTTCATGAACAAGGCCTCCACAGTGCTGTAATGTGGGGGATGGGGGGAGGAGGTGGAAAAGGAGCTTTCCCTGCAAATTCATCATTTCAGATGACTCAAGCCTTTAAAGTTCCAGAAAGAAATAATTATTTAAAATAGATCAGCCTGAGACAGACAGTTAAGGTAGAAGCAGTGGCAGAAATAGCTACAGCGTAGTGAACTAAATTTCTCAGGGGTTTCATATGGCTGAGGCTATTTCAGTAATCAGTGGTGCTTCCTGGAAAAACTTGTAATCCAAAGGCCCTGAAGTCAACAGGAAACTTCCCCTCAGTTTTTGTGGTCTTCAGGTCAGACTTCTGAATCATTCAGTGCTGTACCTATTCATAAGGAATACAGCATATGTGGTCCATCGAAAGCCAATTCTAACGCTCCATCTCAGGATTGGTGTAATCTTGCATTTCACACATTTTACTTCCTCCCTTTGCCAATGTCACTTGGCTTCTGTTCATCATGGGCCACCTTAAATGTGTGGTTTAATGGTTTTTCTTCTGCTAAATGCCAGGTAAATTATCTCATCTGTGAAAAAAAATGATGGGATCCTTCAGAGGACAGATGGAAATAGATGTTGTATGCTGTGGGATCTTGAAAAGCCTGTGCAATGACCAGAGTATATTGTATTCCAGGAAGAGTAGGAACTTATTCCCACACCTACAGGTGTTTTCCAGCTTTTCTGTGATGAGCTCCACATCTCAATAAAGAAACTGCCTCATGGGCACTTTTCCTCCCAGTCATTGTGTAACATCCCTGTGGCAATTTACATTACATGGAAAACCATACTGAAAAACCATTTGTGCCTCTTTTTAAGAGGTCTTTAGAGGAATATGGGTATTGACCTTCCTGTAAAAGTTGACCATGGTTTCTGCTTTTGCTGTTTATCTCATCTCTTCTCCTTCCCTTGGCTCTGTTCCTTTCAGATGAAGTCCAGGACAAAAGCCAGCATACTGCAGGCACAGTGAGCTCTCACCAGTGTGCTGTGGGCCACAGCTGAGGAATCTCCATCCCAGTCCTTTTCTTGGGTGAAGTTTCAGTGTGACATGCAAAATGCTAACAGGATCACAGATCATATTTAATAAGCAAAAGAAAAGAAAAGAAAGGCAAGTCAACACCCGCAGTGATTACTTCAGAGAGAGATTTACAGCCAAGGATAACACCTCTCCCTGATGCATTCTGCTGTATTTTTCCAGGGTCATATGCCTTGCTTTTTCGGAAACAACAGGATGGCACTGGGACCTGAACTCTGACTCTCTGCTGTTTCTGCTGTTCTGGATGCTGATGCTGCTCTTTCACAACAGCTGAGTTGGATCCAGATGGACATGTGAGTTATCTTTTCTCTAAAGAAGAAACATTAACTAACCCCCTGACACTTTTATATAGTTAAGAAGTTGCTTCTGTCATTTCTTGGCATGATAAATTATAGACTATTAACATAGTCTAATTGCTTATGGAAATACCAGACTGTTTCTTGTTAAAGTAACAGATTCACATCAATCCCTATTCATTTTAAAGATATGATTTTCAGCACTTTCACGTAAAGAATGTGCAAAGAAAAATATTTTTTTTTTATTGGACTTGTAGAGATGAGCCTGTTTGAAATTTCAAAATGGAATGATACATAGAGTTGACATTAGCTATAACTGCACAGGAAAAGTATTTTAATACACAGAATAGTATACAACTTTTGTGAACATTATTCTCTTCTTACAGCAAAGGCAAATCTTTAAAGACTGGTCTATTCTAAAAGACTTCTTTGGGACCAGTCTGATATCTGCTCATATCATGCCATGGATGACAAGCAGGGATAAGAAAATAATATGACAGTGATTAAAGGTAGAAATACATGCAGTAGCACCAGGAAATTCCTTTTAGCTGATATCTATCCCAGATTTCCAGCTACTTAATGTCAGCTTTTGTTGTCAGATTTTTAATATTTGTTTATGTTTTCAAGAAGAGTTTTTGAACCAGTCAAAACATGTATTTGCATGGTTCGCATACAGCAAAAACAGAAAACTGAATTGCTGGGTAGCAAGCCAGTCAAATATCTGACATTTGGGACATTCTTTGTAATTTAGAGGACTTTTTAATAATAATAATAATAATAATAATAATAATAATAATAATAATAATAAGAAGAAGAAGAAGAAGAAGAAGAAGATTATGATGATGATGATGAGAGGTCATCTGAGTGTTCTCGATCTAAGAAATATGGTGACAACTGCTGTAGAAGAAGGTTGCAGAAAACAGGAAAAAGGAAGGAAGCCATGGGTAACCTTCACTTCACATAACCTATGACTTAAGTTACTGATTCCTTGTCTGAGCTTTTCCTTTCTAGGAGCTCCTGATGCTCAAGAGAGGGTGTGACACAAGGCATCAGATGATGGCAGTGTTAACTCCAGAGCTCTGGAGGAGACTGGCCAACATCTCAAGCATGCTGATAGAAAGATTGCAGTGGAGAAATTTTCCTCTCTTATGTCCACAGGCAGGATGTAATATGTGCATTACTCACATAAGATACTGCACCATGTTCACAGTTTTTCCCTGAGCTCACTGCTAGAGCTGAGGCTTTTGAGTGGATTAAAGGGAACATTCGCATGTAGTGAAATCTCTAGTTGTTCCAATGTCAATGAAGGCTGGGGAGCCACTTTGCTGTAGTCAAGCATGCTGAGCAATGTCTGATTTTAACACAAACCAAAGCTCTCCTCAGCATGAGTGAAGGTTGCAGTGTTGTTTCTTCACGTCATGCTCATTCTCCAGGGGTGTCTGGGTCATCTGCTGTGGAGATGTTGTCCCTCACCCGTCAGAGCTCCAGCAGCTGCTCGATGGTGTGCAGAAATGCAACCAAGGCCGCAGAGAGCAAGAGCCCATGCTGGGAGGGTGAACCAGAAAGCTGGAATTACAGCATTTGGGTCTTGGCCAGAAACACCACGGTGAAAAAACGAACCCTCCAAATGAGCTACTGAGACCTTGTGTGGCCRTCACCAGCAGGATGTTTGTTTTCCATCTCCTCCAAGGGACCTCACATCCAGCTGCAGTTTCCCATCTTAAAGCTGTGATGGGACTTTTGTTCGGGACTGACTCAGAGGAAACGGTGCCACTCAATGGTGGCACTCGTTCAATAGTGAATCACTGTGTGACTTCCCCCAGTTTCTCTAAGAGGGTTTTCCTTAGATCCTTGCAGCTCATTCTGCAGCCTTCCTTCGTGATGGGTAGATGGATGGAAGAGCAGGAGCCGCTGGGATGGCAGCACAAAGAGCATCGACACCGCGGGCAGGGCACGCTGTGAGCCTGCTTGTCACCCCTGGCCTGCTCCAGCAAACCAATACACATATGCTTAACTCTACACTTCTGAGGCATAATCCCATTAATTTAAATGGGATTACTCATGGGCTTAAATTCCTGCAGGATCAGCAGTGAGGTCTGTTGCTGCAGCTGCCGGGTGCAGTACAATTAATGGCGTAACAAGAGTTTTGCTCATTCTATACCCAAGGGCTGCCTTGCTGAACATCAGCACTGCTCATAGGCTCAAGCCTGAAAAATGAGCCCTTCTTCAATTCAAAGGTCTCCTGGGTTTTTGCTTTGCTTCATCTTCCTTTGCTTGCAAACCAGACTTTCTTAAATTGAACTCTCCTATGGTTTCTGCCTCTTCTTCATTGTCCCTAGGCTGTACAGAGGATTTTTGTGTCTACCAGTGCTTGTGGATCACTGAATCACCTTAACTGCCTTGATCAGTACAGTACAGTGAAACACACASGCACACACACAGCCGCCCCCGCTTATCTTCTCTAAACAAGCATATTTCCTCCTACTTAACATCTTTCTGCTAATCTCCACCATCCTGCTAGAGCAGGCTGCCTCTGAAAAAAAATAGCTTCTCTACTTGCCCTCAGGTCATCTTGGTCATTGGATCCTACTGGCAGCTCAGGGGTAAATCCATTGTCTGCAAGGGCAAAGTTAGTTAAAGCTGGGGATGAAAATATGACCTAAAAATGCTTCTCTCCTCCTTGCTTTTTATATGGATGGATATTTTATTTTCTATGTGGTAGCTGCTTTTGTCTATCTAAAATCACCTGGCCACTTGTATTTTAAATGAATCAGTAGGGCTGTGAAGTTAGTGACTTTATTAAAACAAATAGCTTAATGAATTAATCAATAGTTTGCTTTTAAAGGCTCATGCACAATGTGAGTACATGTAAGTCTAATACATATGGAATCAGGAGAGGCAGTCTCTGAGGGAAAGTGAATTTCTTTTGTTTAACTGCATGTATTTTAACATTTTGGGCTTAAAAAAAAAAATTCTCCCACTGGAGACCTTTTATGCCAAGTTTGAGCCTGGAGCAACTTTTTATGGCTCAGTTGCAGTAACCCCTTGAATATGGGGGTTTATAATGGAAACTCTGACGAGCCCTCAGCTAAAGCGCTTCTAACAGATGTTTCTGTAATGAAAGGGCTGTGCAGAACAGGCAACAGAGAGCAAACTGTACTTTGTGTTTTGCAAAGATTACAGATGATTGTGCACAATTTATAAAGCAATGGTGGCTTTAACCCGAAGTCGCACGCTCGCACCAGGCTGTGCCCCGTGTGTGTGCATACATTAACAGCAGAATGTTTCTGTAACAGAACCAGCTGTTGAATGTACCTCTTGTATAGATCTTAAAATACAGGTCACTTTGCTCTTCTGAACAGCGATTTGGTAGTGGTGGTGGTGACAGGTATGCTTTCATTCAGAATGCCCTGAAGATGGATGATCAGTACTCCATTAAACAACCGGTCGGAGCGGAAACCAAATTGTCTGTAACCGAGAGGAACTGTTTTGGCACTTTGGGGGCTGTCTTCTCTACACTGTGGCATCTCCAGCAGATCTAGATGTGGCAGAACGGACCTCCTGCTCTCCTTCCTCAAGGGGCAGATGAGTGCAAGCTGAGTGCCCGGGGTATGCTGCACTGGCTTGTCCCCATCTGGCTGTGGGCCCTGGGGACTGCTAGGATTTGAGCAGATTGGAAGACTCTGGGGATGAAACTGGCAGAGAATCAGAGASCTGTGTCCTCACAGCACATTCTAACCTCAGAGACCCAGATGTCTTGGCCCTTGGTCACTGGAATGTTGAAGTCTGTCTTAAAACAGAATTATTAAGAAGGAAAAAAAGAGCTCAAAACTCACCAGAAAAGGAGGTTTTATATCTGGAAATGTTACCAGAGGGTATTTTGGTTTTTGTTCTAATCTCCCTGTCAGTGCTCATTAAGTGGAGTGCAGAGTCACTGGACCATCATCTGAGGGTGTGTTTGATGGCGCTGCGGAGACCTTGAGAGGCTTGCAGAGCTTTCCTAGGCAGGATGCAAATGGAATTTATATATGTCACACACACATTGATTTGTTCCAAATGCCTTCCGTTTTATGATCATGTTTTGCCAGTCTGAATTCCTTTTGGGTGAGCAGCAGCGACAGTGTGTAATTAACGTTCTCCTGGTTAATGCTCTGTTAATGTGCTGTACCCAGAAAAATGTGGTCCCTGGGGCTGTATTCATCACTGCCTTGCAGGTAGTTTGGAGTAACTCTGTTCCCTATGTGAAAACTTCACTTTTCTCCATCAATGCGAGGAGCAGAGGCAGCTATTAGTACTGAAGGACTGAGATGAAACTGCTTACAGCATTCTTCAAGCAACAGCAGATGAAAAAAGCCCCTGGATTGTCTTTATCAATTTGGTTTTGATACAGCATGTTATTTTTAGGGCTTAGTTGACATGAAAGCATGGGGAGTGTGTGCTGGAGTGGGCTCCTCCCTGCCATCGCATTTCCTGCTGCAGCAGACCTGAAAGTGACTCCAGGTGCCCATTGTGACAAAGCTGTTCTACCCTTGCAGGGCAGCTTGTGGCATCAGTGTACTATCCTCTAAGTTAAGTCATCCACTTGTAAGTGTCCGGCCAACTGTTTTTAACTTCTCAATTATCCACTCCTTGGAAATGGTTTGGCTGCAACACTCTTCCGTTTTCCTCACTTTCTGTCTTTGCTTTTTGTTTGTCATGATCCTGACACAAGTCAGAGTTGGCCTTCTTCCCGAATGCCACCTTTGATGTGTCAGAGCTGAAAGGGTGCTCCAGCTGCCAAAAGCTCCTGAGGACAGCACAGCCTGCACTGTAGCAGCAGCTTCCTCGTCACCCGCCTGTCCTTCGGGCATGGATTCCCTAGTTATGAGAAGCTTGATGTTTTCACCAGCTTGCCCTTATCTTTCTGTGGTGGAGCTATCAAGAAGCAACAGACAACTTTTTTCTGAGTGAACCCGGTAAATTCATCATAACGGATTCAAATGTGGGAAAGTTATGTTTATCTTAGTGGAGGGACAAATAATATAGTTACAACCACAAACAGAGAGGAAAGGAAAGCTGGAGCAGTGCAGTGCAGGAGAGGTCTCCAGAGAGCATTCCCTCCAGCTTACCCTTCATCAGTCACTGTGGCTTAAAGGGATAAACATTTTATGCCTTCTTTCGCCTACGCCACAGCCGTCTCATCTGTTGGTAAATTTGGGCTTGTGCTGTTCTATCCTTAGCAGACCCCTAATAATCCTCCCCTCTGGAGGACCTGTTTTGATTTTTAAAGGAATTAGATTTGGAGGGCAATAAGCTGTAATCAAAAGTTCACTGCTCAGACTTAGGAGCTGCTGATCTCTGATGTGCCTGCCAAAATTGACTTTGGGCAAGGAACAGGCACGCACATTTTAGTTGCTGAAAAAATCAATGGCTGTTTTGGACTGAAACTTTCAGTAGCTCTGTTTCCATAACTGAAAATGCAAATAGACAAATTTAAGCTCACAAAAGTATTGTTATCATTAAAATACATTGATGCTATATGTGTTATTTTAATGGGAAAGACTTGACAGTGTGTTGTACTTAGTCTTTAAGTGACTAATAGTTGCATCCACCCCAAGTGATCAATACTAGGTCAAATCTAACCTGTGGCAGTGAGTGACTTTCACTACTTACATATGAATGTTATACATTTGTTTCCCCCAGTGCAATGCTTTCCCCCACACTCAGTATTTTAACATCCTCTTCCACTGTCTGGCTTCTTGGCAGAAGGCTGTGGAGATTATTAGAGGAGCCTGAGTGAACTCATCCATCCATTTGCTGACCACTTAAAATGCTGCATGTCTTCTCATTATTTATCTGTTCCTTTCACTGAGGCTCATATATGAAGAGTAAATTAGCTGAGAGTGCACAGTGACATACTCTGAAACTTTAAATTTATGTGTGCATATTTATGAACCTCCATAAAAATGTATTAGGGTATTGCAGGAATTGAGGGTGGGTTGCTGCATTTGGTCTGTACAAAGGGAATCTAAGATACAGAGCGGTAGGGAATCAAACCTTTTAGTGCCCAAGCTTTTAGAGTATGAGTGATAATGATAGATTTTAATCAGCAGCAGCATCTTGGTTTGTGATAGCATTATCTTCAACAATTTATTGTGTTGATGCAGTTCATGGTAGCAAAGTGGCTATGAAAAATGAGGAGCAAGGGTTAATTTCTGGCTGCCTTTAAGCTGATGGCAGAACTCCCRATGACTTCAAACGGTGAAGATCTCACCTCAGGTTTCAGCTGGTGTAAGTTGACATTCCTCCATATACTTCAATAAAATCAATGAAGCCCTGATGATTTATTGCAAGTGAGAATCCAGCCCTAAAGCTATTAAGGACTGTAATGTATAAAGCTATAATTATGGAACCATAATTCCATCAAGGGCTTCTGGCGATATCATGGACCAGAGTTAAGTGAATTGTGCAAATAAATGTAATGGTCTTGCAGTGTGGTGGAAATACCTCTCTCTCTCTAGATACAGCTCTTAGCACAAAGATATTAAAATATATTTTACCCACTCACAGCAATAATTGGAAAAGAAATATTAGCTGCAGACGTGAGACTTCCAGGGTACTGAATCAAAACATAAATTTTTCAGCAGCCACTTCAAAATTGTGGAGGGTTCCCTGCACTGCTGTGATAACTCAAGGCATAAAATCTCCTCTTGATTTTTATGTTATTTATCATTATCAATCAGCTTTGAGAGTATGGCTCAAATTTCAATGCTGGACACATCCAGATAGCACATAGGTGTTTGGGTTTGTATAATATAGCAATTTAAGGATAAGAGGAAATGGCATCCAGTTACACCAGGAGAGATTTAAATTAAATATTAGGAAAAAAAAAAATTCCCAGACAGGGTTGTAAAGCACTGGAGCAGACTGCTCGGGGAAGTGGTGGAGTCAACATCCCTGGAAGTGTTCAAAAAGTGTGGATATGGCTGTTAAGGACATGATTTAATGATGAACATGGCAGTGGTACTAGGTTGCTAGTTGGACTCAATGATCTTAAATGTCTATTCCAACCTGCATGATTCATGATTCTAAAGCAGCAATTGTGTGTGCATGAAAATGTGCCTGAATGGCAGGAGTGGATGGAGCCCAACAGAGGGAAGAAGACAATGTAGGTGTTTGGGATGTTGGAGCACAGATTGGGTAGGATGAAACTGATAATCTAGTCTTCTATCTCTTTTCAATCTTCTTTGTCCATTCTATTTATAAATCTGTACCTGGATAATTAGTCTCCCAATTAGACAAAGGCACATAGAAATACTCAATCGCTCTGTTCGTGCATATACGAACTGGGCATATAAAGACGTATGTGGGCCAGTGGGTCTTCCTTCATTTAAAAATCACACCTCTGCTGGTCTCTCTGCAGCCTTTTAAGACTCTGAAGCTGCAAGGAAACACAGATGTAATTAATCTTCACTAGGAAGATGCACCTGAATCACAACCCTGAATCTCAAGCAGTCTGGGGCTTGAGGAAACACACGGATCGAGATCCAGTTTGGACTAGATGGGGTAATTCTGAGGATACAGCTCTCTCTCGACTRGGAAAAGCACACTTTTTGTGAGTCAGCCTCTTAAAATCAAGGCAGATAGAGGAAGAAATGAAAAAAAAACCTTGCAAAAATTAAAAACTTTGATTAATATATTTTCCCTTTCTCATTTGCTCATGTAGCAGGATTTTTCAAACAACATATTCAGCTGTTGGGCATGAGATATCAGTCACAGCTCCAGGTACTTGTTGAAATGTGACTTCAGATTCAAGTCTCCCTTGTGCCACAGTAAACTTTATTTTGTCTGTATTTGCTCAGTTGAAACTGTAAAGAAAATAAATGACAGATTTCCTCTGTGGAAAAGTCCTGCAGAATTTAACGTTGGTGAAATCATGAGGATCTTCAAGGATGGGGAACTGTAGAAAAAATCAGAACTACCCCCTGAAATTCAGCAGATTTCCTGTCTATTCTACAGGACTTTATATGCAATTTCCTGATAAAATTAAAATTATTAAAAGTCCCCAAAACAGGCATTAACAGGGCTGGAATTTCCTATTCAGTTGTGAAGGACTTTTTCGTAGGGGCTGTGGCAGGTTAACTGCATCATCTGAAAACTTCGGGTCTGGCATGTGATGGATGGAGTGGCAGTGAGAGCATCTGCCCTGGAAGGTCTGCTGCAGCATCCCTCAGTGCAACCCCTGTTCCAGTTTCTGTAAATGAAACAACTTCAGCCAGGCTCTGATTCAACAGCCTGTTCACCATGGCCTCAAATCAGACCCTGGAAAAATCTCGCTTCTCAGTCTCATTGAAGTCACTGAAAATGAGGCACCTAGTAGAGTAAATTACTTGTTTATGCAGTGCTTTGCGGTGCCAGGCTTAGGCCTGATCCTAAAATCAAAGTGCAGGTTTTTGCTGCCTTCAATGGGCTCCAGGGCAGGTGCTACGATGGCATCTCCCCCACACTAGGGTACATAAGATGTTATTCCACCCACTGGATTCCTCACAGGGTGCAGAAGAAGCGAGTGTAGCCTGAGGCTGAAGTGAGATAAGGATCATATACTGGAATTTGCAGTGAGACTGCCCCAGTTTATACAGCTGAAGATCTAATCCTGGCTATCTAATACAACAGTTAATCTTCAATGTCTTCTTGATAGACTGTGCAAAAGGAGCCCAAAACTGGCAATTAGCTCTGTTTTTAAAATACTCCGGGCATACATTTTAAATATCTGCACATAATTCTGGGGAAATGATTCATAGCGATGCAGGGGGACCTGAGGACGCCTCAGAATAAATTGGACAGATGATGGCATATATCAGTTCCTTTTAGGAACAGGAACCGAAATTTTATTGAAACCTCAGATAAAGAAGTATCATGGTTTAACCCTAGACAGCAACTAAGCCACTCACTCCCCCCTGCTTCGTGGGATGGGGAGAAGAATCAGAAAAATATAAAACCTGTGGGTTGAGATAAGAACAGTTTAATAACCATAATAAAGTAAAAAAAATGAAAATAGTAATAGTGATGAAAAGAGGGATAACAAAAGCAGAGAGAGGAATAAAACCCAAGAAAGACAAGTGATACACAGTACAATTGCTGACCACCCGCTGACCCATGCCCAGCCCATCCCTGAGCAGTGATCTGGGGCTCCTGTCCAACTCCCCCCAGTTTATACATGAACATGACATTCTATGGTGTGGAATGTCCCTTTGGCCAGCTCGGGTCACCTGTCCTGGCCGTGTTCCCTCCTGGCTTCCTGTGCACCTGCTCACTGGCAGAGCAAGGGACACTGAAAGGTCCTTGACTCAGGGAAAGCACTGCTCAGCACCAACCCGAACATCAGCGTGTTATCAGCTTTATTCTCTTACTGAATCTGAAACACAGCACTGCACCAGCAACGAAGAAGAAAACGAACTCGATCCCAAATGAAACTAGGACAGGAAACCTCTTCTTTATATGGAAATCTGACCAGAACTGAGTGGGATCACATCCTTTAGTACAGACTCGTCAGTGAGTTTCTCTTACCCTCATATATATTGGTGCATATGGTGCCACACACTGTACAGTGCTGCCTACTGAAATATGGTTGGCTTAACTGGCTGCCATGTGTCATCTGACTTACTAAGCTGTGATGAGGCATGTGGATACTTAATTGAAATGTATATAACTTTAATAAAACTCTAAATAAGCCCAAGGAACAGACTTCAGACAAATTTTCATGTTTAGAATAGTCTGTTTTCTAGTATAAGGAGCAACGTGTATTTTTTGTGGGCCAGCTGTAATTTGGCTTTCTGTTCAGGCTGCTCACAGGTCCCGTGTGTGGTGAGTGTGGAGGCAGTGGCGCAGGCCGAGCGAGCAGGGGGTGTGGAAGGGGATGGCACAGCCACGGGCACAGCCTTCGGCACAGCCATCAGCACATCCCTCGCTGACGGTGCTGCCGGGATCCGAGCCGCTGCTCCCGCGTCCCGGCGGGGCTGCACTGGAAACACCTGCGATCCCCGGCTCTGTCTCCTTCCTGGCGTGTGGGAAGCCAGGCTGGGGCGGGCAGCTGGGAGTGCAGCAGTGGTGCGGGATGCAGGGGGATGCTCAGCAGATGGGCAGGCGTGCCACGAGAACCCCACAGCCGCTGGCTGCAGCAGATGCGGCGGATGTGAACTTGCTGAACAGACTCATGCTCAGATTAGCAATGGCTTCAGCTCAAGCAGTGATTGCTTTTCCCAGAACAGCAGCCCTACAAAATTCTCCCACACCACTGGCATTTTGGAATAGCTCCTTCAGTCAYAGAAGTCCTCTATTAACCTGAATATATTGAAGACATCTAATCTCTATTTTGACTGATAAATTAAATACTGCTAGGGGATTTTCCATTTCCAAAGCTCTGGAACTTGTCTGCACTCTTATATTGTTAGAAAAGTCCCCAGCATAGTTCAGGAACCAGCATGGCTCAGCCACCTCTCCCAGCAGGCAACCTGAAAGGGGTTACACTGTTCCGGAGAGCAAAAAAGCTTAGAAGTACAGCTGCAGGCTATTCTAAACTGGTTGGCCTCCGTGCCAGAAAAGAGTCCTGGCCACGTTTAATTTGTTAACAGAGGTGCAGCTGCTGTGTTCCCTGGAGCACTCTGTGTAGTGAGGAGACCTGGCAGGGCATTGCTTGCAGGTGGGCATGGGGAGCACACCCATCACGGGGCTAATGGGGACTGGGGACATAATCCAGCCTCACAGTGGCTTCTCCATCACTTACACACAATACCCCATTCTGCAGCCTCTGGCTTGGGGTGGGACACCCAAAAGAGGGCACATTTCTGTGTAAAGGCACAGAACACCCTCTCTGCAATCATTTCAATCAGTGTCACTAAACAAACCTGACAGAGGGCCAGGCACAAGGGCAGAATAAGCATATTTTCAATGAGAGAGCTAATGTGGGGCTCCACGCTGTGCTTCAGGGCAGCAGCAAGGACACAAGAACTTGCAGGCAAAGGCACCACAAAGGGGTGAGCAGCTCATCCCAGCACCCATGGAAAGACAGGCTTTCTGCTGGTACAAACCTTGTGGGAGTGCTGGGGTTTAGCCAGCCCCATTTGGGCAGGAACCAAAGATCGAACAATGCCACCCGCGCATGTTTGCAAGCTYAGGCTGCATCACTTGTTTACTTTTTGTTTCTGCTTTTGGAGGATTATTGCGGATTTGTCACGGAGAGCAGTGCTAGTCTCTCCTGAACTGTCTGGATACGCACCAGCAGACAAAAACCATCTCTCTTGAGCCTTTCAGGTCATTGCACAGCCCCAGCAGAGTAGGACAGAGGCTTTCCCCTTGCTGGGCAATCCTCTGAGGGGCTGAGTGCTCCTGGGTGATGCCCACGCTTGCCCTCATTGTGAGTGGGAGTTCAGGATGACAAGCCACTTCTGAGTGCTCTGTGCTGTGTTCCTGCCTTTCCCCACCACACATCTCCTCTTACGCCTTCCTCATCCTCCCCCCGCAAGACTGTGCTCCAGTGCAGTAGCTGTCTGTGAGCAAACCAATGAAAGATTATGCTTTTAATTAGAATTTGATACTAATTGCCTTCAATGAGGCTATTTTCACATCACAGCTGACCAAAGCCAAGAAGACATTAAATCTGTCTCCCTAATAAATCATTCTTCCTGCTCCCCAGGGTTGGAGATGAAGAGTGAATAGGCAGTGTGCACAGCACCGGCCTAATTGTCTCCTAAAATATGCAGGCAACTCCCACGGCAGTCAACAGAAAGGCTCGTGTGCATCTGAGGGGGCCTTGTGTTATTACTGATGCTCTCACACTAAGGGGGCCATTGTTGGCTCCCCCATCCCTCCCTAGCCCTGGCAGGAGAGTCTCCACGTCTGCCAGCCAGGAGGATGAGCTGAAAGCAGATGAAGAGGAGGGGGTATTTTTTTAAAGTCAGACAAAAGAAACCTCAGCCCTCCCCTTGCTCACCCCCAGCCCTAAAACAAACGCTGGGCATAAATCTTCCATTTCCACTGACTGGCCAGGTTTGGAGAGAGAGATGCCAGCTAGAGATCTCTGACACAATTAAAAAATCAAAAGGCTTCTGTGGATAAACACTGGTTTGGCAGCACAACCTGTAAAATCCTTCCCTAATCCCTTTGAAGCCTCCCAAACCAGGCAGAGAAATGCCCAGGGAAAGTCAGCTGCTCTGAATTCATCCACCACCATCACCACATCTAGCCCTACTGCACTGGGAGCTCCCGGTCCCCCCCTCAATATCTCCAATCCACAGAAGCCCAAATTCATCCTCAAAATCCTATCTGAACCGAGCTACACAACCCACTGAGCCCTCTGCTCCTGCAAGACGTTGCCTTGCCTTGGCTGGTATAGTTTGTACCAACAGGGAAGACTTGATTCCTTGTTAAATAACAGACATCAGAAAAATAGGGCAGGGAGGAACTCCAAAGCACTGTCTGATCTCTCTCCATCACTGCCAGTTAACATCAGGGAGAGCTTCCCTGGTCCTGGCAGAACTGTGCCCAGTGCCACTGAGGCAATGTCCCTTTGAGCTGAGCTGATCCACCACCTTCCCTTTTGGCAGCTTGTGCAGCTGGCGGGTTCCTCCCTGCTCTGTGATAAACGTATTTTTCATCTCTGAGTGCATGTGACAATTAATAGAGGCTGAGGGCCAGATCCCCACCTGGTATGAATTGGCAGAGCTCTGAGGAGCACAGCAGAGCTCTACTAGTTTAGCTCAGATGAGATGCTGGCTGTACTCCTGAAATCCCTGCAAACCCTTTGAGCCAGTGCTGTTCTAGGCTTTGCTGGGGCATCCGTAAGGATTGCTTATTCCAGGGTCCCCGAGGAGGAAAAGTACAGTAGATGTTTAACAGCACAGCTGTTGTGATGCTCCACCTTGGAGAGGAACAGGATTAAGGCAAGGAAATCAAGGAGAACACTTGTTTTCCCAATCCACCCATTTACAATGGAAAAATAAACCTCCTTATTAAACAGACGAAGGTTAAACACACTCACATATACAGACACACAGAAAAGAGAAATATTAAAAGTACCTTTACATTTTCACAACGGTGGGGTTAGGTTTCTGATTCTCTTATTTCACAACACTGCAGAGGATCTTAAAGGGATTGATGGCCCTGCAAGGCAGAGACTGTGCCTCTATTTTCTTTGGAAAGTACCTCGCTGGCTGTTGGTTCTTGCTACCAGAAAGAAATAACAAAAAGCTGAAGGGATAAGACAAATATGCTCCTTCAAGGGTTCCTAATAAAATGATAACATTGAGCAAGGCTGCCAGTACGTTCCGTGTCCAGATGCACTGCAGCAGAAGGGAAGAATTTAACATGCTTTGAAAATGCCAATTGCCTGTTGCCAAAGATGCACATGATCCCACTGCCAGCAGGGTAGGCGGCAGGGATTAAGATGTCAGAGGAGACGTCATCCTACCTAGGCAACATTGATTTCACTGAAGAAGACAATGCAAAGACAGTCCTGTTTCCCACAAGGAAGATTCCTTTTTCCCTCATGAGGAATTCCTTCAGAATTCCCTCAGAGTTCTCCAGGATGGCAAAACTACTTTTACAGAAGCCCTTTTTCCTGCCTGAAATGCTTTTATGGTGACAGCAACTAGGATGCAGGTACTTTTCCATCTGCAAAAGGGACTTCTGTAGCCCCCATGGCTGAGAGCATTTCATGGTTCTCTACTGTCGCATGGGAGCTTGAGACAGATACAAAAGTCACCAGGTTGTGGTGGGGATGTAGCCCAAGATCCTGCCCAAAGCACAAGTCAAAAGAACAGATAGATCTTGTGAGTCCAGGGCTGGTGTCCCCAGYATCCACTTGCCTTTAAGCAGGGTGTCCATGAGGAGCGGTGAAGCCCCACATGTCACAAGTTCYTGGCTGTGCTGCTGTGTCCCAGGGATGTGTCATTGCCATGTTTTGTGGTTGGGATCAAATTGAGCTTGTATTTCTGGCCTTCTGAAGTGTCTCCAGATGATCTTGCTGCTTTCTTCAGACTTTTTCTTTCCTTTGTGGGTCTCCCTGCAACATTTGGGAGAGACTGCATGCAAGTTTGGATTCCTGGTCTGGTCGGTCCAGCCTCCAGAGGCCTTTTTGTAAACCCTGCTCCAGTTCAGAGGTTTTAAACATATGTGTATATCCCTTCCTATTGGGGTGAGCATTAACCACATGCTTAACCAGAAACACATGACTAGAAACCATATTTCAGTGGAAATTAGGCATATGCTTAAATTCTGTTCTGTTCTAAATGGATACTTTCTTGAACTGGAGCCTACATTTTTTTTGTATCATCCATCTTTGCTCCTCCACATACCTTTACTGCAAATTATTCTGCAATACATGTATGGCTCAGTAAGTGTATTGCTCTGTGGCTTTTACGCAAAAAGCCCACTTGATACATCACATACTTAACCTCTTGAACAAAGGAGTTAACTTTACAGGATCAATTTACAAGCAGAGGCCGAAGCTTTTGGATGGAAACTGGCTGTCATGTGGTACGCAGTCGAAAGAGCAAACAGCTTATTCATTATCATAGCATTGGATTCAGAAACAAAACACAGACGCCAGAAAGAGCCTGTCTAGATTTCCAAACATATTGCCCGTCCCCTCACCGAAGCATGTTTATTTAAACCCTCTCTCTGTGCATGCAGCCAGTTGTTAGACTTAACTCCCAATTTCCTCWCATTAGGAGTTTCAGCCTGGGCCCTACTGCTCGCACCGTGCTCTCCATCATGTACAGGCAGCTCCTACCAAAGTGAGCAGGAACTGCACTTCTGTGTCAGCAGTACAGCTTTGACAGCAGACAGTTGGGAATCAAGCCCTGGGCTCATTTGTCAGTGTGGGATGTTTGTGCAAGAAGAGCACACACCACTCATAGGATCTACAAACCCCCTATATTTGAGCATGACTCTTTGAACAACAGTATCATCCTCTTCCCTTTACCTGCTCAGTTGTCTGCCTTTTTTTCCCCCTCTTTATTAATCATTCTCATGTCCAGGCACCCAGATGTGGTCGTTTCACTTTCAACATAATGGATGTGGAGGCCATTAGGATGATGGCATAAGTCTGTTAGTGCTTGGCCATGGGAACTTAACCCCTGTCGGCAAACGCTTGGTCACAGAAATGGTCTCATCAATCTGTCACTGCTGTCTGCAGGTCCTTGCTCTGCAAAGCGCATGTGGGCTAATCCTGCAGGATCTCATCCAAAATTTACTGAAGTGAGTGGGAGTTCTTCTACCAATTCACTGGGCTTGGCRCCATGATTTTAAGGGGGAAAAAAAAAGGCATTATAAGAATGAATTCAACTGCTTTAGGCAGACACTATTTATAATGTAACATGACATCATCTGTAGCCTCCAAATTTAATTCAGCAGGACACCTACAATTTTTTACATGTCCACCTACAGTAGTATCAATTGGAAATACAAACCCAGAAATAAAGTGACTTAAGTGAGTTATTTTCCAGTTTTTTGAAGTTGGATTTAGGGAGATTTCTATCCATGTCCTTTGCCATGTACCCAGCTTTGTGTCACTGATTGGTACTGCTCTGTGGGGGTGTGTTGGCTCACACTCAGGGATTGAGCCCCACATTCACGGCTCTGCTGAGAGTCATCGGCAGTCACGGCCACAGTTAGGCTGCAATGAGGAGAGAGCCACAGCCGGGTGAAGTGAGCACATGAGCAGCAGGGAAGGAGTGACAAAAATAGGGAAAACATGTTTTATATCAAAATCAGCCATCTGGACCCACTGCCTGTCCAGTGGAAGTGGGCTGCAAGTGGGACAGTACATGGTCTCCAGGCTCCCTTACTAATTACAGGGGAATTCAAGTCCCTTTGGGAATTCCCACTTTAGACTCGCAGCCTCAGCACAAACCACAGCACTGAGAAAAGTCAGCTGTGGACTCTCTAGTCCAAACGGCTTGACTCCCAAGTCAGGCCCTTTGGCTACACATAGGCTAGTGAGATAAACAGGGCCAGGGCACAGGCTGGAGACACTCTCTGATAATTATTAATCCCTCAAAGGTTTTAACCTATCCCAACCATTGCTTCCACAGATTCTGTGGCACAGCTGGGAGCGAGGCAGGGGCCAGCAGGTAGCAAAGATGAAGCTGTTCTGGTTTGAGGGTGCAAAGTTCAATGGTGAGAGATGTATCACTTCAATTGCCCTTAAGAACATACAAAGTGTCCTGGCTTGTTTTATTTACCAATACAAGTTTTTTCTTTAGGTTTTTCCTTTGACTCAAGCATCATTTTTTACATTTGACATTAGGCTACATGACAACACTTTCTAACTGATCTGGTGGGGTCTGGCTTGTCCATCTATGCATATTAGCAGGAGCATCCCTTTAGCAAGGAGGCACCCGGAGGGATGCGCTGATCCCTTCGACCATGCCACCCTCCTATGTGTTGTGGTCATCATCTGCCTGCAGACTCAAAGTCCTGGCATGCTTCCTGCTCATAATAAAGTCCATCACTCAGGCAGAGAGTTTGCCTGGTAACACAGACCTGGGTAGGAAACAGGCTTTCTGCTCTGGCATTGGAAGCAATAGGAACAAATTAGCTGGTTGGGTTTTGCTTCCAGTAATGGAGCTTGGGATCATCACTAACAGATGGAAACCAACTCAAGATGCATCTATGCATTTCTCTTGAATGCCAGATGAATATTTATCCATAACTGTAGCTTGTTCTGTTTTGGGATTTTCCTCCCACAGAACACGAACAAGAATGTCTGCAGTGATTTTGGCACAAAGCCTACATACATCTTGCCCTGGGCCAAATGATGCACAGGAACATAAATGTGCTCACACAGGTCAGTTCACAGCATGCATGAGAGCGTCCTTGCTGCACACTGTGGGCAGGGAGCCTCTTTTCTTACAAGGAGTCATAACTAAAGGAATTAGCCATCCTTTCTTCCTGTAAAACTTCAGGAGGTAGGCACCTGCCCCCCTTAAACACCTCTGAAAATCCCAGCTGTGGTACTCAACAACCCCACTTTGACCACCACTTGTATCAGCCTGAGTGATAGTGAAGGGTCAGATCTCCCAGGACTGGGAAATGCTACAGACRTCATCAAAAGCAAAATAGTAGCAGTGGCTGTGCTAAAAGGAATATGGACATGTGGTGCAGAGAGACACTGGGTCCTCTGCATGAAGGGCAGCCTTGCCTTAGAGTCTCTGAAATACTGCAGAAAGTAATGGGGGAGGGAAGCAGGAAACCACTTTGGAAAGCAAGACTTTTGTGGCCAAGAATGGAAGGAGAAGTGTTTTGGGTCTTGCACAGGTGAGGATTTGCAGTCACAGGCTCATGCAGTCAAAGTTTGTGCTCAAGGCTGTGAGCTCTGTGTGTTGCACAGCAAGGGGGGCTGTTCAGTGTGCTCAGCAGCTGTGTGGGATGCTGAACCCCAGCTTTAACAGCAGCAGTGCCCCAGTCATCTTCCTCTGGATGGACGTGGTCTCACAACTCAGTATTTCTGAGGTCTGACAGCTCAGGTATTGCCTCATTCCCTCGTTCCTTGTCCTCTGCCCTGCCTTGGTGGAGACCTCTCTATTTCCCAAGGTCTCCTGCATGTCAGTGCAGAGAAATAAACAGAGCTTGAGCAGGCTTTTGTGGTTTCTGGTTTGCTTGCCTATATTTTCAAAAATTATCAATATGTTCTGAGCAGATCARCATGGCTTTAATGATTGGGAAGGAAAAGAAAAAAACCTTCAGTCATTAAGTGCTAATCACACAGTTACTATATTACATAGTCAGACCTGGCAAAGAAATATCCATCTCACTGCCTGCAAAGAGATCACTGAATCAATTTTTTGCATTAACATTTTATTCCTTCCCATACTAGACATTTGTTCAGCTTGTTTATACTCACGCCACATGGCCACAAGCTGTGTAGTTAGTAATGAATGAGGGGAGACATTTATCTTGGAAACTTAGGCCAAGCCAAAAAAGTTGATCACTTGTTTTTGTAGAAGAATAACACATGTGAGATTTACTCAGATAAATCCCACAAGCAGTAATGGGATTGCCTATGTTAATTGCCCACATCATAAATTCCGGTAACAGCAGTGAGGGCTTTACAGTATGCAGAGGGTTTTTAGTATTCCATAACTGATGATGCCAGCAATGCAGGGAAGTACAGTGTCATGACGTCTCTCTAATCACAGGCAAGTCTGAGAGCTGGGTTCAGCCTCTTGGACACCAACTTCTAAGTGTGCCGTCTGCCAATCTCTGAGCTCAGATGGTGGGATAGCAGCTGGACTGCCACCTCCCTGCCCCAGCACCTCAGTCCCTCCTGAGGTCAGGATCTCTTCACAAACATACCAAAATGGCAAGTTTTCTAGCAGTTCCCACCTTCTCCTCCCAAACCACAGCCATGCTCAAACCCACCACTAAGGCAGCCAAGAGAGGCCTCTTCCAGGGTGGCAAGGAGCATCCTGCTGTGATTGCTGAAGCATGCTGACCTTCACCACTTTTTTTTTTTTTGCCTTATTTAGCTATTTTTGATCAATCCAGAACAGCCAGTGCCCTTGGAAGGGGATGGCATGCACAGCCAGATGTGTGGCGTGTGGTGTGTCCTGCCTCATGGCAGCCTCCTTGCCTAGGTAGATAGAAAGATTTCAGCAGTTTCGTGTGTACATATGCTGGCTTCTGCTACCTCCAACTTCCCTTTCTCCTGTATTCACAAATGTAACTCACAGAACCCTTTTCCCCTTCTTATCAGGCTCAGCTTCCTTGTTTACTTCTCTAGTCCCATCCAACACAAAAGGCAACTGCACATGAACGAAGCGAAAGGAGCTCAGTACGTGTCAAAGTCTGAAACTTAGATAGAAAAAGGGTTATGCAATTTTCCCTGCCTAAGCTGCTTAAACCTTAGGAGAACAAAACATTCCAGTAACTTTTTTTGAAATAAACCCCTGTCATTGAGAGAGAGCAGAACAAGCCATTTGCATGCACAGCCCCAGTGTTATCTCCAGGCTGGATGTTTTGCTGGAATATGGTGGAACTGAGCTCTCCAGAGATGGTATGTGTAGAGGCACACATTTCTCCTCTTCTTGCAGCTTAGAGCAGCTAATTTAAAATTTAATTTCCTGAAAGTTGCCATTGTCACAAACACAACCAGGTGCCCACTCTATGACAAATCTATTTATACCTCCAGCCTGAGTAAAATGAAGCTACTATTCTAAAATCTTTAGGGGTAAGWGGATCTGATACTCACGTGGACATGATCCTTTTCTGCTGGGAAGCTCTAACACACAGAAACATTAACAGGATTTACAAAATCCATCTGTTTGCAACACCAGCATCTCGGAGTGCAGTCAATGCTTTCAGACTGTAAGGCACAGCAGGTGCACAAACTGTGGCTGACTCACACAGCATACAGAGAGCCTGGTGCTGCTCCCTGTTTCCTCTCTCTGACAAAGAGCACATTTTTACTCACAGAATCATTGAGAAAAGCTGATTCGAATTTGCCGAGTCAGAGAATTCAGAGCTCAAATTATTGGAATCGGTGGATGCAATAGGCAGATTTGGAAAGTTGAAACACAGCAACAAGATGCAAAGCATTTCCGCTGGCGTTCCCAGGGCCCCTTATGGCTGAGGAACTCTAAGCTACTTATAGATATTAATGAATTAAAGCTACAGCATTCCTGAGTGCTGGGTAATTTTATTATCCCTTCTGCTAAGAGGAAAACTGAAACACACAGAGAGAAAGTGGCTGGGCTGTGGTTTGTCTGCTCAGCTGCTGGAGGAGGAGGCTTTGGGATTTCAGCACAGACCACATGGGAGTGGAATTAGAAGAAAAGCTGTTGCCTGTTTCGGGGAGCGGGACTGGTGTCTAGTGAGCAGTGCTCCTCATGGACATAAATGCAACATATTCTGCTTTTAAATCTACCAGAGTTGTTCTCTCTCAGCCTTGCTGGGATTCCCAAAGGATCACAGTGGGAAAGCAGGTGCGGCAAGTTTGCCCTGTATGGACTCCTCAGAGAGGGACTAAACAGGGAGGACCTCACAAAAGGGACAGTTGGCATTTATTTGGACTTAATTCTGGCATGGGGTAAAAAGCATCCTTTCCATGCATTGAGTATTCCAGAGCTGACCAGGGCATTGATCTTGGTGAACACAAGTGTGAAAAGTTTGGGGCTGCCAAGGCAGTTTTGTTTTGCTGTTTTTCTGAACAGTCTGTGCTTTCCGCTGCTGTTTCTGAAATCCAGGTTGTTTTCATGTCAGATTTTGAACAGGTGTCCCACCCACATCAGCCTCCGTAAAGGGAAGGGAACCCCATTGTTTCAAGAAATTCAATAATGGGGAAGCTTAATGTATCAGAAGAATCAGGAAATTATGGAAACAGACCAAATCTGACCAGTTGGGAAGCATATTACAATTCCCCCACATCTTTGGTGTCTTTGATCTAAATGGAAATCTGGTGGTTGACTTCGTTCAGGGAATCACCAAACCTGAACCTGGGTGTCAGTGGTCTTGTGGACTAGCTATACTGCAACATATGCCAGCATGTGGGATTGGAAATCATCCCCTCCTTTTTGACATCTGCACCTGATCTTGTCAGGTGGCCTCCCTGCATCACCACCGGGGAGATATCAGCCCTCCAAGCTTCCCTAAATCTGCTGTCTGCTCTAGTGTGGGCAGATTATTGCCTCCAGGTGCTGGTTCCTCTCCTTTCATTGCTAGAGGAGACTCAGTGGTGGCCTGAGGTGCACTCCTCTGTATTTTATTTACCTTTGTCTGTTTGGATGACTCCCACCCTTCCTTTCCAGATAAATGCCTGGCTAACCCAAGGGCAAAATTTTAATGCAGTGCCAGCAAGAGTACTGGGGAGATGTGGCTCTTTGTGACTGCTGCTCACGCGACGCTGTGGGGAGGCAGCTGGGGCTTGGCAGAGCTGTTCAGCTGAGTTTGACTTAGTGGCTAGCAGGATATAAACTGCAGGGACAAAGCTCGGAAACTCATTTACCCGCTCTCTCAAATGCTTTTTGCAGGTCACTAAGATGTTGGCAGTGTGAATGTGGCCTGACAGATATCACACTAACAGCGGTTTCCTGGGTGCTGTCCTCTTGCAAACACTAACACTGTGCTGTGCTGCTGTCTGTATTTCCAAGGCCTCTTCATGATAACCTCATGTGATGATATTGTAGATTTGTAGAGCTGTCTGTAGCAGATTCTTTTACAGCTTCAGTGCTTGCTTGGTTTTCTGATGTGTTTCTGCTGTTTTCTTCCTGTTGTACTTCCTTTTTTTTTTTCTTTTTTTTCTCTTTATTCTGGGAAAGAGATCTGTTAAGAAGGTGAGTCATGTGTCACGCATATGGGGAAGGATCTTACTTCTGTTTTCCTGTCAGGAGGGTTGAGTCAAGAAGGAGAGTTTGTCTGGAAGCGTTTCATCACTGGCAGAGCTGTGTCAGTGAGTTCTGAATGGAGAGGCTGTGAATGCAAGAGCAGATCCTTCAATTGCCACCTGAAATGGACTGGAAAAGGCAGACCACTGGGGCAGTAGCAGTGACACGGTATGAAGGGCATGACTGGCAGCCAGTTTACTTCTCTGTTTTCGCTGTCATAGTCCAGCACTTGGGGTCCTCCAGCTCGTGTTCCCTTAAGAACTGGTGGTGTGGACACATTTAACACGTGTGCCATGACGTGACTTGCTGCTCTTGCGTGGTCTGGTCTGAAGGCTGGCATGCTGTGGTCTGGTGTCACTTACAGCTGAGAAAAGCAGAACAGGGTGTTTGTGAGAAACAAGGGTGTGCAGCCTTATGGAAACATCACTGGGACCCTTCCTGCTCTGAGCGTGATCGAGCTTCCCATTCAAGGTGATGTGGGATGGTTTCTGGGTGCGCTGAAGATGGCATGGATGGATTCTTGGTGCTGGCCTGTGTCCATGCATGACAGGCTCAGTTCCCAGGTGGTCTCATGATGGTCTGCTAGCCATCAGGAGAGAGGCAGATGCCCTTGGTGGGGGAAGTAGCCCTGTCTGGTCTGTCCCTGTGTGATGTATCTGGGCTCATGTTGAAGAAGCTGTGTTTCATCTCACTGTGGGCTCTGTGGTGCTTTATGTGCTGAATGTACTTTTCTGATTAAACAGGTGAAACATGAAACCCAAACAAAGAACTAGTGAAAGCCTCTTTCATTTTCTATTGCTCTCTACTAGATGCAAGTTAGTTCTTTTGGGAGGACACCCGGCCTCAGTTCTCAGCAGCTGATTTCCCAGGGACAGGGAGGGGAGAGATGCAAATTAAAGTTCTGTAGACCTTTTTCCCAGCTGATAGCACTGTCTGCCACTGTACCCACAAAAAACCAGCTCTGCCTCAGTGCCTTCTCACCACAGTGCCTGGAAATACCACAGACTCCTATGATGCTGAATAATATCTGAGACCTTGCCCCCATCTTGGAGAAACTTGACCTACTTTCTCCATCAAAACACCTGCATTGCCAACTTACCTAAGCAGCACATCACAGTAAGAGTTTTTCTTTTTTCCTCCACTGAATTATTATTACTTTTTTTTTAATGTGGCTGCCAAACAGATTCTTACTTCAATTTGATTTATTCTGAGCTGACCTAAATATTTTGCTTTCCTCTTCTGTTGGGTGCAGTATTTTTTACTGCAGGCTCATGGCAACATTGTAGAGATCTGGGGGACACAGGTTTCTGGATGTGAGAATGCAATGAGGGGCGATTGGGTGCTGTGGAATATGCCCATGATAATAATAACTACTGTGAGGTTTCTGTGAAGTTGGACCATGCAGAAAGGTTTAACAGAATTGATATTTATGTTAGATGTCATGATTAAAGTGTCCAGTGTAATCTAAGGATTGATTGCAGTGAGATTAGAAGAGAAAATACCTCTTCTGAATACAGGGCACAGTCCAGTGAAACAGGTTCATATATGAAACGTGATTTTTTTTTTTTTTTTTTTAACTGCTTGGTTTAGGTATTTGGTTTCATTAAAAATGTCATGCTTTGATACTGAGGTCCAGGTCCACAATTTGGTATTTTCCACTGATGTCCCAGGTCTGAGAACTGCAGAGCAATGAAGACAGCAGGGGCTATCTTTATGGGGTACTTTGCCCTCCTGTTGTCTTGGACTTTATTTCAAGCAAAAAAATTAAGTAGTGGCCTGCAAAGTGGGGAGCAGAAGAGGCAGYCTGCACCTCTACTTGCAGGGAGGATAGAGACTCATATTTGTATTTCAGTAGGACTTCAGAAAGCCCAGCACTGATATGGTTATCATCTCAGTCGTGTTGGTTATATGATATAGCCCTGGTGGGTTCCCTGTGGTTTTACCCCAGCTGCAGCACACCCACAGTGCTGCCCAGTCACACTGGAGCTGGGAGCAGAGGTTTAGCTGTAACAGTGCTGCTCTCCTGATCTCTGTTATAAATGCTCTTGCTGGAAAAATCTGGTCGTTTAAGGGTAAAGTAGRAAGTGTTTTTATTATACCAATGTAAAGTCACTTTGCCAGTGGAGATGCCAGTCTAAGAGGACCTGACCAGCAAAGCAGCCCTGGGGTAGAGGTAACCCAGGCCCTGCTTCTCTCACAGCAAGATTCACTGCAGTAGCCTGCTGAGGACACTGACAGATGTTGAAAGTGATTACAGTGGACATAGAGTATTGCTCAACCTTTGAGAATTTTTCCTCATGTTCAGCATGGTTTGTTTTGGAGTTCACTGCTGCCAGGAAGAGCTGCAGTGGGCCTGTAAGGTTTCTAAGGCAGATGTAGGGCATCTTTTACCAGCATTTCACTCATCTGATGCAGCCCCTGGTGTCAGACATGGCTTCTGAGGGCTGTTTCTGCAGTTTGGTTATTCAGAATAGAATCAGCAGTTATTTTATTCGGTGAAAGTTATTTATTCAGATGAAAATTATGGCTGAGGCAAAGACTGATGGATTGTTTTTCCCTCTGTGTGTGTGACAAGTCTCCCCAAGGCTGGCTGGCCACGCTTCATAGCACAGCAGAGAGAACTTCCCTCTCCCTCACAAAGTCATCCAATTGTCCAAGTTCTTCTTGTGTTGTCCCAAGCTCAAATGCTTTCCTTCTGTCTTTAAGGCAGGAAAACTTGCCAGTTCCCCACATGCATGTGCTCACATGAACACAGAAAAAGCACTACTTAATACTCACATGCATTATATTTAACAGCTGTACAACTTTAGCAAAACAGGAGTCAGACCAAAATGTAACTCATTGTTTTTTATCAAAGGAATACCAGTCTTGCCAGATGTGGCRTATGTTTTTCCAAATGAACTAAAACAGTGTCCACAGCTGAATATGATATGGTCTTGTGCAATAACATCACTTGTTTTCTCATGCCCACGAATGGCAAGACACAGACTGGTGTTAAACAGAAGACACGAAGAGTTTTCATCATAAGAACAGAATGAACTGGAAGGAAATTGAGCCCAAGCTATTTGCTATACTGTTTACTACAGCCAGMCCATGGATCATGAGATGTTCCTCCCAGCAAAGACAAACAAGGCTGATGCTCTGTTCCCCTTGTGATGGCTATGGTCATATCATACTGACAGCTAAGGGGAAGAAATATAGAGATGAGAYGAATGTGGAGGGTGCAGTTGTGGATCTGGAGAGGATTGCTGTCCTGTTCTCCTTGCAAAGATAAGAACACCACAAGCAAAGCAATGTACAGAGTGTAGTGCAAACAGCGGGGACACACACTCAGAAAGTTATGTGAAGCTGAGCTGATCAGAGCTTTCCTCAAACCAAGAGAAGAGCCAGGAAACATCACTGATTTAAGACCAAGTCTCCACCATATAGTGTTCTACTCCAGTAGTGTCACTGTCCCCAGATTTAAAGTACCACAGTGTTTCTAAAACTTTTTCTGCTTGAGCTGTAGGAGACTCCAAAGGTTGCCTGGACTCTGGGTATGACATCTGTAAGTCATCCTGAAGCACAGGCTGCATCTCCACATGTAATTTCTCTCCCAGCACCAAGGGTGGATGTGTGACTCCTTCCATGTGACTGTTCCTGCTCCTGTTTGACATCTCCATCCACTGGCAATATTGGAGATCTGGAATTTACTGGGAGAGTAAAAAAAATATTCTCATAACACATCACCTCTGAGGAGGTAGTTGCAGTTGTTCTCTTTCGTGTTTGATGTTAGGATTTTGCTATATGGAGAGGAAAGGAAGGACAGTAGGGTCAAGCAGGCTGCTCCTCCTGGCCAAGCAGTGTGACCCCCACGTTGAGCCACTTTAAAGCAGTTCTGCACATCACAGAGCAGATGGGTCCTGGAAGAGGGAGTATGTTTAGGGGAAGTGTAGATACTACTGTGCTGTAAACAAACTTCCCTTTTAAACAACTTGTTTCGGTGCTGGCTGTGGATAAACATCATCTTCTTTTAATCACTGACTGCTACAGCAGCAGCAGCAGCACCCGCTGCAGCCACTGCAGACCTTGATCCTGACATCATAAACCCCTCGAATATTTCCTCTCCTGGGTAGTTTTGATTAAATAACTTCACAGCTTGAGAATGGTTGCACTTAATTCACATGTAGCAGGGTTTATGATGTTAATATGCTAATCTGGTGATTATAATCTTTTTAAAAAGCTAGTTACCATGAGGGCAGCATAGGCAGGCCTGGCCACAGCAATTTCAAAGGCAGAGGAGAGCACATCCTAGTTCAGGCAGGAGCTAATTACTTACAGGTGGCCTCTCTCAGCSGGCAGGGTCCTAACTCCTCTGGCTCTCCATGCCTCCTCCACAGCTGTATTTCTAGGATCATCCTCCRCATTCTGCATATGTCTGTGAAAGCCATTCAGTGGATGAAAAAAAAGAAATGTCTCATTTAGTGAAGAGAAGGTCATTAAAAAACAGAGTTTTGGAGGGAGGTTTCCCTCATATGGACAAAGACATTGGTTCAATGTTTGGCTCAGGTGACAGACAGAGGGTCCCCAGACTGGGAGTTCAGTCTCTGCCAGAACCAAGTGATCCCTCATCCAGGGTTTAAATGCTTCTGTGTTATCTGAGATAACGACACCAGGGAAAACCTGTCGCCACACCAATACACTGTCCGTGAAGGAAGGACCTGGACTTGCTCAAAGGCGTAACAAMATTGGCTTTTAAAAGACTTTGCTGTCCTCATTGATGTTGAAGTTTTCTATTTTCATATTTTTTCCTGTGTCTTCATCATGATGTGGTAGCCCAAAGATCAGGCTTGCTGCACCAGGACTCACTTGAGATGTGTTTGAATTCCAGGATGGATGCCTCTGCTCCTCACCTACCTTCAGTTTTATTCTCTAAGCTGAGAAGTCAGTAAAAGAAGATTTTAATTTGTGTTCAGGGCCTGGAGGAAGATTTTGAAAAGAGTTGCATACATAGCTTTCTCCATAGTAACTTATTCATTGTCCAGCACAGAGCAGCATTTAGCCTTAGGTTGTGTATGTTCCCATTTTATGGCAATAAAAGAGGCAGCAGTGTGAAAAGCTCTTAAGAGCTCTTCAGAGCAAATGTTTCATAATTGTAGGCCATGACAAAATAAAAGTCACTAAAAAAATTCAGAATGCACAATCCATAGCCCAGAACTCAGCGGCTGCCAAACACTGAGAATAAACATCTCCTGACCTGGCAGGAGGCTGCTGGAACTGAATGATGACATAAACCTATTTAGTTTAGCTGCAGATACTGCTCAGTAAAGTTTTTCCTACTGTTTTTCTTTTCACTATGTTCATTGTCATAATAGTTAATTATCTGATTATTTGCCTATATTTTTCTTACAAATGGACTACTCTTAAAGGCACAGTACATTTCTGATATAGGTTTTGGAGTCTGTGATTACTGTCCATCAATTTGTGGGCCCATGGGAATCTCATGAGATTTAACAGCACCAAGTGCAGGGTTCTGTATCCCCAGTATCAATACAGGCCGGGGGGTGAACAGATCAAGAGCAGCCCTGTCAAGAAGGAGTTAGGGGTACTGGTGGAGGAAAGGCTGAACAAGACCTGGCAATGTGCACTTGCAGCCCAGAAAGCCAAACATGTCCTGGGCTGCATCAGAAGCAACGTGGGCAGCAGGTTGAGGGAGGGGATTCTGCCCCTCTGCTCTGATAGGACCCCTCCTGAACTGCTGCATCCACCTCTGGGGTTTGCAGCACAGGAAGGACATGGATCTGTTGGAGAGAGCCCAGAGGAGACCACCAAAATGATTAGAGGGATAGAGCACCTCTCCTATGAGGAAAAGCTGGGAGAATTGTGATTCTTTGGACTGGAAAAGAGAAGGCTTCAGTGACCTAATTGTGACATTCTAAGGGAGGAGAAGGGAAGGGACCCTACAAGAAAGATGGGGAGAAACATGTTATAAAGGCAGATAGTGATAGGATAAATGATAATGGCTTCAAACTGAAGGAGGGTAGGTTTAGATTAGATATGAGGAAGAAATTCCTTGCAGTAAAGGTGGTGAGGCACCGGCACAGGTTGCCCAGAGCAGCTGTGAATGCCCCATCCCTGGAAGTGTTGAAGGCTGAGTTGGAGTGATCTCTGAGCAACCTGGTCGAGTGGAAGGTGTCCCTGTGTGTGGCAGGGTGTTTGGAGCTAAGTGATCTCTAAGGTCCCTTCCAACCCAACCCATTCCATGATTCTCTGAATTCTGTGCAGAACATCCTTTGTTTCAGTCCTGGAGTGGATCTGTGCACCTCAGGACTATGTTATACCTCCTTCGGGCATAATTCTTGACAAACACCTGATCTATGGAATCTCCGTAGGAGAAATAGATCCATCATGCTGTGTGCTGGACATGCAAGGGGGAAGAGTATGGCAGGAATATCACTGTTGTCCAGATAAGCACATACATGTCACTGTGACAAGCCACGTTAATGTTGATACTTCAGGCACCTTTACAGCAAGTGCAAAAATACATAATTGCTTCTAAAGAGTGTAAAAAAGCAAAACCTGAAAACTTTTCTAAGGAAAATGTAGATAAAATGAAATTCAATTCTGCAAAGAAACACAAACCAAGCTCCAGAACTTGAACATATGTATTTCCTGTGAGGTAATGTGTAATACTATAGTTAAAGACCAGGCCATCTCAGATTTTGGACAGAGAGAAGGATGTGCAGCTAAGCTTTATTTTAATTGCAGTTCTAAGGTAGTTATTTTTAATTACCCAGATTATTAGCTTAGCTCATTATTTATAAATGAGCTAGGTATTTTTAGTTCTCCTGCTTTTACACCACCTACTCACAGAGCTTTCTTGCTCTCACATATCTGTATAGACTTTTTGTAACAAAAAAAAAGGATGATGTTAAAACTCAGGCGAGAGGTCTTGGAGCCATAACTGACAGCTSTCTGAAATTCTTGAGTTAACATGTTAAGTGGAAACAAAGAATGTCAATAAAATGCTGGAGCTCATCAGGAAGGATGTTGCAGACACGACGAAGAGTAATTTTCCTGCTACATTTTTAGTGCTCCCATTCTCTGAGTCTGGTGGGTGAGCTTCTGCATCTCAAGGACATGAGAGGGGAAATGGTGAGGAAGGTGACCAAAATAACTTAGGGATTGGAGAAGCTGCCTTGTGAGAAGGCACTAGAAAGGCTGGGTCTCTTCTGGCTGAAGAAAAAGTTGAAGGGGGGATATGATGGAGACTGAACCCTGAGGARGTGCTGGGTTGTGACTTCAGAGCAGTTTCTGACCACGTCCCACAATGCTGGAACTGCCCCACACTCACTGAAACCAGCAGAGGATCTTCTAGAAGCACATAAAAGAAAGAATGGTTTTCACAGGGTCTACTGAACTTCTGACACTGCTGCTACAGGAGACTGAAACAGGCCATGAGCAGCACCCAGAGGGAACTCGAACATCTCTGTTCTGAGTGTCGGTGCTGGGGGAGTGTGTGGGAAATAAACCACAAATAGTATCCAGGCTGGCGTGCTCTCTCTAAATAGCATCTCTGACTGTCACTGGTGGAGTAGATGGATGATGGATCTAACGCAGCAGGGCATTTCTAATGAGCTTATGCTCTTATTCAGAAATGGCTTATTTATTTTGACTTCTGAAGAAAACCAGGCAAATTTTCAGCTAAATGGAGACAATTTCAAGGAGAATTTCAGGGAGATATTGATGACTTTAAATAAAAACTTAGTACTGAGAAAATCAGGCATCTTTAGAAATCTTATTATCTCCTAATAAATGTTCTACATTGCACACATTTCATTTTTAATCATAGAAGCATAGAGTAACTGGGGTTGGCAGAGACCTCTGGAGGTCTCTCAAAGCAGAGTCGGCTTCAAAGTTGGATCAAGTTTCCTGTTGTCCCTTTGCAGTATACCTCTGAGAAGTCTGGCTCTGTCTTCTCTGTAATGCTCCTTTTRGGAATATAATAATTCAGCGAGCAGTATAGAAGAGATGTGAAATTTTTTCCATGTATATTTCAGCAATGAGCTGTAACCTTGCATTTRTACAAGTGTCCTGTGGATGGATATATTTTCTATGAGTGTTCCCTTCCCATCTTTCTTCCCTGTAGGACTGTCTTGGCATAAGTGTTGAGTGAATAACTAATTTCCTTGGAAAATGCACACACCATCTTATAGGAAATTCCTATAGTAACATAAAGGGGAACCTCAGTCTTCAGAACTGCTTCCTCTTTTCTCGCAGACTTCTGCTAAAAAGTTGGTGAGAAAACAAAGCCTGATTTTGATTTGCTCTGTACTTTCCTCCTCCGTATCCTGGAAATGGTGATGAATGTGCACRAGCTGGTTCATAGCATGTGTAGGAAGGAATACTGCCAAGGCTATTCTTTCAAATAAAGCCCTGACAAGGGAAGAGTGGAGTTGCAGCATCCCAGGGTCTTGACAGGATATCAGGGCAAAAAGGAATTTGAGGCAGCTGGAGTAAGGGGAACATGCCAGCTAACCACAGATCACTTCTCTTGAGTGTAGGACATGATGATGGCTGTCTTTTGAGTAAAACAGGCAAGGAGAGGAAAAGGCTTTTTGTGACTTTCTACTGTAAAAGCACACATGTGGACTTCTGCAGACAGGACAGCATTGTCCCAAGGACTGGGGGAAAATACACCAATTTTCATTAGCCACTGCTAGGTGTAGTGAGAAGCAGGTACTCTTGACTTTAAAGTCCTGCTTTCTATGGCTGGGCACTCCGCAGGGAGCCACCACCATGGCAGAATCCATACCTTCTTCTACGAATACAGGACRGCCATCACCATAACCTTTTACTGTCTCTAGGCACGGTGGTTGTATAAATTCCATAGGGACCATTATATAGGGTCCAATTGCACAGGAAATTGAAGGTGGAAGAACAAAAGCACTGTAGGCAGCTGAGCTGGGTAACAAGAGTAGTGAGGCAGGATTTGATGGATGCTAGCACCGAATCAGGATTTGTCCTTTGAGGGCTCCTATTCAGTCTGTCAGTGTGCATGAAATGCTGCACCACCACGCAGCGTTTGCTGCTCATGTTCGTGCTTGCTGGAGCGGGTCGGTATCTCCAGCTCTATGGAAAAATCCCACTTGCTGAAGCAGAGGGTGGGACATCGCTTTGAGGAATGTGGAGGTATTGCAGAAGCAACTATGGCCCTCTCAAACTGGCCACTTGCATTCACTGCAGAGTGGTGCTGCTGGAAGCAATAACGCTTAGCACTGACACAGCACTTCACCCAAACATTGGGTAATTAATCTGCAAAGCAGCAGGAGATGCTCTTTGTGACTGGTTCTGTAAGCACAACTAAAGGACTAGAGTGGAGTCTATTAAAAACCATGCTGACATCCAAATTGTCCCTTGGCAACTAAAGAAAAACCTCCAGAACTTACCATGTCCTCTTTGTTTTATTAGTCCTCTTAATATTCAAATGAAGAGAAAGTTTTCCAAAGCGAGTCCTCAGCCTGCCCAGCTTCCAGAAGCTTGGCGGACTTCAAAGGAGCTGCAACAATTTATTGTGGTTCTTACTCCGGGGATTTTTTGAGGATGAATACATATTCTAGCTGGAGAATAATTCACTTATAAAGATTACAGTTAGCAGAACACTGTAGATTACCTGTTTTTATAGATTTACCTCTTCCCTCCCTTGAGTCTTTGTCATTTAAAGGTCTGGAAACAGGGTTGCTTTTGCTACTGAGTTAATTTTCCAGTTCGTGAGCGCTGACGGCTTTTTTCCCTCCCCCGGTTAAGCGGCACAAGCGCRGCCGTGGGAGGAAGGAAAGAGAGTTTTGTGGTTACGGCTTAGAATTGAAACCTGGGATGTCGGAGCTCTGCTGCCAGTCCTGTCCTCTGTTTCCATGTGACTCCAAGCAAATCATGTAATTTGCTTTCCAAAGTGCACTGTAGGGCTTGGTGCACCATGTCATGGCATCCTGGGACTGCATCCTTTGACTGGTATAAAAAAGATGATTTTTCACTGTTTTTATACACATTTCTCCAGATGACCACACCCATGTTTTAATGGCAAAACACGCAGGGAGGGTTGTTATTTGGCCTCCTATGGAAATATTGGCTTCTCATCCTGATAAGGATGCTTCCTCAAGAGTCTAAGGTTTAATTCTCAGGGTTAAAATCCAGGCTGTTTTAGGTCAATTTCAGCATTCGTGGGACATGGGTGGCTGTTATTGTGCCAAGGGAGGGCAGCTGTGGCAGCCCTTGGTTTAGGTACTCCAGCTTTTTGTGCCATGTGGTCAGGTACGGAGAACCATGTCCAGGTGTAAGGTTTTTCCCCAGGTATTGGTTCTTAATATCATCCTCTGCAGTTTAGCTGTTTTTCAGGCTCCACCCTGAACGTGTATTTTCCTTTTATGTGTGCCCATTACAGCTTTGTGGACTTAGTGAAGCCTTTTCAATGCCCTTACTTGGGGAGGATATTTAGAGATTTCAGTCGTCCTGTTAGTGCCTTCAGATTCCCTGGTGTTGCCATAATTTTCCAAATTTACACCTAATTTGTCAACATTCTTTTCTTTATTACAGCTTTAATGATATTTAGCACATATACCAGCTAGCAGAATAATTCAGAAGTAGTTGCTTCGTCCTTTTATCACTAATCCTGAAGTGGAAAGATGCCTTCCCAAAGGATTTGCCAGTAAAAATATGGAGTAGTAAAGCACAAAGTGGTGCACAGACCATTATGAATGGTCCAGCCACTTAACTGGCAACTCTTGATGTGTCTCAGAGGAGGTCAGTGAGCTGGATAAAAAGAGTGAGCTCTGAAGGAGATGCTGAGAAATTATCATTGACCATGGAGGGAGAAGGAAGATGGAGACCAGCTGGATCGTGGTCAAGATACCAATCTGGGTAGGTGTTTGGGCAGGCATAGTGAAGCACAGGCAAATCACTTTTTTTTCCCCTGTTTGTTTGGGTTGGTTTGTTTGTTTTTGTTGTTTTTGTTTATTTAATGTGGATTGTTTTGGTTTTTGTTTTTTCGTTTTTGGAAATAAGTGTGAGTGCACTTGAAAACCTGACCCCAGGGTGCTTGTGAGGGAGCTGGGACAGGCTCAGCTGGGTGAGCGAGGAGGGGCAGGGACGGGCGAGGCTCAAACAGGACAGGGTTTTTGCTTTACTCCTTTTGCTCTGTTTGTCTTGTTCCATAGTTCATCCAGGACTGTGACTAATGTCTGTCACATGCTGTTTCCACACTCCTGCTCCCCACAGGGACAGAACTGCATTCCTGGGAGCAGGGTTTGTTTTGATGGGCTCCCTGATGTCCTTAAACGGGTTGATTTTATCCCGGTAAAGTTCCCATTTTCTGTTACTCGCTGTTTCTTTAAGAAGAAAGCTATCTCTGTGGTTGCCATGGAAAGCCCTGCATATCTCATGAGACTGAACCACAGAATATATAGTGCAGCCACAGAAAATGTCTGGAAATATGTTTGCCRGAGAGCTGCAGTTCTCAGAAGCTTGGCAGCCTTGTAAATGGAGATGCCCCAGCTGGGAAAGGGAATTTCTTTTCCCCAGGCAGCTAATGTGGGTATGGGGATTGGGTGGTGCCTCTGTTAGAGGGGCAGGGGAGACCTGGGGAGCAGCTCAGGGATGTTGGGGTGGCCCGGTGCAGCTGCTGCTGTGGAGGGAGCCGGTGGCAGGGTAAGGACAGGACTAGAGTGGGAGCCATCGGTGCCTCCACATCCCACTCACCCCCGCCCCGTGGCAGCTTCTGGAGGCTGACAGCAAACACACTCACACAAACAGCGTGCACAAGCCCTGCTGCTCCAACAGCTCGCTAAAGAACTGGTTCCCACACCTTCCTCTAATCTAAAAACCACAGTTTCCCCTCATTCCAGCTGCCAAAACCTACAAGCTCCCCCACAACTTCCTTAATACAATGCCCTACTTCATACTAAAATGAAACTTGGAAGTGAAAATCGATTGGGATGAATATTGAATTAAAGATAGTACATTGATTGAACTACCAATTGTCATTTATTTATTTTTTAAATGGCCCATTAAGAATGCCTCAATCAATGATAAGATTAGTGGCTCTGTAACAGAACTGAGGCCAAGTACCACTTTAAGACTCTCAAACTGTTCTCTATCTTTGCCAGTTTTTTTTAAGTGAATATTACTGGCTTATTTTTCCAATCCAAGAATTAAAGGAAAAGTTCAGGCATTAAAAAAAAAAAGTAAAAACAAGAGCCAAACACTGACTTCTCAGCAATGTCTTTTTGAGGATGGATTCATTAACACATTCTGGTGTCTCTGTGCTAGATGACAACCAAAATGTCATTTTAATACACASATTTGCCCAAGAACAGTTTAGGGATTCTGAATCCTCTCCATGGCTTGTGAGCAGGAGTTGCAGGACTCACAGGGCTCAGAGATGAACCAGATTTACGATCTTCTCCCATCCTTAAAATGCAGCTGCCGCCAACTGTGCTGTAGCTCAGGTTACCAAACATTCCCACTATATGTCTCTGCTTTTAAAATACAGTAGTTTTTGCTGAGAGTCTTTAAAAGTCAACATTTTCTAAGGTAGTTCTTACTGAGGTAGTTCTGCTGTTCCCAGTAGTGAGAATGGGGACACATGGCATAGCCTGGGTTCACTTTGCACAGGTATCTAGCTCCTGGAAATTGCTCCAGATGCCTCATATGTCCAAAGATGGTGAAGCATGTGCCCCATGGAGGACACCTTTGTGGATCTGAATGGGACAGGTTTGCTCAAAATTAATACAGCTCCCTGTTTCTGCAGTGCTCAATGCTTTGTACACACTGAAAAACTCCACGTGCAAAACAGCCACGCACAGGCCACTGCTTTAGGAGTATTGGGGAGTGACTGAAATTAATCGTAGAAACTGATAAAGTTCCTCTTACTGTGTTTATTCCTTATCTTAAGACAGCTGCTGGGCCTTTCATGCACACAGGAAGGTCATGTGGTTTAGCATCTCTTCAGCCCTTGTCAGCTCCTGCCCCAGTTCTCCTCAGGGGCTGTAAGGAAATGCTTTGGTGAAAAGTAAACTTCTCACTCTCCAGCCAAGCTGGCAGGGCTTTCTGCTGGTGCTTCTGCCATGCTCCTACATCCACACCTAGCTCATCCATGCTGTTGTTGGCCCTAAACTCCCTGCAGGCCCCCAAACCCCTTAATTTGCCTCTCAGCCCCCTCCTTGGCTCACAACATGTCATTGGGCATGGTTGGTCTAACTTCTGAACATGAAAGAGCTGTTTTAATCGACAGCTTTAGTTACCCAGTTTCTTCTACAGACAGTTTCCAGAGTCCTCATTTCTTCTTCAAGGCTTTCTCCCACCCTGAGCTGTAGTTGGTTCCAGCTGGACTTCAGCTGGTACAGCCTTACTCCTAGTTCCACCCAGGTCCAAGGCACAAGTCTCTCTGCAAATCCCTTCCCTGTACTTTCAGGTTGTCACTCCAGGACCCTGCTGATCTGCATTAGGCTCTCTCCCAACACTGCATTGCTTTTATATTAGCCAGGAAACAGAGCTTTTGTGGGCATAGGAGAAAGGACGAAAAAGCTTCTCTTGTAATATTTGGTCCTACTGTTATGTGATGCCCCACCTCTGACCTGAGCCCAGCCTCACCAGCTGGAAGATGGGTGAGTGGACACAGAGGGAGCTGGACAATGCTTCCCCTACAAGGATCAGTTGGTGCAGTGACACAGTTTTTGGAAAGTTTGTGAAATAATGAGTTCTCTGAGGTTGGCTTTTTTACTTCCGCTTTACAATTTTCAGTTTCTACAGAGTTTCACTGACAAAATACACCTTGCTGAACCTGGTAATATGACCACATGGATGATGACCAAAAACCATTTTCAGGAAAGTTTTGATATTAGTTTAAGAAGAAAATGAAACAATGCAAATATTTTTCAAATAATGTCATCAAGTTCTTTGCAAGCACTCTGCATAGAGAATGTTTTGTGTTTGAGGCCAAAGACCTGTCACACAAAACAACAGTTGGTGGATAGAGATACGGATACACTCAGCATGATGCACGAGTTTGCTCTTTGCAGATACTACAGGCTCAGGCTGGAAAATTTTGCAAATTAAGTATTTTCCTTGTTTTACATTTTCAATAAATCCCCTCCCTGTCTACACCTTCTGGGTTCGAGGGTGCTCATAGCCACCACATGTGGATCAAAAATTTCGCCTGCCAGAAGCCTTTTGCTGCTGGTTGACCTTCGATTGCAGTAAAAGCCATTGCACCAACTTGCAAGCCACTGTCTCCTTTCAGTAGCCCTGATAACATCTCAGTACTCTCAGCAGTAACTTGCTGGTGGTGCTGGGCTGTCCCTTTCTCAGGCTGGACAATAGCATTACCAGAAGCATGCTGCACAGTGGAATTCAGCAAAAACCCTCCATATGTTTTATGCAAAAGAAAACATTACTTTTGGCACAATGTTTTGCACCAGAAGCCAATTGCCACCAGAATACAGATGCAGGACTTGCCAGAACAAACCTAATTGCAATACTTGGGAGGTGTTTTGTATTTTTCTTCCTAACTGTGTCCAGGTGTGTTGAATTGTTTGAGGGAAATTCACGGTTTTGGGAAATGCAAAAGGGCTAACTGTTTCGCTAATGATGGCAGCAATACATTCTGCTGCTCCTGAATCTCTGAATTAATTTTTTGCTTTGTTCGTTCTAATATAAGAAGCATAAATCTAAATAAACAACATTTCATTAAACAGCTACTTCTCAGATGCTTACTATTGGAATTTATTGATACATTAATATATGAATTAATGGATTATTTTTGAGTAACCACTAATAGGTAAAAGAAAAATAAGGGAAAAGAAAGTAAAGATTAAATGAAAATTTTCCAAATATTTAAAAAATAAGGCTTTAAGTCAAACCCAAATATTTTTAGGAATTTTGATCCATAAAACATTTTAATTATTTTTGCTCTTCATCTTGGTTCAATATGTTCTTATGAGTTCCTGAAAATATTTGAGTAAAATGAAAGTTTTCTCTTATCAGTTATAACTTTTATTACAAATGAGATAACTGTGCAATGGTATATACTGCAAATAAGACATATTCCTCCAAAGTCTTCCTTCTGTAGTAGTTTCTTCCCTGACAACATTGAGATAACCACAGTCTTTCCATTGTCAGATATTTTGTGATTTGCCAGCACACAGAGCTCAACCTAAGAACAGAAAAGTACTTTTCCTACCAGCAATGCCTGAAGAATAAAGAAAAGAAAATGCTTTGGGAAGGGCAAAAATGAATAGCCAAGGGAAATGTGGAAGGCAGCTGGTTTCTTTATTTGTGTGTGGATACACAGAGGCTGTGCACACACAGGCATTTCTCATAACACCTGTTAAATCATGTGAAAAACTCACTGAGCTCAATAGCCCATTTCAGTGCCATTTGCCACCAAAAATGCATGTGTGTGCATCTCCCTAGGTTGGCATTTTTGGGTATCGGGGAGCCCTTCGAAGACAGTTCCTAACTCTATTAAATAGCCATTGTGATTTTTAAATGGGTGATTCTCTTTATTTACCCGAGAAATGCTGTTAGCAGGTGAGGCTGAAATGCAAGATGGCCCCACACATGCACATTGGCTTTATCTCAGAAATAGTCCTGCTCCCCAACAAGCAAAACAAGACAAAAACCAAGCACTTCCAACGTTAAGACCCTGAATATAGAGGGCTGGAAAAGAAAAATGTTTTTAAAGGTAGTGAGGGACTCCTGTTTCCTCACTCATTGGAGTGGGTTTGGCTGGATGCTGTGGGCAGAGAGATYGGTTGCAAATAAAGCCATGGGCTTCAGCAGAGAGGTGGGTAATTGCCAGTGGAGTCTCAGATTATCTGGTTTCACAAAAAGGGGTATGTTACCACAGGGAGGCAAGAAGGAGGAAAATTGCAGGCAAAAACAGTTAAAAAGCTTGTTTGATCAAAGAGAAATCTGCTGCTGGCTGCATTGCTCCCATCACCCGCTGCTGGGGCACAGTGAGTTCCATGCCAGGGAGGGGTTTTCTCTCCATGCGGTGGTAGGGAGGTGGCACATTGCCAGCTGATGCCACCCTGGGTTTCATACCTGAATTTTCAGGGTGGGAAATCCAAATTGCTGAGGGACTGTAGCAATGTGGCACGCTGCTGCAATATAGACCCTAGTAAAAGAGAGCTAATGTTGTGGTGGCAACGATTTCCTGTTATTTTGGCATTGGTTAATTTTATCTTTCTAAAGCTTTCACCAGAAAAAAAAGTAATTTCACCTCCTTCAAACCACAGATAGAGGTAGGAGAGCACAGAGACCGCAGAGCCACTCCAGGCACGGT
The DNA here is from genome assembly GCA_018881555.1 of Amblyornis subalaris. Taxonomy (NCBI): domain Eukaryota; kingdom Metazoa; phylum Chordata; class Aves; order Passeriformes; family Ptilonorhynchidae; genus Amblyornis; species Amblyornis subalaris. Next base: position 3,170,085 of record JACAXG010000017.1, on the reverse strand, counting down.
GTGTTAACGCATCGCCCAGCAGCGCTTGCTTCCACTGAGACCAAGTGTAGGAAAACAAGTCTGAGAACCACTTTTCCAAGGAATTAGCTGAGCACTCACCATGAAGTTCAGGCGGAGTCTGTGTTTTCATGCTGGGTTTCCGCTTGACTCTGGAATGACAGAGGTCTGTCATCAAGTTAAGCAGTGGAAGCCAGTGATAATTTTTTCCAGCCTGAAGGCTGCCAGGGTGAAGTCAACCTACCCACAGGTTTTGAATAAATTTGAGATGGCAGAGCGAGTTTTTGTCAGATAAGTGTATTGTATTAAAAATTTGCGGTAGTCTTTATTTGACACTGGGTGTCCTAAAACTTGATTTATGAAATGGCCAAGACTTGCTTTCAGTGATTTCAGTGTAATTTTTAGTTTTTCCTTGCAATTCACAGAGATTTTGGGTTTCCCTGAAAGCTGAATCAAACCTGTGGCCCAAGTAAAAGAAAACCAATTTCAGCTTGGTAGCTCTTACCATAGAGGCTCTACCTGACTTGGAAAATGAATTGTCAAACTGCCTAGTTCAGGATTATATTTGGTAGAAGCCGTGTTAGGAGGATCTAACCTATGATAATAATTTCTATGGCGAGATGGAAGGTTTTGAATTGCAAGACTTTCAATCTGCCTCTGCTATGTTTCTGTCATTAAGTCACTTAAAAAGACAAGCAAAATATTGCTTCTAATTTTTCTTAAATACAGTTGGTGCATTTATCACAACATTTTGCCTCTTCCTTGTTTGATTTCGTTCCATATCTCTCTTGGTTGCGTGGGTTTCTGCGTTTCTATGGGCTGTCCTTTGGCTAGTGCTGTCACAAAATCTCCAGCTCATCCCTCCTTCAAGCATATGCAGTGATTTTTTTTTAGGTTTTTTTTTAACCTTACTTCTTCAAACAATCATTTCCTTTCCATTTTCACAGGAACACTCTCCAGGAGAAGGTGAACACAAACACACTTGCCTCCTGTGTTTCCCTGAAGAGGCTAAAATACTGTGGTATTTCAGCAGATGATACCATGGTAACAACAAAGACGATGGTAGGACCTAGGCAGGCTGAGACATACCACATCATGCTCGATCTGGATTAGTCCTTGGTGCCCCTGGCTTCCAAGCAGCTTCATAAGGGGTGGTCATTGAGTTACTAAGGCTGGTTGTAGGCACTCACTTGTGTAAAGGCAGACAATGGTCCAGACCAATGTGTTTCCCTAGAGTTGTGTGTAATCCACCTTGCAGATCCACACTATACATCCAGAAGGCCACTGTGATGTCTCCTTACTGGCTGTGCAGGCAACAAGACACACAGAAGGAAGGATATCGCAGAAAACCAAAGCAGAAGTATCCATGGAAACATGAGATCTTATTGAGGGTGTCAGAAGGTGAGAGAAAACCACCATGATGAGACATGCACACATTTTTGTGACTGGCAGATGTTCCTCAGGACACATCTTCATGTTTTGTTCTGTATCCGACAGATCCCTGAGGCTACCAAGTTTCCTCTATCATCCACACAGGGTAGAGCAGGTTGGATCAGTGCTTTGCTTTTTTCTTTTCTTTCATGCTTTTTCACCAATTATTTGAGAATATTTTGCAAAGGGCTAATGTTCATAGTGCTGTTCAGACTTAGCATTCAGGATGTGAAGGCAAGCAGGCTGGATACCAACTGACTTTTCAAAACCAGTCTGCAATAATTTTGTGTGTGTGCAATTTGGATATTCAGATCCAGATCCTCTCTTTTACCACTTCAGCAATGCCCGAGTAAAACTGTGCAACACTGTTTTGAAGAGAGGGCTGGGCATGGGTTGATGAAGTCACTGGAGGTGAGAGAACAAGAAGTGCTGGTCTCTGGAGTGACCATCTGCAATCCCCCTCCCCACTTCCTTCCACTTATCCCAGTGGCTCCATGAAACGTGGTGCAAACGGTAAAGAAAAGTTATGAGACTTAGAGGGCTGTAATCTGGAATGGCTCTGGGAGCCTCAGCAATGTTAAATGAGAATAAACTCAAAATGCCAGCAGAACAGAGATATCTCTTTATCACCCTCCCTAGAATTGTTTTTGAAGAGCAGATTTCCTCTGCACAGAAGACTGGAAAACCAAATGCCATCCCACTGGACAAAAGAGTCCCTCGGATAAGCCTGGATAACTCCAGAGATGAAGTCTTGTCCCTCAGGCTCAGGTGGAGATCACTGAGAACTGCAAGTGTGGAATGGCTGCAGGGTTGAGCCCTGTGGGACAGACCCCGGTCCTAAAGAGCTGATGAGTGAATGTGGGGGGGCATGTGAGGAAGCCGTGCTGGAATGAGCTGGCAAAAACCAAGTTGGGTCTTGCAATCACGGGTGCAGTTGTTCTTAATAGCTGGGCACTGGTGACTCAAAATTCAAATGACTTTTTGAAAGCAAGTAGTTACTTCATGGTCAGAAATGATGCACCTAAATCCCTCTCCTTCCTTGAGGTTTACTAACATTTATTTCTTGATGCTGGTTAGACTGTTAATGAAATCTCTCTCTTGTGTCCAACAAGGGCTGAGCTTGCTTTGCAGCCTTCTCTCCTCAGCTGAGTCTGTCCCCTCTAACACAGCTAATGATGCAGTCACTTTGGGATGTCCTGCCATCTCCCAGACTTGGCTGAGAGTGGCCTGTGGGCTCAGAGAATGCACACAGAGACACATGCAGAGAGTGAGCCCAAGCAAAGTTGTGTCTTCTGAAAATGCAGTGGTAGTTCTTAAACAGAACTGGTTTAAACAGCAATGCCAAAGCCCACTGGCTCTGCGAGGTTCCTCAGGAAAATGCAACAAAACTGGCTGTTAATAGGGAAACTAATGGATAAAACCAGCCTGAATGCATGGCTGGAGGGAGGAATGATGTAGGAGCAGGGCAGGGAAGGGCAGATTGAGGCGGTGGCCTGAGATCTTGGGCTGTGGCCCCTTCCCTCACTACTGCTATATTCTGCCTTGACATCAGGTCACCATCTCAATGGCACATCTTGCTCTCTCCTGGAGGTCCACTGGGCCCCAAAAGCCAATAAACAGGTGCCTGAGAAACTGGTGGCATAACAACAATGTGAAAGAAGGGTGTGAGCCCACACTGGAGAGAGGGAAGGAGGATGCACCCGTAGGGAGAGCGGGGTTTAATGCAGGGAGGCAGGAGGACAAAGCTGTGTGACATTGCAAGGGCTCCTGCATCAAACTGCCTTTTTTGCTTTGCTTTTGGTATGACAAAAATGTGAATGACACAAAAATGACACCACCTGATCTGTACTTTGCACTCTGAAAAACACTTACTTTTGGAGTTGGGAGGGGGATGGGGAAGCCTGGGAGATATCAAGTTCTCTACAGCTGCAATCATAGTTACTACATACTGGAAAAGTGTTGAGCAAGTGCTCCTTTGGCTCAGTGGTTTGAAAAGTACAGGAGTACACCTTGCAATGTGGCAAATAACTTGCCAGAAAAATGACAAAGCAATGGACAAGGTAGTATCTGGGACAACTTTTCAGCTGTGGCACTAAGAGAAAACATGCACGACAACCAAAATTGCATCCTTTGGCATTGTGTGACCCGGAAAGATTGAAAATAAAGAGAGAGAGAGAAATGTAGTGGAGGCAAAAAATAGAAGTGATTTTGGAGATACTCATTAGTGGTGACTTTTGATAGTTTTGAGCTGCAGACAGGCCTGTGCTTACTCGACTGGGAGCAGAGGCTGCTTTGGGAGGCACACACAGCTGCTCTCAGATCCATTTTCTAGTTCATGGTTCTCCTGCTTTCCCACAGTCCTCAGAAGCCCAGGTCACTGCTTGGGGAGCATGTCTGCTGTCTGGAGGACATGGGACTGGAAAGGGATTTGTTTGCATGGGACAAGCAGCATCTGACTAATCTGTTCCAGTTCACAAGCTGGTGCTTCTTGCTGGGTGTCTCTCCGAGCATCCTGGTTGTGCTGCCGGCAAACGGCTCCTAAGAGATCCTCTGGCTGTGGGCCGCATTTCCTCTCTTGCTCAGGGTTGCTTCTCAGCCCTGACTTGCTTCACCACCTACCAGCTGGCCGGATCAGCCACTGACTCTTTAATGCTGCAGTGATTTCAAGGGACCAGACATGAGAGTGGCACGATCTGGCCCTGTGGGAACAATAGGAGCTGCTCCATTTTCTTTCCCTTAAGTCAGATATGCTCTTGGCATCTTCAAACCCAGCACTTGTGGCCGTTTTTATGGTGATTTTACACATCATGGAGTGCTTACCATTGTGTCTTGGGAAACACTGATTTCATAATTGATCATTGTGGTAATAAAGCAAAGCAGAACAGCCCCCTCACTCCCTGCTCTGAGGCTTTATGTGCTGCTGGGAGTTCAGCAGGGAACAAGAAAATTTGTGGGAGAGGTGTGGTGTGTGCAGAGAGGCTGAGGAAAGCTCTCTGCCTGAAATACAAGCACAGAGATTGCTTCTGTGCAATTGCTGATCACACATTATTCTGACCACCAACAGTCAGGCGTTTCAGACAAGCAGAAATTTCTCCACTCGCATGTGCTGGGGTGAGAGTTTTGTCAAGGGAAGGGTCAAGTTCCTGCCACACTTCAAACAAATTAYGGTGTTGGGGGTAGGAGCTCATGGATGTAACCACGAGGACTAGAAAGAGCATTTCAAGCACTTTTTTCCCAGGGCAGTAGATGCTTGAGGGACAGTCTTTCATAAGATTTGTGCCAATTTTCTAGGAGACATCTTATTTTTGTCAGAAGCCAGCCAGTCTGCACAGCACAACCATACCAGAGCCATACCTCTGCTCTGTCTGCTGGACTCAAGCCCTGGCGCATTCCAAAGCCAAATGCCACATCTGGCTGTCTCCTCTCCCGCTCTGCCGCCTCCGAAATGGAAATGCTGGTCTTTCTTGAAAATAATGCTCTCATCCCAGGAATGCACATAGAAAGTGACAGCAGTGGTATAGATTATGACAAACTGAGCCATTTACCGAGCGCCCTTATTGGAAATCTTTAGTAAGAAGCTGCTGTTTCACTGGTAACATCGATGACCAGAGCACGAGGTGGCCGGGGGGTGTGGGGTGTGGAGACCCTGGCCCCCGGCCCTGCCAGCGAGGACTGAAGCAAACTGCCAGGCACGTCAGCACTCTGTCAAAACCAGAAAAATCCTGAGTTAGTCACAGCAGGAAGACAGACAGCAGCAACATCAGAGCACACTCTTGCATCCAAGTGGTTGGTGACTATTACAGACTTGAAAGTCATCCAGAGCAAAAAGCTGCACACAGCAATAGTGCAAGCCCAGGACAAGGAAAGCAGATGTTCATGTCTCCTCCTCCATCCTTGTTCCCATATGTTGACTAAGTAGGTTTTGTAAAACAGAACATGCTGTAAATCAGAGCTGGGCAGGGTTCACCAGTTGGGTTAAAAGTGACTTTTAGGGTGCACAAGTGAGCCACTGTCATTTACGCATAAGGAAACTACTGCTTTAAGCTTTTCCTGGATGACTGCTCTGGCATCTAAGTGGAATAGCCTGTTCTTCACTGAAGTAGGCCTTACTTTTTCAGGGCTATATTTTTATATAACCCACATTTTCTTATATTACCTATGCACAGGGATCCCAGGTCAGAGCCATCTGAGCAAAAACATTCTCAGCTGAGAGTTCTTGAACCTGCCTGTTTTGTGTTTTGTACTCCTTTCTTCCATGGCCCCCAGTGGCATTTTTTGCAGGATCAAATGCTCTCACTTTGACCATTTATCACCACATAGGGCATGATGCTGTGATTTTTGGGAAAGCCAGACTAAAACCAGATTTTGACTATGCATGTACTCTTAGGATTTGTGCATTTGTCTCTCAAAATTGACAGTTTACACTGCACAATATGGTTTGCAGACAACTGGGTTTTGATTGTCTAGGGGTTTTGGAACAACAGGAAATATTCCCAAGCAACCTGAAGTTAAAAAAGGTTTTAAAACCTGAAGTTTTAACCTGTCAAAAAAGCTTTTTTAGTCCTAGGTTCAGTGTTCAGGAAGCTGCTTTCTCTTACACGTATTACTTCAGATCTTTAGGTTCCTGTCGAGCTGTATCACTGCAGCTTGGCCCTCCTCCAAACAGTCCCAGCTCCATCCCTGTGGGTGGAGGGTGGGAAATCCCACCCAGGAGGAACAGGCAGGGAGAAGCCCCATGAGGCTGCTCCTGGCTTCACACAAAGATCTTCCACAGCCTGAAGTCCTGTTCTCACACAGATCTGCCTGGGTGTGATGCTGGAAACCCACAGTCTGGTCTTGCAAATCATGGACTTGAAAGGGCTTCTTCCTTCTAATATGTTGACTCAATCACTTTATTAAGATTTATAATCCCGTAATGAAGCTGTAATTAGCAGTTGAAAGACAACTTCATAAAATCGATATACTCTAATGTACTTCATGTAATATACAGCCTTTTGTCTATACATTGATTTTCTTTCTTATGAATATTTTATCCCTTGTATTTCCCTTTTGCACAGTTTAATGAAGAAATTAGATACTTTAAAAATTAGAATTCGCTATGAAAGGAAAATATTTTATTTGAGATAAAAATGAGCTTGCAATCTTCCAGTATACCTTTATTTTCTATGGCCCAACTGCAAAAAAAACCACTCCTCTTTTAATAAAAAAGATAATAGTTAATTTACACACGTCACATTTAAAAAAAAATCAGACTCAAAAAACCTGAATGAAAACATGCTGAGAATGAATGATTTTAGTCAAAACAACTTATTTTTTAAATAATATATTTTCATAAACAGCTGAGTAATATTAAATTTTGAATAAATACTTCAAAGTGACCGGGGTTAGTGAACACATCAAAATGAAATAATTTTTTTACCTGTGTTTTAATGAAAATTTTTGAGGTCTTGCTTTTTTCTTTCATTTTGAAATAGGAACTTGCTGCTGGGTCTTATGAAATGGGGTATCCATTTCTATGCCCAATTTAGTTTTAAAAAAATCTTTCTTTTACTTACAACAGGCCAATAGAAATTTTTATTAAGGATAGACATTTTATTACACTTAGTACAAATTAACATAAATTTTCATTACATGTACACATCAGTGGTACTTTAAATGGTGAAGAAACATTCCTTTAGAGTCTTAACATCCCTCAAAATACAGCCATTGATTCAAAAATTTAGAAACCTTGTCTCTCCAACTGATTGCAAGCAATATCAGAAACACCATTCACGCTGAATTGGAAGTTATTGGGAGACAATGAAATGGCCCATTATTCTTTGAATAAGCCAATTTTTAAGGGTTATTTTTTTTCAGTTTTTAAAGCCTGTTCACAGCTGAGGCACCTGCCCACACACAGGTGTCTAATTTTTTCACCACCAACGTAAGTATGAGGATCAAACATTTTGGCTTGCCTGACCAGAGGACTTTGGTGTCCTGGTGGTTTGTGCTGCAAGGCCTGAAGTTTGGGTGTGAATTCACAGGCTGGGCAGGGCTCCGACAGAGGTGAGAGATGCTCCTTCACCAGGATACAAGGCAGCTGGCACGTGAGGAACGAGTGCCCAAACCAGAATTCCTTCATCCTGGGTAGTGTCTGAAGCTGTTACACACCTAAAGGATGGGTAAATTGAGGCTGTTTTGGGCTCAGTACCCTTCTCTGTCTTGGTTTTGGTATTCCAGTTTTTCCTCTGGAAAACAAGGGAGTTGGTCAACATGAGCTCTGAAGTGGTAAAGGAGTTGCCCAAGAGCAGGAGAACACATAAGCTGCAGATCTGCTGTAACCTTCAGCAGCAGTGTCTAATGCATCATGGTCTGTGAAAGGGTAAAACACACTTTTTCCTCCAACCTGGGCATAGGGGTAGAAATCCAGGTCTCCTCCCAACGGGATCCTTCCTTCGCTCCTCAAAGTACTGCTGAAACATCAACCCCATCTCCTGCAGGAGTCTATCTAAATCCTGACCCAAGTCTCAGAGTCTGGGGGCCGCTATTTTAAACCTGACTGTGGGCCTTGTGGCACGCTGAAGGGAAAAAAAAAATCTGTTTCTGATAATGAATCTTGTTATTTTCCTAAACTCAGAGGAAATCTGCAGCACAGCTGGTGGTCCTGGAGGAAAGTGAAGGAATACCGCTTAATGAGAACCTGGTGGGTTAATTAGTCTGTTGTACGATGTGCTTAGTCAATAGGAAAGAAACACTCGGAAATTTTGAACGACATAATCATGATTGACCTTAAGGTAGCTGTGGCCTAATAAGCAGTTAAATGTGCCTGAGCAAGAGAGGATGTTTGAGCAAGAGGGGATTAAGAGGAACTGTGCTGATGTGTCCCTGCACAGTTTGAAGCAGAAGGACTGCTAAAAGGAATGTATTGCTGAGGCCTTCAGTAGCAGGAGAGAGACTGCAGCATTCCCAGCGCAATACGTGATGTCTCCTTGGCATGCTGACCCACAGAATTTGTGGGTGCACACAGAGGGGGAGCACATATTTCAAGAGCTGGGAGGGAATATGGGAAGGAAAAAAAGAAAAAGGGATCTGAGCTTCAGGTTTGTGTTTCTGTTCAACCTTCTCTGAGGTCACAGAAGAATTTTGTCTTCCTCTCTCTGACTCAGCACCCGAGTCACATGCACCCAGACTGCCTCCTCTAGTGACCTTTTCAAAACACATGCTCTTGCAACCTGTGCTTCTCCTTTTGGCTTTGTGACAGATACTGCACTAACTGCTCATGGGTTTTTTTATATTTTTTCTTTTTTTTAAAGCATTTGCTAACTTGAAGTTCGAGGTATGTGGTTATTCCTTTCACAGCCAATTTGCTGCGACCTAATAAGTCATGTGGCCCTTCTCATGCACAGGTCTCTGAAGAAGAAGGCTGCCGCTACCAGCATGGGCCTCCTGCCCATGCAGGATTTGTCTCTCTGCTGTACCAGGCAGCTTGGTACATCCCCTCTTCGGGTCTTCTCCTCTCATACCTCCCATCTCCTCTGACTCAGCCAATTGCTGGGTGCCTTGCAGCTTTTTCCTGGCCTTGGCCTYGGTTTTACAAGGGCTCCAGCTCCCAGCCATTATTCTTCTACTGCTACTGGTTTCATTTCATCTGCTGTCCCAAGCCTGTTGCTATGTCATATAAGCCTGCCAGATTTGCCTGCATGATTGTTCTTTTGTCCAGATGAATGTTTAGCTCAGGCTATTTAGTGCTGATCTGGTTTTTCTATTGCTTTGTGTGTACCCAGGGGAAGAGGTTTTGTATTAAAATTCTCCTGGAGTGCTGAGTCACTTGAACCCTGCTACTGTGTCATGTGCTCGATTGTCTGAGTGCGGGACCTGGTTATGTCATATCTTGCAAAATGTGTTTTCTGTTTCCCCATTGGAGTTTTGCCTGAATGGCTTCCAAATTATCCACCTACTAGAAGCTGGGAAAGTTCTCTCTCATGATGCAATTGCCCTCCTAAATTTGTTTTGATCTTTTCTAAGGACCTGGCTGGGATTTGATAGGTGGGATACTTTTTTGCATGCTTTGCTCTTTCTGTATATTACTGGGCATTCGGGAGGATTTACTCCCTGTGATTTGGCCAGCTGCATAATTCTCAAATGCCAACTGTGTGTACATCTGTCSCATCAGCTTATAGACACGTTAAAGTGTGCTCAGAGAGCTTCCTCTAATCCAGCAAACTCTTGATTGCACTCTGAAAAACGTGTGTAAATGCTGCTGGTTGGGCTTCCCCTAGTGATTCAACATTCACCAGACTTTTCCTGTGGCTCACTGAGGCTAAATGCAAGCCCAGAGAAATCCATTATCCACAGCACTTCCCAAAAAGACTTGTCTTGATGCAATCATCTGCAGACAGTTTTGCCTTGAACAGCCCAAGTGCTCTGGCTTCACTCACTGGTAATCAGCAGTGACACTTTTTTTTTGTTGTGATTCTGCTCAGTGGTTTTGGGTCGGTGCAGATACGCGAGTGTCTGCCAGGCTTTCAGTGCTGTTAGAGGCAGTCTGTGCTAGTTTCCAGAGATGTAACAATCCATTTTCTTTGCAGCCTTGTAACTTCCTTCTCAGTGGCTACACAGTGCATTTCTCATGTCTCATTGGCTGAAGAGAAGCTTATTTATAGCCTCGGTTCCTTGTCTTGTGCCCCTGTCCATTAGAGAGCTGACCTGCAGTGGCTGCTGTCTCACCCTGAGGACATTTGCTGGCTCTGCTTTACCACACCAGGGTCTGCATTGTCCTGCCCCGTGCTGGGTCCTATGAACCTCAGGCAATGCTTTTTGTGAGAGTTTCTCGCCGAGGGTTTGTATTAATCTCATAGTTTTAGCATGGTTTCACGGCTTTTTGCCCCTCACCAACACATAGTTGTATTTTCACAGCCTTATGCTGATGTTTATTGTTGCTGGGGTGAGCTCTGCAGCTGACTGTGCTGTTTGCATGGAAATGAATCAGTTGTTGATCCTGCAGCCTGGCAGTGGGCAGACTGGGAGCATGGCTGGCAGCCTGCGTTCCCAGGGAGCATGAGCCCGCATCAGGCAATTGAATTGACCCAGGCTGTGTTGTGTTTCTCAAATAGCTTTAAGTGTAACCTATCATTGCTGACCTCGTGACTTCTGTTGTCTAGTCTTCTCACCTCAACAGATCAGCAGCACTCACAATATTCCAGGAATTGCCCCAGATTTAGATTTATTTCTCCAAACTTCTGTTTCTTTAGGATGGCTTCATCTCCAGAGTAAAACACTTAAAGGTCCATTACCTAGAAGAGTCTACATATGCATGAGATGTCTAATGTAACATTATAGTCCATGAAGGTGCAGTCCAAAGGCATGAAAGAACTCAACTGGCCAATTTTGGGTGCCCACTTTGGGATGGAATGGCTGAGAAGCTCCCTTTGCAATTTGCATTGTCTGTAGTGACAAAGGAGGGGAGCACTGGAGTTTAAAACGAGTCCAGTGCTGTTTGAGACCCCCCACAATACTCAGGGCATCTGCAGTGGATTGGCCATAGTATGGAGTCATAGAATCATTACGGCTGGAAAAGACCTCCAAGATCATCAAGTCCAATCTTTGACTGAATATCACACTATCACAGAAAGCACCAAACGGAGACTAGAGAGTCATAGAATCATAATAACTTAGGTTGGAAAAGCCTCTAGGATACTAAAAGGCAGGTACCCCACAGAACCTCAAATAACACCGTACACATCAGCCTCCACAACAGGACTTTATCCATCTACCCCACATGCAGGCACATAAGACTGGCTATCCCACTGTCAGGAAAGTTACCCTTGGATGGCTTGCCTGGCCTCCACCTGCTGTTCCTTCGTGTCTCATGGGGCACCCAGTCTGGGCAGTTGCATCCATCTCATCATGTTTACAAAGCGCCAGCATTGTCTCAGCTGATGAATCTGCAACCTATCTCCACAAACACTTCTGTTTATTCCCTTTCCCCCGGTGAGATAATGAAGGAGTTTTCCACAATCTTCTCACCAGAACTCAACWGTCAGCTCTGAACACAGAGTCATTACCAGCTTTTGCTCTTTTCATGCTTGTGCTTCCTCATGATGCCTTCGTATTTTCTCTCTAGAGGTCACAGTTCTCCCTGTATTTTCCTGTTTGTTTCTCATTTTCTCCCCATTCAAAATGAAGTGGCCAATAAAACTTCATCTTTTTGTGTTGTGTTGAACTAATAACATTTAGGCTTCCATAGCTCTGCTACTGAGAGCTGTTTGCAAGCTCTTAGTAGCAGAACTATCTAAGAGTGCAATTCATACTCTACCACATGTCCTTAGAGAGTGTTAGGCATACCTCCTTCAGACTTCTTCTTCCTGTGTTTACTTTACCTTCCAAGATTCAAGTACATTTATGAAGGGGTGAGGTAGAAACATTTTTTATGTGAAAGAAGAGAGAATGCTGGCAAATATCCTGATAGCCATATTCATGAGGATTATTTCTCACTGTTGATACTGTGACTCCAGATTGCATGAAAGTAAATATTTCCTATTTACAGCATGTAGAAAGCATAAGAATAATGTGTGCATATAGTTGTTAAACTCTCAAGTATTTTATTTGATTTTCAATTGTGTCAAATAGAGCACTTAATTGCTCCAGCCACTACCTTCAGACTCTGACCTACATTTATGACAGGGACTGCATTAAAACATACAAAAGTAAAAGACAGGAATGGTTTTAGACAGCTTTTCCCAGTTTTTATCTGATGAATAAGAGACTGTTTCTGAACTAGAGACGAGTGTCACCCAAGCCCAGATTTCCAGTAGGTGTAAATGTGACTCACAAAAAAGGGGGCTGAAAGACTTCAGGTAAAAGCAACAGCCCCCCCACCCTCCTCCCCAACTCACTCATGTATGTTCATTTAAGTAAAGCAAACATTTGTAAAAGAAAGCTGTCCAGCTAGAAACGTTGAGAACATGTGTTTTCCTTGTTGCAGCACAGCCAAAAGAGACAAAGTTCCCTTTACACAGTATCACATTTTGCCAAATTAACAGTAACAGTACTATTAGTATTTAATATTTATATGACACTGTCATCAGGAGGCCAGTTGGGTCTGATCCCTGCTGTGTGAGATGTGCAGACACCAAAAAATGATCTAGATTATTTTTATTTATGTTGAGGAACTATTGTAATGTGCTGCAATCCTGTGGAGCCTGCCAAGATGTAGGCCCCATCTCCAAAAGGCTTAGGTGCATTTTTAGGACAATTTGCTTTTATAATTTGCTTTTATTGAGAGTTTCAAGTAAAATTCTTTCTTTGTAGTTTTTTTACATAGCATTAAAAGCTGAGTTTAAAAGTCAAATCAAACAATTATGGGATCTAGATCTGATAACACCTTTTCAAAAGATTACTGAGTACTAGAAGAGGGCATTTCCCATGCCTGGGGTAGAGCTGAAGAGGGACATGTAGATGTATTTTTGTTTTGACATGGAAAATTTGAGCATCGTGGAGTTTTATCTTTGTGTATGGGTATAAAAACAGATGTGTTCAATCTTCCCGTGAAGTTGGTGAGATGTTTTGGTTTACCAGAGCCATGTGAATTTTCCTAAGGATCTGCCAGCCGCATGAAATGAGGCTTCCTGGGTATTGTCCGAACGCTGTGACTGCTCCGTGTCCCTCAGGTTAGGCATTGCAAGGCGTGAGATGTTTGCCAGCGTGTGAACTGTGTCCTTTAGAACAACCACCAAATAAGTAAAGATCACAGTATTACTGCTACTACCACTGCCAATCTGCCGTTGGACATCTCTCAGGTCAGTGTAGTATGCTTAGCTTAAATTTCGATATATTCTCTTTCAGTACACACAGGTTTGATTTGAGGTTCGTCTCTGGCCAGTTGGGATGGTTGAGCCCCCAGCTCCATATCCCTGTGTAGTCCTAGTAGATTATCTAAATTGGTTCTTCAGGGTGAAGAAGTGACTCCAGAGTGGGTGCTATTTTGGTGGAGCCCATGACACTGCCACCACAGAGGCATCCAGGATGGCTCACAGCTACCATGGGAGCTGCACCCAGGCTGTAATGCCCTCTGTGGTCCTTGCTTTGGTGGCTTGGTAAAATCTTTGCTTTTATCTGCCACTGTGAGAAAGAGGCTTGAAGGTTTCTATGGAGCACAAGGTTTTCTGTTTCAATGGGTTTGAAGTCAGGAATAGGCAAGCTTTTAGCTTCAAGCTTTGTGCTTTTGACTCTTCTGATTGTCCCCATTCTCTAGTTTTGGTTTGCAACATTTGTCTCCGAGTGCATGAGCCAGATCCAGCCAAACATGCTCCAGACAACCAAGCACCTAATGTGCTTCAGCAATCGACAGGAGCTCTGTCCTGAGGACAAGGTTAGAGCTGTCCTGAAGTAAAACCCCATGAGTCATGTGGTGCAGCTGCTAAATCCTTAGCACAAATGGCTTTGTGAGGGTTGCAAATTGCAATAGGATAATCTGGTGCTCCTGTTACACCACTTCACTTGTGAATGCAGATGTAGCCTGAATCAGTGTCTGTCTGTGGGGAGCATAGACGCACATGCAAGCTCACTGCCTCTACGTGACAGCCTGTCTCCCACAACATCAACGATTCCCTGGGTATTCAGGAGCCTGAGGATTCTTCTTTGGTGAATAAATTGCAGTAGAAAGATGTGTTTGAAATTTCCATCATCTAGGATCCTTAGAAAACTCTCCTGTGACAACTGCACTGAAGAAAACTAGGTGGATGTATGTGGAAAGTGTTTCTTGAAGCTATATGCAATGACAGTTCACTGCATTTATGTCATTCCTTGCAGAGTTATTTTACTTGCATTACTTCCAGAATGCTTGCTACAGAACAAATCCAGGCAAAATAAATAATATAATACCACATACAGATTTTCCAAACATTATTTTTCTCAGACAGCTAAAGAGAGATTCTCGGCTCTGAAGACAACGGAAGAAATTTTATTCCGATCTAAGCATGCCTATCATTCAGAGCCCGGGAAGTTAAAGCTTTGAACATCCAAAGGCTCATCTGTTCCAGTTCTTACCTGACTTTATCCATGCCCTCATGTTATAATGTATAGGCATAAGAGCAAAATTCACAATCAAATTAAATGGTTGGCCTAAATTCTTCTCCCTCAGCCTTGCTACTTTTCGGTAGGAAAGGAGGACTGCATTCCATACAGCTTGTGAAGAAATACCATGCTGTGCCTCCAGAGTGGACTCAAACATAAATCAGGAAGTCTTGCTTAACAGAGCATGCTGATTTTTTCCCGTGTTTTGTTTTTTGTTGGTTTTTATTTTTAGACAGAAATATAATAGTGGTTAGGACTTTTTTTAGGCACTTCACTTGAATTTGACTTCAGCTACCAATCGTATGACTTTAATAATCATGGGCAAATTCCAGTGTAGCACAGTTTCTAGTAACTTTTAATTTTCAGCTGTAGATATGTGACATGGAAATCAGACCAATATTTTTCAAAAGTGTCAATTCTAATAGATCTTTGTTTAATTACAGGGAGATGTATTAGGGTCCCTATGCACCCCTTTCCTTCCCTCCAACCCATACATCTACTTCTCCACCAAATCAGAGATTTCCACCTCTAAAAGGATATAATCACCCACCAGAGACCCCTTCTGGACCATTTATTCCATTACTTTGCTAACCCCATCTGCAGTGCACAGCCAGATAAGGAGTAAAAAATTGTCCAAGTATGAGGAGGTGTAGAAAGAGGCCAAAATGTGGTTTGTATAATCCTAGAGCTGAACCTAAAGCTGTGAAAAACATAAATATCATCAAATATGCTCAGACTTGAGTAAGCTTTGTTTGTTAAGTGTTTTGCCCAAAAGTGGCATTTCAGTGGGCTTAGAACTGTTCCAAAAGTCAGGATGAGCTTGTTGTTTTTGAGTGTGAGAGGTAGAAAAGAAAAAGAGATACATAAAGATAGATTAGTTGATTAAAAAGCCACCTGTCTCCTGTCTTTCAATAGTTCATCTGGCAAGGGGCTCATTCAAAATGCAAAAAGGGAGGCTTTAGTTCCCTCATCTGCCATAGGAGATCTGAGCCCACCTTAATTTCCCAGGAACAGCCCCCAAATACCAGACTGTTTGGTATCCCGCAGTGCAGGATGGCGAGAGAGGAAATGTTGTTTTTTCAATACCTCTGATAGAGTATGTTCTACTTTGTTTACAATATTGAAATATTCATGGGAGTGATGTCCTGTCTCTCTACTGCAGGGCCTAAACACCATGATATAGAGTTGTTCTCTCTGGCTTGATGAATATTTCAATATTCTATATAGAGTGGAACAACATCGACAGGGGAAAAAAGAAAAGCAAAACACGAAGTATTTCCCATCAGAATATTCCCCTGTGCAATAGCTGTGACCTCCTTCCTTAGGTTCTGATCTCTGGGAGGGAAGTGGGAACTGAACCCCACCTTCTATCTCCTGGCAGAACTCTGCAACCACCAAACAGGTGGTAGTGCCCATTTAGGGCATTTTTAAAATGTATTGTTTCCATTTTTTTTCCCTAAGAAAGAGGTCAAAATAGAAATATATGGCTTTTTTATTTTCTTTTGATCATGAAAAGCTGTAAATGGTTCATATTAGTTCATTGGGGCTTGTCAGGTTTTGTCCACAAATTCAAAAATTTGTTACTGCCTCCTGACTTATAACTGGTGCAAAAGTCTTGGGGTAAGGCAAGATAAATTTGCAGCTTTCTAATGTGAAGATCAAAAAGCACTGTTTGGAAAGGTGATGTTTGCAATTTTTAATTCCTGATGATATAAGATCAAATATAGTCACTTTACAAATTACTAGAGGTTGGTTTTCTGTTTTCTTGTGGGGTTTTTTTGTGGTTTTTTTTTTCCCTTTACTGGTAGATACAGAAATTCCACATGAAAGTTGTTTGGTCCATGAACATGGGAAGCAGACCTTTCAAATAAGGACTGTTTCTGAACATATGCTTTTCAGAGTATTGCTGGTCTTTTAGAAATAACTTGCTGGATTTACTTCAAACCTTAACAGAAAAATATCTCTCCTGAATGTTCACCAAAGTACCTGAAATTTCAGCCTCTTGGAGGATGTTCTGCCTCTATTTTTTTGATCAAAGTGGGAGTAAGAGCTTCACGGTCTGATTCGTTAAGAACAATGTCTTACAGCTTTAAAATAAATACCCTCTTAGTTTTTTTACCTTTCTGGTTAAGACGAGTTGCAATTCATGCCAAAAAATGCCCTGCCAGCACTGAGGCTCCTGTTTCATTGCTTTATTAGAACTTGAGCTATATGATTAGCCTGAGGATAGATTCACAAATAACAGCTGCTCAGCTGGGGTGTTTCCTTAATCCATGCCTGTGCCTTTCAGAATCAAAGCAATACCGAGGTACGAGAAAATTATCTCTACCCTACAGAGCTCCGTAGAGTGAAGTAGGGAAGGGAATAAATGGGCATTTCTCTGCTGGAAATCTTGTAGAGGCTAAGATGAGACAACTGCACTTCACTGATGGAACTATTCTCTGTTGACACATTTAATCTAAATTAATTTTTTCATCTTTATGCAACAAACTATGACCCAAACCGTCTGGGGCAATGGAAAAAGAAAGCCAGAAAAAATAGCTATAACCAAGCTGCTGTGTGAGCAGTACTATGGAAGTGCTGAGARTGTTTTTAGTGCTAATTATTGTACATAATAAAATATATTTATCTTCCTGCTTAGGAAAGCCTGTGAATGTTCTGCATTTGTCCATTCTTACCTCTCTGAAACTTTTTTTCATATATACTTAGCAATAAGGAGAAATATTATAAAATATGAAATATGGAACCTGATTGTTTACTCCTTTACTGTGGCACAAATAACAGCAGTTTCACTGAACCCAGCAGACCTAAACCTTGACTGATAAAATCACTCTGGAGCTAGTGGTTGCAGTAGAAACCTACTGATTTATATTAGTCAAAAAACTGGTAAAGTGAAACTGAAGTGGTRTGAAACTAAAGTAAATAGGATGAAAATCAGTGTCATTTGTTTACTGTTTTTATACCTACTGTGGTTTTCTGATACTGTTATGTGAAATAATTCAATGAGTATCTTACAGCCAACTAAGTAGAATCTGATGGGGAAAAATATTCCTCTTTTCTAGCTGTAAAGAACCAAATTCCTTTAATAGTAAGACCACTCTGCTATGTCTGAAAGCTTTTGGATGTGTTTGGGATATATTTGGGACAATAAGAATTATTGTGCTAGTTGCAGAAAGACTTTCTGTCCCCTCACCAGCTGAGTTTTTGAAGTCAGGCCCATAAGGTAAGTAGGGCTGCATGAAGGGAATGAAATACAAAATTAAAGAGATGAAAACCATGACTCTTAGATGGTTGGACTCATGTAGATATTTACCCTTCATGCACACAAGTGTGTTTGTACATAATTGGAGCTCGAGAGAAGGCTGAGGGAGCAGATGCAAGATAAATGGTTCCTATAAGAGCAACTTGTCCAGTACTTTTTGCAATTTTAAAGCATCTCTCACCTCTGAAGAAATTATTATTTTTATTTTCCCTTCATTACTCTAGAGATCTGTTTCCTTCAGGAATTCAGAATAAAATATGCCATTGCTAGTGACATAAATAGTGTTTTGTTTCTGCTAACTGTGCAGAACAGCTCTTTAGGGAGAGAGAATCAACATTTTGCCCTTCCTTTTGCCTCATGAAGAGAATATCTGACTCATTTCCCACCAAGACTTCACTCTGTATAACTATAAAAGTGGTGGAATTACAGTTGTATCTCAGATAATACTTTGAAACTTCACACAGCTCCAAGTCAGGCCATAGCCTCTGTCAGCTTGAAGGGAGATGGGTAAGAGCTGGCACACATCTGAAAGTCTGAGGTATGTTTGTAGTGCCCATGAAAGGCAACTACAGAAGTCACAGACCTGAAGGAAGGCTGTGCCCACCAGTCTGCCTCCTTTTCACCCATTATTCTACTTGGTTTCATAAAGGATATAGTTTCTGCCTGTAAAATTCTCACTATCACTTGCCTTCATGGTAGATAAACAAGTTAACCTTTTCTTCCTCAAGATGCATTACAATTTTACCATCTGATTTATTGGTATTTTTTTCTTGGTATTTTCTGCTGTTTCTCATTGATTGCAAGGTTTGGGGTTTTTTTAGTTTGAGACTCGTTGGAGTATCTTTTGCTATGTTCCTGTCTCAGGAGAAAATGCTGTGTTTGCCTGTTTTCTGGTGCCCCAATACTTTGGTTGTCACAGCTTGATGCTCAGTGGTATGTATATGCCTGACCCTGTGGGTGATACTCCTTGCACTAATTGCTTCTCTGACTGAAAGGAGGGCTTTAGGTAACTAAGTGCTGCCTCAGAGATGCAAACAGTAGGAGCTGAGGTCATTCTATTTTCAAAATTTCACTGCTCTGAATTTGTGCATTGAAATAGAGAAGTCTGAGGGTGATGCTCTGGGCTCACTGACGACAGTGGGAATTTTGACATTGGTGTTAAGAAGGTTCAAGACTCCTTCTCTGAGAGCTCAGGATAGTCCTTGCTGGATTTCAGGTATTTACCCAATGAGGCCTTGTTTAAATATAGATCTGTTTCTCTAAGTGCCATTTGTTATAGCCAGGCATTAACAACAGGGAGACAAGGTGCTATCACACACCCTACAGCACACACCTCCCTCCTGCCCCGCAGCAGCCCCCCAGGGGTCTGCATGGGCATATGGTGAGAGATTGCTTTCTTCGGTGAAGCTGATTCACCTAATCCTTAAGTGAAATAACACCACACAGAGCAGGCTTGTTTAAGCCGCATATTTGTTTTTTACTTTGCAGCTTACAATTATAGTGGAGCATATGGCAATGCAGATGAGCAGTCGAGGTCCAGACCCCTGGGATGAGTGTAGCTGCAGTCCTACCTCAGTGAAACCAAATGACTTACGGCAGAGATGACTCCGGTCCCGGGAGACATCTGCTTGCTTGCCGGGGAAAGCTGAGCTGGCTGCGCAGAACTGGCTGATCAGAGAAGCAGAGCCCAGCTCAGACACGTAGCCAGCAGCGTGCTCAGAAATTCAGGGAGTGGCACCACCAGATCTGCTTTTGAGTGCTTGCAGTAGTGTCAAGAAGTAGTTGAACACAAGCTGTATATTAGTAGTGTTCTGCAGTATCCCAGGCCAATTGAGTGAAGGAAAGCAAGACTGTTGCCACATTTCCTTGCACTTCTACTAAGAGATATTTCCTTGTTACTCAATGTGTTGCCATCCCATTCAGTCCAGGAGTAACATGACAACAACAGTAATAATGATAACAACAACAACAACAACAACAATAATAATAAATATCTCAGATCTATGCTCTGGCTGGGGACATTTGCATAAAAAACTTACATTTTAAAAAGATACTTGCTCTAATATTTACTTTCCAAAGACCTGCCTTTGGAATGGTATGTACCATAAAACTCCTACCAGATGAAAAAACCTGGCATGGGTTGCCTTCCTGCTTTTGCTGTCTGAAAGAACTGTCTGTTAGTTCATTTTCTAAGGACAGCTCCTAAGACTGTCATGGTTTTGATCACCAGTGCAAAGTGTTCACTTTTGCTACAAACATCACTTTCCTACCAATATTTAATTCCTGCGCAGTCTGTGGACCATGTCTTGCCCCAGTGTGTGCCAGGGGATACCAGTTGTGTCAGTGTGGTATATCTGTTGTCCAGGGCAGCTCCACACTCCTGGTCTGAGGGTCTGATTTTGCCCACCACACGTGGGGGAAGAAGGAAAGACCCTTAGGTCTTCTGCACTGTGTATGGTCTTACCACTGCTTGACTCAGTGCAAGTGGCTGGTGAGATGCACGGCAGTGTGACTGAGTGCAGCTACTCTGTGAAGGGTCATCGCAATGTGGAATTTATCCTGTGTTTGTCTAAATTGCAGCAACTGCTTAATGTTACTAAAGGAACAGAGGGCGGCGTTTTCAAAGGAGAAGGATGGCACGACTATAAATCCAGTGGAATAATGGGATTTGTATGGGGGAAGTGTCTAATCCCTTTCATAATAAACAGGTTTATGAATGACAGATGTGGATAAATAATGAATGCTTCCAATTCACGATCAAGGATTGAGTGAGCAGAAGAAAATGCAGTTACAGCTCTGACTGAATTTTAAACACCATTTGAAATCTCGGAGTTCAGCTTGAAGAAGACCTACTAGATCATTTGCTTCTGTTTATGCTCTTTACTTCATTAGTTTTAAATACTTATAATTCTGCAGACACAACTAAAAGCAGAGGTGGGCTGAGAACAAAGAAAAGTAAACAACTAATACGATTTTGTTCTTTATCCAAAGTGTTCCTTAAAGCTGTTTCACTATGAACACTCTAGCACAAACAGTAAGTGTCAATTGAGTGGAATTGAGTGTGAATGCACACATCAGTCCTGTCAGCAACAAGGCCAGAGAGACAATGGTGAGGGATACTCTGTCCAGAGAAAAAATTAGTTTGAGAGGCACCCAGGGCTGGATGATTTCTTCAAAGCATGTAATGTGCTTGGGATTTGAGCACATCTGGTAGAGTCTTGAAATAGAAATTAGAAATGGGACTAAATTTTTCTTATTAGGTCATCTACTCAATCTCCTTGTCAGTGTAGCATCCTTCTCTGAGATATTCCCTTCAGGGTTAACTTTCCAGCGTTTTATTAATTCTAATTTGGGCATTTTATCTGCACTGACACAGTGAATAATTAACTCAAGGAACTCCTTGCTGAAGGTTAGCCTTGGAGCAAAGCTCTCTGTAGTGTTTTAAAAAGGCCTGGATGCATTTGTTAATAGCATCTGCACCTGCTCTACTGGCAAATGGAACAGGGACTATCAATCTGGCACTACCTGGTCTCAAGACAATTATCTTAATGGTATGCTATAGCTGGATTATAAGACATTTGTATCAGCATCTAGAGCATCTCTCAGTTCACTTAGAGGCAGGAAATCAGGTTTCTAACCGAGCTAATGTATGAGGTTTTTCTAGGGTATCCATCAGCAGAGTGGCTGAACTGTCTGTGTCAGTGCAGCAATAAATATGAATGCAATCATGTTAAAGGTTGCACAGTGTGATTAAACCTGCTGCATGCTCAGCACAAAGGATGTCCTCGGCCCGGGGTCGCAGTAGATGGGTCACAGCTGCCAAAGGCTGTGGCAGGGAATTACAGGGAGGAATTTTGGCTGGGGTGAGCTGCTCGTGACTGCGTGCCTCGCTGTAGCTCGGGCAAGGTGAAGGGCTGTATTCACACCAGTAATTTAAATGGTGTCAGGAAACAGTGCTAAGAACAGGAACTTGATCATTTGTGCTGTGAAAATACCAACTTCCTCACTGTTCTGCTTGGCTTGAATTGTCTGTCTCTTAAACCTCCCCCGGACATGGTTTGGGGAAGAGCAGTGGATGAGAGTCCTTCCTCACAGGTGGTTTGAATGTGGCCACCCTGCTCTGCACAGCAGACCCAGATTGTTCTCCAAAAGCTGAGAAACCACTCTGAGCCCGTGTGACCTGCTGATACAGGTGTGGTTTAGGGTGCCCCATCCCCAAACCTGCCAGTGGTGACCTCTGGGCTTGGGTCCAGCCCTTGCAGTGCTCACAGCAGGCTTAGAGCATCCAGGAGCAGAGCGTGCGAGCAGCAAAGCTTATGAGAGTTCACAGGAGGATTTTTGGACGTGCTTGCTGTCAGGATGATGTTGCCACCCTCACACACAAGGTCCCACGTGGCCAGTTCCTGCCTCTTTGTCTTTTCACAGAGCTTTTCACCCTTGCTTGCCTGCCACAACCATCCTCGTCACCCTGTCGGGTCTCCAGGCCTGTACCCATACATATCCCTGTACCAAAGAAAACTAAAGCTGTTCTTCCTTTGTGCCTTTCCATGGCCATGCCTGAAATATGCAGTTTCCAGCAGTTTCCAAAAAGTCTTATGCAGCACATTTCCCATATAGAAGAGTGTAACTCAACAGTGAATCACATAAAAATAATTCATTTTAAAATATATGGAATGTGTATTTATGTATGGATATGAATATATGCGTATGTACCTCCACTTTCTCTCTCTCTCTCTCTCTCTCTCTATCCCCGAAGATAGGGATGTAAATGTAAGTCAAAAGAGCAAAACTAACAAAATATTTGAGGTAATTCTGTGGCCTCTCTCTCTCATTACAACTGAAGTAATGAAAAATTTTGTGTCGTTATCCCAACAATAATTTTATGGCAAAAGGAGAGGCAAAAGTGAGGAAGAAATACAAATTGCTAAAGCAACGAGAGTAGATCCAGCTTGTTGACTAGAGCACTGCAAGTCGTGTGTGCTTGACCCACAAACTCATGGGTGTTGTAACCGAATAAGCAATTATAATAAAAAAAAGAGCCATGCATCCAGAAGATAATATTTTACAGTTCATTTCAGGGGATAATATTTGAGATTTCTATTTAATAAAACCCCCTAAAACCTAATGTCATGTAGACTGCTGTGTAGGACTAGGAAAAATAGTTACCACTGAAGTGATTTAGGGTTAGTAACCCAGACCACCTACAATTATTGGACTGAAAAATGTTCAAGTTCAGTTTTCAAAATGCTTCCCTAAGAGTAGCCTGCATGCCATATGTCTGCAAATGTTGCCTTCTACAGTACATACAAGGAAATCCAACAGCCTTGGAAAGCTCATATTTCATTTGATGCTGCTGCTGTGTTTATAAGAAACAGAAGAAAAATAATGATCTGGTGGCAGAATATGATTTATAGCTTTATGCGTAGGAGTGGGATAAAAACCCTGCCTCCTGGCAGACAGTCCCTGGTCCTGCATCTTTCCAGTCGATTTCAACTCGGCGACAAACATCTAAAAGGAGTGGAGTTAGACCTGACTGAGTTTTCCATTTAGGAAATGCTGGGAAGTGGCCAGATAACCTAAAAATGAGTTTTGACTGAATAATCTAGGAGCAGACAGAAGCATTTCTGTTAGCCTTTTGCATTGCATTTCACTTTTAACTACATTTTGGGTTGGGTTTAGGATGCAAATGCTGACTTTCTACAGAGCTGACAGAGATGCAAAGTCAAACCAGCACCCTGGATTGGACGTTTTGCACGTGAAACTGGACCAAACCACAAAAAACCCAAACACTGAGAATCTGAGTTGCCAACAGTGACAACACAAGTCTCTAGAACTCGCTCAGGTGTCTAGTCTGGAATCTCTGTCCAGGGCTGAGACCAGCTTACACCAGCTGTGATATAAGAACATGAAACTGCATAGAAGATAGCCTAAGCATCTTCACTGTGAATAAAAACAGAGGCACTTCATTGTCAGTTTTCCAATGGAAAAAGTGTGAGACACATAATTTTATCTCAAATCCCCAGTCTTGTACACAGCAGGATGATGTTAGTTAAATGGTTTCAGAGACTGTAAGATCTAGTACCTCTGAAATTCAGAGTTTTTAAACAGCTAAGACTTCCAGAACCCAACTGCCTTCAAACGACTTCAGTGAGAGTTGCATACCTCCTTGCGTTTGAAGATCTGGCTGAAGGGGTATACAAAAATGGGACTTCAGTTCTGAAAGATCTTCAAATTTTTTAGACCCATTTCTTTTTCAAATTGTGAACTATGTAAATGTGGTTTGGCAAAACTTTGTCATAAAATGAAATCCGAGGATAAATTTGGATTTTATTTTTTTCATACTTTCCAGCATCAGTGGTAACTTTGGTAATTGGATATGGTTTGGCCCCATGCCTAATTCTGACACAGAGCAGAAGATACAAATCCGTGAACTATTTTTAGAGAGTATAAAAGAAATCAGCTACACCAGTGTTTGCTGCGCAGCTGAGTGCACTGAAAGGTCTTTTACAAAAATATGTCCAGTCTGGAAGAGGGAGACAGGTTTTCATGACTTGTAATCCCAGTCACTGCAAGGCGAGAATTTCCTTTACATTTCTTATTCTGGCTGTAAGTCAGTGGCTCTCACATGACTGTGGACATGAGCAACAATCAGCAGATGAACAGGATGATTCCTGAGCATCAGCTGAGCTGATCTTTTCTGTAGGCTGAGGCACAGTCACCGCTTCCTCAAAGGTCAGGAAGGAGTAGTGCACTTCTGCAAGTATTCCCCAAACTGACCCAGGGACATTAAAGCCCTTCATGGCATTGTCAAAACAGAATAGAAATGAACTGTTCAACCAATCAAGACACTGTTGATCTTTAATGTTGGTCCTCCTGGTGCAGTTGGTCCTCGAGCCCCAGTGCAGTTGTGTATAAGAGGCAAAGTACAAGGCCCTGTCCTGTGCTCATGCGATGCAACTTATCAACATTTCAAGATCATCAGTAACTAGAAATCTCCATTCTCAACTAAATCAGATCCTTCCTCACAGAGGATATTGTTGATGACTGCCCAATGACTTCTGGTGGCTGATCTCTGGTAAACCTCTCCCTAAATCACAGATGCACTTATGCTCAGTGGTGTAAGCCACAAGAYCAAAGACGTAAATACTTGAAGACAGAATTGATATTTTCCTGCACTGTGGTGTTTTCTGAAGGGCAGGGTGAGGGCGTAGCATCAGAGACACCATGGGTCAACCTCAAACTCACTAAGAGACAATTTATGCTGGAGCAAAACCTGTGCACAAGGTTGACTTGTGCTGAGTATCTGGAGGCATTTCCACAAATGTTGAAAATCCTGTTCCCACCCATCCAAATCCTCCTACACAGAAACCCTCAAACATGCAAGCAAGCAAAACAGGAGCAAAATAAAAGCAACAAATAAATTTTTAACATTTCATCTATTTTTTTATTCTTTTGGAAATTGAGACAACATCGCAACAAACTTTCTGTGAATATTTTTCTTTGTATATTTTGCGTTTTGTTTCCAAATGAACAGTACACCCATTAATTAAAAAGGGTGGGAAACAGTCTTCTGAGGTCAGAGCAGCGATAAAAAGTGCACAGCTCTGGATTCTGTGATGAGACACAGGTCCTCCATCTGCCAAAAGCCTATGTGTGATATTTGGCAAGTCACTTTGCAACTCTCCTGTATCTACGTTCATTTTTCTTCTTCAGTGTTTGTACATATACTTGCATCAGAATGAATGAATGAATTACAAGCGCAGTCTCATGTTTAAATAGTCACAAAATGATTAATGTCTGGTATTTGAGCCACTGGTCTGAAGTCAGACAGGTCCAGCTTTTTAGCATTTAACAGAGAACATTTGCAAACACAGAAAATTATCTTGAAGAAGCAGTTTTTATGCAGATGAACTATAACTGATTTCTACTGGCCTTGTTGAACTGGGTTTGTTGAACTTCTGGGGGTGTCTTCAATAATTGTCAGAAGTAAAACACAGACCAAAAAACACAGTTCAAGAAACATTGTCACTATTAAAATGACAATATCTGATTATATGACTCAGTGGTTCAGCTGACAGGTGCTTTAAAACAACTCAGATAAATGACCAAGAATGGCCTGAAAATCAAATCAATAAATAATAAAAAAGGAAGGAAGGAAGAAACAAAATATCTCAAATTTTCTTATTGCTGTCGGATGGTGTTTCATTTTTTTTTGCCTTAATGCAAGACCTCTCTGCCCCTGGAAGAGTCCAACATCACCCACTAGCATTGCTGAAGCAAAGGTCATGCCTGCCTTTCCAGCAAAAATCCCTCTGTCTTCCTCTGTTCTCTGTTTCCCAGCCTTTTTCTGCCCAGGGTTTTATAACTCAGCTGTAAGAAATTGCTTCTGGCTGAAACTTGGCAGAAAAAGTCTGATTTCAGGCCAGGAATGATCCCACTCCCCTTCTGATTTTCAAAACCCTTTTCTTTTGGTCAGATTTGAGGAGCAGAAGAGCAGAGTGGAGGGGGAGGGCAGCGGGGCGTTCGGCACAGGAGCTGGCTGGCTCCGGCTGCTTTCATCATGCTTCAGCGGCTCTTTATTTTTCCAGCTGAAATAAGGGTGATTTCTGCATAATGTGGCAGGGATATTTTTGTGTATGTGTTTGTATTTAAGCAGAAAAAGGCTGAGTCATTTCTTCTCAAAAGCAATTTTACTGTGTGAGCCACTTGCTTCCTTTCTGGTTCTCCTTCATTTTAGTTTGTGTTAATGTTTAAAAGGAAGGTCCAAAATAACACGCTGCTCTTTGGGTCAGCAAAAAACAGCTTCAGAAATGCTTGTGTGCATATCCAGAGTGCTCTTTGGTTCTGGAGCTGAACAGAACTATAGAAATGATGGTACTGATACAGTTGTAACAGCAGCGACACAGTAAAAACATGGGAGTATTTTAGATGGTTTTCTTTGGATTACTAGAGTGCTTGAAAAACCAGGCTGAAATCACGTTTCATTGTGTGGAAAGGCAGTGAGGGTAAGTTCTGAACTAAAAGCCAACAGTCTAAAAAAAGGAGAGACAAAATACAAGATGAGGAGGTGCAGGGGCTCAGGGTAATGACCCCCGTAAGGTCACCCAGTGGCTGTTGGCTCTTTAAGTGCAGCAGCAGCAGCAGCATGGGCAGCAGGGTAATGTATTTTGTGCTAATGTTACATTCATGGCTGCAGTATTAGAGGACTGTGGCTGCTGCTGGGTGCTGCTCACACAAGGAGAGGAGATGTCAATGCTGGAGATGGCTGTGCAGCCTCTCCTCAAACACCTGTTTGTGCATGCACTGATTCTGTGCCAAGCCCCAGCAGCTCGTTTGTCTGCTCTGAGCAGTTTGTGACCCGGTACTGAACATGTGCATCCAGGTTTCACGTGACTTGAAAATGCTACTTTCCTCTGGTGTTTCTATGAGGGTTTACTAGAAGGACATAATTGTCCAAAGCCTGCTGTGACAGGGAGCAGGGTGCTTGAGGAGGATCAGCCTCACGTGTCAGGTTGCTCCGTGGAGAAGCACCCGCCGACTTCAAGTGCAAGTGCTCCTCTCCAGACGGGAGAGTGTTAGTCACAGAATCATGGAATGGTTTGGGTTGGAAGAGACCTTAAAGATCATCCAGTTCCAACCCTCCTACCAGGGGCAGGAATGCCACCCAGCAGATCAGATTGCGCAGGACCCCGACCAGTCTGGCCTTGAACACTTCCATTAAGCCACACATCCAAAGAAACCCCCAATTAACCACCAGCTGTGAAAATACAGGAGTCATACAGTGATTTCCTACATGATGCAAGGGGTCAAGGGACAAGCCTGGTTTTGCTGGATCTGTGGTTGTGCTTTCTACAGCTGTGAAAGCATCTTTGCTGCTGCTTGCCTAGCTCTGCTCTGTTGTCCCTGCAGCTGATCCCTGACAATGAGTGGGACTGCTGGGGCATCAGCCTTTGTGCCCAGCACCACACCCAATCCCAGCACTGGAAATGATCTTTAGGCCCCCTGGAAAAAATAGTTTGTGGTTGCTAATTAAAGCTTATACACAGTGGGGCCAATTATGGTTGCCCTAGCAACTTTAGTTCTGGTGTTTCCAAACTTCAGGCTTTGGGAAGCCTTTTGCTTCTGTTCAGCCTCTTGGATTTTGTTTGTTTACATTGATGTATTTCCCTCAGCCTGTGATCCCACCACCCTCCTCCTCCTAATCATCCCCATGGCTTCCGCAAACTCTTTTCCTCTCAACTCCCACACCTTCTCCTCTCTGACATGGGCATGGAGAGATGTGTGGTTCTTGTTTCCAGTCTTTGGAACCATAAATATCTGTGGTGGAACTGGAGATTATGGTTTGGTCAACCCCTCCAGCTGCTGCCCAGGGCTTGGCATTTGTGGAAGGACCCACTGCTGAATCCAGCTGACTCAGCAACTCTGAGAGGAGTGTGTGCAAAAGGAGCTATCTTAGAGATTTTCATGGAGAGCAGGAGAAAGTCTGCTCTTGCTATCTTAGTGAACCCTGAGTCAAAGATCCTGCTTCTTGCTCCGAGGGGCGCTGTGTACTCCAGCACCTCTGTATGAAGCTCTGTGTATAAATTTTCCCATGCATTTGTTAATGCAGATCTGAAGAATTTATTTACTTTTTTTTTTGCATAACACCAAAATCTCCTGCAGGTGCAAGGCATAAATTTTAATCCATATGACATACTTTGAAAAATGAGATATATATGTGTGAGGTGGTGGATTATCTACACTCTCTTGTGAGTAGGCTCAGGTAGCCACTCCTTAGAGCTGTCTCTTGGTTGCAGAATCACTCCATGGTTGCAGTAAAGATCTCTGCAGTCCTTTCTTTTGGAAGAGGAAGCTGTTGAAGACATGAGGATCCAGTCTGGATTCATCGTACCTGAGTTAAGTGCTTAATTAATATGCCTAGATCACGGTCATGGTCATCAGAAGTCTTCCTCTGCAGACGATGAAAATACCTCCAGACAGTCCTTGGATTTGCATCCTGAAGAGGCTTCTGCCTTGTCTTTAATGATTGCATAGCTTCAGCTCCTGACTCAGGCACATTTGTTAAATATTTACAGTCTTCCTGCCCAGCTCAGGCAATTGGACAATTAAGGGGAAGGCAGCCTGGAGCCATGAACAGACACAGCCTGACAATCAGTTTCAAAGCACAGAAAGAGTCATCCCTGTGGACTGATGTTCTGCTCATCTCAGGGGTGGTGTTTCAATCCTTTTGCCTCTCACTCAGAACTGTTGGGCTTCTCTCTGGCAAACCTTCCTACCTTGGGAAGCTGGACTGCCAGCCTCAGGCACTCAGAAATCGTGAGTCAGGTATCAGAACTTTGTGTGAAAGCTTTAAAAGCAAGAGGGTGTTAGAAAAGAGAAAGAAAAGACGGAGATGCTCGTATGCTTCTGAGTTTCCATCTGATTTCCAAGGCTTTTATGTTTGACTTAAGATTCATGCTTTCCAAGCCTTGTCCTGCAACAGTGAGGTCTGGAAACTTCATTTTCTTCAAGAGAAAGCTGAGATTCTTGTGTAATGCATGTTTTCAGGAGCAGGGTCTTTAAGAAAAAAATGCAATAATGTAAGATGTAATAAAGTGTTGAGGTTGGCAGTCTTGCAGGAGAGATAGCAGGCTGCGGTTCTGAGAGAGCAGCAGTGATGAGCAAAGCACAGATTGTTGATCTGAACTTGAACTCTTGTGCTTAGTATATGCTAAGCTGAGTTTTATGTGCTATGCCAGACTGGGTCCATAAGAATGTTGAATTTCCTCTTTTTATAGGTATTTAAACCCATGAATTTTCCTTCACATCTCATCCAGAAATATCAACACTGTTTTTGATTTTTTAAASAAGAAAAAATTTTTAGTAAACCAGCGCTGCCCTATGTGGACAACAGAAAACTATTCCTTCTCCCTTATTAATTACACTGGCATTTTATTTATTGTATGTGGTTTCAATATCCTTTTCTCCTTTCTTTTTTCCAATGGGAGTGGCCAAATCAGCTATCCTTACTCTGCTCCTGTCTCACTTGTGGGTGGAAATTTACAGCTTCTGAAGCTGAGCAGAGCTGAAACAGAGAGGAGTCAGGATGTCACTGGGAGATCATGTCCTAGCAGGAATTGCTCTGAATCTCAGTGCAAAACCAGAGCTGCCCCACGTGTGAAACATGTGCCTTGGTCTCTAGCCTGCTGCAGGATAAATTCCTGGTGGAGGGAGAATAAAAAGAAGAAAATGTAGTAGTTTAATGGGATTTAATCTTTCCGTCAGCAGTGGTAAGTGCAGTGCTCAGTCAGACAGGAGAGTCAGTGGTGCTGTACAGCCCCCATGAAGTTTGTGTCTGCATCCACCCCTACAGTGCAGTGCATATCTATAAACAACTCTTCCCTGGCTTCTCTCAAGCTGTAATTGGTAAAGAGCACTTTAAACATGCTCCAACTGGCAGTAAAATTCTACTTTTGAAACATTGGATGATGCAGCTTATTTGTATGTTTTGAACAATAGTGCACAAGCAATTGTAGATGCTTTTGAGAAAAATTACATTGTGAAAAAGCCCCTAGAGAATCTCTTCATGACCATTAGGATTTAATTGTGGAAGGCAGAAGAGGAAAAAAAGCGGACAGCAAGTAATGGATCGTTATATTGTTATGAGTCATGTTGCCTCAGAGGTTTTGTTTTCAACTGGTGCTGTGTGTATTGTTATTAAGTTATTTTATTATTAAATTTGGACTGAATTCTTATGGTAAATTTGGGCTTAAAAATTACCCACTTGGTGTCCATGAGATGCGTGTAAAACACGTAAAATATTGATAAAAGGATCCAGTAATGAGAATAGAGATGTTAAAGTAATGTAGAAGTAGTTTTTACATGTGTTAAGCCTAAAGTTAGAGAAAACCTTGGGAATTTACTGGAATAAAAAATTCTCATTACCTAAAAGGCAAAATATCCTGCCTGTAGAAAAGTAAAATTTAAAAAGGAACAGATTTGAGGCTTCTGCACAAAACAGAAAACAAACCCAAATCCCAAAGAACACAGACAAAAAACCAAAAAACCTCCACCCCAACAAATACACCCCCCCCAAAAAAAAAAAAATCCTCTGGAAAACAAAACAACAAACCAAACTAAACCCAAAAAAACCCAAGAAAAAACATGCTCTGAAATTTAAGAATACTGAAATGTAAAGTCCTATTTCAGTCTAGATCGACACTAAATTCTTTGCACTCTTACCACTGTTTACCCCCTCTGCCTCATTTTTAATCTTCAAGCAAAGTTTTCTCTCCCTCAAAGAATCTCATTTTGTGTCCTTCTTTATTATTTCCCAGCATGTATCTCCCATTCTTTGGTCTCCYCTCTGGAACTTCGCCTGTACATTTTTCTGAGGAAAGGGACTGTCTCTCATTATGTGCTATACAGACTTGAACACCACAGATCTCCAAAGGGTCTAATTCCAAGGGAAAGTTCCTGCCAAATTCTTTACTGGTGGCCCACTTCTGATTTAATTTTTCAGCTTAGGATTTCATTCCTTGTTGCACATCCAACTTCTGAAACTATCCTCAGGCTCCCCGGGAGTTTTGCAGCCCCTGTGATGATGGGTGGAGGTCAGGCTGCAGACAAATGGGGATGAGAGAAGGCAAAAAACTGAAACAGAGCCATGAGAGAGGCTGTAAAATCTGTACAAAGGGGGATGGGAGGAATGAAAAATGGTAGACCTTCCTCCTGGGACATGATGTTCTTGTCCATCCTGCTCTCTGCTTACTAGAAACCATCATCTCTAGCAGAACCCAGATCCTTCTTGGATGCAGCAAATAATAACAGTAATAGTAGTAGCAGCTATAACAGCAGTAGTAGCAAGAGTTATCGTTATTTATAAGAATGATTTATCTTATTTTCTCCTTGGGTGCACCCAAGTGGACTCTCACTGTGGTGCCTTCTGAGGACCTTCTATGTAGTGTCTTCATAAGCCGTCTTTGTGGCCCATCTTGTCTGTCAATCTGTCATGCCAAGGCTACATCAATGCTAATAACAAGGTTAAAAGTAAAGAGGGAAGCAATAGCTCAATTATCATTCCAGGCACGTGGTGTAATTGTGCTGCTGGCTGCCGGCCATGCTGCTCTTGTGGTAGCAAACAGTGCTTTCCCTCAGCAGCCCCAGCCGCCCTGTTTTCATATGGGCTGGGAAGGTCAGAAAAATCAATTAGCAATATGGGACGTTAACGAAAGCCAAGTCCAAACAGAACTTCAGAAACACTTTTCTGAAAGATAAATGTATCTTTAAAAAACAAATGGACATCTGTGTCATTTTTCAGAGCTGCTCGTGTTTGCCGCCCTCACAGAAAAAGCCAATGTTCTTACTCTGTGCAGCAGCACTGTGTCTCGGCTGCCATAGCGTCATCTGTCACACGGGGACTGCTGAACTTCATGTCGCCCATACAAAACCCACAAGAATTAGCTCATCTCCAGCTGAGATGGTGTTTAGGAAGCAAACAGGCACACCAAATTGGCTGAAGACAGAAACAGCAACAAGGTGTGACTGCAGGAGTCAGGCCCATAGAGACCGGGATGTGCAGGCCTGCCAGCACTGCCAGATCCCTGACTGAGAGGCCAGGCTGACATAGTTCAGGGTTTATGGTTAGACCAGGGAATAAAACTCGGACTTCTGAGGTTTATGAGTTATGAGTTCAGTGTAGTACTACCTTGGGCAAGTCACCTTCCTTTTAGTGGCCCCTGATAGCAATACCTGGCAGGGGCATTGTAAATTTTAATAAAGTGCTTCACTCTCCTACTGTTACAGGTGCCGAAAACTATAAAGTGCCATTAAATTAATTGTCATCTGGCACATCAGTCTTCAAATGGTTTAATCTAAATTGCACCTCTGCTTTCTAATATAAATATTTTATTTCTCTCATGCAGAAATGTACAAAGTAAAATATAATCTTGCTGCCCACAAGCCTTATTTAAAGTCATATATATTTGTTAGGTATTCATACTCTTTTCCTCACTGTTTCCTTTTCTAATTATAACAGAAATGATTTAGAACTGCAGAAGATACTCAAATTGTCCCCTGGGCTCATCTGATTTTATCTACCTAGTTGTATCATACAATTAGAGTTTTGCTCCTTAATAGGTGTTTTATATTTTAATGTCCTGAACACTAACAAAACCACACTGGGCAAAATGACAAGTTCTGATGACTCTCTGAGCAAACAGCACTACATTTCCTAGGCTGAGTCCATGGTGGGTACACAAACTACATCCACTCCAATCACATATGCACTGCTTGCAAATCGTGTTGTGTAACAAAGACAAGAAAAATTAACAACGTGCTGTTGTGCATCTTCTTCCTGATCCCCTGCAAAGACAAGAAAAAACCACTCACACTTCAGTCATTTACGCAATTTATTGAACTAGATGGGGATAGGATCTCTAGTGAAATGAGAAAGGAAAGATCAAGCAGGTCAATCATGGAGCTATGAGAACCCAACCACAAACCACAACCTCTTAGGTCCCATCAAGCTGAGCAATGGTTCAAAGTGCCCGTATGAAAAGGACCCTTGCTCTCAAATATGGGTTCACCAACCATCCTGGAATGGCCAGGGAGAAAGTTGCTTAGAAGAGAATTTTGTAGGAAAATCCTTTACTGTTGCCACTAGGTGGAGATTATGAGTGTCTGCTTGGAAATCTTTTTCAAAAGCATTCTTTCCCCTCATCTCTTTATCAGAGAAGTATGGGAAAAAAAGGAGAAAAAAGGTTTCCCATGTCTTTGAACCACTTGATTACCATTATATAAATAGATCACTGTCTCAAAATGCTCAAAAAGTACAAAGCCATTTTCTATCTCAAAGGCCGGAAAATGATCATTAGGAACACAGTTCATTTCTGTAATGTAAGGCCAGCCATGAAAATTTGTTAAAAATGACATTATCCTGGCTGGTGAATAAGCAAAACCTGTATGCGACAGCTAATTATCTTAACAGCATTTGAAGTTAAATTATTCTTTCTTACCAATCGTGCATGTACAAGGAGAGAGCATCAGACTAGGGAAAGAAATGCAGCAAAAACTGAAAAGAAAAAAAAAAAGGAGGAGAAAGAATTATCCCATTTTCACCCAGCAGAGTACAGATTGTCAGTATTCTTTGGCATCTCTGGTGTAATTTGGTTTTGGTCAGTCCAGTAAACAATTGTTCCTTTAACTCTAGCAAAGACTAATTTACCGATTATCTGTTTCCTAAAAGCATTGAATGCTGAGTATCTTGTTCCATTTCCTGTCAGATATTCACACGCAATTAGATACAGGCAGTGGGAATGTAATGTAAAATGGGTATTTTGTTCTGAAACATGGCACTGTGCCTGTGCTCTTCCCCATCTCCTTGAGCAAAGTTCAAGTGCCAAAATGAAAGGCATGTTTAATGCCAAAGGTGATTCAAGTTCAGGCCAAAAATAACTCCAGACAACTCAATTTGGAATTATTTTTCTTCTAAACATCTTTTTGGGAGAAATGGAAATACTGCTGGGTGTTTGAGGCTGAGATGCTAACAGCAAAACCTCTTGCAAACTAGTCAAATATCAGCTGCTACTGTGTACAAAGTCCTCCCTACCCCTGTGGAATTTGGGAGAGGAAGCCAACAGAATGTCCAGATTTACAATGTATTTGCAGAATTTTCCATAAGGTCTAGTTTTCTTTAAAACAAAATTAAAAACACTATGAGAATGTTCTTTTCTTCTAGTATTTTTGCCTCACTTCCAGGAAACAGATGGTGTGCATAAAATGTATTTATTGATATTTGATTTTGTATAATTGCACTTCAAGAGGACAGCCTTGGTAGCTTGAAGTTAAGAAATTGTAAGTTAAATACTTTGTGTGAAATAACATACACAGAAATATCAATATTTTTATATTTGAAGAATCTTGCTTTTCTTGTATAGCATTGCAAAACACCCCTAGACCTTTTCTCTTTTCTTTTTTTTTTCTTGTTAGACAGCATTCAGTCATTTCAAATGGCTTCTGAGGCAAAGCAGTTGCTCGCAGTGATAATATTTTGAATGACACATCCAATAGAGATGAAACATGAAGCCATGGATTGGTATCCCACCCCATTCAATGTGAATTCTTGGATAAGTCCTTCCATCTGAATAGACTCTAAAGACAGAATGGCTTTGGAGACAGGGATGTGATATGTAATATAAGCTAACCAYGGTCCGTGTAGGGCCCCCAAAATTAGATTTGATAGTACTGTGCTGGAGTAATGAAAAGGAGTGACATACCAGTGGTTTTGGCCTTAGCTGCTAAAGAACGGTCCTGATGAAGGTGATACATTTGAAGTTTTCTGACCAATTTATTTCAGCTCTGTGAAATGGCGTATTTCAGTACAAAAGTGGAAAGGAGAGAAGAAAAAGAAAAGACTTTTTTATCAAGTTCTTCTCTAGCAGGCAAAAGTGAAGTCTTCTGTTCATCCAAAAGGACTGATACGTGTTTTGTCTGAGATGCAGGAATACCCAGAATCCAAAGGCTTTGCACCTTCTTGATTGCAGTCAAGTATGGAATTGAAAGGTCACAGAATTACAGTGGAAAAATTACTCCTCACAAGGACTTTGAAGACAAATGTACTTGCAGGCTTCTTGGCAAATGGTAAACCAAGGAGCCAGAGGTTCAAATGCAAAATACTAAATGAACATAAGCTAGGCCTGAATGGAAGTTATAAGGGCACCATGCAAAACATATTCTTGAAGTAACCACACCTAACAAACGCAGAAAAGTGGACGAGGTTATAGTCTATGCAATGCAGCTTGGAAAAATCCTTCAGGAGGTGGCTGGACAGCCATTCCCTACAGGAATCTCTCTTAGAGAAGAATGCTGTGTAGTGTGCAGTGGGAGTAGACACGCTCACTCTGACTCTTCTGAGCCAGCTGCACCTGAGCTACCCCCATGAAGAAGCTGTGGAGCTCTGTTTCATGCTGTGCTGAGCTGGGGTGAAGTTGCAGCACTGAGCACTCGGGCTCCCAACAACCCCAGTGGAAGCAGCCGATTTGTGCACTGGATCCAGCTTGTCTCTGCCTGGCTGATGCGAGTCTTTCTGCTTCTCTGTGACTTACTGTTAAACATTCTCAGCAGGGAGACCTGTGAGAAAGATCTATAAAAATGATACATGAAAGAAAGATAGAAATCTGTTTAAAAAAATTGAATAGCGAGCATGAAACAAAAATTCATTAAAAATGTATGACCAGAGTAATAGGACTATCTTTGTTTTGGCATTGGCAGCCTGCAGAAAAAAAAGATGGGAGAGAATCATATTACACAGATGAGAAGGGAGGAAGGCAGAAAACTGGATTAAATAGATAGCTATACACTTTAGGTTTAAGGATTATCATTGAAAACCATATGAATCTAAGAACATTAAAAATCAGGGATGCCAAAATCAGCAGTTGGATGATGCAGAATTAATTAAGGAGAGAGAAAGACAAAGGTAGAAACCACTTCACAGGAAACAGAAATATGAGTGTGAAATCTGCTGACTTCAGTGAAATCAGCATCTGGATCTCCTTGCCAAGAGGACAGAGAGAAGAGATACGAACAATTACATGGAGCCTCTACACAGAATATATTGCACTGCTATTTTCAAACTACTCTTGCACAGTCCTAAGAATTGTCTTCCAGGCTTTTGAGACCTGAGGCCCCCTTCAGGAAGGTGCAGTCACCCACATCCTTACCTTGTAGCTCAGCCAGGTGTTGTGACAGATGTTTTCCTGTTAGCGTCTGCCCTGCCCACCCTTTCCTTCCTGCTGAGGGGCGGGGTGGTGAACTTGTGAAAGTACTTTCAGATTGTGACACGTGTTCTGATATACTTGAGACAAGTAAACAACTGGGTTTTTGTTGTTGTTTGTTTGTTTGTTAAGAAATTGCAAAATAGTCATCCATATTTCCTAGATGGGAAGGTCTTCAAGACCCTCTAGCCCAACCTGGGGCCTGCTAAATGCTGTGAAACACCAGCATTTCCACACTAAGCACATCACTTCTTGCAGTGCCAACTGGCATTTCCCACTTGTTTTCTCCCTCCTGTTTGCTTCTCCCTATCAGTGCAGCAGAGCAGGCAGAATCATTTCACATGGCAAAAAATCAGATCAGAAGGAATTGGCCAGTAAACCTGGATTATAGCTACTGCTGAAAGGTGCCAGCTGGTGGCTTCTGGAGAACTTCTTCAGCCACAGTCACTATTAGTTTGTCATGGTCCCTGTTCCTTAGAATAAAGCAGGGGATTAGAGGGTGGTATCTGTGAAGAGCTGGAGGCGCCCTGTTATGTTAATCTCTGAAAGAGAGTGGAGCTGAGCAGCCTCCCCTCCTTCTGGGCTGCCTCTCTGCTTCCCAAACTGGGAGCATCCCAGGGTGGGTTAACCACCCAGTACCAAGGGTGGAAGTGATCAGACACTCTTGCTGAGAGGTGCAACCTCCACTCACTCAAGTAAAAGCACGATACATGAGCCCACAGCATTAAATGGTCTGGAAAATACTGTTCATCCTTCTCTTTTTTTTCTCAGCAGCATATAGCACCCCATGCCCTTTGCTGTCCTCTCCTTCACACAGCTCCATTCACTTCTGAGATTTGTCAGGATGGTAGATGATTATTTTTTTAAGCCAAAGCCAAAATCCAACTTTGTTCCCATAGAYAGAGAAGATTAAAACAGAACAATTGAGGTTATTAACACATTACCTCAGTGTGAACTTCAGAAATGAGTTAGCTTGATTCCAAAATACCTTGGTAATTCTTTGAATGGATTACAGCTTCTTTGTAGGAGAGAAAACAAACCCAAATCCTCCTTGGCTGGGCTTAACTGTCTGTGTCACATTCTGCAAGTTTGTGTTGAGTCAAAACCCCCAGGTTCACTGTAGTCAGATTATAGAAACTCGTTAAATTTGGAGCTGGGAGCTGAAGTCAGTAAAGTAGCTGAAGGCTGGGGAGTGGAAGGAAGGCAAGTTTTAAAAGCTGCAGCAGACATGAGTTGTGAATCCAAGGATAACAGCACCTGTCCCCAGATCCCCTCTGCCAATGTTTGCACCGCTGCATGCAAGGCCAAAGCCAGTTATCTGCCAAAGTATTCTCAATGAAACATTTTTGGCTTGGCATGGACTGCTTGGAGGTCGATAGAAAACACTGCCTAGGATTTTTCTGCAATGAAATATCATAGAGTCTGTGTCTAGACAGAGAAAATCAGGAACAGGCTGGGGTTTAGGCATTTAAATATCTAGGGACTACCATGGTAATCCCAGCATAGCCAACACCCAGCTTAATATTACATGCTCGGAGTATCTTAAGAAGAGCAGATTCCTTAGGGTCAACTCCAATTCTCATCTCTGTCCTTGAAAGAGAGAAGTCACATCCTTAGTCTGTGCTTTCAGTGAGTCCTTGTGATGAAATGGCACGTGCAGCCTTCTCTGGTTGGGGGATCTTTCCAGTCTCTACTCCATCAGTCGCCAGTGTGGCTGCAACAGCAACACTCAGTCTCTACATTGAACTCATCATGTACAAAGTGTCCAGAGAGATGGTTGGCAACAGCCAGAAATAAATGCACAAGGACATGATTGTTTATAAAGTAACACAGGTCAGAAGCCTCAATCCAAACCTGGCTCCTGTTTTGCCCAATATGCAAGGATAGACAAGGTTTTTATTTTATAAAGTTCACAAATGAAATAAACAAGGCTGGCAAATGGTGGGGAAACAAGGTTTGGTTTTATTCCATAAGTTAAGAAGGACAGAACCTACTGGATATCACATTTATTCCAAACCATTACTCCAGAAATAAGGCTTCAGAGCAACACAGTAACTGCTTTTGTTTCACTTTTGCCCACATAAATGTCCAAAAGTCTTTCCAGAAAAAAATCAGCAAGCTTCCTTGTTAAGTTTACATTTTGATGAAATGACACCTTTTTTTCAACAATGAAAAAAGAAAAGCAGAAGAACTCCTCATCATGTCTGGCTAAAGTTCACTCTAGACTACAGGCTTGACTTAGAAATGTTTCCTGGAACTCCTCTGTTCCTGCTCTGCTCTCTGGTGCATGGCCTCCTGGGAAACGGATGTTTGTTCTCCAAGAAGTTTTAGCTAAATCAGATTAGGCAGTTTTGAGGCAGGACTATAGAAAATTAGAAAGTTTCATTCTCTGTTTGATTTTGGTGGTGGGAGGTGAAAAATAAAAAATAAAATACCTGGACCTCAGGGCTAACTTAAACTAGCCCAAATATTTTATATATATACATATATATATTTATATATATATACACACACACACACACACACATATATATATATATAACATATACACATATATATACATATATAACACACACATATTTATAATATTTACTTCATTCCTGCCTAGAAACTTTGCATATTTACCCAGAAGACTGGTCGATTCATTTTGATGCAATCTGCAGCAAATACTGAAACCTCTGAGAACTTCTTTAAAACTTAGTGATGTTTACAAACTTTCTCATAGCTCAATGCTTGTGGAGTTTGTAATTGCTGCTGGGATCTCTGGAGGAATTTGTATGTTCAGGCAGATAAATTGCTCTGAAGATCTAAGTTCTTCAAAGCTTAAACTTACATAGAAATTGAATGTACTGTATATAAAGTCTGGTACTGGTGCCACTCATGTAAATTTTATAGCCATGTTTGAAATCAATGGAATTAATCCTGATTTATTTTCATACCTGTGAAATAATAGTCAGGCATTTAGTTGTACAATCTTTGCAGCAGTTAATTATTTTATCAGATCTCGCTATAATCAAGTAGGAAGTCAGGGAAAGAAGGACTGTGTCTCATTTTCTGTTATACTTGCAAATGCAGCAATCAGTAGAGAAAGAGGCTCAAGGATAAATAAAAATTTACTGCTGGCCTCTCATCTATACATATTTAAGGCTCTTTTATGATTTGAAGGAAGAACTTGATCCACACCTACGTTAGACTCTGTGTTTTGATCATATCTCGAATATCTGCAATGAACTCCAAGTTCTACTCCAATGTGCAAAATGATTAACCACAATTTAAATTCTATGTTGCCTGAATTCCAAACACTTGCCTATATGTAAACAAACTCATCTAAACAAACACTTTTCCCTTTTTATTATGACTTCTCAGAGAAAGAGAAGGAGAAAGACGCAGTTTTCTGAAGAAATGTGTGGAGGTTGGTACCACCTCGTGACAACAGTCTGGGCTGCTGCCCTTCCACCGAGCTGTCATATTCCCAGGTGGGATCCTGGGACTCCGGGTGTGGCTGCAGTCTGCTGGGGAGAGACAAAAATGCTTTTGCTTGTATTTTGGGCCCAAGCCAGACGGCAGAGTGACATGTGGGTCAGGCATGATGAGGCAGCTAATGGTGCCTTACAGCCCCTTAACCTGGCTCAGCTCCTCGGCCAGTGAGGGACTCAAGGACATGTTTAACTCTTTGCTGTTAAAAATGCAACTTAGACATGTTCATAGGTGTTTTGTTAATCAGGACTGGATTTCATCACACACTTTGTTGAGCTATTGTCTAAGACCTTTTTATTGTTGTTAAGACATTGTCTGTAAGCTACGCAACAGAGGCCTGGTCCTTTGAAACTCGTCACATTCCCTTCAGAATAACTAAAGGAAGCAACAAATGTCCAGACTTCTCTAGGGCTGGGATTTTAATAATACTTTTTTGTTTATTTAATGTGTATATTTTATTAAATATTTGCAATTGTATGTAAATGTGATAAAGCATGGGACTGTACAATAACGATCAAACACATAAATATTTAAGATGCTCATACTGTAGATGTCATTCATCATGGTGATGGAATTGCAATCAATTTTTATTCCAGTACAGTCTGACTAGAAACTGATGGCATATTGAGGATAGATGCTCACCTTGCACTCCATAGATTGCCCCAAACTAATGCCCTAAAGTGAGCTGTTTGCTAAATAAATCCTTATCATCTGTTTGTTTTGACAATGTTACTTCAATGCTCCATCTGTCTGTCCTCTGTTACATTTACTAATGGGAAAAAAATCAGTAATCTATTACTCTTCTGAAGACCCTTTTGTTGCATTAGAAGGAAAAGCATATTTGCCTGGGTGTGTAAGGGGAGTGTGAACTTGAGATTTCAAAACTGCCAAGTGTCAGCCTAGTGCAACTTGTGCCATGTATGGAACCTAGAATTCACCCTTTAAGGAAAGACCAAACTGCCAGTGGCACTGTGAAAGTGAGAGATGACAGTGGCACTAACCACGTATTTTGTCTTTACCTGCAGGGCATGGTGGGAGTCTCTGGCAGCTGTTAGTAAGGCAAGCATAGTTTTCCCACAAAGACTTTCCCTTTGGTTGTTTTCTATCCCTTACTCCACTTTTATCAGTCCCCTTTGCCCCCACAGCTTCTGTTCCGTCTAAGCAAACCCCAAGGCTCTGCCCGCAGCTCAGCTCTGGGGACGTGCCTGCCGCTGTGGGGCAGAGGCAGCTGCTGTTTCAGCCTCTGCCTCGCTCTGTCATCTCATGACTGGGGGCATGGCAGGAGGTGTAACTGCAAATCAGACTGGCAAAACAACTGTTCCAGCCTTTGCACTTCCTCTTCCTTGCCCGCTAATCCTACTGGTTCTGACTCAGCAACAGTCAGAACCATCCTCATAACTGAGTATATAAATATACTTTTTCTGTCTCAGTTCAACACATGAGGCAGTGAGAAATCAAATGAAAAAGTTTCAGATACTGTAAGCTTCCTATGTACCCTTTCCTACATAATCCAAAGCACTGAGTCTGTAGATAAGAAAAGAGCCTGCTGGGATCACGGTAAAAAACATTCTGTTTATGCTGCTGTTCACTACGATACCTCAGAGAACCCTGATGGATGATGTACTTGCAAATAATGTTTACTCCATGGAGAAAACTTAAAAAAAAATTCTCACCGATTACTGCCCACAATGTGGTTACTTCAGGAGATCTGGGTATAATGAAATGGTTCTTGGTTAAAAAAAACCTGAAAATCTGTGGTCTTTGTCTGCTCAGATGACATTAAGAATGTAAAACTGTGGAAATTTACCAGCAAAAAAAGTCAGAAGTTCACTCAGCTGGAGATGTCAGAGACATGCCAAACTCAAAAGCTGATATTTAGCACCTCTCACTGAATTTAAATAAATAAGAATTCTCTAATGTCAACTAATCCATTTAAGTATGTAGATGCACGCAACCCTAACCGGTGTCTTCCACTGTGCTCCATGTCTTTAACTCCAGTTGAGGTCAGGGTCTGCATTTCTGTCTGTACGGAGATGGCCCTTAGTCGGCATCTCAGACCAGGCCCACCACTGGAGCTTCACTAGGGTTCTCTATTGGATTGAGGTGGAGCTGGGATGTGCCCACCAGAGCATGTGGGACCATGCATGAAACTCTTTGGCTCCCATGCTGCTGCTGCTCAGCACTTTTTAATCAACATACAAGCTGCAGGGTATCCTCCAGGCTACTGTGGAACTGGAAAGCAAACTACAAGCGTCTGTAAACATGGACACATAAACAACTTTCGGTGTTGCATACCCACAATTATTGAGACTTGGGGGCACACACTAAGGGTAAGTGATGAATAGCTGCTCATTCCAGTGACTACATTCCTAACGAATAAATAATACTTGGCCAGGAAAGGAGAAGGAGCTTGGCTGAGTCTCAAGCCTTGTTGTTTGGACTAGGGTTCATATTCCTACACTAATAGTTATTCAGGGAATGCAGAATAGCTCTTGCAGAGGATGCTGAAACACAGTCAGCTGAGAACAGTGAACGGACTGCCCAGGTAACTGGACAGCCAGGTCCGAAGATGTGCTCTGGGTATGGATTAGGGCTGGATGTCCTGACCTTACCAGGTGCCCTAACAATAACCTATTGGCTTTCCCAGAGGAGTGAAAACATCTCATTCTCTTTGGCATTTTGACCAGAAATCCTATCCTACCGTGGAAACCTTTCTTATAAAAATTTCATCAAAACTGGCATATTCCCAAGAGAAGTCTCCATTTCAACAAAATGGCATTTTCTAATGATAAACTATGTTTCTGGAAAATGCCCAAATAACTCTACTGCTTGGCACCTGTTTAAGTTGCTAAATATTGGATCAAGTGAATCACATTACCATGGAGCACCGTAGATTTTTTCATTATCTGATACTTGGAACAAAGGCTCTCTTTCACAATACCAAAACGCACTTGGAGCAGGGTGAGAGCTCAGGGGTGATCAGGCCATTAAGCACATGAGACTCCCAGTGCATGATCAAAACCCTCAGGCTTTGCCCAAGATGAAGCACTGGCAACGTCTTCCCAAGGTGCATCTATCCCTTTCTGCTCTCCTTCCCACATTCCTCTTGACAGGTTTCTGCACACCCCTATGTGATGAACTGATCTACGGAACTTAAACTGGTTTTAGAAAAACAGTCCAATGTGTTTCTGTGAAAGTGGGCTTGGTCCACCATGGCTTCACACACAGCTCTGCCCAGACATCTGAGGAATTCCAGCCACAGGTCAAGATCAAATGCAGGTGAGAAAAGGGGCAAAGGAGACTTATGGGGCCCCTGTGGCTGGAAGCAACCAGCAAGCCTGTGGGGCAGAATATCAAAGCTAAAAAGTATGACATCACTCCTATCTCAAGCAGGTACTTGGTGTAAAGATCTGATTCAGCTTCTTTTTGCAGGCTTGATTCAAAACTTACCAATGCCCACAGAAATCCCTTTTACAAACTTCAAGGGTTCTGTTCTCTAAAGTTATTCTGTGTTCTAATTTATCTACAAGAACCAAACCAAATAATGTTTGATTTTGGTAAGACAGAAATAGCAAATCCCTGAGGATATTTTCTTTTCTTGAGAGATTATGAACCTTTCTTACTCAGATGGAAACCTCAATGGTAAAATTCATGTTAATTTTATGTATCTAATGTCTTTACATATCTAATGATCAGGCATGATTCATCCCAGCTACCTGAGATGTCTGCTTTGGGATGGGATGAAAGACACCCCAGGCAACACTGATTACCTCTCATCTGACCCTTGTAGATGAATCCTCTTCCAATTGTTGGAAATAGAAAACACCATCTATTCACAGGCATGGTAACATTTGTGTCATGACGTTTTTAACAAGTTTCTTGATGACTCAGATGGCATAGCTTCGAAACATGTCTACTCTGAAATTCTTATTTTCTGTTTATGCACAGAGCTACTTTCAACACATAAATGCTGAAAGTCCATTTTTTTCCATAATTGGTAGATTCTTCGCTACAAAGACTCAACTTCTTGAGCCCAGCACCCTGTGCGGTCACTTACGTGACTGCAAAGTGGATGCTCGCTCCTGTTGTGAGTTTTACATCTGCTTAGCACAGCTGTGAATGGCCAAATTTAGTACAGCATGGCAGAGAACTGAGTCYTTAGGAGTTTTATTCTCTTTGACTGCAGATTTTT
The DNA here is from genome assembly GCA_018881555.1 of Amblyornis subalaris. Classification (NCBI taxonomy): domain Eukaryota; kingdom Metazoa; phylum Chordata; class Aves; order Passeriformes; family Ptilonorhynchidae; genus Amblyornis; species Amblyornis subalaris. The sequence goes on along the minus strand of JACAXG010000017.1, from coordinate 3,125,921 downwards.
TATACCCTCAGAGCATGGCTTAAGCAAGGAATTTCCAACAGGCAATCAAAACATGTACTTAACCCAGTGAAAATCTGAGGAGAAAAACATTCTCTTTGACAGAARAACCTGTGACTAACTGAGGGCAAGTCTGACAAACCATCCAGAAATCATGAGCTAAATAAATACAGGTGAATTTCCTTCCTTTTCTCTCCCATTTCAACAGATACAAATTAAATGTAAATGGTTATTAAAAAAAAATAAATTCTGTGTGGTATTCAGTGGCTTCAAAGGCTGTTGGAGGCTAAAGCTTGTTATTTAAGCAACAGCACAGCAGGATATGGTGCTGTGGAAAGAACCCCTGCCAATTCCAGCTGGTACYCTGAATCAATGTAAATTCATTGACCTCTCTGCTATGGCCATGGATGTGACTCCCTGTAATGTGGGTTCCTGTTCACTGGACTCTTCCCTTCAGGATGACATAGTCTGTAGTGTTAGGACATCCCACCAAGCAAGAAATAAATTAATGGCTCTTGCATAGTTTCTTCTCTCTCTCCCTCTTGGTGAGATAATTATAGTTTTACATTACTGTTATTACCTTAATGACCTCTTGCTCGTTGAGGTGAATATTGTGAGGACATTTATCCTGGTCCTGGCAAACATCATCTGTCTGGTCCAGCTCAGATACTGGAGGCTGCAGAGATGGCCTGGCCATTGAGAAAGTCCTCATACTCGTGGACTTTATGGTGGGTGAGTTTCCCATTCTCTCAGAAGTTTTCAAGGACATGCCAAAATTAAGAACTTGAGCTCTTGTAGATAACTGTAGGCCTTGTAGGCTTTTTCTGCTCAAATAGGATGAATACTGAACAACTCAAGTCCTATTTTGGAATGTTACCACAGAAACTAACAGGTTTTGGGGGGGTTGGTAGGATGGAGATTTTAAAAGATTTTTTTCAATGCTTTATCACTAATYAAATTTGGGCCAATAAAGTGAGTCCAGAATACTGTGTCTGCAGAGAKCGATGAGGCTGAGAAGAACCTTGTACTCTTCTGTATCATGGAAACATCATGAGGAGGCAAAAAGCATTGTAAAAGGTCACAGAAGAGAAGGCAAGGTTGGGATTCATGTTATCTGAGCACGAATGTGGCACTTTACACCACACATATGTCAACATCTGGGTTAGTCCTTGTGTCTTGACAGATTTGCTTTTCAGATTTGACACCTATTGCCAGATGGAATTAACTGCCTTGTGGAAATTCCTATTTCTCTGCACTGACTACAGAGAGAGGCTAAACAGTTCAGCTGCAGACATCTACACTGAAGCCCTGACAGTAACCAAGGCAGCAGTTAATACACCAAGTGAGCCAGCAGAAGCAGCAGCTTATGGAGGTGGGAACACGATCTAAGTTAACATTATCAGCACCACCCCCTTGGCAAAACCATGTTGCCACATCAYTTTTCTCTGCCAGAACTTGATGCAGAGAAATGCATCAGTCTTGCTGCTGAAATCTTGCAGTAGCTCCCTGCAATGGTGTCTGGATCAATACAYAAATGCAGGAAAGGCTGAAGTCTGTGGAGGTCCCAGAGTGAAGTGCAGAGCTGCTTTCTGCCCATCATTTTCTGCAAAGACTCTAAACCAGGTAAATGATTGGCTTATTTCCGGTTAGGAATTTGCAGCAACTGAGTCATTGCTGCCAGGGCTAAGTCTCAACCTGAGAGAAGTATTTTTGGGAAAAAAATCCTTTTTAGTAACTATCAAAAAACCTCAGTTACATTAAAAAAAAGTCTCATTTCTGTGGGGAAAGTAAGGGTTAAACACATGTGGCTATTGTGGATATTCCTTTGTCGCACTGCTTTCTTTAGGACTCTAATTTGTCCTGCCCTTCCAAGGCTCTCTTGAGAATGACTGGATGCCTTTTCCTTGGAAGTCAAGGCAGAAATGTGAAAGTATGAGCATAAAATGAAAACCTCTACAAAGGATTAGTTCAAAGAGAGAGTGAGAGGAGTACATCCCAAACATATAAATATCAATGAGACCTCTCTAATATGCCTTGATAGGCACTTGTGCAGACCTATCAAAGGTGTTAAAGAGACAGCTAAAGTGAGAAGAAAAATCCTAAAGCTGAGTAAAGTAAAAGTCACAGATCAAACCTTAAAGTCACAGATCAAACCTTATTAAGTCCTGTCACTTACAACACCCACGTCAGAAGAAGAAATTAGCACCTCTTGGCACAAATCCCACATGCACACAAAGCAAGTAATGCACAAGAAAAGGCAAAAAAAGGGATGACTATTAAAGCAATCACTCAAAGGAAGGATTCATCTCCTGCTCCTAGCTATGCATGAAGCAAAAAATAAAATGTCTATAGAGAAATTTTATAGACAGAAAAGCAGCTGGGTACGCCAGGGRCCAGAGTCGAAGCATGGAAGCTGTGAAGAGCAGATGAAGAACTCAGTTTGATCAAATGTGGATGATTAAATATCAGTGAACTGAGAAATAATGAATACTTAGATGAGTAATGGGGCTAAACACTGATTAAAACTAAGCACCTGTTTAGAAACCAAACCAATCATTTTAAAGTACCAACAAAAAGAAAGGCTGAAGTCAGAGCAGTGACAAATACTGCTGTGACAGAAAGACCCTACAGTACTCTGCCTGGATAGAGATAACAGAGGTAAATAACTTAAAAGTAATGAATTCAAGGGAAGCGTGTGTTTGATTTTCTCTCTCCTTCAGTACAGGTCAAAAGGACTGGAATTTGCAATCATGTTGATGGAAATGAAAAGACCAGAGGAGAGCTAGGGAAAAGGAGAATTGTTCTGTGTCTAATTTACCGTGAGATGAGGGAACACATAGTGATAAGCCACACAGTCATCTTTCACTGTTTTGCTGCTCTGTACAGCTGCAGTAGCAATAGTGGTGTCTGTCATCCATTAACTTTTGGTGTCTGTCAATGTACAATTGCCCCTTGCTGGCAGGAATTATCAAGTACCTGGAATTCTCCTGATCTCTAACAAGATTACTCCATGCACATGCCACCTCTGCTGATCACTTTGACTGGCTTTATAACCTCCAATATAGGCACAAATCAATAATTTTCTATTGAGTTTGGGGACCCAACATCCTTTGGGAATCTGCTTTTCCAGCTTGCCATGTCTGGGTTTGCTGTCYATTTCCCTCATCCAGCCCAAGAGGGCTCATTTTTTTCCCGGCCATGTGAGGCCAAGGATGAGGGTGTGTGGATGTAGATGTGTCTCTGTAAAGGGGAGGCTGGGACTGCACTTTTTACTGAGGGAGGTACAGATGCTGCAGCCTACTCACTCTCTCTTCTCCTCTTAGACTCCTACACTCATCAGCAGCTAGAAATACTCCAGAGACTGCACTAACCTACGCTGGCTGGGAACGGTGCCAAAGTGGCTGTTGGCTGAGAGCTGCTGAAGTCTGCTTCAGCGTGGCCTTTCATACCCTCTGTTCGACCCTCCTAAACCCTGGGGGATTAGTACCCCTCTRAGCCTCATTATACCATCCATCAAAAAGCTCCCCACATGAGGGTAAATCTCAACTGGCCAAGGAGAGCTGAAGGTTGGGCAGCACAAAGACCTTCATTCACTCTCCAGCAGAGGCTCTTAATTTTTAGGCTCACTGACTGCTTATATACAGTGTGAAATGCTCAAAGTGACTACTTCCTGGGATTAGGACTTAAAACAAACAAGTAAACAGAGAAGTAACGTTATCATGTTTCTGCCCTACTATTAAAAACAGTTTTATGACCTGAAAATGATACGCCAACTGATTTAGGCAGTGATCACTCATCTGATCTACTCCTCACATGCACGCATCTGTCTTCTTAGTTACAGCATTAGCTGTCACCACGGGACTCTCTCTTTATTTTCTTCAACAGATTTTTAGTGGGTTCTTTAGACCTAAAAATAAACATGCTCTCCTGGGGAATATGTTTGTCTCCTCATCTCCCATGTGCAGGTTGCTTCATGATTCCTGTTGGCTGTTTGGAGATTTATATTCCAGAGCTCTGCACAGACCTGCCTAGTAGCAGAATGGGAGTGGAAGCCAACAGATGAATTATAGAAGTTGCTGGATGTTTGCAGCAAAAGGAACACTGTCTTCTGTGGAAACATGGGGGCTGATCTTGCTTATCCTTTTGCATTTGATACTGAAATTATCATTGTGGATTACAGGAYCTTCTACAGTGGGATTCCCCTGTTGACCAGGGGTCTTAGTACCAGCTCTGTTGAAAAATGTAAATGAAATGAAAACTATAAACTMATCTGAGTTACTTTGTGCACACCTATCTCAAATATGGAAACTCATTCCTTTTTGCATGTACCTTCAGGTCCCTCAGAATCAAAACCTTTGTGCCTGCAGAACTAGATCATTAGGGCCCAGGCTATCAGCTCTACTTCACTATCTGAGTCTATTTGATGGACTTCGGGGATTTAAGGTTTTAATTACTTCACTTGGAGAGTTGGCTAACATGAAGAACTCTAAATCACAGAATGACAGAAAGAGTCTAGGCTGGAAGAGACCTCTAGAGATCATCTAGTCCAACCTTCTATTGAAAGAAGASTTAAGATTACGTTATCAGGGCCTTGCCAAGTCAAGTCTTGAATATTTCCATTGAGGAAGAGTCTGCTTCTTCTTTGGGCAACCTGTTCCAATGTTTAATTGTTCTCACAGTGAAGCATATCATTTATATCCAGGTGGCATTTCTCTTGAAGCCAGTTGTGCCCCTTGCCTCCTGTGCTCTCACTGTGCATTCTCATGAAGAAAGTACCTTCATCTTCTTTATAACTACCATTAAGTATGGAAAGATTATGATTAGAGTCCCACTAACCTCCTCAAGGCTGAACAAACCCAGTTTCTTCAGCCTTTATTCATACGTCAAGTTCTCCAACCCTCTGATCAYGTTGGTGGCTGAGACTGCCTCAAATATTTTAGCAGCTCCGAGACTGATCTTGGCACTTATTGGTCATGCTGGGTTAGGCACCAAACACAACCATGCAAAAAATGACCCTTCTCCTCCTTTATATAGCCCAAGGCAGCTTTGCAGAAGTGCTGTAAGAACCTCTTGGGCTGTAGAGCCGCCTGTGAGTGCTGCACTTGGTCTCCGAGGCTGCCAGGCTGACACAGCTCAGCTCTGCTAAGCACACACACAGACACACCCGCACACACACAGTCCCTCCCTTGGAAAGCTGGTTTAACTGATCTCTTTAGAATGCTTAGGCCATATGGTTCTGATTATTTATGTAGATAAGGCTGTGTATTTTTCTCTGTCTAAAAATAACCAGACTTGGGGAAGGAAGATGCTTTTGTGTAAATTATTTAAAAATAGGAAAGCTGCTAATCCCTGGAGAAAGCCCTCGCTAGTGTTGGATGCAGCTCTGGGAAGCCCCTGAGAGGACAGGACAAGGGCCTGTCTGCTCAACCAGGCTTCAACACCGTCCTCTTACACTCTTGGTGTGACCACCCTGGCTGCTCCCTCTTGAGCTAGTGCACATTCCTGTAGAACAGCTGATGAAAGGCAGCTGCAGGGCAAATATAACTCATGGCCTTCTCTGTTGTGGCTTCTTTTCTCTCTCTACAGTCTGAGATTTTAACAATGTCCCTTAAACTCTCACTGAATGGGGCTCTAATGAGGCTGGAAGGCTGAAGGCTGACATCTGTGACTGATCAAACTCATTTAATTCATGGGTTCAGGGTCTAAGCTGCCGTGGTGGAGGTTGCTGTAAACTGCCCAGCAGCCCAGGGCAAGATGAACAATGTGGATACATGMAGTGAGGAAATTCAGGTTTAAGATGGGTGTGTCTATCCAAGGTCTGCACTGGGTTGGATGAACCAAACAGGTATGGTTGAAGCACGTGAACCATCCCTTTTTTATGCTCCTCCTTCACTGCTTTGAGGCTGATGTCATAAGCAGGGCAAAGTATGACCTGTGGCTCCCTGCAGCCACCATGTGTCCTCTCCATCTCTGCCACCCTTGGCTGGCTCTGCTGTGCCTTGGAACGAGTACAGAAGGCAGCCAAACCATGGCTGCCTTTTCACTGGTGCTGTTTGGCAGTTGGCTGACCTAGAAACTGTGTTGTCCCACTGTACCTATCCTGCTGAAGGATTTCATGAGGTTAAACACACTAACATTTAACAAGGTCTCAGATGCAAGTGAGAGCATGATGGAAAATGTGCACGCTGTTCATTCCTGTTCAAATAAACAAACCATTAAACTTTGAATTTTTCCTCACTTATGGCATCATTCCTTGTGACTTTCTCTGTCTTTTTGCTGATGCTGAACAAAAAAACATGTTTATAAGATTTATATTTATATAGAATTCTCTCTAACAAGGACTTTCTATGGCACAATTCATAACCTTCCCTCACCTCCTTTCATCCTCAGTCTCATGCTGTAGGAAAGTGTTTCTTCAGGGTGAAATTGTGAGGGGACCAGCTATTTCTGTCCCCCTGACATTTCTCATTACAATCTTCCTCATTCCCCTAAATGGTTTGTTTCTGACTGTCAGCATTGCACAACCTCTTTTATGACAGTGGAGGAGATCTGACATTTAGCTGAGCTTTGCATTGGTTATTTGGGTGTAACAGAGCAGTGAATGGTTATTATTGATACTTCTGTCGCATTCTGAAATAGCTCTGGGAATGCAAAAAGCCACCGTTCCACATCCCAGTTTCTCTCCTGTGATAAATGCTGGTCTGGCAGACTACTGTCCCATTCTAGCTCTCCCCAGAGATCACACAGGATTCAGACTTGTGTCCCATTCAGGGCTTCAGATCCTACAGGCTTTCATGGCTGTCGCTATGCACTATGAGAGCACCACTCCGTTTCATCTCCCAACACTTCTGTGAAGAAAGCAGAATGCAATTGCACCCATGCTGTACATGGGGACCTGAAACATAATTAGGCCCTATAATTTGTCTTTGATTGCACACTGGAAGTCTGTGGGAGGTCAAGAGCTTAGCTCAAATTCCCCCCTTGGAAGCAAGTGATCTCACCGCTGGATGACCTCTTCATCTCTAAAGCTACCTCCTTCCAGCCTACAGGGACCTCATCTTTTGCTTCTGTTTCTCAATCAGAGCTTTCACAGCAGAGCTCAGGCTCGGAGCCTTGCTCTGGGCTGCAGTACAGAGCACTGAACTGGCACTGGGTCAGGGAGAGGACTGCCAAGGAGTGGGGTCCAAAGCCTCTCAGCAGCTTGGTGGATGACAGCCAAGCCCAGCCACATGGCAACTTCTTCCCGTGCTTTGGGAGCAGGGAGGGGGGATTACTCTTTCCTACCTTGCCTTCAAGTGGCCAGCAATATGGAAACAATCTTACTCATGTCTCATGGGAGACCAGATTCCCTTRTGCATCCCATGGATTCATGCATAATAATGATTACTATGGTGCACAGAGTTTACGAGGCAAAAGTCTTCGCCTGTGGCTTGATCTATGGTAGAAGATATGAAGAAGTGGTGAATCAGGACTCCCTGCTCATTCCAAAAAGGTTGATGAAGAAACTGTTCTACTTGCCACCTTCTCTTCCTCTGAAGGACCCTGTGATTATTACTGAATGGTAGTCAGGAAAAGAGATTTCTTCTCTGCTGAACAACAGCTACATTCTCTTTTCATGCTGGTGGCAGAACTCGTGTTATTGTTTCAAATCCTCCAAGGATATGTGTTAATTAGTAGCAACAGTGAGTTCCACAAATCCTGCACTTATCCCTCGCTCTTTTCTCCAACATAAGTACTGCCACTGGAATTTCTCCTTGAAGAGTTTAAAAAGCTCCAAACAAACTAAACCTTCAAAGCAACATGTTGCAGAGATATGTTGCATGTCACAAGGGACAAGCACTATTTATGTGTGGGTCTGAGAGTCGTTCTGGGGCTGAAAGAGCATCTCAAACAGTTAAAGGTATTCTGGTGAGGTGACCTCCTGGTCACCTTCTTCCATCACAAGCAATTCCTAATTGTCAGAAATCATCCCTTTTTTGTTGTTGTTGCAGTTAATTTCAAGGAGTAAGAAGAGTAAGGAATTTTCCTCTAGGCAAAGAAAGGTAGCTGGAGATTTACACATGTTTTCAGTGGAAGTACACTAAATCCGTACGTCTGCATTTGGAAGCATTCTCTGTTGTTTTTGGACATGAAAATAATGAAGTTGAGCTTTCTGTTTTGCAAAAAAAAGAAGTCTAATTGCAGGAAATCGGTCCACAGAGCCAATTTTGGATTTTCTCCTGCATTTTTTTTGGATTTAAAGAACTTTGAAAGGTAGGTTAATTCCAGCCCAGAGGAGATAAAAAATCTGAAAAATTCTTATTCCACTTCCACCTAACTAGCAGAAAAGAGGACTGCCTTGTTTCAGATTTGTTCCCAATATATTTCCCAAATTCTTGTTTGCTTATATATTTTGAGATTTTTTTTCTCATTTGAGATTTTTTCTTCATAGAAGTTTTAAAGCCTGTCACTAAGCTCAAAAGTAGTATGGGGTCCTGCTCTCATCAGACAAGCCTCAGTAATTATACTTAAAAACTTCTGTCTAAGGGTTAGTGAACTTCAGGGTCTGCAGGCTGGGAACAAAATATATGGATTTTTCAGAAACTACACCAACACATCAGGTTAGAGCTGAATTTAAGTTCTGTGAAATGAAGATTCAAACCAATAGAAATATTTCCATATTTAAGCATTCCAATGAAAGCAATTTTAATTGGAAATATTCCCTTGCTGGGTTTATAAGCCAAACACTGCATCATTTTGCTAGAAAAGAAGAGCCAGATTTGTTAGCTTCCWGTAAGTTTCAGAGTCTTATTTTCATTCTTTATGTGGAGTGAAATACAGTAAGTATGGAATGACAAAAAATGAAATGCAAATGAAGTTTTTAAAATTATTTGCTGTGAGCAACACAGAAATGTAAATGCACTGAAAAATATGATCTCAGGGCTGAACATTTCCCCTGCTTAATTTCAAATCAGAGAGGAATTTCTGTACTTTTGAATTGCATTTTACAGCTGATGTTTGCAATGCTATCCCTGCTGCGTAATACAAAGGAGTGTTAATTATTTAATCGTGTACAGGCAGTCCATAGGAATGGGGAGAGTGGGAAATAAGAAAGATGAGTAGAAAAAAATGAAGACAGCAAAGTAATGTAAATAATGAAACTTGTAAAGCTCTGTCCTGAAAAAACTCCTGGATTACCACAGCAACAAAAGCCAGGAGCATGGCATGGGCAGCATCTCCATCCCCCTCCAAGRCAGCTGCTGCTGAAGGGAAGTGAGTGTCTGGGATGAGCTTTGCAGAGGGTTTTTTTGGGATCCTTTGCCTARAAACTTGGAACCTCTTCCCTTAGCCACAGATGCCTTCCAGGAGATGCATAAATGTCCCTTCTGGCACCCACTCCTTATCTTTGGCAGAGCTTGGGCCTTTCACAGTGACTGCTTCCTGGAAGAGTACTGTCTATGCCAGTCCTGAGGAATGATCTTTCATACCTAATCCAGACTTAAAGCCAAAACAGACCTTCACAGCAGGTTGTTTCTATACTTAGACAATAAATACCATACCAATGCCCTCTCTCAGACCCCAGACCACAGCTCAGATAGAATTTGGGGGACCAAATCAGAGAGGACCAAAGGTGGTGAAGTTCCAGCAATTCTACAAGATCCTGCAGAGTCAGGAATTTATTTCAGGAGTTGAATCTGGATCTTATTTTTGTGTCTACGTGGGTCTTGAAAGCCAGCTCTGTAGATAACACCATAAGTCACCCTGGTACTGATGCAATTTGCATTTAAACAATCCTATAAGTTTTGAGCTTCCAATGAAATTGCCAGGGGCTGGGTTTTTGTCCCCGTTGGAACCATGTCTAGATCTATATTGCTTCATAGCATTTTTTCCCACATACTCGAGCTTGGCAGAATTAAATAATTCATATACCAAGTAGAAATAATAAACTATCAGTAAGGGGAGCTTAAAATTTGCAGTACATAAGAAAAGATGAATCATTATAACTTGTTATAAAGTTCCCCTTATAGCCAAGCCTGTGGGTTCAACGCCAGAGCATAATAAAGCCAGTGAAGCTTGGTGATTAAAGTCTGCTTCCTCAACCCCTTGAAATTCAGATGGGAAAAATGCAGGAAGGGGATATGACTTAAATGGTGATGGGAGTGAATGGTAATACCACAAAGTCAAAGAGAGGTCRTTCTGAAACACACCTTGGGGACAGCAGGTGTGGTAATAAATTAACTTTATATACTTCTTCAAGGCAGGGCAAGAAAGACACAGAGGAATTCCAGCAAAGAGTAACTTGCACATGGCAGAGCCTGCCAAGCAATAACCTGCTGATTTAGGGTCCATTTCTGGAGGAGCTCCATGCTCAAAACATCTGCAGACAATTGAACAAACAGGGCCAGGCTTGTTCTTGCACTGCAGCCCCTTTCCCCGCCGGTGCTTTCCCAGAATGGTGCATTGATCTGCCAGTGACTGAGGTGGTTCCCCCTGGCTGGTGGAAGGCATTGAGACACAAGGTGCCCTTGGAGGAGTTTTGAATCCATCTCTCCTTCCATACCTACACTAAAATAACCACAGTGCCACCTAACTCAGTTAGTGGCCCATGGCTGTGGAGCTGACCTCCTACGAGAGAAAATGGTACTTGGGGAGCTGCAGTAGCCTGCCCTCCACAGCTAATCCAGGCAGGAGGAGATTTCATCCCTCTTCTTCCCTTATATAGTGGAGGGTAACTCAAAGAAGGGATCAAGGTTTAGAAGYACAGTAGAACTCATGCTTCCCTCCTGTGTGCCGTCAGCCTGAGAAAGAATAGCACAGAAACCTGGTGGTGCAGTTACTTAAAAAGGCCTAAGAATGCAGTAGCCTGATGTCTTCACCCAAGCCTCAGATTCAATGATGCACACAAATAGGCTCATTACTGCTCATTCCATCCTCCTCCAATGTTTTATAAACCAGGTATTGAAAATCAATGTATGAATTGCACCATTTTGAAAATTGTGTCCATAACCTTCCAAACAATCAGGAGAAACCCAATCCAGCATCAATAATTGCTGAACAGACAGTTTTATGGCTACAGTTTTAAGGCTTTGGAACAACAAAAAAAATTTACTTGTAGCAGTTGCTGCAGTTGAATGTTAATCACCCTAGACTATGAAGTTTTGTTGACATTTTGTGGACTCTGAAATTACACGATCTAGATTCTGCATCTCCTTTTGCTCATTTCAGAAGTCCAGATTTAAGAAGCAGATCTCTGTTTGTGACACTTTAACGATCTGCAATTTACGCAAAAGAATTACTCAACAGACAGCTTTCAACATTGCATTTTTTGGTAGAAAGTTTTACTGTGCAATCTCTCTTTTGATCCTGTATCCATATGCTGAAAGTGTATGAAGTTTGGTGTATTCAAGGATGGTAAGATTGAACCTTAAATGGAAATCAGAGTGCATTTCCATTTGTCCTCCCCCAGTATACTTTGTTTATAGAGATGTCATGGTATGCTCAAATATAGCCYTCTACTTGTTAACACTTACAAAAAACATCTCAACTCAATTGAGGAAAAGTGGGCAATTTGCCTGTCTAGATTTCTGAAAATAATTTTACAGTGAAACAAACTCAGATAACCTTCTCAAAAAGCTACATTTTGCTTTAGGTCTGAAACATCAGTAGTTTGCTTCAATTTTCTTTGTGAAGAAGCAGCTATTAAACATGTTTGTGTAGTCTGTCCCAGCTGAAGGATGTAAGATCTCTTTAGTTCATGGATTTTACATGGGAATTAATGGGCGAAAGGTTGGTCATCTTGCTTTCTAGGGACAAGTTTAATTCACTACCAAGCATTATAGAGAAATCAATGGTCATGACATGCCTTAGAAAATCCTGCCTGAAGGGAGAGTCTTTGCCTGTAAGGTATAGAAAAATTATGTTCTTGAGGAATAGCTGATCATCTTCATATATGTCAGGAGCAGACATGACTTCCTTGACATCCAGATCCACACAATAGTCCTGCACATTCTATCACAGAAATGGAAGTTATATCACAAGGGCATGGAGTAAGAAACAGCTTGGAAAAGGAGCGAAAAGCAAATAATATCTTCGTGTGGTTAGATAGAAGACAACAATATGTAAGAACTAACAGGTWCAAAAAATGGAAAGAAAATAAGCTCTGTCCAGCTCAAAATGGGCAACTCAAAAAGTAGCTAGGATTGGCCAAAAGAGGTGAAAAGTCTCAGGAGAATTAAGCAGGTCTCCTGCAAAGATGACAATGGAAGAGTGCAGCAATTTTCCAGGAGAAGCTGAGGAAGCTTTTAACTACAGATCCAGAGGTATGGAGGCACAGTCCCCTGGCAGTGACCTGCACTGTAAATGGTGACATCACCATTACCTTCATTACACAGGTCCTGGGAGACACTGCAAGTGGGAGGRGACATCTCTCTTGGTTGCAAAGAGGAAAGGTGCTGGGGAAGAGAGGGGGACCATTTCAGCTCTTTAAAGTTGGAAGGGAAAGCAGAAAGAGGAGATGCTTTTCATCTCAGCTCAAGTAACCATTATGTGTTCATATGTGACTTCAGGTCAGAGAGAATGCTGGAATACAGATTTGAMATACTGAGGTCTAAGATGTTTAGCAGCTACAACTTCTGCCAGTCTTCCAGTGGATAACACAACAGTCTTCTCCTTAAACCTCTGTTTGCAATGTGGGAACACAAGTGGCAAAGTTTGTAATTTGTACCTCTGTAAATTGGTTATCTGAATACCTCTGAAGGTCATAAAATCATGATCTTCCAAACTCAAAACTGCATTGTTTGGTTTGATTGGTTGGTTCTTTTTTTAAAGACATCCTGTAGGAAAAAGCACCTATGAAACTTTTCTCTAATGTAAAGAACAGGAAAGAAGTGGAAGCTAAAAAACATAAATGAACGTTACAAGTTTTAAAATATAAGTGATTGAYAGGAAAAGCTAAAGAGTCATTAGAACATCAACAATTGCCAGGATTACAAACAATAAGAATAAATATTTTAAAGGAGAAAAGAAAAGCTAAGGTCAAGTATAAGTTATCTACTGGATTCAGACGTAAAATCATGCTACATGTAAAATCAAAAACAGTAAAGAAAAAATATTGAGCAGATATTTCTGTTCTATATTTGAAAGATACAAAACAAAGAAGAAAGTCTAAGCCCAAGTGATGTTGTGGTTGAAAAAAAAAATTATTATCCATATCAAAAGAAGCTATGAAGCAGAATTTGATACCAGATTTCCTCGAATAAACAAATCAAGAAAATAATTTACATAGGCATCAAGAAGGACTGAGGCAAGAATTACCCAAATCTGCTGTGGTTAGTTGGTAATTCATCTTGGTAAATAAGGCAGTGCTGTATCCTCAGACAATCCTCCTGTGATTCCTATTTAAGAGAGAAAAGGGAGAAACCAGAGACCATCAGTCAYCCTGATGTTCCTCACGGGCCAGACAGTGGGGCAGTAAGTTCAGGTCTCTGCCAATGAAGAGTTAGAGATTAAGAAGGTAATTGATGCCAGGCAAAATGGTTTTAATGGAACATACATCTTGTTAAACAAGTCTGTTATCCCTTTTTGATAAGATTATAGGTTTGGATGATTAAGACAGCTGTGCTGAGGAGGTACCTTTGGATTTCTCCAAGGCGCTTCACTTAATACTGCCTGACACACTGATTAAAATCTTGCATTAAAGGGAATCAATGGGGCAAAAAATAGATGGATGACAAACTGTCTCACTGACAGAACTAGAAATGGAGTTGTTAACATAGCTGTTCCTAGGTGAGGCCATTAGCAGAGGATTTGTCTGGTCACCAGCTCTTGGTCAAATACCATATGATGCTTTCACCTCTGATACAGCAGGTGCTAATAAATATTTGCCGTTTAACATATGATGAGATGAATTATTGGAAAGGTCTGGCTTTTTYGTTTTCATCCAGAAAATTAAGACTCATATGGCTTAATCAAGGTGCAAACACAGGAAGGAAAGAAAACAATGTCTCTGCAGGGGATATACAAAAATTAAGAGAGTATGTTTGTGGGGGAGTGTTACTTTGTTCAGACACAACACTGGATGGTTCATTACTGAAATATTTCATCCAAGTGAGTTGACATCCTTCCAAATAGATATCGAAATAATGGAAGTACAGAAGAGGCCCAGGCCCAAACATCAATTGAGAACTAGGAAATCAATCTTTCTTTAGAAGACTTAAAGAGCACAAACTACTCAGGTTATTTAAGAGAAAGTGGGAATGAGGGATTTGGTCCTATCTGTGTTCCCGCAGATTGTTGAGAACCAACGTCATGTACAACAGCAGGTTAGGTAAAATTGATCCCTTCCTGAAAAAAGGATGAATTAAGAGACCTCTCATGGTCCCTCCCAGCCTTGTATTCTCTTATATTGTGACACAATGGATTATAAGTTAGAAAAAAATGGCAATGTCCTATTTGTGAGGTAAATTAGATACTTGGGCAGCCACCAGCAAAGGGGCTGAACTCTCCCTCACTCGAAGTCCTTACAAGGAGATTAGTTTTCCCTATTGAAAACAAGCTTGGTCCAGATTTTGGGGAGGATTACAATGGCCTGTGCCACCCTGCAGGATCCTGGTGGCCCACTGCCTCCTGGCCTTGCAACCCAGATGTTAATCCGCAGAATGGGAGTATTTCTGTTGACATATCTTTGCTACTTGCACCTCCATTCATCCTTCTCTGATTGCTTCTTTAAGTAGTACCTGAGCATCTCATCTCACTGTCTTCTATTATTTAAATATTCATATATATATATATATATATATATAATATATAGTATATACACATATATGTGGACATATATGTGTGCTCACCCACACATATATATGTAAAATAACATTCCTGAGGTTATGTTTCTTCGCGGTGCTTTTTAGATATACAACACTAGCTTCACAAACTTACGTCTGAAACTATAAATCTGAACTTTTCCGGGGCCTGAGGTGTATTAGAACACCTGAAGGGGAGACAGAACTTTCAGCTGTGTCTTCGGGCTGCTCTGTAAATCTCCTGAGGTCTGGGACATATCTCCAATACTTCCCTCCATCACCCCTTGTGCCTTGGGTCTTCTCTGAGGGTAGCATTGCAGTTTTCTTCCAAAATGCTTGTGTCAGGGAAATCTTACCACAGCTAGATGAATTAAAGCATTTTAAGCCTTTCACTTAAAAAGATTCTGTTGGAATTGAATCCTCCCATTTAACTGAAAGGTGAACAGAGGGGTGTTTGGGCGCAGACCCAGGGCTCAGATGGAGCTGCAGCGCTCTTCACTGCCCCTGCCTCTCCGTGGGCTGCCACAGAGAAGCACCCAGCAGTCCTGGTTACCCCTTTCTTGCACCCATTTCTGCAATGAGAGATTATCTCTGATTCATGAAGAAATGCCAGTCATCTTGGGTAAATTTCTGAGAAACTAGGTGTCTTGGAAGAAAACTAACACGCCTTTGCTTCTGAGCTGTCATGTAATTATTATAATGCAATCTGTTCTCATAGTTATAGTTTACTACATTATTTAATGTTTATAAAGCAGGTTAGAAGTAAAGTGCACAGTTTTATTACTTTGCAGCACCCAATGATTGGCAATATTCTTACAGTCTAGGTTTTCCAACAAATAATTATCTGGTTTTGGTTTGTTTGGAAGTAATGCAATCCTAAATTATTGTAATTTTTCCATCAAAKATTTTTCTCTTATTGTACCTTATTTTTTCAAGTGATATCCCAAACAGTTTCATCCTGTACTAATTTAGCAATATGGCAAGGCTAAACTGTAGCACTAAGAAAAACATATGGAAGTTTCAGAAAATGTCAAAAATAGTGATGAGGGGAATACAATAATCAAAGTTCCCCCTCTCTGCAGTGACTATCTTTCAAGATTTACTCACAGGAGTTCCTGAAACTGAAATGTTACTGTGGGTACCAACAGGGATTTAGTGGACCATATCATATAACCACATGCAGGTTAGGAGGAACCATTTTCTTTTCAGTGCAGCTTCACTTGGCCCTTCTGACTCAGGGAGAAAAGCTGGGACTGTTTAGTAGTACTTTGTCTTTTTTTTTGACTTTGTATCAACATTTTGTTCCCTTACCAAACAGAAGATACAGTACAGGGCTTTTCAGTTAGTAAAGTTCTTTTTCTTGAAAGAATGGATGCTGTCAAGTCAGTGTGCATGCTTATTTTGTTTTCTGATTTCATTGCTAGGTCTTTAAAAGCACCTTCTGATTTATTATTCCAGAAATAATTATAATAAATATTAAGGTTCATGGTGTCTTGTCTCCTGCTGRTAATGTTTCTATTATGAACATCTTAGAGAAAAGCTGATAGCTTAGTCTACTCTATACTACAAAACCTAATTCCCAYTGATTTCAGTGGGAGCAGGGTAGCATCAGTTGATTCCTGCTGATTTCAGTGGGATGGTAGRAGCTGCCTAAATAGGAATTAGAAACTTAAATACTTTGTTGTAGCAGGGATTTAGGGAGTAATAAGGTGGATTTCTGTYTTAAGCTGGGAGCTCATCAGCAGGAAGTAACTAAGAAGAAAGACTTGTGTGTCAGTCAGATAAAAGCTGAACACAAGCCATAGAAATGATGCAGGTGTGAAGAAGGCAAAGGCAATCCTGGAGTGTCTCAAGGGAGGTATCTCCAGCAGAGAATTGTTAAGTTGTGCTGCATGCATACTGCACAGTTCTCATCACCCTTTTGAAAAGAAAGAAGAGTTTATACTGCAGCAGTCACAGGCAGTGGTCATGGTGGTGTCTTGGGAAAGGAGAATTCATCACTTGAAAAGGGTCTGACTGAGCTGGGAGCTTGTCTGGTCTTGCAGAAGGAAGAGTGAGAAGAGATGTGGCTGTTGGCTATAAACACACCAATGGCTGTGTGGGACATGGCTATGTGGCTGTTGGCTATAAACACACCAGGGAAAGATCAGAACGAATTAATTTGAGGAATACAATTATAAGAAAAATTAGGCACCAAGTGCTTATGGATAAATCTGTCTGGAAGTTAGAAGAGTGCTCTTAATTGTTGCAGCAACTGCTGAGATTCCAGAAGATCCCCCAGTAGTGGTAATGAGGAAAAAAATATTTTTATGACTTTGGGTTGGTGATTTTTTTTTTTTTTTTTTTAGTTTGACACATGATCAGCTTATAAACAGAACTTGATGATAGGTGACAGCTGGGGGTGAGACTTGTCCCAGGAGATTCTTCCAGTATCCTATTCCTACGGATTGTTAAGGATTGTTTAAACACAGGATTGTCCTCTGTCTCAAGCAGGCAGGGGTTTCCAGTGGAGACTAATTCCTCTCAACATTTTGTATGTGACAAGAAGAGCCAGGGTCACAACAAAGCCTGCCACTATCTCCATTGTGGCCAGTCCAGGGAGCTCTYCCATTTTTCTGGGATAAAGAGTCAGCTCTGGGGATGACTGAGGAAAACTCGAGAGGGCAAATAATGGTCTGTGMCATTTTTTAAAGTCTCAAAAAAGATGCTGCTGCAAGAACTAGGACAAAAGAACAAAGGATGAGTGTGAAGCCTGTTCTTTTGCAAGACATGGGAAAAACAGAAGCCTGTCCTGCATGTCCCTTTGGGACTATTTATCTTGTGAAAACCTGGTGTTTTCTCTCATTATTTATTACTGTTTTTTCCTGAAATAAGCAATAGTGAATCTGGAGCCCAAGGTGATATAAAACTTTTTTGTGAATTGATGCAGTCTCATGGCCATCATTCTGACCTGCTGGCTCTTGTTCTGTCATTTTAGGAACATGTCACAGAGTGACCAAKTCAACCCTGGCTCCTGGGCTAGCTTGCTCTGCTTGAGAGACCTGTGTGTRCCCAGAGGGAGTCTGCTTATATCTTAGCAAGCTGAATTTAGCTTGTGAAATCTCATCATTTCCACTGAGCCTTRCAGTGCTTAGACTTGAGCAACTTCAGTGCCTGTCAAATGAGGCTTTAGGCAGATTTGCTAATGACCTTGAAAGATGGACAATACTGGAGCAGCACTGAATGAACTATATTTTCCATTTCAACCTTTTTCACCTTGCAGAGCACTGCTCTGCCATGATCTCTTAGTTAAAGAGAGGGAGAATGAGGCACAACGGCAGCTTACAGGAGCCTCCTTTAACTAAAAAGAAAGCACTTCTGTGAAGGTATTGTGCTGCTTGTTTTGTTGGAAGCTTCTACCCACTCCCTTCAGTTGTTCCCATCCTGAGATGCAGCTCAGGCTGTTCATTTTCCAGAAGCTGAAATTTGCTTTTAGAAATAACAGAAAACTAAATTCTGTGGTATTTATTGCAGGAAGATATTTACAGAGGGTGTTCATGGTTGATCATATGATCCAAATACCCACTAGCAGCAATGTGCCTGGCCACTTGAACTATATTTAGAAAAAACTGAAAATCCTATTTTAGCTGTGTATTATTTCTAAAGTCACACCCAGGGGGTCCTCAGGCAAACTGGGTGTGTTGTGCTGGAGTCTGTACATATGTAATATGGGAGTCAGGAGTCTGGCTCAAAGGCTCTTATGATCAAAGCTATAAAACTGTGAAAGTGGGACAGAGAGGCTGGTAATTAGCTCATTCTGTTAGTTGTGCTTAGATGTTGCAAAAATTCCCTACTGTCTGTGCAGATCTGGGGAAATGAGTCCTGATCCAATTCACTTATCACCTCCCTYAGTTTCTGATACCAAACTAGCTGCTATAGCTGAAATCAAGCATCTATTGCAGCTGTACATGACTCTGAAGGGGGCTGTAACTGGAGAAAAATAAAATAGTATTCAGCTCACCCTGCATTAGACACCTACACAGTACAGGCCTGCCCACCAGAGAAGCAACCCCTGCTCCTTTCAGTCAGTGAAGAGCCACAGCATCTTTAAGGCATGTCCTGCCAAGATAGATGCCAAAATCAGACCAGACAAAACTCTCCTTGAAAGTGTCCATTTCTCTCTGTTCCCTCTAAAGAGTGTCCAGTCGTTGATGCCTGTATGCATGTCCTGGTTTTTGCTGGGATAGAGATAACTTTCTTCTTAGCAGCTGGTACAGTGCTGTATTTTGAATTTAGTATGATAATAACTTTGATAACACACTGATGTTCCAGTTGGGGCTGAGCAGTGCTTACCTGAGTCAAGGACTTTTCAGTGTCCCTTGCTCTGCTCTGAGCAGGTGCACAGAAGCCATGAGGGACCATGGCCAGGACGGGTGACCAAAACTGGCCAAACGGATCTTCCACACCATAGAACATCATGCTCAGTGTATAAGCAGCACCAGAAACCTGCCAAGGCAAGAACCGTGTGCTTACAATGGTGAAAGCAACCACTGGATGGCTGGAAATGTAACCTGTGCCCTACGCCACCGCTTGGAACACTATACTGGGCCTTGGAAAGCAACATTCTAGGGAGACATGGCACCCCAGAAATAATTGACTCAGACAATGGCACTCATTTCTGAAACAATCTCACAGACTCTTGGCACTGAGTGGGTGTATCACATCCCCCGTGGTGCACCAGCCCCCGAGAAGGTTGAATGATGCAAAGGATTGTTAAAGACTCTACTGGGAGCAGTGGGTGGTGGGACCTTCAAACATAGAGGTACACATTTAGCAAAATCCACCTGGCTGGTCAACACTGGAGCATCGGCCAGTCAGGCTGTCCCTGCCCAATCAAAACTGTTTTGTTCTGCAGAAGGGGATAGAGTTTCTGTAATGCACATCAAATTATGCTGGGGTTAAACCACAACAGTGGGGGTGCCCACAACAGTGGGGCTGTCTTTCTTTTCTCCAGGTGAACTGTGTGTTGTGTCAGGGTTGTATTCAGATTCAGTTTGTTCCTTGATGACAGACGCATTTTGCCTTAATTCCTTATAATTGACAGGTTTTTGTGACAAGGTGATCATTCATTGGGAGCAGATGAATWCAGCTCTTAAATGGGCTACAGCTTCTGTGGATGCTAATGAAATCACAAAAATAAGGCACTGAGAAACAGGCTAGAAATACAGAACAAGAAGTAACACAATATATGTCAGAAAAATGCTAGTTGCTCTATATAGTGAACAGAAAATAGTTTGAGCACAGTCATTACAATGATGGGGAATATATAATTTGTTAGTTTGATATTATCAGCAAATAAAGCAAAAGAGAATTGCAGTTAAAGACCAAAGAACTAACTGAAGTTCTTTTTAGCTCTTAGAGTCTTTGCTSTAACTGCACTGGGCATATTGCATGAAGTTCTAACTACTGGAAATTAGAATGCATTCAGGAGAGCAATAAAAATGATCAGGGGCCTGAAATTACTGACTTAGGAAGAAAAGATGAGGTACATTAAAGCACACCCTTGGAAAGATTAAATGGTGAGCTAATTGCTCCACAAAGGGCTCCACATATGATTTTCCACACCACACAGAGCTTCAAAGGGCCACAGTGTAGGTGAATTCCAATTCTAATATGTTAGTTAGCAATGTAAAAGTCCAGTTTAATACAGAAACACAAGCTTTATTCCTTGCTGATGTCACCAGACCCTGAAATGTTGTTTTTATAGCCATAAACTGAAGGACTGGAAAATCCCTTTGAATTTCTTCCTTCAGCCATTTCTTTTTTGAGTACTTGGTGCCTTTCTCTTAGGACAGAAAGTCAGATCAGGTTGGTGAAACACAATGCTTTTAGAATCCTTATGCAATACTGGCAAAACATTTCGTCTTTCTTGAAGGGCCCTTGGGCAAACTTCCTGTATATGTCGATAGAAATTCAGTGAATAGATTGAAGATATTGTCCTGAGCAAAGAAATTTTTTCACAACTCTGAATTTGTCACTGCTCTATTTTGAGTTTTAATTGCCACCTAGAGCATTTGGATGACATCAAAAGTCAAAGAATTCATCTGTAAATATTTCAACAATGCCAGTGGCAAGAGTCTCTAAAAATACACAGTAGAGGACAAAAGGCTCAAACTGAACATCAACCTTATGTCTGAAAATGTTGACAATCCAGTGAATTAATTTACTGATTGGTGGCATTGTCCTGAGCTTTGACCAGCCTGAATCAAAGTGGAGGACTAGGTATTGTCACTGTGCACGCTCCCCCACGGGGGGTAGGGACGTGCACTGATAACCAGACTGCTCTTCTGGAGGGTGAGCAGCGTAGGGCCAAGAACTTCAAGCTGATTATGAACTCTTTGAAGCAGGAATTATTATTCACTAGAGCTTGCAGTTATAAATAAACTAAACCACATCAAAGCTGTAAAGTTATGTAAGCATCCAAACATTGTCTTTCCAGAACCCACAGGATCTGGACTGGGCAGGCCTGAGCCAAAATTACAAGTGCAGACTTAGGCTGCTCTTAATGATCACATCACATTTAATGATGATGGAGGAAAAAGAAATAAATTAGGATCACTTTTAGTGGCACGATGAATTCCACCTTTAATGTAAATCAAATTCAGATGAAGTGTTTTGCATGTACTCGTGTCACTGAGGAGTTCATTGGATTTAAGCAAGTCATTTTGCAGAGTAAGCATATGGCTAAGTGCTCTCTGAGATAGAGATGCTTTCCTGGAACATGATTGAAATCAGAAAAAGAAAATATTAAGAGTGAAAAGGAACACTGAGATAAAATAATACAATCTTCTCTCTACCAGATGCCATAAAAGGTCRTCAGTTGGATCCTGCATTGCATATATACTTCTGGGGAGATCAGGAACACAATATTCCTCTTGATTTAAAGATGTGCTGTGACAGAGCTTTTGCCTTGATTTACGCCTGTGATTAGTTATGCTGTCAGAGAACTAAAAAGCACCTTATTTCAGCAGTTGTTCATCACTCTGATTATTAAAAAAAGAAACTGTTGCAAAATGCCGGTGCCTCTTAGGGACAAAAATGTAGGTTAAGAGGAATTGCTTGAACAGAGCCCATTAACCTCCCTTTCCTTCCCTCCCTCCCACTTCCTCTCTGGTCACACCTTTTGAAAACATTAACTCTTTAGACCTGGGTCTGTTCCGTTTGCTTTCAATCTAAATTACCCAATTTACTCAGGCCATTATAGTATTCATAGTTGATATCAAAGTGCAAGCCTCAGTGTCATAGCTCTAAATCACAAAAACACCCTAGGAGAAGAATTATATCAAAGAAAATTAATTAATGTAATAGCAAAACACTTCTGAGTTCCAAGTTACAGCTACCAAGCATCTGACAGCTTTACTCTAAATGTGATCCTCATTGGACTGGTTCCYCACGTCTGCTGTGTGGAAAGCATGGTCTGCCAGGCCAGGTAGCTAAAATTCAATATTGTACTACAAATTTGAAATGTCAGGCCAGTTCAGAKATCTAAAGCCATCCAAGGAATGTGCTACAAGCATGCATGCTTAGGTACCTGCATGTTTTCACAGCCTGCCAGCCAGCCGTCTTTTACCTGTGCACACACTCACAAAAGGCAGGGAACCCTTAAGGAGGCAGGTGGAGGGATAATTCTCTACCAGATTGTACATTCATTCATTCCTTCTTCAGGGGTGACAAACTTGCTGGTGGCATCAGCAGATCAGGTCTTTCTGAAGTGTCCAGGGTCGACCATGCTGACAGTGGTCAAAAAAACAGCATGTCACTGTAGTTCAGCATCCTTAAGATGACACCCTCCCTGCAGTACCAACACAGTGAATAACAGCTAATTCCCATATAGGGGAAAATAACAGAGTCCTTGTAGTAATGGTGCCCTTGAGCTGGCTGTTCTGCACRGAGTGTGCTCAACAGACCTGCTCCTATTCCTTCTTTGGAGGCATCAGCAGGGAACTTGCTGCTTTTCCCTTTGGAAGAGGACAGGGTGAAAGCCTGGCTGATGCCTATGAACTGATGGGGATGTTGCCAGGATAACCTCCAAGGCTTCAGGACTGGGTGAAACAATGGCCCGGTTCTATCAACTGTTTCTTTGTAGGTGATCTTCTGAAAGAGACTGGCTTAAACCAGTGTGCTGGACATCAGAGTGTCACTGCCAGYATCAAGTCTGTTTGAAAAGTGACCTTCACCCCTGCACCAGCTGGGTGAGCTGAAAATGGCCTGGGTGACTCATGTGGTGGTGCTTCGGGAAATCACAGTGACTAATTTTTAAGACAACAGGGTGACTCAGATTCATAGATCCTCTCTTTTCCTTCACTTGTCCCCAGAAATTCAAATAGTTTTAAAACACCAGTATGGTTTTCCTAGATTAACATTTTTAATCTTCACATACAGAATAAATCTTTAAACTGAATGTGATAAAATATGACTGCATTTACAGAGATGTTTTTTTACCTAATACGATGTTCCATCTCTTCTATTCCTTTCCTGCCCTGCCCTTTCTTTTTATTTCAATTTCTCATCAGATTTCTCCTTTGATTCCTTCCATTTTCCTCTTTAAATCTTCCCCAAAGTAAGGATTGAACACAAAAGGTCCAAGTTCTAATCCAACACTTAAAATCACCAAGCTGACAAGAAAATGTTCYGTGAATATATTAGAAACATAAAGAAGGAAAAGAGAGTGCCTAGCACCCCACCATTTAACAGGAAGAACAAAAAAAGGGGATAAGACTGCAAAGACTGAAAATAATTGTCATCTTTGCTTCACTCTTTTTCCCCAAAAAGATTACTTATACTTAGATACATGACAAAATTAATTTTAACAAAGAAATTGAAATGCAAATGAGATCAGGGAGGGAACAAAAAAGTCAGTGATTATTTATATAAAATAGATGCTGTCAGCTTAGCAGGACCTGATAAAAGTGAGCAGATTTAAGGAATATCCAAGACAGCTCTGAGTTGTCTGCGATTATCTTTGGGAACTCAGCAAGGGCACTGTGGTCCCAGAGGACTGGAGGAAAGCATACATTGCATCAGGGATTTCAAGATCAGCCACTTTAACTTTGTTACCCAGGTAGACACAAGAAAAGATTACAAAATAATCAATTTCTGCAGGTTTGTAGAACAATGAAAAGATGCTTAAAGATGCTTTCTTCCCCTTAAAGGTGAGTTGTGAAAAGCAACATTACAGGTGTGTCAGTAGCAAATTGGGCCAAACTAATTTAATTTCCTTTTTTTGAAAGAGAATTGGAAAATCATGTGGAAACAGAAGATATGATCTGTTTAGTAAATTATAGATCAAGCTTTAGTGATGTTGTTGATGATCTCCCAGTTGACTCTAGCATGTACACAAGGAGAATAGTTTAGATTCCTGACAGCCAAACTTCACTGACACAGGAGTTCAGCAGGACAAATAATGGGTTGTGTCAGTCTTTTCTCCTTCATTTTCACCTCTATTAAGAGGGTTCTAGATTAGAGAGTGGGGTCTAAATGAAGGCACTGGATGTAAATATGGATTGAGGACCCACAGAGAAATAGGGGATTTTTACAGTGAAAGAGGGGATCAGAGCGGCCCAGTCTGGTCTGCTCTGCTGGCCTTTATTTTTGTGAGCAATTTTGATGATGAAGAGGCAACATGCTCAGGACAGCTGAAGAGACCCCTGGATAGAATTGGGCTGTAAGGTCTTGGTAGGAGATCAGCTTTGAAAATAGTTTTGGAGAGAGTGTCTGAAAATGGTCAGATGAAATTCAATGAAAGTCAAGAGCCAAAAGCTTTACTTTAGGAAGATGAACAAATATAAAGTGGCTAATGTTTGCTTTAGTACAGCAACTGCCAAAGAGTGCGGTGAGTATTGGGGATCACAAACTGTAATTAGGTGTAAAAGGGACATTGTTGCAAAAATATTCTTCTGAGAGGTATTGAGCAAGGTTTTGGACATAAGACCAAAGGAGTATAATTTAAAAAAATAAACAGAATAACTTTAAAATAAAGATATAGACAAAAAGAAAATAATCTCAATAATATATACAGAAAAAATTAAGTTTGAAAAGGCTGGAGAAAGTGTGTTAATCTAGAAAAGAACAGGTTAAGTCATATTCCGTCAGTCTGCAAAGTGGCATGATGAGGTCAACAAGAATGTCATCATTTGTGCTTGTCCTGAGATAGGAAGAAATCAGTTCATATTAATCAATTTAATCATCAAGGAACATGTAAATTACATATTAGGAAAATATTTTAAAATATGAAAGATGCACAAACAGTGTGCAGATTTTGTGGGATTTCTTCACTGACAATTTTTAAGAAGATTAGGACACAAATTTTTCATAGATGATCTAAGTATAAGTCCTTTTCCTTAGGGTAAAAAGATCCTTCTGGTCCTATACTTCCATGAATGCCTGATCAAGTGATGAAATTGATTCACCCATCCATGCTGGCTGTGTGCATGTAAAACATTGTCAGGGTGTGCTGAAGCAGGAAAAGGGATGGAATGACTGTGGTGCAACATCAGGAAGGAACTGACTCTGGCCCATAGGAATAAGAACTGCAGAGCCCCTTTTCTTGAGACTTTTTTGATACAGTTTGTGTAATGCAACTTCTGTCTCTGTAAACATCTTAGTGAAGCTATTGGGTTGGGACTCAAAAAAAATGGTTCTGGAAGAAGTTAAATGGAAAGTTTAAGACAGTAGCAAAAACTTTCAAATCCAAGTGATAATTTGCATAAACCTTGATAGAATGAAGGAAATGGGATAGTGCAGTATGGAAGAGAGGATTAAAACAGTGGGCTTGTGTCCATGAGCCAGCAGTTAGGAAGGATCCAAAAGGAGCCACGTGTGATGTCACTGTTTCTGCATGACATTCAGAAGTTAGTAAACTTTGGCTAATGATGTAAAATGCACTCAATCTTTCCTCAGAGATGCAGTGTACTCCCTGGTACACTGCTTTGCCCAGCACCCACACCTAATGTTTGAGTTCTTGATCCTCTCCGTGCCTTGACTACCTGGACCTCGTTTTAGAGAAAGTCACAAGCAACTTTGGAAAAAAATTTCAAATATGTGTCTATACTAAAACCAAACCACACATTTTGTAGTCATTTCTTGAGTTCAGTAACCCAGGCAAAACAGCTGCAGTGGTCACACTCTTCTGAGGGATAAGAACCCATTTAAACACCATCATTCATCCTCACTCATAACATCTTAGGTCTTACGATGAAGGGTCATAAGAAGTTATATAGAGATATGAAGGTTTTAAGCAATCTGTCACATGACAGTCTAGATCAGAATTTGGATCTTCTTACTCTGAGGTCTAGTTCTGGGTTTAAATTTTCATCTGTTGTGAAATTGAACACATCTAGATTTTTATAATGAATTTCCATTCTAGCACAGCATCAATGAAAATCCTTCATGACTGAGCACTATTGACCCAAACTTGTTAAAATGTTATTTCTATTTCATTAACTYTGAAGACATCCTTGTACTATTTCTACTTCATGGAAATTTTTGAAAGCAATTTTTAATCCATTCCCTTCCATTCTCACATACTTCTTCCTTTCTCTAACTATTGCTAATGCTGGCAAAGCATGCAAGGCTTGACCCAGAAATAAATTTATGCAAAACCAACTTGTACACTCTTGCTTTCAACCTAAGGGGACAGTAGTCAAAGTCACATCACTTCTATTTCCACTATGCAGATTAATTAATTCATGTTCACAAAGTGCTCTGAAAATTTTGACTAGTGGTGCATAAATGCTGTTAATATTGTGAAGAATTTTGTTTCTGTCTTGTTTCAATAGACATCAGTATCAGAAAGGAAATCCAGTGAAATTAGTGGCCACCTTGCTGGTATTCTGAGACAGGTGGTTATTACTGGAGAGGACAGAAAGGTTAAATGAAGTTTTGCTGAACATTTTCATTCTCTCATCGTTATTGASACCTGGCTGGCAGCCACAGCAAAGATCTGAGAGGGAGTGGCACATTTAGATGGCTTGTGCAGGCCAATGTCTCACGCAGGGAGYGTTTAGGATAGAGCTGTTGATCTTCACCTGCCATTTTGAGGTGTGGTGGAGTAATTCATAGTTTCCTTATCATAGTCATCTTTTCCTGTCAGCAAATACCATGCAAAGGGYCAAACAATGTTTTCATTAGTCCAAGAGAACTGGAATTCAAGTGAATTATGGATCAAAGGAGAAAGGATGTTCCAACATGATGCCTTCCTTAGGAACACTTAGTGAGAGAGAATGGTGGAGCAGCTGGATTGCCTCTCTTTACTTAAAAAGATCCCCGTTTCTTTCTCCAAGCCATAGCTGATTTGGATGGGTAATATATTCTAAGTCTACTTAGAGCTGCATTGTTCAACAATGTTCAGCTCAAAGACCACCCAATCCATGGAGCAGTGGTGGAAAACAGATCTCCTTGGCCTCACAGTACTGCAGTGCTGATTCCAGCAACTTTGATAAAAATAAACCCYCAAAAGCTTCAATGTATAACATAGCTGAGGAAAACCATAGAGGTTTTATACAYAGGCATGACTCATTTATCAGACCTCACAAGTATCTAAATCTTGTCTCAAAGTGCACCACACATTATGCACTGTACCAGGGGACTTGGACAATATTTTGGGTTAGGTGATGCTTGGCCTGGGCCATCTTGTAATGGTGTATGTTCAGCCAGCCTCCATGGCCTTCTTCARCCAGGGGCTTTGACCCTTCTCACTGGAATTTTCAGTGTTGCTATGTTGTGTCTAATTTATTTATTCCAYCTGACAAGCAATGCAGTATTTGCATGCAGCTGGTCAGAAACCACCCAGGAGCAGGCATAAGACAAGATGACAGAGCACAAAGGCTATCAGCTCTGACTTCTCTTACTTATTGACCATTTTAATGTGTTGTGTTGTTAATTAGCTAATTGGCTTTATAGATTGTTCCTATACTTAACAATGCAAATCAAACTTCCGGTATATGTCCACACATACAAGGGTCCTTCCCGTTGTTTCAAAAAGCACATAAAAAGGTCAATTAAACTCCAGGTATTCTGTTTGTGCTAGGCCCTAAATTGTGGATTTAGTTCTGTCCATGTGGAACATCTCAAAGTTTAGCATTACACACAAGATCTGTATAATTGAGAAGTTCTCCCAGTGCATAGGTTTGCTGGTTGCCAGGACTCATGCTCATTGCCAGGTTTTCAGAGCCAGGGCTTCTCTAAACACAGCTTTCTATTTTCATGGCACATCAGCAGCTGGGACACAGGCTTGTGCCCCTCTCCCACACTGGTGAAGCAGGGCATCCTGCACAGTCCCTTTCACCGGGAGAGATGAACCTGGAAGGTCTGATGAGGAGAGTGGCTGGGAAGTCCTGGATGTGGTGCTACATGTGTCCTACCTGTGGGGTAACATGAGTCAGGGGTGAATCATGGGCTCATGTTCAGTACGTGAAGTTCTGCAGGTCTACTTTAAATGTCTGTGCCTTGGTAGTAGCAAATAATATTTGCCATCTGGTCTTTGTGAGCTGGTGAAGCTCATCCCTTCTCTGACCTTATCAGCTGATCTGAGAGAGGACACATCCTCTTTGCTTCCCCCTATATACTTATGTAAACAACTACTTTCCTATTTATAAACCTAAGTGCTGCACTSCTAAAGAGCCTCATAGGCAATTCTGGCTTATATTTTCCTTGGATGTAAGTGTGGTCTCCCTCATGTAGTGGCTCCAGGAAGCTCTTTCATGTGCAATATGGAACACAAAGAAAGATCGTTCTGCCGTTGCTATTTATCATCAAGATATAGATTTCAAAAAGGTTTTAAAAGATCAGTTTTAACCTGGCCCAGCGATTATTAAATTGCTGTAAACCAGAAATGGGAAACCAGGGACAGAAAGGAAGGAAAACATTAGGAAAAATAATAGGATAACTCAGTTTTGCTTTATACAAAGAAAAATGGACTCAGGCTTGTCAGTGTGCCATTTATTAAACATTGTCTTACTTTTGCTTTGCTATTTACTTCAAATGCCAGAGAACCTCTGAATTGGCGACGATGAATGGAAGTTTTCTGGCATGCAGCACCACTGAGTTCAAAAGGAATAAATGTGATCAGGCTCAGTAAAATACACTCCCCATTTCATTGTATGCAGTCCCTCTTGTGTGTTTATTTAACACTCCTTTAGTCGTACAAGGCAGAAATTATGAAATGTGAGGTTGCCTGGTAGTCTTCTTGAGAAAACATGACTATTTTGACCCATTTAAGCAACAGTATTGTCTTCAAAACAGATCCTTGGCTTAATACAATCCTTGCTTTCAAGGTAGGCCAAGGTCATAACAACAATGCTTAAATATTGTATGGTGAATTATCTCCTAGCTTGAAATCACTTCAAAAGGCAAAGATTCTTAAAATCACTAAACGTGTTTTCAGATGGGGACAATGAAAAAAAAGTGAAATAAGTTTCTTTGTTAAGCAAGTCAGTGATGGAGTTAAGAACACAACTTATTAACATTATAATTTAAGTGATCTTAAACAACATTAGACCAGAAATCTCCTGCCTCCTTGTTCTTGAATGGAAACTGGAAGAACAAGCACCTGCAAACTTCTTTGGATGGTGCATTATTTCTGCTTCTTGCCAGGAATTATTTTAATGGGGACAGAGAGGGGCTGAAAGACACCCAGCTCCTTTTTGGCAGTGGCAGCTGCACTGTGGCCAGAGGCTGCTGATATGACTCTTAGTGTGGCCATACAGATACCACCCCACCCGTCCTGGGTCCCTTCATATTAACAGCCCCTGATTCTTTAGCATCTCTTCAGACTAAGTTTTGACCAAAGCAGAGACTGCAGTTGAGGGTTGAAATGATCCTTGCTAGCAGCAAGGGGAAGAAATAGGAGAGTTCATGGTTGCCTTTCATCACAGGAGGAGGAAAAAGACATTTCTTTCTGAGGACCCTCAGYTGGCCTCATCCTGTTCTAACTATAAAGTCCATCTTTTCTTTTTTTTTTTCAGTCCTTATGAAAACTGAATGACTGTCACCAGAGATGCTCTAAAAATATCCAGGCAGATCTCCGGACTGCTCCAGGGAGGCAGTGAGGTTGCTGCAGGAGATGACAAACCAGGCTCAGATCACAGCAGATCCCAGGTCAGGGCTGCCAAGCACTGTCTCCCTCATTGTTTGCAGTGTGTTCATGATTTACAGATGCTAATCCAAACTTTGAAACAGTGACTCGTCCTTGAGCTAGGTAGGAAGAGGTATAAGGAGTAAACAAATTACCCAGTCCGTTGCTTTCATTTAGGCAAACATTGATCTTGTGTTTACCTTCCAAAAAGATCACCTAAAAGAACCTTGTGGTCCTCATGGCTGTGTGCTGCACTTTTCCCCCTCTCTCTGCCCTTGTCATTCTTCTTTTCCTTGAATAAATTGAAAAAGCAAGTTTGTCCTCAAACGAACTCCAATGTCAGCTTGCAACTGTAGTTCTTGTCAACTACATCTTTGCATCAATTCATAGCAGCTGGTAAATTGAGATACTTTTATAATTCCTAGATTTAGATACTATATATGAAACTGGTTTGTAATGACATTTTTCTGTATTATTATCTCTACTGGGAGAAGAATTTTTGATTTTACTTTCCATGTTGTCAGTTCTACTTTTTAACAAAGATAGATTTATGCATGCAGAAAAACATTTTAAAATTATCATAAAACTGGTGAAGGGAGGGATGAAGAAGATAGGAAGGAACTTTGGTTTCTGTATGTGCCCAGCAAATGTTTTCTGCTTTGTTCTTGGTTTTGTTTTGTTTTGCTTTGTGTGCAATGAGTAGTGGGGAAGGTCTCCATTTATGCATTTTGAGTGATGTGCCAGGTCATAGGCAGCCTGACAGAAGTGTCAAGTGGAGATGTTTCTCTGAGCATGTCCAACATGAACAAACTGCCTCAGCAAACTCAGGAGGAAGATGGTGCAATCCCATGTTGTCTCCCACTGATGTTCCATGTACTATTTTGCTGCAGCAAGGTAGGCAGCACGGTTTGTATTTGAGACCTCCAATCCTGCTGGAGGAATTCCCCTGGAGTTCTGAGGTGGTGAAGTATTTGCATCTGCTAACCAGGCTGGAAAGACGAGAACTGTAGGATTCAACTGATGGCCCTCAGTGAGCTTGAAATCATGAGATTTCCTCTGGAGTCAGTGGAGAAGAGCATATGGATCATGGAAGAAAGTTTTCACTGTGGTGCTTGGTCCCCCTTTTCCAATGACTGGAGGGAACCTGGAATTTGAGATGGATGAAGACATGGGACCTGAGTCTCACTTTTATTATTTAGGTTGCAAGAACCTTTGTCTCCATGCTCTGGCCCAGCCTTCTGCTTGGGAATTCCCTGGTGCTCTAGGGTTGACACACACTTCATCAAAGTGCTGAACCTTGCCTGTCCCACAAGCAGCTGCACCTGCTCTCAAATGTTTGCATAAGCAAAGTTTGGAGATCATACATTACTCAAAAAAAACAGCACATTCTGTATCATGGATTCAGGCTTGCTTTGCCTTCTGGGGGTTATTTCTAGTGACTGTATCTTGTCACTGCACGTCCTCAGCTTCCTTGTAGCGTCTTCAGACACTGAAAGGGCGCAGTAAGGTCTCCCTGGAGATTTCTCTTTTGCGGACTGAACACCAGCTTGGCACACGAGAAGTTTGTTGAAGGTAAGAACAGTACCTATATATTTAGAAGGAGGGCACCTTGATAGATTTCACCAAAGTGACTAATTGCTTCTGATAAAGGACTGGGAGACATTTGCACCAGTGGTTTCTGAAACTCTGCTGGAACCTGGTGTTGACAGCTGATGAATGAGGATGCTGCTCAACAGCAATGCAAACAAAAAAAGATGGCTAGTTAAACTTCTTCATGGCTTAAAACTCGGAGACAAAACAGAGCAGTGCTTCAGAAATGTAAAAAGACAAAAATGTGCAGAGAGGAGAAACGTTACTGTCTAGCTTCCAGGATTGCAAGAAATCAAGTGACAAAATGCACAGATACTGCGTCATTAATATGAGGTTCCAAGTGCTTTATATCATTTTAATTAATAGCTCAAAGAATTGTTGTAAGCCAGAAAAGTAACATTAGCCTTTCATAGCCCACATGGACCGGAGAATTCTAACTGCTTTCTGTCTCTAGGGAGGAGAGAGAGATGATAGACATAGATTTTTTGATTTTTTTTTTAAAGGAGTTGTGGATGTCTCATCTTGGAAAGTGTTCAAGGCCAGGTTGCATGGGGCTCTGAGAAACCTGGTCTAGTGGAAAGTGTCCCTGTCCATGGCAGGGGTGTTCGAACTAGATGATCTTTAAGGTGTCTTCCAACCCAAACAATTCTATGATTCTATGATTCCATGAATATACAAAAACCCATTTTCCTGAAGAAGAAATGAAAGGAGCAATAAAATCCCTACCCTCTGTCTGAGATCCACTCCAGTTCTTAATGTGAAAATTCCTAATTTTATCTCCAGGATGAACTCTTGGACTCATCAGCATGATCCTTTATTTTTTTATTCTCCCAGATTTCTTCCCTTGTCCCCTTGATTGACTCTGCCTCTTACTGGAACAGTCATAGAATCATAGAAATGTGGAATGGTTTGGGTTGGAAGGGACCTATAAAGGTCATCTAGTCCAATTCCCTTGCCACAAGCAGGGACATTTTCAACTCAGTCACATTGCTCAGAGCCCTGTCCAGCCTGACTTTGAATGTTTCCAGGGATCGGTCATGTACCACCTATGGGCAACCTGTGCCAGTTTTTCCCTACTCTCTTGTAAAAAACTTCTTCCTAATATCCAATCTAAACCTACCTTCTCTCAGTTTAAAGTGATCCCCCCTTATCCTGTCACTACATATGCTTATAAAAGTCCCTCTCCAACTTTCCTAGACTCTTTGGATGCTGAAAGGACACAATAAGGTCTCCCTGGAGATTCCTCTTCTGCAGACTGAACAGCTCCCACTCTCCCAGCCTGTCCCCACAGGAAAGGTTTCCCAGCCCCCTGATAGTCTTTGTGGCCCTCCTTTGGACTTGCTGGTATGAACATCCTGTTATGGGAGTCACTCAAAAACCACTTTGATGTACCTCTCTTCTGTTTCATGCAGTGATATATTTAGGGTGGAACTGTTACTGCTTTGTATTTTTATTTCCATAAGGAACTCAGCTGTTCCTACCAGTAGCCTACAAAAAGAAAGCTGATGAAGTCGCTATGATTCTTATCTGAGTCAATTGGTTTCCTAAATGCACAGATTACCTTAAAACTTCTTGGATTTTTAGTGGCTTGGGCAGGTACTTCAGAAATCAAGATGTCAGCCTCTGGAAGACCCTTATTCCCCAGCAATCCAGCTTTCCATTCTTCACATTGCAGCACATAGCTGCAGGGACTCCTGGATACTGCTGGATGTTTTCTGCTTTTCCACATCTCTCCCAGACCACTCTTTTTTTTTTCAGGAGCCATCAGTTACAGCTCTCCTAGTCTCTTGTTGTGCTCTCTGCCTTCTCTGGAAAATGAGGTCAAGAGCCACTACAGGTGCTACCCACCAGGTTCAGAAAACCCAAAGTGCTCTTACACATTCCTTTAATCATTAACTCGGAAGACCAGTCTAAGACAACTAAAATGGAGCCTAAGAAGATCCTGGTGCTGCAAATCCTTGGTGCAAAGGCTTTGACATCAGCAAGAGATTTGCTTTCTACAGGCCTGAAGCAATGTTGCTTTGCTCCCTTCTTTAAGGCAGTGTTGAGCTGCAGCTGACTTTGTGCTAGTGAATCATCTGTGTGCCCCCAAAGGGCAATTTCAACTAAATCAGATGTGATGAACAATTTTTAGGAATGACAAAAAACTGTGTATTTCCTGGGGACAATGTCCTTATCCGAATGACAGTTACAAGGGGACCAAGTCTAAAAACAGGGACAAGACTCTTTTAGGTTACTCTTCCACCAAATAGTGCTCAGACACCCACTTCACACATGGGAAGGCACTTTAGGATTCAGTACAGGGGGATAAATCATGTATTTTCCCTTCTCAAGCTAGTGATATGATCAGTAAACCACAAATCTTCCCAGCACACGGGTCTCGGTCTGATCAGTTATTTGGCTCAGCAGGCCCTGAGGCACACAACGGGCAAAGTGGAATCGTTGCCCAAATGTTGTTTTCGGGGTCTCCCATATCTCAGAGCTGCACATTTTTGAGTGCAGCTGAGCAGCTGCATAACCAAATGTAAATGAGATGTTAATTAAGCAGGAATAAGAGAACTTGTCTCTTTTCTTCCTGTTAGTCCAGAAGCAGGTGATCTATTTTACCTCGGTGATGCCTTGGCACCTGCTTAATTCATCGTACCCTACCCTGTAATGAAATGACTGGGGTTACAAGCTCAGCACCCGTGAAAATACGAACCAATTATTTTTAAAATCCGTCAGCGAGTGCCTATCAAGGAGCTTTCTGACAGCAGCCGTGTTGTTTAGAAAAGGTTTTATGTGGCACAATAATTATGTCAAGTTGTCCCGGCTCTGTGGAGTCACAGCATACAGAAATGGCTTTGAATGTGCTTTAGAAACGCAGCTGGTCATGTTCCCCTTCCCAGCAGTGCTCTCCAGGGGTGCTGGAATGGGAGGGAGATGACAGTGAGATTCTGGTGGTGGTGTCAAGGCGCAACCCACACTGAGCTGATGCCAGCAGTGGTGTCATCCACCGTGCCAGGAGAAGCCATATGATTAATTATGAGATAATGACATGGCATTTCACTGCTCAGAGGTGTTTGTTTGGGTGTAACAGCATGGTGGTTTTAGAAAAAAACTTTTCTCACTCTGTCAGGGCTCGCATGGGAATGAGATTCAAGAAAAAGATGTCACACCAGTGCTTGCCSGCTGAGAGCTCATAAACAGCCCAGGAATAGGGACAGCACAACCAGGTGAGGGACAGCAAGAAGCAGAAACCTGTGCAGGGTCTGAAGGATCCAGTTCCACAGACAGAGCTGGCAGCATCCTCAGCCCTGGTTCCTTTGGATGCGAGGGCATCCCTCTTTTGCTTGTAGCGGGGGCCGTAAGACTTCCCTCTGTGCAGATTGCCTTCCCAAGATTTCCATCCATTCCTGGCAGCAGGCAGGCAGAGGCAGCTGCCTTATAGCCTGGGCTTAGCAGAGGAGCAGCAGCTCCTGCGGCGAGCCCGGGCTGGCTCCTGCAGCTCTCTTGCGAGCCCTAGTGATGGCAGGACCTGCCTGCAGGCAGACGGGTCTGAAAACACAGCCCTATTCTCACAGGCGGCCCTTGCTACGAGAAACAGGAAAATGTTTCATTCCTATGCTAAGCAGGTTTCTTTTTCTATCCTTCTCTTCTCGTTCTCTTCCCTGAAGAAGCCGGTGAACATAACCATCCTCCACAGTGGTCTGCAGAGAGGAGAGAGCTGTGTTGCATTTGTCCTTAAGACAGAGATAAGGAAGGGGCCAAGACAGAAATAAAAAAGGGAAGGCAGAGCTAGTTGAAATAAGAATAAATATTCCTTCCTACGACATCCAAAATCCCAAGACATTTTCGTTCAGGAGTTGTGGACGTGGTAGCAGAGCTGTTTAGTCCTCCTTCCACCAGAATGGTTGTGTGGAGCAAAAACAGGCTCCCAACTTCTGTCCAGAATGGGTCTGCAGTTCCCAGCTAAAAATCTGACTTTCTGCTAGACCTCAGAGTGGAAACAATGTAACACTGTTACGAGGTTTATTTGTTCTAGACAGCTTTTTTTCCTGCTTTTTGTCCCGTGTTCATTTTAGCCTTTAGAGATTGGGATGCTGAATATTGATGCACACACACAGGTAGCCCAGGTAGAGTTTTTTCTCAAGTAGAGTTTTTATAACTGCAATTTTGCTTTACAGAAAAGTCAGGTTCAATGTAAAAACCAAACAACTAGTGATTCATATCCAAGTTCATATCCACAGGTAAATGGTGAGAGGGAAAACAGATTCTGTGATATGTTTCTTAATTCAGCAAATATCTGATGTACCGTCTCTGGAGCAGAATTACTTTTAGATCTGAAATCTGTAGTAAGTGACTGGCAGATATTGTTAAGGAATATATCTGTCTGATTCATGCTCCTAGTGCAGGTGCCTCTGTCCTAAACAGTTCAGATCAAAAGACAGTTTGTTTATCTCTTCAAATCCAGCACCTATCTCTCATTAAGCGAATTGCTGACAGCTGTCAGGATATTGTTTCTGGACTTTCTGAACAACTGACATTTAATTCAGACTTTTTCTATCCCATCTGATGCAAGCAGAATGAGTATGACAGATGAGGAACCGAAACCAGAATTAGACAATATTCTGAAAACATGTGTGTGTACATACAAACGTATATTGCTAATTTTTATGTCAATCTTCAGGAGTTATTTTAAATCTTCCTTATTTTGTTTGTTGACATGTAATGGGTACATTAGAAACAAAATTTGCTCTTGATGGTGTGGGTTCTGGTCTTGTGTAGTATTGGCCTTTATATTGATGTTTGTCATAGGATCATAGAATAATTTAGGTTGGAAAAGACCTCTAAGACCATCAAGTCCAACTGTTAACTCAGCACTGCTAAGTCCACCACTAAACCATGTCCCTAAGCCCCACATCTAGAAATCTTTTAAATACCTCCATGGATGGTAGGTGAACCACTTCCCTGGGCAGCCTGTTCCAATACTTGACAACCCTTTACGGGAAGAAATTTTTCATAATATCCAACCTGAATGTCCCCTGGGGAAAATGGAGACCATTTTCTCTTATCCTGTCACTTGTTACTTGGGAGAAAAGACCGACCCCCACCTGGCTACACCCTCGTTTCGGGGAGTTGTAGAGAGTGATAAGATCAACCCTGGGCCTCCTTTTCTCCAGGCTAAACATCCCCAGCTCCCTCAGCTGCTCCTCATCAGACTTGTGCTCCAGATCGTTTCCCAGCTCCATTCCTCTTCTCTGGACTCACTCCAGCTCCGGCCCAAAACTGAGCACAGGGTTCAAGGTGTGGCCTTACCTTGACCAGTGCCCAGCACAGGGGCACAGTCACTGACCTGGTCCTGCTGGTCACACTATTGCTCACACAGGCCAGGATGCCGTTGGCCTTCTTGGCCACCTGGGCACACTCTGGCTCATGTTCAGCCACTGTCGGCCAGCACCCCAGGTCCTTTTCTGCTGAGCAGCTTTCCAGCCACTCTTCCCCCAGCCTGGAGCACTGCAGGGGGTTGTTGTGACCCAAGGGCAGGACCTGGCACTCGGCCTTCTTGAATTTCATACGATTGACCTCAGCCCATTGATCCAGCCTGTCCATATCCCTCTGCAGATCCTTGCTACTCTCTGGCAGATCAACACTCCCACCCAGCTTGGTATCATCTGCAAACTGACTGAGGGTGCCCTTGAACCCCTCATCCAGATCATTGATAAAGGTATTAAATTGTCCTGGCCCCAATACTGAGCCCTGGGGAACACCACTGGTGATGGACCACCAGCTGGATTTAACTCCACTCACCACCACTCTCCGGGCCTGACCATCCAGCCAGATTTTTGGCCATTGAACAGTACACCTGTCCAAACCATGGGAAGCCACTTTCTGCAGGAGAATACTGTGGAAAGCAGTGTCAAATGCTTTACTAAAGCCCAAGTAGACAACATTCACAGCCTTTCTCTCATCTACTTAGAGGGTCACCTCGTCACGGAGAAGCTTCAGTTAGCTATTATCACAATAAGACAAAACCCCTCAAACATTTCTGTACTTATATTTTTACCATAATAAGTGAGATCAGCATTTCAAAAAAAAAAAAAGTACTCTGAATATGTTAAAGCATACCTCTCAGTCTTTAAATAAATACACATTTTCCATCTGGCTAGTACTAAGTCTGAAGAGGCAGATTTTCATGAGGAACTTTCAGAACTGATAAGTCTGAAAGTTTAGAATTTCCGTCTTGTTCTGAGCCAGCTTCTTTTTTTCATTGACAGTGTCTGGCCTAGCTGTAGAAATAGAGCAACAAATCTGTTCTTCCTGGATTCCTAATTGCCACAGTCTTTTAAAAAGCTGTCTGGCAAGGGAACTGGATTTATCTTCAGGAGTGAAATTTAAGTAGTTTGGAGACAAAACAGTTGAACAAAGGTCTCGTTTTTCTTTTAATACAGGCAGCAAGAGGTTTCCCACTTATTTATAGAGAAGGAAAGCTGGATCTATGTAAAGCTCTGGATATGCTTCATCTAGGCTTACACACAAGTGTCCAGGAAGACAACTCATCATTCCAGGAAAAATCACCCAGTTTACTCCAAACTGAATGTGAAAAGAAAACCAAAGAGACAAAAATATCCGCTTCACCATCTGTCAAGATGATCCTTTTTATTGCTGTGACCATAGCGTGCCTTACCCAGTCACAGTCCAGCTCCTGGTTCAAATCACTCACCTGGGATGCTCAAAATAGTTTATAGACATTCATTTTCTCTCTCAAAACCTGTACTTGGAGAGCATAAAATGACAGATAGAGAAAATGAGGGCAGAGAAATGTTAAGTTCTCAAAGATGTTTGCTCTCTCATCGCTTAAATCAGTGGAGGGAATGCTTGGTCTTGGATCCCAGATGCGCTTTCCAAATAACCACCTTCTCCTTACAGAGGGATGCTCTCCTTCAGCTCGTATGAATTGTGTTCAGCCCACAGTATCCCAGCTAAACCTCTCCATGGCCCAGTCTGGGACACCATGGAGTAAAAGATTTGTGGATTCTTCTCAATATACAGTCTTGGGTTTTTAATTTTTTTTAGGTTTAGATTTATTTTAATATAAAAAAGATAAGTACAATGAAATTTATTCCCCCGCCTTCCCCAAAATTTTATCTTTATCTGGTTTAAATATTTCCATGAAATGATACATAACATGACTGAAAATACCCAACAGCCAGTGTAATTTAAAGGTCAACCAAAACCTTTAACACATAAATAATAATCCAAATAATACTTTACATCTAATGAGGCACCTTTTACTTTCTAAGTAATTTCATAACGTCAACCCAATAATCCTCATAACTGCCAACAAAGTGCTTTAGAGACGAGAAAGCTCATGAATTATATCTCTTAAAAGGCCCAATTTAGGATATAAAGTGACTTTGAGCTTTTTCTAGAGAATATTGAATACTTGAGGTGTCACAGCAAAATCTGCAGTTATACCATAAATAAACAGCTTGTATGTACAAGCACAAATGTTCGCTTATGTATGTAGAGACAGAAGAGAAAAGAGACATAACAACATTTACCAATTTGTAAATATCCTACAGAGACATGTAGGGCACTCCTCCCTTCCTCGTGGCTGATTTGAAGGTGAGAGGGACAAGTCCTTGTTCTTTCTTCCTTGATGCAAGCCAAACGTAGAAACTGCTGTGAAATAGCACCAAAACGGACATCAGCAGGTAGCATGAAGATCTGCATATAGAACCAACCTGTAGTTTTAAAATAATTGTTGGCTC
Organism: Amblyornis subalaris; assembly: GCA_018881555.1. Classification (NCBI taxonomy): domain Eukaryota; kingdom Metazoa; phylum Chordata; class Aves; order Passeriformes; family Ptilonorhynchidae; genus Amblyornis; species Amblyornis subalaris. The sequence goes on along the minus strand of JACAXG010000017.1, from coordinate 3,086,691 downwards.
TGTTCCTCTACTGGGATTCATCTTCTATGAAATTTAAGTCTGTCATGAGCAGTTTGATATGTTAAATCACAGTTTATTGTAAAAATCCCAGACTCTCTTTCAAAATATGAAATATTGTCTCAACTACTGTTGTTATCACCCATTACTTTGGCTATCTATTAGAATAAGGCTTCATGTATTCATGATAATCTGTGTCATGAACTTCCAAGATACTTTGCTACACAGCATTAGGGCTGGATAAGTTTTTCACATTCTCATATTTCACCCAGCAGTTTTGAGTGGGTTGTTAGATTGCTAACCCAGAACTAGACATTTTTTTTTCCCCCTCAAATATGAACTATTTTGGAGTTCTGCATTTTTCTTACTTTGCCTCTGAGCCAGGGTTTCTCTAACAACCAGATGGCTGCTAAAAAACGGGGAGGCCTTTAGGTGGTCTTTGTGACTAATATTTTAGTAGAATAGTACAGCTGCTTATTCCATGATCAAATACAGATTATGTCAGGCTACAGAAAACATGCAATTAACTAATAAAGAGTGACTGGAAATATAACCATGCCTTTTGAAAATTTGTTTTCATTTTGACTGGCTGTTTATAGCAGGAACAAGAGCAAAGGACTTCATAACACATATCTTTTTAAATCTTTACATTGCTCATAAAGTATGGTTTTTTATAGTTTCACTCAATAAATAGATTGAACCAAGCTAGTCTTCTGAAGTCATATTTGTAAATTAATCAGAAATAACATGCTGTGAACCACTTTGAGATGTGAGAAGTACTGTGTTAATCCACTGACTGAAACAGCAAGAGGATGCTTATTTTACAAGTAGATATTCACAACTTCATGTGAAGGTTGCAAATCAGTTTAGTAACCCTCCCTGGCACAGGTACTCCCTCACTGGAGCATCTCACAGCTGCCTGAATTGGATCTGTTGCCAGCTGATCAGTTCCACAAGTGGACAAAGTAACACAGAAAGTACTCAAGTGCTACAAGGAGAGAAGTATAAAATGAAACAGATGGGATATGATCATTTCACCTCACTGGAAGATTCAAGACAAAGTAAAACAATAAACTAAACCAAATTGCTCTTTGGAGCTCTAAATCAATCTCAGTCTGCCAGACTGCTGAACATAAAGACCATACTCCTGTAATATACCTTTTCTAAAAAAACCAAACAAACAAGGGTAAATTTTCAAGAATTGGTAATCTTAATCTGTATGGTAAAGATCAATGGATATGTCATTTTTTTGTATAAATCCCCATATTTTTAATTTAACATTTGAAATATTTTTTTTAGAATATTTACAAAGGTAATTTCAAGGGGAAAAAAAGTTACAATTAATATTTGTGATTGTGGAGGGTTGACTATGGCTGGACATCAGGTGCCCACCAAAGCAGCTCAGTAACTCCCCTCCTCAGCTGGATAGGGGAGAGAAAAGAGAACAAAAGGCTCGTGGGTTAAGAGATCACTCACCAGTTGCTGTTGTGGACAAACAGACTTGATTCAAGTGAATTCGTTTAATTTATTACCAATCAAATAGGAACAGGATAATGAAAAATAAACCCAAATTTTAAAACTTCTTTCTCTACCACTGCCCTTCCTCCTGAGCTCAAATTGAACCCCCATTTTCCGTGCCCCCTCCCTCTCAGCAGTGCAGGAGGATGGGGAATGGGCGCTGCGGTCACTTCTTCACATTTTGTCTCTGGTGCTTCTTCCTCCTCAGGAACAGGTCTCCTCACACTCTTCTCCTGCTCCAGTGTGGGGTCCCTCTTATGGGAGACAGTCCTCCATGAACTCCTCCAACACTGAGTCCTTCCCATGGGCTGCAGTTCTTCGCAAACTGCTCCAGTGTGGGTCCCCTCCATGGGTTCACTCCTTCAGGAACAGACTGCTCCAGTGTGGGTCCCCCACAGGGTCACAAGTCCTTCCAGAAAACCTGCTCCAGCATGGGCTCCCCTCAACAGGGCCACAGGTCCCACCAGGAGCCTGCTCCAGTTTGGGCTTCCCATGGGGTCACAGTCTCCTTTGGGCATCCACCTGGGGCCCTCCATAGACTGCAGGTGGATCACTGTTCCCTCATGGATCTCCATGGGCTGCAGAAGCACAACCTGCCCCAACATGGTTTTCAACATGGGGTGTTGGCAAATCTTGCTCTGGCTCCTGGAGGAGCACCTTCCCCTGACCTTGGTGTCTTGTTTATTTCAGTTTTTCTCACTCTTCTCTCATAGCTGCTGTGCAGTGGGGTTTTTTCCCCTTAGCTAAATACATGGTCATAGAGAAGCTCCTGGCATTGCTGATGTGATTGGGCTTGGCCAGCAGTGAGTCTCTCTTGCAGCCAGTTGGAACTGGCTCTGTCTGACATGGGAAGAAGCCCTTGATCTCAACCCACAGAGGCCACCCTACAGTCTTCCACAGACCCCCTCACCCACTACCAAAGCTTTGCCACGTAATTCCAATACACAGGGAGCAGTCTGGAAACATCAGCTTTGACTGTCCTTCAACTGTCTTCTCAATGAACTGTAATGAAAAGCTGTCTATCGAGTGGCCATTTGGAATATCTCCTGGTTTTCCCATTGGATACATGTAGATGTTCTAGAACTGAGATTAGAGATGTTTCTTCACGTGTGGTATGTACAGACTTGATGTGAACAAGAACTGGTAGAAAGGGAGAAGGCATGTGGCACCCTACGCAGCCTGAAAGCTTGAAAGATTTATATTCATAGAGATGACCCACCACACAAAATTTTGGCATGGGTTTCCTGTTGTTTTTCAGAGATACACACACACCTCTTTCCTGCTCTGCAAAAATAATTTGTGGGGTAAAATATTGCTCTGCTGTGTCATCACACTTTCATAGGATTCCAATCCAAAACAAGGTTGCTGATTGAATGCAGGACTGGATAAGACCCAGGGAAGTTTAGATATTCTTAGGATAACACAGGCCAGCAAACAAAGATTTAGATATATCCTGGACAGTGCATGCAGTACATCTCCGGTCATTCCCAAACGATGAGTGCAGGACACAGTCCTTAACCCTTTCTGAGGCAGCCACATGGAAACAGAGCACTCCTTAGAATTATAAAAGTACTGATCATAGAGTCATTGAGGTTGGAAAAAACCTTCAAGATCATCGAGTCCAATCTTTGACCAAATATCACCATACCAACTAGACCATGGCACTATGTGCCACATCAAGTCAAAGGTACAAAGGGACAGTCACTTCCCCAATCCTGCTGGTCACATTATTCTTGATAAAAGCCAGGATGCCATTGACCTGCTTGCCCACCTGGGCACATGTTGGCTTATCTTCAGCTGCTGTCGATCAACACCCCCAGGTCCTTCTCTTCTGAGCAGCTTTCCAGCCACTCTTCCCCCAGCCTGGAGCACTGCAGGGGGTTGTTGTGACCCAAGGGCAGGACCTGGCACTTGGCCTTCTTGAATCTCATACAACTGACCTCAGCCCATTGATCCAGCCTGTCCAGATCCCTCTGCAGATCCTTGCTACTCTCTGGCAGATCAACACTCCCACCCAACTTGGTGTCATCTGCAAACTGACTGAGGGTACCCTTGACCCCTCATCCAGATCATCAGTAAAGATATTAAACAGAACTTGCCCCAATACCGAGCCCTGGGGAACACAACTGGTGGCTGTCTGCCAGCTGGATATGGCACCATTCACCACCACTCTCTGGGCCCAGCCATCCAGCCAGTTTTTAGCCCAGGCAAGAGTGCACCATAGCCCAAGCTATGGGCTGCCAGCTTCTCCAGCAGAATGCTGTGGGAGATAGTATTAAAGGATTTACTGAAGTCCAGGTAGACTACATCCACAGCTTTTCCCTCATTTACTGGGTGGGTCACCTGATCATAGAAGGAGGTCAAGCTAGACCTGCTTTTTCTAAGCCAATGATTCTCAGGCCTGAGTCCCTGGTTATCCTGTATGTGACACATGATGGCACTCAAGATGATCTGTTCTGGACACCGAGGTCAGGCTGACAGGACTGTAGTTCCCCAGATCCTCCTTCCAGCCATTCTTGTAGATGGGTGTCACATTTGTTGACCTCCAGCCAATTGGAACCTCCCCGGTTGAGCCATAAATGATGGAGAGTGTCTTGGTCATCTCTTCTGCCAGCTCCCTCAGTACCCTTGGGTGGATCTCATCCAGCCTCATACACTTATGAGTGTCTAAGTGGCTCAGCAGATCACTACCTCCCTCCTCCTGGATTACAGGGGGTCTAGTGTGCTCCCCATCCCTGTCTACGGGCTCAGGGGTCTGGTTGCCCTGAGGATATCAGTCTTACTGTTGGACACTAAAGCAAAGAAGGCATTAAGTACTTCAGCTTTTTCCTCCTCCTCAGTGACAATACTCCCCCTGCACCCAATAAAGGATGGAGATTTTCCTTGGCCCTCCTTTTGTTGATGATGTGTTTATAAAAACACTTTTTAGTATCTTTCACAGCAGTGGTTAGATTGAGTTCTAGCTGAGCTTTCGCCTTTCTAATTTTCTCTCTACATGACCTAACAACATCTTTGTATTCTTTCTGAATTGCCTGCCTCTTCTTCCAAAGGTCATAAACTCTCATAAGTTCTCTCCCACACACTCCAGGAACCTCCTAGACTGCCTTCTCTCTGCTGTGTTGAGTTTCCAGCAGACATCTGGCAAGCTGAAATTTCCCACAAGAACAAGGACTATCAATCATGAAACGTCAGCCTGCCACTTATAGAATACCTTGATTGCACCTGCACTGGGATCTGATCTTCCGGAGAATAAACTTAGCCACCAATACCCCACATTTCCCTGCATGGCTGGGTTATGGCAGCAAGCTCAAGAAACCACTGAATCAGAGCCCTGCATGTGGCTGCTGTATGAGCTGGAAGTATCAATTGAATATGACAGCATGAATTTCACTCTGAAACCCACTTATTTTTTTGAGCAATGACTGTTTCAGTTCAAATTTGCGAACTGTCAGCTTTCCTGGAGGAGTCTCTTTCTTGGATGTTCTTCAGCTTATCATTTTCCATGACATGTGTTGCACTGTAACAGTACAAGTGTTATCTTGAGAATGGTGTTCCAGTGTTCTGTGGGTGCTCTCCTGTAAAGTGAATTTTCCTCATCCTCAGTTCTACTGTCACTTAGCAACTGAGAGGATAATCAGTGAAATTCTAAATATTATCTTGTCAAGGAGATAAAAACACAAAATGCAAAATTAAATTGTTGGGGAAAATACCACCTTTTCTTTTATCTTTTGTTTGTTTGTTCGTTTGATTTTTTTGGTGTTTTTTGTTTTGCTTGCTTCAGCAAGATACACAAAAAAATTGCTAGTCATAGTGAATTTATGCTGCAGTCTAAGGATCTGGATGATATCTCCAAGAATGGATGCATTTTAATAGTCTTTAAGTCAAAAATGGTCCTAAGAGACATCGAGGTGGATCTGCTGAAGACAGAACTCAGGCTCAGTATAATATCACCAGTAATATCCTTCTGATGGTGTGAGGTGATAAAAGATTTTGTTCACAGAGATCAGTGAAGCTTCACCTACTGGAAGGGTTATGTAGAGAACACAGCAAGATTAGGTCTTTGCAAGAATTTTAGAGAAGCAGGGTATAATAGTACACATGGAATTTGGATGAGGTGTTGGAAGAATTGGGTTCCATTGCCTTAACCCATTATTATTGCCTTGTGATTCGACTTCCTGGATTACCCAGGCCACAGATTATCACTCAGCGATTCTGTTTAACACCCGTGACTGAGTTAAAAAATATCTTTTCAGAGATGCAGGGTGTCACAGAGGATGCATTTAAAGGGAGATGGCTGTTTAATTGGGTTGTAAAGAAAGGTTTTCAGTGCTAATTATCCATTAAAACCTGTTGTTTTATTTTCAGTCTGAATTTTCCTAGCTTTAAAAAAGGCTGAATTCTGTCCTTTTCTGTTGTGTTAAACAATCTTTATAGTGGCCATCTTTTCCTCATGGAAACATTTATATTCTGTCATCAAACTATCTTCTCACTGTGATTTTTTTTAAGATTCTCTATTCACCTTCCTTAGTCTCCCTCTCTAGTGCTGTCTCCAACCTTTCCTTAGATTGTTCTGGAACCTTTGTTTCTTGGAAACTAAAGGAACAAGAAAAATCCCACAAACTTTGCAGCTGGTAGAAGCCATGGTTCTCCAAATGCAAACCTTAGCGTGGAGCTCACTATCCTAGCACTGAGATCCTTACAGCAGAGGTAATATTTTAGACTTTTTTCTGGTTAACATTTCCTTTCCACAGCTGGGAATGGAGAACCCTGAGCTGCCTTTTTTAAAAACACAGCTTTTTATTATGAAAGTGCAGCTCAGTCACTACTTTTTGTAGCCTGTGCTAAATAACATATTGCATGAGTTCAGCTTGCATGTGTTCTAGACACGCTATATAACTAACATTTACTTTGAGAAACTCAGCAGGTTTTGGGTCATTCTACATCTTTACTGTTTACCAGTTTATCATTTCTCATGGCTAATAACTAATGGTCATAGACTGTAAATATAGAATGGACTTCGGTAGGTCATTTAATCCATCCTGCTGAACATGGACAATTATTATCTAAGTACAGCCCCACACAGGTGAGGTTCAGTGTCTGTTCTGTCTTCTGACTGAAGACACTCCAGCTTCACAGTACACAAGGACGGGGGAAGCTATGACTGTCATTTCAATCTGCTCATCTTGAATTCTAGGCATAGGTGATCAGGTACTTGCTTACACTTGGAGGAGGCCTTTAGTGCCTGTCCCCAGCAGTCTCAGCTCATGCTTTTGAAGCTGGAGACCTCTGGTGACCTAACAGCAGCACTGTTGTCCCCTCAGACTCTATTGGGATGGATGACAGACAAGCAGCTCCCTCCAGATACAGCTCCTGTATCTCAGAAACCAGTGGCTCAAGCAGGCAAAGCTTTCCATGAGAGGAGGTAGTTAAAAAGTGGAGAACTATGTTAGTATCACAGCAGGGGGCTGTGCAGGGCATTGCAGCCTGCAGCCATGCAACTGAAATTGATCTTAATGCTTCCTACTGAAATCCATGCGGTGAAGTGTAACTGGTTCTGAGAGAGCTGTTTCTTATTAAATAGGGAGAAAATGAGCAGGCAAAACCATTTTGGAGCATATCTGTAGTTCGGAATATCATYAAATAAACAAAAAAGCAAAAAAAGGCATTTATCTCCATTTTCAATTCCATTAATAGCAGTTAAGCTGCCTTCAGAGGCCCTGAGGCCTCTGCAAAGAAAATGTTGCAGTCTTCTTTCTGCAGGCTGGGATCCAAAAGGCACAGAGATAAGCTGACTTGGGGGTGTCACACAATCGTCATTAAGCATGCGAGTTGTGAAAAGACCCGCAGGTGTCTGACTTTCATTTCTCTGCACTGCTTAATAGATAATTCCTCCATTTATTCAGAAAATACGTAGGGTTGCTGTCACCAGCAAGGGATGTATTTCATCTCCTATTTGTAGCCACTTCAATTAATCTGTATATAAGGACTTATGGGACAATGTCACGTCATGTGTAAGATGGTGTCATAGTGGAAAACAGGATTCCAACATATTTTCCTGATCACTTGCTACTAAAGGCCTGTCTGATCACTCATTTTCTACTTGGTTTCTTGTTTTCTACTGCCTAATTTTGAGGTTCTTACACCACTAATCAGGAAAGAAGACTGTGCTGACTAATTTTCAGGATCTCTGGCTAAAACGTTTGTGGATTACCCTAAGATAACATAGACCACGTGTCAACCTGGATTCTTCTTGGGATGAAGTTGGTAAAAAAGGGACATGCAGCATTAAGCAATATCTGAAGCCTACCAATTGCATACCTCTCTGCTTTCATCTAATCTCACTTTATTTTTTTGTGCCTTCAGAAGCATGGGACCTATTCTGAACTCTCTTCTTTCTGTTTTGGAATTTTTTGCGTGTGATGGATTATTCCCAGCTGGACACCAGGTGCCCACCAAAGGAGCTTAGTCACTCCCCTCCTCAGCTGCACAAGGGGTAGAAAAATATGGCAAAAGCCTCATGGGTGCAGATAAGAGCAGGAAGAGACAACTTTGTGTGAAGTTGTATCTCCTCATTCTCTTTGAAACTTTTGGGAGCTCCTGGGATCTTCATAGGTGCACAGGTCCTGGAAGACCATGATTAGCCTCCAGGTACTAAATACTTATATTATCACATAAAAATCAACTCAAATAATCTGTGTACCCTCCTACTGATTGCCTAAATTGACTCCTACAGTGAAACAAGAGGAGAAAATTCTGTGGCTGCTGTCCTTTCCACAGCATGACAAATACACAGTGAAATACCAACACTGAAGCAGATATTGATAATCTTACAAATACAGGGACACAGCAAGTGATGAGGCTCCATGTGCAGGGATGATCCTTATTCATGTTTATATGGCAGTTGCATTTTCCCCAGGGTGGCCCATACTGCCTCCAACCTGTACTTCCGAAATGTGGTGGGAGGTAGAAATTTCCCTCCTGAGATGATAATTTATTACTTTTTTCTTCCCTTTCAGTCCGTCATCCTGTAGTGCTTGTGATGTTGACAGCCAGGGTGGGAATTTTAATGCTCTCTGTATATGCATTCATGAACTATGAAATAAATTGGAATTGTCATTTCTGTACCATTGACTGAGGCTCGCAAATGGACTGAGTAGTGCCCTCATTTTTAGCAGCATCAGTGAAAGGAGCCAACGTGAAAGCTCACAAACTGTTTCCATCTCCTTTTGGTAGTGGCTGAACAACAAAGGAAGAGCAACTGATGTTCTCACATTAAACATTTTGTTCAATATTTAAACATCAAGGGCTAAATTTTTAACATGGTGCAGAAAGCTTCAGCTGTGTGCCTCCTGTGAAAAGTAATAGGAGGCATGGAGCTAAATCCCACCACACCACATTTAATATTTATCCCTAAAGGCTCCTTGTGCTGCTGAAGAGATTTGAGCACATTGCACTTGCTAAGGCTTTTGGAGGCATTCCAATATCACCTAGCTGATTATGTGGTTTGCAAAGAGCATATTAACTTTATGCCTTGCAGTGCATATGGAGGGGAGGGGGAAGCAAAATAGTTGTGCCAGGCTGCAGGCAACAAAATGCATTTGTAAGATTTAAAGAAAAATAAGAGATTTTAGTTAATCAATCCAGCCTAAATAATTTAATACACTAGTCTGACAGGGCTAGATAAAAGATAAAGACACTAACAGAGCCCGTTGATTTACCAGCCTGTATTTTTAGATTTCGGCCTCAAAACGTGTTTCTATTTACACTATCTTTTATTTAAGCTCATCTTTTTGCCCGTGCAACCTCAGCCCTCAGGTTTTCATCAAATATCTGAAGAGGCAATGGCACACACTTGTTCCGTTCTAGAACGTTTGGGTCAGTTGCAAATAAGCTCCTGATTCCGACTCTTAGCTGGGGAAAGCTGTGCCAGTTTTGTGTTCAACACAGTGTACTTTCCCCTCTGCACCTCCTGAACTGGGCAATTCACTCGGGAGAGGAAGACCCACACCCATTGCTGTCTCCCAGACTGCTGGGATAGGCAAAAAGAAGGCTGGTGCCCTCCACGATGGCTCTGCACCTTGTGAGGCAAAGTTGGGAACGAAACAGTAGTTGAGGGTGCAGGAGAGCACAGAGCAAGGTGAAGGACTGCCCCAGTGGGGTTAGGGTTAAGTGGGAGGTCAGGTGAGGAAGTTTGCTGCTGTGCCAGTATGTAGGCTGAAGTTTCTCACACTTTTTGTTTTATCTTACAGGTAACACTGTGTGAGACGTGTGGCTGTTGTACCACATACTTCCTGTCCTGTGCTTTTCTTCCCCAAACTGCTGAGTGAATAAGCTTCATGGTTGTGGGATACTTGCCTGGGAACACCTCAGGTGTAGCATCATAGTACAGGCTATTTATGCCTGGTCTTAAAGCTGCATTCAGCAGAGCAGGCGTAGCCCATTTCCTTATTTTGTGAAAGATCCCATGGCAAGCCTTGCCCAACTTTTCTCTTCTTGGAAGTAACTCAGCAGAGCTACCTTGTTTCAAACAATTCTTGGCCTGTGCTGTTGAGACCAGTCCCGGAAGTAATCAGACAACACTTGCAGACTTGTGAAGAGAACTTTACGGGGCTACAGCTCATTAATGAGAYGAATTAATTAAAACAGTATATGAACTATTATCTACTAACTAGCTGAGCTAGTGATTTATCAGTTAAGAGATTCAGGAATAAAAAATTTCCATAATCTGATTAGGGTTTTGTGTGATTTTTTAAGTGACAATTAATGGAAACTCTGAGATAGAGTTTATAATTATGATGAATTTTCAGTATAACAATGTAAAAGTAACAAACATTAAGGCATGTGGCAAAGTGGGAGATGGCATTTAGTGGATCTACTTACCACAGAGTATCTAACCAGAATATTTCAGGGTGTAGTTTAACATTATGCTTATAATATTTTAAGGATATGAGGCAATGAATATATGATTCTTAAGTGACTCTAGAAATGAGCAATTTAAAATGAAAGTAGAAGTTCTTCATAAATAAGTATACTAGTAAGTTGTCCTGTTGAGGTGTCCAATCCACAGTGCCAGGGAAGTATCACATCTGTAGTGTCAGACTCTGGATGGTTTCACCACAGAAGGGAGTCTATTGGGCCTATCCCTCAGTGCAGAGTGGTTACACGAGCCTAAGGTGGCAAGGGGTGGGCTGATCCCACATGCAGGTTCGAGAAGATGACTTCCTTCCCTCCCCCTGACTTACTATCTCCATAGGTTGGCTATGCTTCCAAGACAGGTCAGCCTCTTTAATTGGAGCCAAGAGACTACTGAAATATACCACTAATCTTTCAGTCTGACTCTATTATGTACAGAATCTGATAAAATAATATCATTATCTTCAGTGGCAATGCTTGCAGCAATGAATCAAAAGGAGTATGATCTGTAGTCTGCTGCTACAGTAGAGACTTGATATGGGATCTGTCAAATAATGAGTAAAAAGCAGTGTGAATCAGATTAAACCTCTGCAGCTGCAATTTTTTTGATCACCKCTCAGAACTGTGTAACACGCTTTATTTCATTTGCATATGGTGTTCCTTATATGCTCCCCTTAGCAACTGGCAATAGGAGTAGGATAGGGTCCCATATATCCTACTGCGTTAGAGCTTTACTGAGCATTTGTAGGTACATTTGTGATGTGTGAGAGCCCCACTTTGCTTTGGGGCAACACGATGAACAGCACTCCTGCAAAACTCTACAGGASCCTGCATGAAGGCAGCAAAGCATGTGCTGATGTAGAGGAGAGGCTGGCTGAAGCTGGAATGCTTTTATGGATGATATTGCCAAACTTTCATTGTTCTGCAGTTGCCTCCCTGCAATGACCAAAGGCTGAGGAATTACAATGGAAGTGAAAGGAAAAACAAACAACACAAAGGCTGCCTCTGAAAAAAATGCCTATGTGAAACTGAAGAGCAAAACCCTGTATTAAGCCCACTACTGAATTATTTATCTGAATATTAACTGTTGTGGTTGGATTGAATCTTTTGGCTCAGCCATATGCACTGAARGTGGTTCACTGAATTCCCTCAGAAGTGCTCTGAAGAAGTGGTCATGATACACTGCAAATCGTCCTTTGCTCCTGTCTTGTCCTGCACAGGAAATAAGTTGCTRTGTCCCTTTCTGGCATATGGCATTTCACAGGAGTGGAAAATCACTACAAAGTGGAAAACTGTTCTTTTTGATCCCGTGGGTTGCAAAAATGACCTTACAAAATAAAGTTCCTTCTGGTCTCACGAAATCAGAATTGAAAGTAATTTTGAAAGATCTTATATAGTAGTATGCAGCTAAGATATTATTTTTTCTATTAATTAGCGTTCGTTACTTTCAGCTAAAATCAACCACACAACCAATCTGTTGAGACTACCATCGTCATTTCATCTACAAGTTGAAAAGGTGACCTCCCTGAGGAAGTACTCCAAAACAAAGCCATCAGAAACTGAAAGAATAGCAGAAATTTAGATGGATTTACTCTTAAGACACATTTTAATTCATAAGGTAGTATCCTCTGCAAAGGAGATGTGATGGTCGTGTCAGACAGGCCATCAAACACAAGGGAGGAAGCAGCCCGGACATGTGATGAAGGCCTGTTGACCAAAAGCAGAACATCAGTCGGAGCTGGCAGCAAAACTTGGGAAAACCTTTTGTTGCAATATCTTCTTTTAGGGTTGCTGGTTGGAGATGTGGAAAATTATATTAGGGAGCCAATGAACAATTCAACCCTTAAGGGAGTAAGAAAACTGCAAATTTAAAAGCTAATTTGGTCACAGCCCTAGTGAAAGCTTGTTCCTTGGGCTCTATAACTATCTAATAAAATTAAGTGTCCATTTTAAACCAAATTCATTTACTTTTATTTGTTTTACACAAGCTTTTAACAATAAATCATCATAACTTTCATCTAAAACAATAAAAGTAGTACTCCTGCAATCACCTGCTGGAATTGCCATCCAATTTTAATTTCTTTTCTTTGTTGAACATGTTTACATTGACTGCAACAACTTGTTATTGTCACCAAGTATAAAGACTTCAAGGTACTTTTCTGCTTCTATGTCACTGGAGAAAAATCACAGAAATATTGAACTGGAAAGACCTTGATACTAAAATAGGAGCAAGTGAACCCACACCATCCCTGGCAAGCAGTACCATAGGAGCAAACATAGAATGTGGGCAAAGCTATGATGGATATAATGACAGAAGATAAACTGTTGCTCTGGTGGGGGGTTAAACTTTGACCATCTCATGGGAAACACATTTTTATATCTATATATCTGGCAAAAGAGTAAGTTCTTTGCTAACTCCAGCACTTACCACTCTCTTGCTGATTGCAATGAACATCTGGCAGATTCATTTCCCATGAAAATGCAAAAACTTTTTCTTGAAATGTTTTATTTCTCATTGTTTCTCATCTTGTGCAAGATGATTTAGCTCAGTAATTATATTTACATGTGCTTTTATTGCATTTGAGGCATCATTAGGCAAGTCGAGGTAGTGAATTGAAGTRCTTGTTACCAAAATTTAATATGCTGTATTTCACTTTGCATAAAATATGAATTTACATTATTTTTCCAAGGTGTGCATCTTCTGGATAAAACTACCAYTCCTTCATAAGGAAATACTTGAATGCACTACCTGTGGGTGATGTGTGAGGAGAATTTCTGTGATGTTGCATAAGACATTGCCTTCATAAAATAATGAGGGGCAAARCTGACTCTGTTTCTTCTGAAGATGCAGCAATGTCAATCACAGTTATCTTGATTAGATGGCAAGAARTATAATTGCTGTTCAAGTGTAATGTCTTCACTGATTGCTGACTATGTAAATGTGAGGGGTTGATAAAACACCCTGGCAACACGGTTATTAACWCTCTGCAGTTTTTCTGGGATTTTAAAGAAGGTATATGTATATGGTTGGTAAACAATGGTATTGAAGCAAGTTATTTGGTTCTTTGTCATGATGCACTGCTAGGACCTTATGCAAGGGARCCCAAACATTATTAAAAGACGGAGTTGTAAATCCCACCCCGTGTGGGCTGAGGGAGGAACCTGCATGCATTGATTTCTAAGGATTGGACCTTGGATCTTTCTTCTTTGGATAGGTCAAAACTGACATTGTAAAAGGTCAGAGGGAGCTTCCCAAAGGCCAGAGCTGTAGAATGTATATTAGGGGCTGGTCCTGTGAGTAAGGCAATAAACACCTCAGGCCTCAGGTCTCTTGATTTTTAATACATCCTCTGTGATCTTTCTCAAGTGCAGCTTTTTGTACATTAGCACTCCTAAAGTAATACAGATGTATCAGTAGTATTCTGTTTACTGTAAAACTGCTGCATGGCCTCAGAAGGACAAAAGTGAAAGGTGATTAAATTTCATTTGAGGGTTCCTATGCTGTTGTTAATGAAGAACTGCCCCTCTTGGTTGTGCAGGCTGAAGTCTGATGTCTCACTTTACATATATTCACTGTACAGATTATTTCCCTTTGCTGAGGGTTTGACAGATGCCACAAACTAAAAATCCTCCCATCCCTGGGCATGTCCTGATTAACTTTGGTTTRAGAAGCAGGATATTTTTAAACCTCATTTTACACTGCTTCTTGTCAGTGGTGACAATTCATCATGATAATGAAGGTTAATAGGGAGGAACTTTTTTCCATCAGCCAAGAGAGAACATCTTTAATTTTCTGTATAGTATTCTAATGAAAAATTTGAATTTTTCTTGAATGATAGACATCATGTTAATAATGATTATAAAAAGGGAGTTTCTGAAGAGAAGTACCTTAATATCAGCTTCAACATTAGCCAGAGAACTAAACAAACAATTTTCCCAGTGAAAAGCAAAGAAGGAAGATAATGAATGGTTATGCCTTGAAAAATAAAACATTACTAGGATTTTATCATTACCTTTCATTGAGGCTATTAAATAACAAGGGAAGATAAAATGAATTTGGAAAATCTTGTGTGTGGACACTAAGTACTGAAATGCCAACTCAGCTCTCTGCAAAGGATGGAGTCAGATCTCCAGCCTTGCAGTTCTCCTTGCACAGAAGAGCTGATCTCCCACCCAGGATCCTAGTTCTGATTTGCATTTACATTTCCGGCAACTTTGCATGACACCCACTGTCCCCAAATGCCAGGATGGTATCTGTGAGGGGATTTATCTCACTTAGATCTAGGTATTTATAATATAGTCTCCTGTATGGGTCTATGGGATTGCTCTGTAATCAGCAGAGATCTGTTCAGTATAGCCAAGAGTGTGGGATGTGATTGTCTTACTGCAAAGAAGGTGCCCACATTTGACCAGATGGCTCACAACCTGACTCCACTGACTCACCATTGACTACAAGGGCATTTAAGCAGCTGGTCGAGACAGAACTTCACTGTTCTCTCCCCTCCCCTAGTTTTTGTGCCAGCTTACTCCATGATTCTGAAGGTTTGATATTTTGACAGATCAGACCTGCATCATGACATGCATAGATTGACATAAAGTCCAGAAGTCCTCAAGTAGAATTAAATTCAACTCATTACTTGTGGGATTAAAAACTCTTTGTGTCAATTACTGCCAATGCTGCCATTTGTATTTAATTTACCAATGTTGAACATTAATCACAATCTCTTCGTAGCTTGTTGGGGCCTATTCAAGCTACAGAAAGGCTCCAGCTGGTTTTGATGAGATAGGGGAGAAGCCTTAGACAGGCATTAAATGGGCGATTCTTTGCTGTGTGCTAACAGGAGAATCATGGTTTACATCTCTGCCATGGGAAGCCTTCTGTTGAAATAAAATTGGGTCCTTGTCAGGGACAGTCAATTACTGATGTATCTCTCCAGAAAGYGTCTGTTGTACCAGTCCTGTGAAACACACATCCTCAGTGGGCTAGTTCAGATTTCACTAAAAAGTCTTCCTAATCTYGAGGTGCACAAATGGGAACTTGTGTGCGGAGACATCTAAGAAAGATGTCTAAAGGATATGCCAGTTAGGCAGAAACWTCTCTCACTTGAAAGAGGGGAGATGTATAGACTATGTGCAAGGCTGGATGAGTTCYCTGTGAATGTCTGCTGAGGGCTAGTTTGAGCAGATGACGATGTAAGTCTGATACACTTTTAGGAAAGAACTATTTTTGCATATATTTCCTATGCAACACAACAACATAAGGCTGAAATGTAACAGGTCAAGAGTGGGAGAAGTTACTCTTTAGTAGTTTGGAAGCATCTCCTGGATGTAAAATGGACATTTAGATATCCTTAACTTTTTAATTTGACCAGYGGTTCATTCTTCCAGTAAACCTATGTCTCAAGGCAGTGATTTCAATGTTAATTACATTTCTCCTAATTAAAACAGGTGGTTGAATTAGGGGTCTATTAAACAGATCATTTCCTGTTCTAAGAGTGGTAGCAGTATAACTGTGCTGCTGTTCTTCAAGCGTCTAACCACAGGTTTGTAATATTTTTTCCCACTCACAGAACTGGGCAAAGTTATAAAGCCTCCTATTCCTGTGAATAAATAGTTTTTCTGCTATCTGAAAATCTAAATCTCTCACAGCCAAATCTAAATCTCTCACAGCCTAAGCATAAAGCAAATTAAAAGCATAGAATCTCCCAAAACTAATTAGGCCTTCTTAGCCAAGATTTTTAACCCTCCAATATGAAGCTTGCAGGGATCTTGAGGCAGAGGCATCTGCCATATCCACGGAGCTGTTAAAGTGCAGCCTTGTGGCCCAGGTGATGCAGACATCAGCTAGAAAGCAATAGTCTGGAATATACACTCRCTTTTTCATGATGGGCTGGCACTGAGGTGTCCTGGCATCATGCATCAGTGAGTGAAGGTCTGGGGAGAACCGAGTCCCAGATGCACCAGAGCTAAGGGAGCACCTTGAGTGGTTCGACTGCTGAGATGAGACTGCTCAGGTCCTCAGGTGTGCCACACTTCCRAGAGATATGGATCACCCATCACCCACCTAAAGCCTAAGGACTCTTCTACAGCTTCTCAGCAGCAGAAAAGGAGCTGTTGTGCTATTTTGCTGAACAGTGTCTCTTGGAGCCATGGCTGCCTTCAGTTCCCATGTGCTCAAATGTCCAGGTGCAGGGTCCAGCTGCCCCATCACGTATTTTGAAAGAGGCTATTTTTTCTTCTCACTTCCCTTGAGCTATGTCTAAATGATGAAGAAATAACACTGTAACTCGAAAAGCATTGGACAACTGGAATAGTTCTGAAAATCTAGAGAATAGTGCTCAGAAGATGAAGGGGAAATGACCCTGGCAACTGCTGTCCCTTAAACTGCAAATAAAGTGACAAGGGTAGTCTTACATGAAGAAAATACTGTGTGCAAAAAAAGCATGGGGCACGTTTCGAAAACTTGACTTTTGACAGAATTACAGTGCAAAGATTTGTCCTCTGCAGCTCTCCTTAAAGCCAAAAMAATTTTGGATTTCAAGGTGATGTTCTGAATGGTGTACAAATGGATTCCTACCCAAAACATTAATTCAAAACGTTTTTGCAGGCAAGTTGACTAAAAACCACAGAAACTGCAGCATTTTTGAAGACATGGCTCATGGGTTACAGTTAGAGGCAATCTTGTTTAACACCCATGTTAATGGTCTAAGAACGCTGAGTAGGCTGATTGTTAATGGGGTCCTTGGACCAGTAAATTGAAGGGAAATGTGAACACCAGTAATAACGATAAAAGGACAAAAGCTGCTAGCAAATAAAAAATTGGGTTTGGTTTAGATGAAAATAAACAAAACGATCCCATGAAAATAATTTTTTGTTTAGGCAGTAGATAGAGGAATATTTGAAATTAATGGTGCTGACTAAAATGTAGAAACAGAAATATATCTGTGGGAATGTTATGGGTAGAGGTGGCAGGGTTTGGATCAGAGGGATGGCCCGGATGCTTTCTTCCTTTCTATCCTATTTTCTAGGACTCCACAACTTTTCAACAAGTTACTACTGAAAGCTTTGGTCAGCATAAACAAACTGAACAAAGCAAAGTAATTTAGCTGAGCAGTGTCACTCTCTGTGTATCCTGAGCATCACTGTACATAGGACCATGCACTCAAGGCAGTGAAAACTCAAAGAAAGAAAATTGAGACATTTAGGAAAATGGAGGAATTATATACATGCATTATATACATGCCAAATTGATATAGCTAAACAAGGCATTGTAAGCAAGGCTAGGCGGGATTCCAGAGCAGCTGGACAGTGGCTCAGCTGTGGCATTTCAGACACGACAGTTCACTGTTGTGCAGGTCTCCCAAACAGGGAGAGCAGCAGAGAGTTGGGGGGAGAACCCTGCACCTTCCGTGAACAGCAGCTGGTGCGAAGAAGGCCAACACCATCCTGGCTGGTATCAGTGACAGAGTGACCAGCAGGACTGTACTCGGCACTGGTCAGGCCACACCTCGAATTCTGTGTCCAGTTTTGGGTCCCTCATGAAAAGAAAGATATTGAGGTTSTGGACCAYGTCCARAGAAGGGCAATGGAGCTGGGGAAGGGTCTTGAGAACAAGTCAGATGAGGAGCAGCTGAGGGAGCTAGGAATGTTTAGCCTRAAGAAAAGGAGGCTCAGGGCAGCTGTTCTCTGTCTCTACAACTCCCTGAAAGGAGGTTCTAGCCAGGTGGGGGTCAGTCTCTCAGAAAAAATAATGTGGTGAATTCACAAAGTATGAATAAGCAGGGCTGTCAGTACAGTTTGGCAATGAGGAATTTCTGCAGAACTGAGAGCGTTGCTCACTCCTGAAAATCAACCGGTGGGATACTAATTGACATCACTTCCTTCTCCTATAATTTGTGTTGGGGGTTGTGGGTGTTAAACATTATTGTGGGGCCAGTGAGTGGAAAACTGTGATTCGACATTGGGTTTGCCCATTTTGCCACATTCTGTATGAGGACATTAGAAAAATGTTTGCAGAAAATTAGGACCTGAAGGTGTTGGTTTGTTTTTAATGCTCTGAGCACGAGGTTGATTAAGTCATTCCTTAAATTAAACACAAGCAAAATGATACCGTTTGGGCTAGAATTACTGCAGGTGCTAATTAATGTAGCATCAGTCAATGCAACAGAGCCATACCCATTTACACCCATCAGTGATTTACAGAAATTTGCATCGGCTTGGAACAGCATTCTGATTTCCTTCGCTCACCTTCCCCACATGTCAAAGCAATAAGTGTTTTTGCTCTACATGTTTGGACTGTTTGTTAATGAGATATGTGACAGGCAGTGTGTGAGTTTATAAGTGTCACCTATTTAAACAAAACAGCAGTTACTCTAGCAAATTACTGATGATTACTTTTGCCTCCTAACATTTGGCTCCATCATAAGGTAGTGCTGCCTCTTGCTGTGTGTTGTTAGGTGGTCAGAGGAGATAAAGAGAGCTTGGAGTTCGCACGGGTGGAGAGCATCASTGAATTGCCAGATGGTTTTGCACACTGGATAGCATTCATCAGCCTTAGAAAGGCACTCACAGATAGTTATGTCAGGCATTACGTGAACAAATAGAGCATTTTTGGCCCGAGAGAATGCAAACATTATGCAGTGTGGTCAAGTGGGCAGAGTATGGGCCTCCAATTCAAAGAATGGAATTTGCTTGCCTGCTGTGTGACCTTGAATAAATTGATTTGCCTCTTGGTGCCTTAGTTATCTCATCTGTAGAATTGTGGCTGTGTTGCTGATCTCCATTGAAAAATATTTTGGGATAATATGCTGGAAAAAAATCCCAGTGATGCCTACTTCATTATCTCTAGCAGAACCTAGCAAGAGCCCTTTAAATTTTAGTGCTGAGCTCATAGCAGATGAATCTCTTCCATTACAATGATTCACCCTCTTGAACTGAGGTTCTGGCTCACAACAATCACCACTTTTGACAAGATATTTTCTATTGCTTCCTGAAAAATTAAGGAGGAAGTAGCTATTCTACATTGTTCCAGCATCATAAATGAATTGTTTGCTGACTGACTTTCCCATTCCATCTACCACATGTCCTCTTCTAGGATATGTGGTCTCTGCCTTTAAACATTGTTTAAGTAATTCACTGAATTTACACAAACAGTGATCTTTGTTTCTCCAAATGATCACAGAACCATTAACACAAAACATTTGAAGTTGTTCTGGATTTTGGAAGTCACATATACTAAAAACTGAGATACAGCACAGTCCAACAGGAAGACCTGTAGTGATACTCTTCTCTGGAAATAGAAGGATGCTGATGGGGATCTTTGAAAACATCCCCTAAGGTGAACTCACTGTGTTCCAGAATAGCAGCATTTTATATAAAAGTCTAATGTTTGGTCTTACTTCAGAAATAGCTGTGAAGTACCCCAAAGAATGCACTGATCTCATGAATAAATCAGCTTGGGGGAGGGGGAAGTGGCATAATCGCCCAAATCCATCTCTCTTAGGGCTGACATTTAGTTCCCAAATCACCCTCAAACAAGTAACTTGGCTGACTTGTACATGCCAGCACCACCCAAAATGACACCTGAAGGGGATTTGTGGTCGATTTACAGGAGGGTGCTCCTTCCTTGACTTCTTGAGTTAATGATGACTCCAAAGCTTTGGTTTGGTTTTGTTGTCAGGCTATTGACAGGCCGTGCCCAGGGAAAGAGAGACTTAGTGCATCTTCTTGAAAACTCATGGGAAGAGTTTAGGGTGGTATAAACTGCCAGAGCTTGGAAATGTCAGCCAGTTCTCTGAGGTGTGAATATCTTCCTACTATTAACGGAATTCAACCTTTGTCATCCTAAACAAAGGATGGAGAGGAAAAGAGAGGCACAAATAATCTCCAGGTAACATATTTAAACTGTCTGAGCTGATGCTGTTCTCAGTGCTTTAGTGAGAGACCACGTTTGATTGCAAAGCAGTGCCTACAGARCCCTGCAGTCCCACAGGCTTTTATAGTGACTCTTCTACTGGGATGACAGAAAGACCTTCATGCCTCTCAGGTTTATGTCATGCAGTCTGTGGATATTTTCCTTGACAGTGGAGCAAGCTGGAGGCAGCCTTGGCTGCAGCTCATCTAGAGATGATTGCATTATCTGCTCTGGGCCACCCTGTATTGGATAATAACATTTGGCTACTGGTAAATAAAGATTCATCAGAAATCAAAGATGCTAGTGAACTGGTACTGTGAAAAGGAATCTACTACAGCTATAAAATACTCAGGTCAATTGTTATGATTTACCACCGTTAAGTTACACTGCATGTTCATGATGCCACAGGGAAGAGACATCCTGAAAATGTCTGTGAGTTTTGTCATTTCTATGGGCTTGAGCAGTATCTAACATATGAATATTCTGGATTTTTTTGAGTATTTTCTGTTCTTCTCTATTTTGTATAAAAGACTGTCTGCATGCAGAAGTACACTTTTTATTGTCATAATCATGTCTGTGAAAATAAAAAAATGTATTTACCTGATAAATAAACAAGGGCTTGTGTAATCTTCATCATTCATCAGCTCAAGCCATTCCATAAACATATAAACCTCAAAATGACSTTTCTTCAGCTTCATTTTAGAGTTAAAGCTGCATTACCTTGAAGAATAGATCTCTTCTTGAAAAATCTTGGATAACAATGTACTTGCAAAGGTAAAAGTCATCTGTAATGTGAGACAAATGCAGAGTGCAAGTGCCACCGAGAACCTCAGAACTGAGGCCAAAAGTCTCTCTCCAGCTCTCTTATAGACCATTTTAGGCACTGGAAGGTGCTATAAGTTTTCTTTGGATCCTTCTCTTCTCCAGGTTGAACAACCCCTCTCACAGGAGAGGTGCTTCAGCCCTCTGATCAGCTTCATGGATCTTCTCTGGATTTGCTCCCAGAGGTCCATGTCCTTCTCATGCTGGGGACCCCAGAGCTGGATGCAGCACTTGAGGTGGGGTCTCAGCAGAGCAGGGTTGAGGGGCAGAATCCCCTCACTCATCTTGCTGCCCTCATTGCTTTGGGTGCAGCCCAGGACACGTGTGGCTTTCTGCTCTGCAAATGAACATTGCCAAGTCATGCCAAGCTTTTTGTCCACCAAGTTAACTTGTCCCCAGTGCTAATCTTGATCCATTCTCTGTCCAGCCTGTACTTGTGTCTACATGTATATTTACATATTACCTGTGTATACAATACATATAGGTATATACTGTATACCTGCATATATGTATATTTTGCACCATCTCATTAAAGGAAGAATTGTTTCATGTTGGTTTCACCTGGCCTGGATGGTGCTGTTTTACCACATGGATATTTGACTTTGAGCTGTTTTACCATACAGAGATTAGAAATCACAGAAAACCTCCTCCCGTGAAGAAACTGCATGAAATAAAACACGTTTCTTTCACAGAGATCTATCTCCAGTCTAGGTGAATTTAGGTCAGGATATATTTTGGTGAATGAAGCCTTTTATTTTTGTTCTGAATGGGCGTGTTTTTGCTATTCTCCCACAAGATGGCAGCAAAGGAAAATGGTTGCCAAAACCCAAGACAAAAACATTCAAGGACGTTTAAGCATTTAAGTTTCCTACCGTGCTTAATAAGATTCTGAAAATACCATTGTGTGGGAACTAGGCGAACTTGCAGAGARCCACCTGGTGAGAGAAAGAGATTTTTATTTTTTTTCAAAAGCTCTCCAAGCTTCCCAATCTATTGATAGCTTAATGAAGTTATTTGCTGTTGCCTTCAAATATGCACCCCGATCATGTGATAACAGTACAGCAGCTGAGCAAGGTCTCACGGGCTTCAGCAGCCTCGTCTCTAGTTTTAATTGCTCTATTATCTCAGAATTTAAGTGCTTTACCTCAAATCCCTCTTCCCTTTCTAAACCACTCTTCAGTTGCGGAAGCGCTGACACAAATGGGAAGGGCTACACTTGAAGAACAAACTGGTGGCAACAAAACTATCTCACTCTGGGGTGTTTTATCCCAAAATCCTACCTAAGTAATAAAAGCATTCTGATTGGGTTTGGGGAGTGTTGTTTGGCAGCTTTCCCCGGAGCTATTCAAGCAGGAGTCAGGGTGTTATAGCTGCTTCGAATTGCTGGGGGAGTGTCTGTGAGCCACAGTGGCTGTGCTGAATGCAAATAGAGATTTAATCAAAGTGGTTCTGTGCAGCAAGCTGCATTTTCATTCATGTGTTCTGCAATCCTTCAGGCAACCAGGGCACCAGCATGTTAATTATTGCTAAAATATACAGGAGATTTTTCCCGTTTTAAATGTTTCAGCCTCTAAATAAATGACAAACAGAAAGCAGAGGAAAAAAAAACCGACAAAAAATAGCATAGGACAGTTAAGGCATCTTGCCAGGGACTGTATTAGAGCTTGGATGTGGACCCGAATCTCAGTTGTTTTGTAGCCTCAGGATTGTCCTATTTTCTGCTACCACTGCTGCCATATTGTGCCTAACAGAAAGAGAGCTCTGGGTGACCCCAGAAAACAAGTGAGAGGGACAAAGGAGCAGGTTTGTTCATTTCAGGCAGGATCTCACTCCATGCTGATGTCTTCAAGTGAATGCAATGCAATGAGACGGGAATTGCAGCAAGCCACAAGTGTAGCCAAAACCATTACAGCCTAGCTGAGGCCGAGGATGCAGAGAAACCACCACTGTTAAAATGATGTCTGGGGGCTACTGGGTCCGGGTGCAAGACCTKGCCATCGCTCCACCATTGCCAGGAAACAAACCCTGAGCACGGGCTCCAGGGGAAGCACCAACTTGCTCCAAGCTGCTGCTCAGGTGGAGAAGTGGACCGTGTCCCCACTGCTGCCTGAAGTGGATGCGGCCGTACGGAGATGATGTCTTAAACGCGACACTTTGGCTACCTGGAAGGTTGTCCTAAAAAGGGTTGTTACCACTGTGTGCCTCTGTCCCCCTCTTTTCTCCTTTTTTTGCCGCAAACGGACCTATTTCTCTTTTCCTGGTGAAGCTGTAATCTTCAGATTCAAACTAAAAGTGATAACTGACCACTCGAACTAAAAGTGAGTATTAGCCACTGAAACTAAAAGTGATAACAGACTCCTGTGTGCCCTGTCTCTTGCTGCTCACAGACTGACACATTCAGTCCCACATTCACTGCAGAGCACCCCACTTTGTGCATCTCTGGGGGCAGCAGACTGGGTCCTGTCTAGGACCCTCCTGCAGCTGCAGAAGCTTCCTTAGCACATCTGCCTGACACCAGGGCACCACGTCTTCTTGTGGTCTTTGGGTCATGCTTCTGCTATGGCTTTTTGGGGTGTGGGCCATGGTCCCATCCATTTAAGGTTGCATGAATCAACMCTAGATCTTTCGAGGGTAGGAAAAGCTCTGGCCCAGTCCTGGTTGAGACCAAAAATGAAACACACATGGGATACAACTATGAACACAGTGTAACACTTTAAAGCAAGAGAAAATGAAATCTTTTTTGTGTTAGACTGAACATCTAAAATAGTAAGTGCCATTCAGCTCTCCAGAGCTCTAGCAGATGGATGAACTGGG
This sequence comes from Amblyornis subalaris, assembly GCA_018881555.1. Lineage (NCBI taxonomy): Eukaryota > Metazoa > Chordata > Aves > Passeriformes > Ptilonorhynchidae > Amblyornis > Amblyornis subalaris. The sequence goes on along the minus strand of JACAXG010000017.1, from coordinate 3,062,714 downwards.
AGTGTTTTTTTTAAGCCAATGTGCATCCTTCCRAGTAAAATGCCACTCTCCATTATTCTGAGTTGGAAGACTAATGAAAGAATCAATCAAATCTTCTAACAGTGACAGAAAACAGACAAAAATCCATGAGTCTCTTTGGAGACTCTAAGAGGATTAAACTCCTCAGGCAGGAACTCTTCTATAAGGGTTTGTTTATGGTGAGAAAGAAAAGTTTGATAGACGAGTATGGTCAGTTCAAAACAGCAGCCTTAGAAACCTTGTATGTTGTCTGAAGTGACACAACACAGTCCTTTAGATCTGTGTTAGGATCAACAACCTGAAATGTGATTTTGACTCTGACATAAACAAGCCAAGAAGCATCAGACAAATCCCTTTGGTGCTTTCAGCTCCTCATTTCCTTCTCTATTCATCCCATTTGTCTACTTTGGTAGCAAACTCCTCAAGGCTGGCATTATAGACACAGAAGTAGCTACTGAAGTGATTAATGCAACCTGAGACCACTCAGGGAGCCTTGTGGAGTCCCATCACTAGGGGACTAGACTGCTAGGTCTGTGTGCAGTAATGGAGTTGAGGAGAACCAAGGAGGCTTCCTTTCCTTTAGTAATGCTTTCTGGGATGCCAGCACCCCACAAGAGTCTGTAGTAGTGCAAAAGCACTGCTGAATTCTTTCCCTCATCCACACTGTAACTGAACCTTGACCTGCATCTGACAACATTTCCAGGGGCACTGAAGAGATAATTAACTCCTTTTGCACCATATGGAGTGGAGTAAAGTGGGATTCCGATTTTGGCTAGAGACTATTATAAACCAAGAAGTGTCTGGTGTAATATAAGAGTAAGTGTAGCATGAATGAGCCACTTTCTTGCATTTTGTACATGTAAGATAATGTCTTGGAGAATATAAGGCACAAGGTAGAGTTTTCAGGATTTTCTAGTACAAGAAATCYTGTAGAAAGAGTTTTTAATATTAACCTTCTGCTTTAATGTTAGATAGCWCTGGGTTGTATACCATACAAGGTGAGACTATGAAGCAAGTTTAATTTCTCCCAGGTGATTGAAGCACCCAATGACTGATGCCCTTCACTGACTTGGGCTGGGTCTCAGGCTATGTTCTCAGGATCAGAGAAAACAGAGGTCCCAGAACTTCATGGGTTGCAATGAAGGTTATTTTAATCATTGTGGGGAGCAATGATTTGTCTGTACACCTGGAGCWTGGTGGTGTTGACTACTGCAGCGTCTTGTGTGACATTGACAGGGATATACACACTGGATAGCTGTAGTGCTATAAAGTCTGGGGCTTACARAGGTCCAGCAGGGAGAGGTCCTGGGTGTTATTCTCACTGTTACATCTATTTAGGTATTCCTGGCACATSTGGCAGCTGTATAGGACAAACATATTAAAACTGTCTTTGTTCCAGACTGAGAGGAAACACAGGAAATACTGGGTTTGCCAGAAGAAATCAGGTTAAAAATGTTCCTCTGTTTTCTGCCACCCTCCTTTCCCTTTCAATTTCTTTCTCATTCAAAGCACTGAGTCATAGATTGGTTTGGGTTGGAAGTGACCRCTAAAGATCATCTTGTTCAACCCCCCTGCCAAACCCACACATTTTCCGCTTGATATGCCAAACCTCTAGGTTAGCTTGGGCCTTACAGCTGACCTGAGCACCTCAGATATTATGTGACCTTCTGGGAAATTGATGTGATCTTTGAGTAAAGTCGGATGATTTCCATGCACTTTACTTTGCACTCTAAATTTTTGGCTCAGCTATAAATACAATAGCATTATTTTTTTGGACATATTTGCATTCCTTTTTCAAAGCAGAGGGTATTGAGCATGAGAAGAGCATCTGATGGAAAGCAAGAAAGAGGGAGAGTTRTTCGTAGCTATCTAAACAATGATTACACCGCACATGGATCTCCCGGAAAATACCAGCCTGATTTCTAATGCTTGTGGTTTTCCTCTGCGTGCAGCATGACAGATTTGCAGATGAATTAGACTGCAATAGTCAGCAGATGTGATTGTTTTCTAGAACCATTTTTTAAGGCAACCCTACTGAATTCCTCYGATTTTTTTCAAGCACCCTGCCTCCAAAAACAGCTTGGTTTTTTTTTTCTTTTTTTCTCCCAACCTCCCTCAACATGTTACACATTTTGCTGCTTATTGACTTACAAATGACATGAGAAGTAGAAGCACCTTGGTTTCATGCCGGCTTGTTTCAGACAACCAGATCTGAGCCTGTGTGTGCCCATGTGTGTGTTTTTCATGCACTTTTGCATCCTTTCTCTTTCTGTATCTGTGGCTCTTTATAGTGCCCATAATTTTCATCACAGAATTATAGAATATGCTGAGTTGGAAGGGACCCGTCAGGATCATCAAATCCAACTCCYATCCCTGCACAGGACATCCCAAGAGTCACACCATGTGCCTAAGAGCATTGTCCAAACACTTCTTGAAGTGGCACTCTTGGGGCTGTGATCACTTCCATGGACCAGTGCTCAACCACCCTCTGAGTAAAGAACCTTTTCCTAATATCCAAACTAAACCTCCCCTGACACAGCTTTGGGCCATTCMCTTGCATCCTGTCACTGGTCACCAGAGAGAAGAGATCGGTGTCTGTCCCTCCTCTTCCCCTCATGAGGATGTTGAAGACCACAATGAGGTCTCCCCTCCGTCTCCTCTCTCCCCCAGTCTGAACAGACCAAGTGCTCCTCATGGTACCAGCTGTCTTATCAAAAGCCATGGAAGAATTTGCACTGAACTCTGACAAGAGTTCAGGTAATGCCAAGTGTGGGAAGATTCATCTGCTAAAATAATTTTATAAAAATGTGGATATTAGTGTTTCAGCACCAAACTTGATGTCATGCAGCCAAGTGCTATAGCAAAGGTATCTGTTACTATTTGATTGTTCTGGAAATATTGCTCACAGTCCCTAAAGTGCTTTGGCAACCACAGTAATGGACATCATGCTCTTGAAGGCTACAGTCCAGCAGAAGTACAARATTCAACACGAAGAATGAATGCCAAGATTAGTCCCTGGAGTGGCCTGTCAATACTGGCAGGATGATAATCATGAGGGAAAGTCAACAGCAAATATCAGATTAGGAGGAAAATTCACAGGGCTGTCTGAGATACCAGTAGCCAYTTTATTCTGTTTGTCTTGAGAAGAAAGGTCTTGGTTGGTGCTCCAAAAAAAACTTTTGGCTCATTCWTTCCTTCAATCCATGTGTCTGTGGTTGAGATTTGCATCAGGAGACTGGAGGCCTGAAATGATTAAGGAATCTTCAGACACAGCTGGAAGGAGTTAAGTTTCCATGAGTGTTTGAAGAAATGCAACGTATGTACCCTTGAGGAAGGTATTGGCTATCTCTAGGTTGGGAGAGGAATTGCAGGACTTGGTAGATTGACACRGTCCAGGTCATAGATTAAAATCAAGTGAGGTCAGAAATTAATGCTAATTTTGTTTTGGGTCATGAAATTAATTGATTTAGATTATCCAGCCCCAGATGCTTTTGGTATGAGACAATAAAAACAGGGGCATAACGTGGAGAAGGACTGTGCCCACAGGCAATCCCCACAGCTCTGAATACATGATTCCTGCACTTCCTTGTGGTGACATTGTGAAGAAGGTACCTACAAAAGCAGCTTCTGGCTGGCTATGGGAGTGAAAATCAGTAACTTAGGGAGCTGTATGTGCTTCATCTTTTCCATCTCTCTGGCCGATAACTTCATTCTGCCTGCAGATGCAAAAAGGAATTGCTGTGTCATTTATACTTGTTTCAGGTTTTAAGAGCTTTCTTCCACAAAGGAAAAAAAAATGAGCTTCTGCTGCAGATATACAATCTTACATTTTCTAGGTAAATTAATCTAAAGACTAGATTCATTATTCCCTTGCAAGCAGTCACACCATAAATCTTTTCACCTTTTCACCAAAGACAAAGGAGATAGGAAACGTTGTAAATAAAGATGTTTCTGAAGAAAGAACTTTTTACATAATTCAGGAGCAACCATAGAAGGGCACTATGGAGACAACTCACTCTAGTGTGCTGCAGCTTAAACTTCAAACTTTTTAGAAAGTAAGGTCATCATATTACAGAATATTTATTTGGAGATAACAAAAACACAACTGAGTTGTGCTTGCTGGTGTTTCCCATGAGCRATAATGATTCCGGGACACGTATGACAGGTATCCACGCATGACAGGTATCCAGCAAAGTACTTTCCTATTGTGTTGAAGAAGCTGCTTCTCTGCCTCAAAAATACCAGCCTGTAAGATGTATTAGGAAAAGACTGAAAATCTGAACCTGATTGATAAACTGCATAAAGACTAAAGAAATCATGGTGCAGACTAAAGAAATCATGGTGCATGACATTTCAGATGCAATTGTTTGCTTATGTAATTAAAAATTTTAGTATTTTTTAAGAGCATCTGAGGGGCTTGAGGGCACTAAACTGTTCTCCCTCCATTTAGCTGCAATTGAAAATGTCTTCCCAAAATAACCCGTGTGAAATCCTCATTTCATGCCCCTGAGAGGGATGATTTGTCTTTAAGAAGTCTGCCCTGCCCTGACACTATCCCTGGTGTGAAATAGCTGTGTAGGCTCAAAGCAGTGTTAAAAGGCTTGAAGTATGCTGGAAACTGTCCTCCCTTCTCCTGAGGCCCCAGACAAGAGAACAGTGTGACTRGGCTGTACTCTGAGGTGAGGCACTATTAATAGTTCAGAGCAGCAGAGACTTTTATTCTGCCTTGCCATTGTGACTCTCCAGTACAAATCTCTCACCTCTGTCACTTGGTGGGAACTGCTAATCCAAGTGAGATATTAGGACTTATTCTCATCTTGGTGACAGAATTAAGTAACAGTGCATTTTGAGGAGGGAAAGGGAAAAATTCTTCTTATCAGCCTTTGTGAGAAATTTGAGAAATGCATCATGAATTGCATGTTGGAAATAGGTAATTGGGTTATTTGGAAGGTACTTTCTGAGCATTTAATGTGCCTCTTTTTCTTCCCTCCACACAAGTTCAGAGGAAGCTTTTCTTTTTGTTCTTTTACTGCATCCTGTGTTTTCTATTCACAAGAGGCTTTTCTGGATGTGGAATAAAAGCCTCCAGAAGCCTTGTCAGGCTGGGTRTCTTAAATATGTAATATCATATGTTTATACAAAAATGACAGGGAGACAACATAACAAAAAACTACTCTTCTAGAAATCCCTTCTTTTTTTAAGTCAAGTCCACATTTCTAGTTATAAGGGAAAGTATGAACACTCTCATTTAGACAAGGTTACACRGCTCAACTACCATAAACACTTCCTGGGATCTCACTAAACCCTGTGTCAAGAGACTCTTGTTAAGGAACAAATGCTCTTCCCCAGGGGTTCTTACAGCCTTGCTTAGAACTGCAGTGGGGAGTTATTGCTCTGAGCACTGGGATAAGGAAGGAAAAATGGCAGAGTGAGGGGTCCTGGGGTGGGAATGGTGGAAAGCAGTTGTGGGAGTAATTCAGTTTCTTTCCTGATGCTTGACTACAGAGTTTTTTGGTAAAATCAATGAAGCAGTTATGTAAGCGATAGGGAAGCTAAATAGCTTGGTGGAGTGTCTGCCAGTGAGCTGAGCCACTGGTTTGCAACGCCTCCAGTGCCTTCACAAAGGGAGACATATAACAAATTGTGTTTTTTCCGGGCTCTGAATCAATGCATGAAATTGAAAGGTTTGCCTTCCTCATCTTCAGTCAGTACTTCATCTTCAGAACCAGCAAGAGCTGTGAAATGTTCTCAGGATTGAAGATTTTGCCTTTTTCTGTTTTGGTTGTTTATCTTAGCGGCGACGAGATAATGCCAAATTCATGGATATAGAAAAAAGAAAGCTTGAAATATCCAGCCTGTCTGTTGGGATTTCACAGATTGTAGAAAGCACTTTGTTCCCCATCAGTGGACTCAGGCATTTGTATTTGAATAAAGCATAATTTCCACAAAGGTCTCCATAATCTTGTTTTGAACTTTTAGGAGATAACAGATCCATTGTTTTCCATTGTGTTCTGTTCCAGTGGTTAGGCATGYTTGTTGTCAAATATATGTGCTTTATTTCCAATTTGATCTTGTTTAGCTTCCCATCATAATTTTTGTTATGCTTTTCTTCACCAGATTGAAGAGGTCTCAAGAAACTACTATTTTTGGCCCATGAAAGTATTCATAYATTGGAATTAAATCAATGAACTCCAGTGAAGCCTTCATTTCCATAAGCTACACCGCTTGACTCAGTTCTGGCACTTACCTACAACAGAATTTTTATGAACATATTTTTAACAGTCTTAGGGATCACAAGATCATAAAATCATAGTATCATTTAGGTTGGAAAAGACCTTTAGGGTCAACAAGTCCAACCATTAACCCGGCACTGCCAACTCCACCATTAAACCATATCCTAAGTGCCATGTCTACACACCTCTTAAATCCCTCTAGTAATGGTAATTCCACTACTTCCCTGGACAGCCTGTTCCAATGCCTGACAGCCCTTTGGGTGAAGAATTTTTTTCCTAATAGATAACCTAAACCTCTCCTGGTGCAAGTTGAGGTCATTTCTTCTTGTCCTGCCACTTGTTCCATGGGAGAAGAGACCAACCCCCACCGGGCTACACCSTCCTTTCAGGGAGTTGTAGGAGTGACAAGGTCYCTCCTGAGCCTCCTTTTCTTCAGGCTAAACACTCCCAGCTCTCTCAGCTGCTCCTCATCAGACTTGTGCTCCAGACCCTTCCCCGGCTCCATTGCCCTTCTCTGGACATGTTCCAGCACCTCAATGTCTTTCTTGCGGTGAAGGGCCCGGAACTGGACACAGGATTTGAAGTGTGGCCTCACCGGTGCTGAGTACGGGGGGACAATCCCTGAGAGGGCCTGTAGGCTCTGTAGGGGTAACAAAGACTGTTACAAAACTCCGAGCCAGAGCTGAAAGAGTCTAACATCTAAAATGGATTTACACCGAAGACAGGTGCCCAGATTTGAATTTGTGACCTAGGGCAAAGGTGACAGTGGCTGTTTAGACGTAGTGGCTTCTGCCTTAATGGGGGAACTCTGACTGGATAACAATCTCTGCTCCAAAGACAGGTTAAGAGGGGCTTTTTGTTGGTTTGTTTTACTGGTAATTTCTTAACCTTTGGAATATGGAGCAAACCCAACTTCTTCCTAACATGTTGATGCTAAGATGCAATACGTTCTGACATCCTCCAGCAAGACATACTCCAGCATGGGTTTAAAAAAACTAGATTGGAGTTTTAATGATGGATTTTGAACTCTCAATCAAAGAATAGATAGTAGGGTATGGCTACGTGTCTGAAAGTGGAAGTCCACATTGCAGCTGTTGCTATCAAACTTTTTTGTATGTTTGGYGGGAGATGTTGCACAAGAGAGAATGCAAAGGCATAGGCCATGCCTAGCCGAGGCTGGCTGATGTTAATATGCTCAGCATGGGAATACGGACGAGGTGTGGAGGCAGCATCAAATGTAAACATATTACCTGTGAAACTGTGTTCTAGGGGCAATGGGTGCTACTGGCGCTCTCCATGCTTACCATGAGTTTAAAGCTGAAAATAAAATCTTGACTTTTACCCATAAAGCTTGAAATTGCTCGGAACTTGTTTCATGGAGTTTCTTTTTACTTTTTTTTTAATATAATTCTCAGGCTCATGGAGGCTCTTCTGCTCTAGTCCTCTAGTTCTATTGATGTGACCAGAAAGATGGAGTGAATTGGTGCCTGAAGTCTCCTTGCCAACATGCTGTACAYGAACCTTTCAGTTCACAGAGCTGAGAGCAGCTCTGGGACGGAAGTCTGGTGGAGATCTGTAAGCTGCAATGGACACGTGAGCAACCTTGTCTGAGAGAGTAAGAGGAGGAAATGTTGTTGTTTAAATTAGTTTTTCAGTAGTGGACAGAGGCGTGGTTTTTTGTTTCTGAATAAATTACAAGTGGATAAATTAAATGGAAACTATGAAAACTTGAATTTCTCTTTGTTCTGCAGGAAACAATAAAAAAAACAAACAAAAAACTGAGGAACAAAACAAACAACAGAAAATTATGTTGTTGGAGATGGTTCCATGAAAGCTTGCCTGCTAACATTCGTATGATGTTTTCTGAGAGCTAATGGGTCCTGCCAAGTTAATTTATAGGAAAAGGGGAATTCCATCGGACAGCAGGTGGGATGTATTCCACAGTAYACTGCATATGGGATGTATTCCCTGTGCCCTCATTACCCTGTGAGCAGGTCTGGGACAGCCAAGCTGCCAAGTGACTGTGCAACAACTTGCAGGTTATCAGGCTGTTAAGGAAGAATGAGCTGTAAATCTGTAAATGCAGAGTGTTGGTTCACCTTGCGGGATAGATCCTGCTAGGATATTCTCCCCACCATCATTCTGTTGGGAAAAGTGCTAAAGAACAGCTCCTAGCTTGTTCAAGCCTCTGGTCTTGCCTTTCTCAGGAACAGGGACATAAGGAATGAGTTGGTGCCACTGCAAGTGTTGGTCTTACCCATATAAAACGCACTGACCCCAAGACAGGGATGTAACTCCTGAGTCCTGGATGGATCCTTAGAGATTTGATCTGGGCACATCCAAAAGAGGTAATCAGTCATCTGAAGCAAAGTTACTTGGTGATTTATTACTTGGTGACTTACAAAGCTGAGAGATTGTCAAAATAGTCTCTGTGAGGAATGATGAATAGGAAGAGGCTGCTGTATTTTTTATTAGATTTAGTAACCAATGAGTTAATTAAAATGATACTTAATATCCTATCACTGTGAAAATATCCCCTGGTGTACCCCATGTCACTGCTGCCAGGAGTGGGTTTTGCAATCAAAAGTCATTTCACGCATCATTTGTTTTAGAACCTTAGATTTTCAGCAAACCAACTGAGACTGCTTCTTTGTCTCCATGTGGCAACAGTGGTGTTTTGTTGTTTTTTTTTTTTAATTAATACTGCAAAGATGAAGGAGGCACTGATTTCGACCCTCAAGAGGTACATGGACTATGAAACAGAGAGATATTCAGTATACCAATATTGACATAATATCCTATGATCCTGTGATTTGGAAATATTTCTCAACCAGAAAAAAAAAACAACAACTTGACCTGGGGGAGATCTGGGTCAGGAGAAGTAGCATGAGGTGGCATTTTACAGGAGATGCTGTTTAACCAGCCCTGCACATAGCTGTTGTTTTCACATGAAAGAGCTGAATGAATCAGTCTCTGGGTGGCTCTGTAACTCTGACAGCTATCACATATAACAGAGCTTAGGGGACAACGGACAGACAAAAAGATATTTTTATGAAAAAAATGGGCCTTATCTACTAAAATTATGTAAAATAAGACATTTTTTGTTCTTTTGGAAGAACTAATGAAAGCATTCCTTAAAAACTGCAGTAAGTCTCAAGTGCCTGGAGATATGCATATTGAGTTTTTACCCCTTCCCTCCCATCTGCCAACTGCTCTGCTGTCATATTTTTTCCCCTCCTCCAGCAAAGCACGGAGCTGGGGAAACCACAAACCCTTAATTGTGTCACTGCACAGAAGAAGATTAATGGGGGGGTTAATAAGTTGACTGTGCAATTATAACGCTCACCATGTACCACTGATGATGGTTAATGTGGTTATTTCCTGCTCCTCTGATCGTTTTGCTGCATGTTTATCAAGTCAGCTATGGACCAGGCTCTGCTCCCTGCCTTGCAGCTCCACAGTGGGCAGCMACAGGACACTTGGCTATCAGGCACTTTGCTGTGCTGGCTGTTTGTATAAACTCCTTGACTCCCATTGCACTTAGAAAAGGCCACTGAAGTTCCCTAATGTGAAAAGGATTAGATGAGATTTTTTTTTTGCTCTGCTCTGCTTTTCAAAATGTGAAAACAACTGTGAAATAAATCAGGAATGGATTAAAGCTGAGGATGGTGAGTGATACTTTTCCCTATGTTTAAAAAGCTATTTTTTTAATAATTTTTTTTTCTTAACACACGGTTCTAAATGATATCACACCTATCACATTGTTCTCAGCAGGGTTAAACTCAGTTGTTTGAGGCTTAATATGAGCCAAGAGTAGATACCTTGACCGGTATCAGTATCTAACTCTGACTTTCTAAATAGATATTATAAATATTAGTGAATGACATAAATTAATCAAYACCAAAACCCCCTCACCACCCTGCAAACAAGCACTCTTGCTACAGGTATATTTTTTTGCTAGAATACAGGAGTGATGGTTGCAAAAAATGCACTTGGAGCACTACAGAGTAATGATTTTGGTGCAGAACTCTGGTCCAGATAGTCAATATTCCATCTGCTTTAATGATTGAGTACTTCAAAGCTGGCATAAACTGCCCTTGATGCAATTGATTGTTGCTTTTCAGAGAAGAAAGCTGTGGGTTTCAGCCTGTTTGTTTAGAAAATATTTAAGAGCTTATGACATGGAGCTTGTTGGAAGAACTAAGGGACAAATTTCTGAGGAAGCAGTTGGCTGCTGTTTGTTTCTGTAGAGCACATTTGTAGAAATAAATAAGGTGATATCAAAGAGTGTAGTCAAATTTTGCCAAGGCTTTCTCCTCCTAATGGAGAAAAATCCATGAAAGCTCTCAATATTTGCAAGCTGGTTTGGCTGAAGTGTTATGATATCAAGGCARTTTTCTTTCATTAACCCAGGCGTGCGTGTTTCAAAGCATAATTACTAGGTGCTTGGCCTTATAGATCCTTCTTGTAGGAGCAATTCTATCCTTCATGAACAGCAAACACTGAAGATGGTTGTGAGGGAAAGCTGAATATTCTAATGGTACCATAAAGCCATGGAGCACAAGTAGTAGGCTGAGAGCRTAAATAATAGCTGTGCTCCACAGAAAACAAATGCTACAATGAGAAATAACATTGCTATAAGGTCATCACACTTGAAAAAGGAACAAACAGTGCAATTGCTGAGGTGACAAACAGCCAGCAAGTGTAGACAAATAGTCCCATGCAGGGACTTACCTGCAGCAGTAACAGGTGAAATTCCTCACTAAAGATTTACTCATGGCAATGAGTTGATTTAGCAGCAGTGAGCTGATTAGCAAACTCTATCTGGTCAGCTCGGACTCAGTCCTCACTAGCCAGCAACTTTTCTTGGGAACACAGCTGTGCTAATGGGAACTTTGAGAGGGATAACAGAGAAAGCCATCCGTGTCTATGATAAGAGGCAGATTTGGGCCCATGTTAAGRAGCAGTGAAGTTATCCTCACAGCTCCAGTCCCAATCCTGTTATCTGGTTAACACCTTCCACTCACTGCCAATGGTCATTACAGAGGTTGGCAGGAGTGGAGAGAATTAGAAAGTCAGTTCAGCTGGGCTGTTAGTAAGAATTAGATGTTTAGAGGACCAGGAGAAGTGAACCTATCCAGCACAGAAATAAGCTGTGAAGGAAAGTACAGCAGTAAATAAGCTGTTTAAACCAGTCAAAGCTTCCTTATTTAGTGCCTCAAATATCACTGTAAACATGAAATTAATTTAACTGCATCAGATGCCSTCAGTTCCTTGTCTTAATCTCCTACAGTATCAGCACTGGCCTAGGTGAGCTGAGAGGCTCAGCTTTGCCTGCGTGGCATAAAAATTATATTTCTGGGGACTCAAAGGAGTAATAAATTTGGAATGAGAGCTCAGTTACTGGCAGCAACACCGCTGGGTATAACATTTCAAACTGCTTTTTGCTCTCTRTGTTCAGACTCATTGTTCAATGATWCAACTTTCTGCAGAATTTACTAGTTCATTTTTATTAATTTCTATTTTGGAATATGGCACTCAGCGGATAAAACATTGCCCTACAAATCCTTTCATTGGATTATTTTACAATGAAAAGCATTATTTTTTATCTTATTTCAATTAAACAAACACTTTCATGTTTTGGTACCTCCTTTTTTAGTAAACAGTAGTRTCTTATAAAATGTATTAATCAAGATGTCCTAGACAAATTTGCCATCTTCTAAAAATGAGGCTAATCCCAAGATGCCCCAGTTTTCATTAAGGAGTAGGTAACAGCCTGCAAAAGGCAAGTCTTTGTATTTACAAAGAATCTGTATGTTGCACTGTATYGTTTGAGTGTGGTTCATCTGGGGTTTGCTGTGTGATTACAGGTTTTGTTCTTCTGTCTGTGATTTACTTTAAAGTTAATATTTACTGAGACAAACCCAGCTCCTCTGAGCATACAGACTTGATGAGAGATTCACTTCCGTGCACTTTACAGCCCAGTATGAATCACGGCATCAGTGCATATAAGAACCTGCATTATATATTTACTCTTTCCAAGGTGAAGTTGATTAGCCAACCTCCCAGGATAACCTTGTTTTGATGCAGTGCTTGTAGCATCAAGGTGTGCCTTTGTAACATCCTAGCAGAACTGTCTGTGCTGGCAAAAATATAATTTAGGGTATTCTCTGTCTTGGCTTCTCTCTTGGGGCAATTGAGTGGGAGCTTGGCAGTGAGTTTTATCTCCTGTTGTACTTTAACATGTACTCATTTGACAGCCTCAGACAAACCTTGGTTTGGTGAGAACCCAGAGAGGTGACAGAGTTAAGAGCTAAGCTCTGGAAAGCAACTCCAGAGAATTTGATTAGTTCCTTGACTGTACAATTGATTCAGCTGTAGGTTCCAGACACATCATTCGAGGTGTGACTCTGTTGTCTGTTCACAAGTGTCTTGTGCCAGTCAAGATACCACGGTGCTTTGAGCCCTCCAAACAGACAGAGAGACATGACAGTGCCTACAGGAGAGCCTTGACCTCCTGCCTTGGGTGCAAGAGGTCAGATGGACACAAACACACAACTTATCTACAGTGCAGTCACCCACCTGTGAGGAGGACACCTTAGTCTGTTTTAAGAGTGGACTCAATGGAATCAGTGAGTTTTAGGACAAGATTCATTTCTTCTGTCTTCCAGATCCTCACACGTGGACAGATAAAATGCCTTAAAATCATTTGGCTGTATTGTCTAGGTTTTCGCTGTTGTTATGGGGATCAGACAACTACTTTAGATTGTATAAATCTACTTGCAGGCAATTAAAGATGAGAAGAACCTACTCAATCTCCTTTTGCTTTGCTTTCATCTGAAAAATGTGGACAGTGTTCCATAGTTTCGCCATCATTAACTCCCTACACAATTCATGCTCCAAGTCCCTCCAGTCAGGGTTTTATTCTTGCCCCTTTCTGCAGGTAGATGTCACAGCAGAGTAGTGACCTACAGCTACTGTGTCTGGACATTCAGAAGTGAACCACAGCTGGTGGTGGAGAGGTGCTGGCATCATTTGTTAAAGTTTAGGAATTTGAATCCCATCAAAATATCACACCAATWAAAAAAAAATCACACATCTTCTAAAAAAAATTAAACCCTTTTTATTTGTATATTTATTTTTATATATAAAAGAAATACAAAAAACAACCCCACAAACAATGCTGATTATGGCATTTCAGTTTTGTCAGCCCCCTCTGCCTGGGCTGCTGCCTCAGATCCACCGGGAGTGAGCAAAGTCCTCCGGTTGTAATGTCCTTTTATGATTCCAGAGTTATTGTTCTCATTAAGAATTTGTTTCTGTTTTTGCCTGTTAAGAGACTGTACAAGTCCTAATACAACAGCTGCTAGTGAATACTGTCCAGTCAGTTTTCTTGGTTGTAAGATTAAAGGATTTGGTTGAACTCTTCCTAGAAGAAAATATGTTTTGATTTTTCCTTCCTGTTCACTGATACCTTTGACATAAATCTCTCCTCGGTAGTCGAAGGCAAATCCCCGGTCCTTCAGGATCAGATACGTTTCTTCAGGCACTTGTATTCTGTCACTAACACCTGTGCTGTCCATTCGACTTGCTAAATTCACTGTTTTGCCCCAGATATCATATTGGGGTTTCTTAGCACCGATAACTCCCGCTACGACAGAGCCATGGCTAATCCCTAATAAAAAAGGATGAAATAAAAAAAAATTGAGAGGATAAACTGTTATACAAGAATGACTAAAACCCATATTTACACTCAAGAATCAGATGAAGACTGGTTCAGATACACTTATCTCTTAATAAAGAGATATACATACAAAGAAATTAAAGGAAAAAGAAATCTGGAAAAGCTAGAAAACTTGAAAAGTGATATCCACAGGGTAATTTTGTGGGACATCCACGTCAATGGAATCACAGTACTTATGTATCATCTGTATTCTGCACATTTTTGCCAAAGCTCCTGCAAACTTATTCTTAGGAAAGATTTCTCTGGAAGGATTTTTCTGGAACTGCACTTGTTGAAGGCAACCTTGTTAGTTCTATACAGACAAGAAATTGCATTTTTATGTTCCATGAAGTGAAAATATTAAAGCATTCTGTGAAGTTATTGAAAGACTGTATTTTCTAAGATTGTTGCAAAAATTCAAGACAAGCAATAACTACTTCTTTTTCTAAAACAGTGATTTAGGAATACATTTAGTGAGGGTGTAAGACATCTTTTGGAGAAGCATTTTAGTTTTTTGGGGTTTTTATTTTTTTAAGATTTTTTTTTTAAATGGTGATAAAAATATTTTCAAATACTGTTGTATTCGTGCTCTATGAAACSTTTTGCATGTGATCCACACTTACTAAGAGTGGATGCCTGTTCCTTGGGAAATCTTGGGAACCAAGAATTTTGCATTCAAAACTGTTAGGAAGTGCAGATCATATAGTGATGCTGTGACCCTCCACGATGTGACTGGTGAATATACTTCAGCTTTTCTATGGCAGGGTTGTCTGTAAAGGTCGTGTTTCTTCCAGGTGTTTTTTTGTTTTGCGCAGTGATCCAGTCAGCATGAGAAGKCATCAAATTTACTCCTGCTATGTGCCATACAATCAGGCCATTCTGTCATGTCCCATCCCAGGCATCCCATCCAGGATAATAGCTTACCCATCACAGCAATTCTGAGCTACTGCTGCTGGTCAGGGCAGGGCTGGAATTCAATTTTTGTGCAAAACTAAAGTACTACTCACAGGATTTAGGAGAATCTACTTTTGCTCCTTTACTGGAGAAGAATCTTAGACGGGGAGATTAATCAGGGACTGTGTGAGTATCAGTTTCGGGATTAGGTCTAGGCTGTCCAGTTCATTTTCTGCATTATATGTATTGGCTTTTGGTACCAGACTTGCTAAAGTCAGTAAATTAATTATGTTCCCCATTCACAATTCACTGAAACTTTGAACTCCTGCAATCCCCAAGTCAGGGCCAATATTCTGCAAATGGAATAGTTCATATTTCTGACCTGGCCTGGATTGAAGTCGGTTTGAAAACAGAGGATAAAGTATTTGGACTCTCCTAAATTATACACATCCTGGCAATGCTACTGTAGCATTTACTGAAGTCAGATCCTGGCAGACAAACCCCCATTTTAATTCTCGTGTTTGAACGTGCTTACCAATACGGAGTTCAAAGTTGTTAAATGAATGCTTGTTGATCTCCTGTATGCTTTCATTCAGAGCTATGGAGAAGTCAGCCAGGGCACACAGATGTCCCCATTTGTCTTCACATTGCTGAGGAAGAAGTTATACACCAATATGTTAGCAAAGTTTTGCATTTGCCCAGCTGCCTACCAAGTGTCAAGTATTTGAACTTGGAATCTATAAGAACAGCCTCAAAATTCTATATCCAAGAGAGGATGGATRTTGGTATTGGTAATGGTAATGCTTCCCATTATCTTACACTTGTATGCCTGGATAGAGAGAAGCTTAGTGTAAAGTGCCAAAGAAAGTAAATTTCTCTCAACAATCTGACAGGCAATCATGAGAATTAACAGGGCATGTGAAATAYGTCTAAGGCTGAGAAAGAAGGTATAAAGAGGATTGAGATAGCTCAAGTGCAAGGAGCAAAACCTAGTGAGAACCAGGGATGACCCATGTAAGCAAGAAGTAGAGGGAAAGAAGTAAAAGATGTGTAATTCTCCTTTGCTGAAACTGCCTCCCAAGTAAAGCACCAAATCCAGTGCTCTCAGGGAGGGAACGATGATAGGAACAATAGGGCAAGTCAGGCAATCTGGGACCATTTGAGGGAGAAAGAAAAGGCTCTTTTGTAGCTCATTAACCGCCTTTGCTTAGGGCAGTCAAGTCACTCCCTGCTCCTTCCCTTACATTTCCATTTCTACAAGCAGTTGATATACAGATGTAGACCAGCAGTAGGTTTTAGTCTTCCCAGAACACCAACAGAGCAGATGATGGGGCAGGGACTCTCAAGGGAGGTAGTGGAGTAAGGAACAGCTGCGGGTTTGGCCCAGTGGTGGTATGACAGCTTCTCATCTGTTCTGAAACAAGGGAATTCTTTCTTCAAATCTCCAGTTCACAGTACAAAGCATTGTAAGTCTCTCCCTGGGTCATGCAGTCCAGCCCTTTTCAGTTTTCATCATCCTCAGTGTTTAATACTGAACATCTCCTTGGCATCACCCTGTTCTGTTACCGTGCTTGGTCGTTGTCCTCCACCTCTTTCTGTTCCCASCATGCCAACATCTCTCAGCAGCCTGCACCTCTTAGGTGCTGACAAGGTGACAGACATGTACGCATGAAGACAAGTATATTTCAACCATACATTAAAATTCCATTAAGCTATTATAGTTCAAGAAAAGAGATGAGTTAATCAGTCTTGGAAAGGCAGTGAAGCTTTTTTCCCTTTGAAATTTTACGCACGTCAAGAGTCAAAGGAAGCAGTTAGGAGCTATGAAGCTATAACCAGCTATCTCCCTGGTGTTCAATCCTTCTTTGCTCATCTCCACACAGAAGCATCTTGACAATCAAAAACCCCATGCATGTCTAGTTTTGTGGACTTCTAGCTGTCAGCATCACTTGCTACCCTGTAGGCGGGAGATGCTCAGCTAGTTACACTCCATGTGTTTTACAATGTATTCTAAACAAACAGTGGAAATTATCTGGTTTATAAAGCTCACAATAATCTTGTTTYTGCTTTTCTGGAGTTGTGGTCAACGGGGGTAAATCTGATTCCCAGCCTGTGACCAACCAGGGGCAGCACTTTCTGAGGAAGTGCTGCTCTTCCTGGGGAAAGGCACTGGTTGCCAAAAAAACAGATGTCAGCAACAGACGACTTCTCGTTGGATGTGTTTAAGAGCCTTTTCTAACTCCTTTGGAGACCCTGTTTCCAAGCAAATTCTTGGGTCGAATTATGAATGGATTTCTCTCATCTGACTTATCTGAGGTTTATGGCTGTGACTGTGCATGTGTCCTCTGTGACTGATTTTCCCCTCAGCTTACTGGTTCTTCAGTTGAGCTGATGGTCTGATTTCTTTTTGATGTATAGTTATCATGCTCTCTGTAGATATGCTGTATCAAAAAAGAGTATAACTGCAGCATTACACTTGCATAAGTGTGCTGTCAGTTAATAGATCCTCTCTCTTCATCCATTATTGGAGGTTGTCAGTCATGTTTCAGTCTGAGTTACTSTGGTGACTTTAGAGTATGTCTGAAGATATAGATAGACCTGATCTAGATTCACATTGGTGTGATTGAAAGGACATTTTTTTCTCCTATAAACCTAAATTTGAGGAAAGAATCCATATGGTTCTTGTTCCAAGCACAAGATGGCATTTCAATTCATCAAGAAGTGCAATTGCTGTGTGCCAGAAGCTCCAAATGTCTATTTTATTTTAGTAAAACCAACTTTATGAACAACATAAAGATAACACTTATATTCTCTAATATGAATGGTCAGAATAGTCACAAGATTTGCTGCTTAAAGAAAACTGTTCTCTTACCTGTTTTTCAGGTGATAATCCTGACACGGCCATGTATGTGCTGCCAATTGTTTTAATTTTTTCAATATCTTGAAATCTCTCTTCACCTAGTAACTAATACATATGTAAAAAAATACTGTTACTTCTGTAATTCTTGATGCAAAATGCTTCTACACATGTGAAAATGAATCTTTACACTTGTGGTATCTTCCAGTTGGTCATGGCATACKGTTTATTCTGGGTTCTGGGGAACACTGATTTGAAACTCTGCAATATCATCTACTCCCYGAGTGCATCCAAGCTAAATTGTGCTGTTTAGTAAATCCCGCAATGGATAATATAAGACATGCATATTCCAGTCTAATATAAACGCATCTAAGTCCTGCATTTCCTGAGGTATGATCACTGAGTATTAGTGAAGACAAACTCTCTGTGTGAATAGAAGGCTTGATCACTTAAAAATATTTCTAAAACTCTCTTGGAGGAACTAAGTTTGCAAATTAAGTGCTGCTACAGCAAAAATTCAGGTGATGAGACCAGTATTCAAGACCAGGCTGGCTGGGACTCTGAGCAAACTGGTCTAGTGGAAGGTGTCCCTGCCCATGGCAGGGGGGTTGAAACTAAGTGATCCTTGATTTCACTTCCAATGCAAACCATTCTATAATTTTATAATGCTGTGATTTTACACAGTCAATGGATAGAGGTAGATGCCTCCAAAGAAATTCAGTGAGAAATCCTCCTGTATTCTCTGCTTCCCTCTACTTACTGTCAGACTGGACACCAGTGTGTCCATCGGGTCATTCAATCTATGCATTTGTTATGTATTTTCCCCTTCTACAAAAAATTCCAAGTACCAATGGGAAACACACAATGGAAGTGGTAAATCCCTGTGTCTATTTAGGATAGCTATGGGTGATAAGTAGGTATAAAGAACTTGTCAGATTGAGAATCTGGAAGAGGAAGAATAAATTTAGTCTAGTGACTGAAGCACTGAATGAAGTGGGAGTGACAGTTTGGTCCCTATTCCAAGTCCATATTTATGGTTTAACTTAGGACTTTCCATGAAATAGAAACCAGAGCCTTATATTCCTTGAAAGACCTAGGCAGAGTTCAGGATGTGGATTCTATCAGGCACAATAGAGCATGGAATATGGGCATTAATCACCTCATCACAGGCTTTTAAAATGTTTGTTGCTGGTGTTAATGCCAAATATCCTGTGAAACTGTGATAAGCTGTATAGTATCTAATAAATTTAGGTATCAATATGGTTAGGAAGTCATGAGAGAAAAAAATCAGTTCACTAAGAAAAAGAATTTCAAACTTTCAATTCTAAAGGCTCAATTCAATCAGGATTTAAACAGAAAAAAGTCTTTCTGTGGTCAGGCAAAAATTTCATGAAATATTTTTCCCTTTTTTTTTTTCCACGCTATTGTGCATTCTTTTTCCATTTTGTGGGCTGGAATTTCCTGTCCACTAAAGGGATTATTTCAGTCAAAGGGAGAAACATACCAAAGGCATAGCATGAAATATCCTCTGCCATTGAACTAACCACAGTGTACGTCAGCCGGAGCGCCGGGGCCTTGGGAGCTTTGCTGTTGGTGTGCAGATACTGCACCATCTGTCTCTAATGGGAGGCTGCACAGCACTGCACGTAGGGAATACAAAGCCATATGTTTAATGGCTCCTGTCCAAGTCAGGAAAGTCCAAAAACTTGACCTGCTTCTCATTTTTCTTCTAACTGCCAGAACAGCTCATTGTGTACCTTTCCCTCCTACAAGGGCAGCTCTTCCAACTGCACCCGTTAAGAGAAGGATCATTTCTTGTAGCTCTGCCTTTGTGAGCAGTCTGAGAGCACCAGGTGTGTGGGCAAGGGGAGAAAATGGTCTTGCTTGAAAACAGTCCATATTTTCATTTCCAGATAGTTGCTGGAAGCAACAGCAAACTGCATGCTAATTTAAAATTAATAATAAATGTCTAAAATTACTCTTTTTAAGAAAGAAAAAAACCATTGGCCGGGACGCAATTTAGAAAAAATGATCTCAAGTTGTGGTTTTTTGCGCATTCATTATTGTTTCCAAATCTTTTATTTTTCTCTCCCCTGCTTTATCTGACCTGTTTAATAGCTTCTTTCCTTCTTCAAATAATAGTCTATTTACCAATTACTTTCTTCACAGTATGACAGGATGATGGATTTTGATATTGGGGGAAGATATTCCAACTCAGTCCTAAATCAGCTGCTATTTGCTAAAACATTTTAAATAGGCTACTAATTTAACATGATAGTGCAGGGAACGTTTTCAAACACTAGAATGTGGTTYGTATCTAAAAAGCAGCTAATGGCCTGATGCCGCAATTCATGCACAGCCAAGGTTCCGTGGAGGTCGGACCCTGGGATAACAKGTACAAAGTACAACAAAAAAAGAATATTGCAGGACATGGCACATAACTGCAGCGTAATTAAAGAAATCTGAAAGCAGGATCCAGTGTTCTGTCGAAACCTCTACTTGTGGCAACATAATATATTAATATCTGTTGTCATATACACTATGTAAATCACTGCAGGATAGAGAAAATGCAAGGAAAAAAAAAGAATCTGTGAGCAAGAAAGCCCTTATTAAAGCACAAATCCCAACTGTAACATTAAGGTACATAAATCATAGATTAAAAAAGCTGGAAAGAATATTACATTCCAAAAAAATTCCTTGAAGACTCATAACACCAGCAGAAATGTTTCAATGTTAATTTTTTGGTCTAATGTCTCTAAGAATGGGAGTGTAGYGCTGTATGTCTTAGGACTACAGTAATAGAAAAAGTAGGTAATTATAAAAGTAGATTTTCAATGTTCATGTTTGTTTCTTTTTGTCAGTCCAGAAACCAACACTTCCCATCCTGCCTCAGCTGACAGGAAGGCTGGATAACTTGGAAATCAAAAGATTCGTGAACCATGAGGGAAAAGGAACAACTGAGTGGAGGCTGTATTTTGGGAATAGTCAACCACCTACTCTGCAAAACTGAGKTTTGGACCAGGTTCCCCTGGTCTCTAAGAAAGACCCAGTCACAACCTGACTCCTCTGTTGGCATCTACCCCATGCAGTTGTCAGCAACAGGTTCTGTTCCAACATTCACTGTTTGGGGTTTTTTAGTGACCTTGCCTCTCTAACATGGATCTTTTACGTGGAAAACAAAATAGCAGATCCAGCCTGTAACCTTGCTRTTTTGCAGTAACGAGAAAAACCCCCTAAAAAGAAGAAAGAAATAACCCAGATTTCCTTCTTGTGCAYCTATTGTTTTCCAAACCATGTCAATTTGTATTTTTACCACCKCTTTCATTCAGAAACGTCATTCTGGCCCTATGGACAGATCATCCCTAATACYATTATCTCTGTAAGGGAAAGAGGGAATTCTCAGTGTAGAATTTGATTTGAGCTTAGGAATTCAATTCAATTCTCTGAACATATATGTCTAGTTGTGATCTAGAGCACGCTTCCCTCTAAAACCTCCAATGGCTTGCTCCAGAACATGATGAGTTTTCTGACAGTGCAGTATGGGAGCTGACAATCCSATGTGGGTGTCCCAAATCACCTAGCATATGTCAAATGGAGGTGTCTATGTCTTACACTCCTGTGCTAACATTTCTTTATTAGGGTATCTCTCCAGAAGTGTTCACGTGATGCTGAGAAGCAAAGCTTCCCCATGGATAGCAGAGCTGTTCTGCTCTCAATCTGCACATCTGCATTTGGCTTCCAGGGCTGTACTGGAACAGCAGGCAATCTTGGCAAGGAATAKAAAGGAAAAAAAAAGGAATAGTGACATTGTATATTATCAGTCAATAGTTACATGGAAACATTGCTAGCCCCGAAACATTGCACCTGGAATGACTTCTGGTTCCTTTTCCATGGACAAGATTATTCCTTTCAGTTGTTCTGTCTGGCATATCACCTTTCAGATTGCTTAGACAGAGTAAACTAATAACACGACCACGGTGCAAGTAGGTTAGCCGTCAGCAGGGGATCACACAATTTCATTTACTACCTGTACCAAGAACATATCTATTCTTCAACTAAACATGTCTGGGACATAATACAGTCTCTAATTAGGTCCTTTATTAATTACAGAGCAGGTGTTAGGGGCCTGAAAGTAATATTGTGTTAGGGTTTTGATTAAAACCTTGTATTCAGTAATTGCCACAGCAGCAAAGGAATTTTGTTATGAAGATTACATGAATATGCATGACAAAATATCTTAATGCAAAGACTATTGCTATGAATTAATTTAAGTTTGAGTRGTAATCATTTTAATGAGATCTGGAAATAAAAACAAAACTATTAATCAAGAAGCATACTGACAGCTGTGCTAGATCTTAGAGGTAAGAAGCAGGTATTTATACCCACGGGGAAAGCAGTACAGGAGCTTAGCAGCTGACAGAGTTCTTCTTGTGAGGGAGTAATTTTGTTCTCTATCAAAATTCACAGGGATGCATTCCCTGTGAATGTTTCTATTTCTCATTAGTAGTTTTAGTACCTCACAAATGAATAAACTCTCAATTTCATTGTCAGTAATCTTAACCCTGGTCCAGTTTTTATAAGCAACCACTGTATAAACTTTCCCCTTGCAGGTCCTTGGGACGAGGARGTCACAGACTGGTGATGCCACATTTTCCCCTTCCCTTTTCTATCTGGACCATTTCAGTCTGGCACACAGATTCAATCTCACTGATAAGTAGTGTGATGGTTTAAATTCTATTTCTACAGCTCAGGAAGCTCAGGAGGGATACACACTCCTGAAAATTGCCTGGAGTATATAGGCTAAAATTCCCTATGCGGGGTAATTTTGGCAGTACTTTTTCATCCTTCCTGTTTTTGAAGGTTTTTTTAAACTTTTCATTGGTCTATGCTTTKTCTCCTTTCTCAATTCTTCTTGGGCTCATTGCGGGATATGATACCACCTGTCTAAGCCTCCTTACAAACTACTTAGCAGAGTATGCAATACCAAGTATGCAAATTGCTCTTGACTTCCTCTTCGCTTTCCTTCCTCCTTTCAATAGCTACGTTGGGGATCWGACTTCTCCTATTTATCTTATCTCCTCCTCAGCTCCTTTTCTGAAATTAACTGGACAGGATACCTAAATAAATTCTTTTTTTTCTTTCTGAGTCCTTTCCATTTAAAAAAAAAAAATCCTTTCACCTCTGAATTCCTCAGTAAAACAAGAATCTGTACTTCATTTACCTCTTATAAAATCCCTGACCAGACATCTCCTCAGTTAATGTCACCATCACCTTTCATTCTCTACCCAACATTTACTTCTGAGCTGTGTGCTTCACATTTAACTTGACACTGTTTTACCTTTAAAATTCGTTGAGTCCATTCAACCAACCTTCAAAACAACATCTTTATCTGTTTTCCAGAACTGTTGCAAATATGTTCATACTTCTTTCTTCTAAAGAAYTAAAGTATTTTTTACTTCTAGACACACTGGAACATATTTGTGCTTTTATTTATGGAGGTTTATACTTGAGTACTGCTTTCAGTTTCTATCTCACTAGATAGATGTGATGCCAATGTTTAGCAAGATGAAGGGCAAAAAACCAAAACAGACAATTGTAATTGGAGAAAAAAAATCGAGAACTTTTGGAAGCAAAATAATTACTACATTTGATAATTTAGGATGACATATTTGCCGTTTGGGAACTCATCGTTTAAGCACTGTCAGGTTTTTTTGGTGGCTGGTATTACCTCATCAAAGTCTGCAATGATTTCATTCAGCAAGCGCAGACATTCCACTCCTTGGTTATTCATCTCAGTCTGCGAATAAAAGTCTGCAAATCCAGGAATAGAAGCAAACATCACACCAACAGCATCATAGGACTGAGAGTATAATTCCTAAAAGGACAATGAAGAAAAATAATTGAAGTGGTAACATTGGGGAGAAAATGTTATAGGCTGCAATTAAAATAGTTTTCTTACCCTTCCCATGCATAATACCTTAGTATCTGATGTTGGCATTAGTATATTGTTAGCCAAGTTCAACAGGAGGAGACTGACACCTCTAAGCATTTTTATTGCAGATTATCTGCAATATAGGTTTTTATATGCAAGGATTCTCCCTTTCTTTGAAAGCCTGCTCTTTCTGCTTCTCAGGTCAAGAGCTGGAGTTATACCAGCAAAAGTGTAATAGAAATTTTCCTTTTTATTTATATGGGGAATGACTTGAAGAACTGAAGGATTCATTGTCAAGTATGAATACCAGTTATCACATTTTCTGGTGGATAATTTGTACTTCACACTACTGCATCTCTTTACAAGTTTGTTTATTCACAAGTTTTCAGAGAGCCCTTACTCTCTGCCAAACTGTGGCTCTCCTGAGGCAAATATGGAGCTTGTTGGTGTCCTGGCTATGGGAGATGTTCCTCCTATTAGGGTTCGAAAGGAGGGAAAAACAGAAGTAGGGTGATAATAGAGTTACCGGGGACAGAAAGCAGTTTATAAGAGATCAGTCACAGGAGGCTATTAGGATCAAGTATGCCCTGGAATAAGCTCCCATTTACATTATTCATATAATTCACACTGGTACTGAATGACAGATTTATTTATGGAGGGGCTTGTGTCATTACATATGTGAAAATGTGGATAGTTCTTCTCTGAACTAACTTCTCTGAACTTTTAGGAACAAAACTAATTTCAACTTTAAAAATTCCAAGGAGAGAGCTCCACCACAACTCCTGGTATGCTTTTCTTTTTGGCTAATATACTGCTGTCATATGCCTTCTCTCCAGTTTGATTTTTTTTCCCCCTAGCTTCAACTTCTGTAGTTTTGCCTTATGGTGGACACTTCCTTTTCTGTTTATGAACTTTTCTCATGTCATTCCGACCTGAAGTACTTTCTTATCAATGTTCTTGTTAGCAGCTTTAAGAAATTTTAGTGCTTTTTTTTCAAGATAAAAAGATTTGCTGCTGGTTGCCATGCACTTGACATAAACACTTCAGGCCCTTCTTCCTTCATCCTGCTCCTCCCTGGAAAAGCATTCTGAACGTCTGCTCTGCACTTTGATATTGTGTTAATGCTGCTGCTTATCCAAGCTCTTTAACAATGTGTCCTACAGTAAAAGTGGTGAAAATCTTCCAGTTTCCAAAGTCTTTGCAAAGCTTTGATTGAGAAAACACAATTGATTCCCTTCCTGCCCTTACACTTTCTTTCACTGAAGAAGATCTTGGAGGTCATGGAGGCCATACTCTAGGGACACTCTTATTCCCTTTCGTGGGTATAGAAAAAGGTAATACACACATTAGTTTGTGGATGCTTATGAAAGCTTTGACAATGTGAGCTAGGAGAATCACGTACACACTCAGCCATACTCTTTCCTCAGATCATGAAGATAGAACACAACTGGCTGAGTCTTCAGTTGCTCCGTTTTCCTATTTTTGCTAAGAAGCATCAAGACAGAAATAATACATCCATGAGAAAATGCTACAGTACACACTTGGGAATTCATTTTTTGAGAGCAGAGGAATCAGCTTAATGGCCAGACATGAACTGCAGGATTGATTGTACTGAAATCTGGTAGATCTTACTGTCTGCCAGCTCATGCATAAATCATCCCCAAGTATAGTTACTCTGGAAATTGCCTTACAAAAAGCAGGAGTGGTGGAATTTAATTCACTGGCAAATTAATGAACCATCAGCAGTGATCCATGGGGCATCTGCTTGCTTCTGAAGATTATTATGTGTGCGACTGTACATGAAGGAAAGTGTAAGATAGGAAACTTACTCCCTGAAAATTCATAATGCAGATATGCTGGAACACACTCTTGGCTGGTATTGGGGTCTGSTCCATTTGCAATGAAACATTTTAACCTGGTTGCTTTCACACTCACAYTTTCTCATGTGCAGAGCACTGTTTCTATGGCACTTTCATACCCGCAGAGTGTAAAATTTCTCAAGAGATTGATTTCTAAAGTGTCTTTTCTTGTAGCTTCTCGCTATGTCATCCTTCCCTAGGTGATACTTGAAATCAGAACACAATGACTCCTCATTGTGCAGTCTAATTCGTCTGGCTACATCTATTTCCAAAATGAACAACAGAAAATTGTAGCCTTAGTTCCTTTTTGCTGCATGATGAATAGATATGTCAGTGCTGGGAATGTGAATCTTTCAACATTCCTTCCCATTATAAAAGATAATTCCAACATTACATGAGAAAATTCCAATTTCATCATATMGTAGCCCTTATATACATATAATATAATAATATGCATTTACCTTATTTCAGATAAGGACTAAGTGACTCACTGCTGCCTTCAGAAACAAATTCTGGACTTTCCTCTATCCCCCTTCAAACTTTGTTTTAGGAATATTCAGAGACTCCATTATCATGCTTTTCTTTATGTACTGCAAACACTTTTTAGGAACATAGTCACAAACTATGTTTCTGAAATTAGTGTTTTGTTATCTGCCACAAACAGGCAATTCAGGGGCAATATGAAATAGCAAAAATGTTCTCTTGTGTCTGAAGATATGAGAACCTTAGCTCTGTTGCAACCTGTTCCTTCCATAGTCACTGTCAGGGCGCTAATAATGCTTCTGCAACATTTGGATATCATAAACTTGTGCAGACATTCTGTTAAATGCAGGTATCGTTTTATGAATACTCTCATAGGTTGGAACAGACCTCTGAATGTCATTTAATACAGTTTGCTTTCAAAGCAGGACCAATTATATCAAATCTTTCTCAGCCTCTTTCAGTTGAGGGCTGAGCTAGGCTCTGCCTTCACAGAATCATGGAGCCACAGAATCACAGAATTGCTGGGGCTGAAAAGGACCTCTGGAGATCATCCAGTCCAACCCCCTTGCCAAGGCAAATTCACCTACAGCAGGGGACACAGGAATGCATCCAGGTGGGATTTTAATGTCTCCAGAGAGGGAGACTCCACAACCTCCCTGGGCAGCCTGTTCCAAAGTTCTGCCACTCTCAATGTAAAGAAGCTCTTCCTCATGTTGAGATGAAACTTCTTGTGTTTTAGTTTGTGGTCATTGCTTCTCATCCTGTCCCAGGGCACCACTGGAAAGAGTCTGGCACTATCCTCCTTAAGTTGTTTAAGACAACAATGAGATCCTCTTTCAGACCTTTCCTCTTAATGTTGTATGATCCCAGGTCTCTCAGCCTCTCCTCATATGTTATGTACCCCAGTCCTCCAATCATCTTGGTGACTGTCTGCTAGACTTGCTCTAGTAGGCTCATGTATCTCCTACTGGTGAGTCTGAACATGGAAACATCACTCCAGATATTGGAAGTATTTGTGCAATGAATCCTAAGAACCAAGTTTCAACAATTTCCTAACACAGCTGCTTTTCTTTTACTAATTAAAGAAAAATATCAGAAAACTGACACATACTTCATTATCCCGATCCTTCTCCAGGAAGTGACGGGCAACATGACTGGGTAAAATATTCCGTAGCATGTTTTCGTTGTGCTCCCTCAGCTCCTTCATTTCATTGATCTCCTCCTTTGCTTGAACCCGCCACAGAAAATCCAGCCTTGCTGTGTATTCAAGCTGTAGTTCCAGAAAGAAAAGAGACAAAAATAAAACCTGACAAGATAAGAGTAGAGATTGTATTGTCATCCTGGCAGGCTGCTCCTGCCATGTAGCCACCTTCAGTGCTGCTGAAGATCTTTGAAAGAATTTGATTTCCTTGCCGGAAAAAGAGATTATTTCTTTGCCTTATATACAGTGAGAGTCTCAGAGTAATCTTAGGCAAAATAATATTCGTCATACTAGTGCTGTGGTCAGTGGATAGAAAATGTCACCAAATTATTTTCCTTTTAAACACTTGTTTATTGGTTAGATAGTGGGTTTGGACAGGAGATAAGGTGTTGGCAGGTTTTGATATGAAATAAATATGTTTCCCTTTTTATAAGTGTTTTCAAATTAAATGAATCGAGAAATGAGGTTTCATGAGAAAATAGCACAAGGTTAATCCTAAACACTTGGCAAGGACGTCCTTCTCAAGAATGAACATCTTTCAGCAAAACTCTATATAACAGCCCATTGTACTCACAAAGAGGACTTCCAAATTTGTGGCATCAAAATGACAGTTATACTGTTGGGACATGCAGTTATTTGCAAATTAAGTCTTCTAAAAAATGGTGGAAAACATGCTATTTGTCATCCCCTCAAATACTCTGTCCCTGGACAGTGGGAGCAGAGTCTGCAGTCACAGCTTAGTTCATGCACAGTATCAGTGCCTGATACCCTCAGATAAAAACTGAAGTTAAATGGTTTTCGGTGCTGTATGTTTGCAGAACAAGAGCTGTGCACAGCAGAGCTTATACATGCATACATATACATGCATTGTTTATATATATAAATTCATATTCATTTAAATATGAATGGCAACTGTCTGCTAGCTGAAGCAGGGAACATGTTGAAGCATCATGTCACTTGCCTGAGAGGCACATGTGTGTCAGCACATGGACAAGATCAACACTGCCAGAGCTTTTGTGTGCATTTCACTGAAGTAGAGTTTTAAGCAGATTTTAAGGCAGCTGATACTGTAGCTTGCCCAAGGGGTGACTTATTAAGCTACAGCATTATTGAAAATGATGGAAATATAAATATAGCCAGTAAACTGAAAGAGAAAATATATTTGTGAGGTTTGAGATGCTCTAACCAGAGATAATAACAGCCAGCAGAGAAACATATTATACCAGCAAATAGATGAATTTCACAATTTTGAAAGACATCAAATGGTTTAACAAAAGGGGCTGGGATTAAGGAATTTTWAAAAATATTATTCATATACCAAACTGAAAAAAAGGACAAGCCTGCAGTGGGTGGGAATGACTAAGAGGGGGTTCGGGCATTGTTTAGTGACTCATCTTGGTCACAGTTTTAGTCAGCAGCGGTGATGAATGGCAAACTCTTCAGAAGAAAATAAGCAAAGCACCTTGCAAGGGACCTTATAGGTTGGTTGTACTCTGGGGAGCTTTCCTTTCTAAAAGCTAAAAGTGACCATGGCTTGATTTAAACTTCCAAAACCTGTATGCAACTTGGCAGTGATTTATGTGCCCTCTGGGTGCTGTTGCCATCTTTATAAACAATCCCTTTTCTACTGATATGTTGATCTTCTATCTTGTGACCATTAATTCCCTGGATTAATGGCACCAAAAAACCTGTCAGGAAAAAGTATTTTCAAACAATTTTTTCAACCTTTTTTAGTTTTCTTTGCCCTTCCTTTTGTGTTAGAAGACAGAGCACATACCAGATAACAGACTTTTATCTCTACCAACTAACTGAGAAGAAAACATTAACTATATATTTGCAAGGAGTTCTAAAGGTATTTTCTAGATTGACTTGAAACAGGAGCTGTTGGTGGATTTTGAGTTCTTTGATGCTTCAAGATATTTAATGCTACTACAATAAGAGCTTTGCAAAAAACTGCGGTACAGTTTTTCACAGCTGATTTTTTATGATGCTCTACAGGGAAATGTCACATCTCTAAGCCTAGCTCAGAAAAGAAGCAGCTAATCTTTACATTTTAGATAATGTCATTCTGGTTATTTATGATCACACTGTAACGTGAAATACTTTTCTTGTATCATCAGTGGACTACCGAGATGACACAGCTTAGAAATAAAGAGCTGCTACATATGAGGTTTGAAAATAGAAAATGTTAAGAAGATGCTTTGCTAAATTCTTATATTTGCTAAAACTAACAAAGTTATAGGGTTGAGTTTTGGATTTATCGTTTGATTGTCTAAAGAAATATTCCTGGGCACAGTGGTGTCAATAAAAATGACTGCAACATAAATCTTGAAATGTCCAGGTTTTCCTGCCCTGATATGTAGTTTTATGAAACACCTCTAATTGCAATAGTCAGTGAAGAGAGATATAATACACAGAAAGCCTAACACTATGTCCTCTACATGCTGCACAACCCAAGCACTCTGCAGGCAATTGCCACATGCAATTAAATTAAACCTAATTAGATGGTATCACACAACATTTTCTCAAATTTAATTTTAAATTTTGGGTGCAAAATTTGGGATTAACTTTAAATAACAATGGATGAAGAACAATAGTTAGTTAGCCATAAATCGAAGGTCCATAAATTTAATCTTACAAAAGGAATCTTTTTCAGTAAATCCACCTAGAATGAGGCAAGTTTTAAGTTATTCTATTTCAGAATACTTTTTCAGCTTGTGAGATAGAAGCTGTGTTGGAGGAAAGCTTTATTAGACTTACTGTGCTCCTCAATTCACACTGTTGAAGAGTTTTGTTTTTTTTAATGTGCTCTGAAGGAAATATTTATATATATATATATATATATATATTTTATTGGCAACTATACAGAGATCTTTAGGTCAACTCTATAATAAGAAATTGAACAATACAAGGAAATGTTCCTGGACACTGCTGTTGGATGCTGTTAAATTGATAAAGTGGCCTTATGAATCACTTGGGAGGACATGCAGGAATTAGCACATCTCAGGGACCATTTCCAAGGGCAGTTTAAGTGCAGCCACCCTGTTTTATGGAACAAGAAAGGTTAACAAAATGGAAAATTACCTGTGTTCTGCTAACAGGTCTCTGTGCTGGAAAACACTCTTAAACACCCCAGATCAGGCTTTTGTACAAGACAGACATTTACACTCAGAATTGGAATCCTGAACAGCATTGCCTGGATTCTGCCTAATTCTTGCTCTACCTAAGCTCCTCTGGTGTTGTTTTACTTAGTATTTTGGCTCGTTCTCAAGCCTGAGATTTGTGTCTTGACATATGTTAATAATAATTTAGAATATTATAAGGCTTATAAAAGATTTGGGTTGTACAGTTCTTATTTGTTGCATATTTTTCCTAAGTGGACTTTATGTCTTGATAAAGATATGTCACAGTACATTGTTTTCTGTCAAACTTAAATCTATGCATTGTGCAAAACGCATCTCATCCCTTGCTTACCCTACTCATACATTCCTCATTCCCTCAAAGACAAGATAAAAAGGAGGGAAATTGCTAGAATATTTAGGTGTTGCCTTCTATTTACTCTTCTGTGAAAGGAATAGAGGCCATAAGTCCTGCAAAACTTACAAAGTTATCGTAATAAAGTGTATAATATTGTCTTATTCATCACAGCATCATTCCTCTCTTACTGCCTCACTCCAGGAGGATTGAAAAACGCTGGTGTTTATGAGCCTAATGGTCTTTAAGGGAAAATCTTTAGGCAAGTTGGACAATGTCTAAAGGCAACTGTGCTTGATGCTGGCTTTAATACAGTTGTCCAGTTTGCTTTATGTGAAGGGAAACTGCCTCAACTCTGCATGTCTGACATTTGGCAACCCAGAGCTTAAGAGCCAGAAATGTTGAGGAGAAAACACCCTGCTTTAGCTGGTTTTTACTCAATGCATTTGTTATTTTAAACCGAAATTTGTCATAATTTTCTCTGTGCACTGTGTATGGATTCCTGAAATAACCAGTTTCTCAGTTCCCCCTCTAGTATATCAGTCCTAAAGCTCTGAGGCCTCTAAATCCTGGTTATGATTAGGTCCATGTGAAAGAATTCTTGTAAGTGGTCCATGACACAGAGAAGTTTGTATTGGTGCTTAACCCAAACTCATTTACTTGAGTCTGTTGTTTTTTCTTTATGAACATATTAAGCTATTTCACAGAAGTTTTATTATTTCCTGTTTGTTATTCCCTTTCTGTATTTTGGTTTTATGCCTATTCAAGTGCACTGAAGCTGTCAGGTGCCTCCAGAACTRCACGTGTCTAAAATAATGACATCCTGTTTGTTCCTTCAATTTCTATTAGAAAATGCAGTATAATTTACATATTGCTGAATAGAATATTGCACATGTTCTTTAAGAATGCTAGGCAGTGTCAGATGTGGGCTTTCTTTAATCAGATTCTGCATATGGTTTATTAAATTGCAAAAGGTCATATGCTCAAGTTGGTAAAAAGGCAGTTGTGATTTTGAAAGTAATTTTTGTCACATCTTGTAATTGCAAGGGATAAAGGGAATGATTGAAACAAATGTTTGCATTACCTGTTGACCATGATAAAATACAGCTAAAAGGAACATTGCCATCAGTAGTAAAGATGCCTCCTTTGTACCCAGGAAGTCTGTGCTAGAAAAAAAAAAATCCAAAGTAAAATACAGTTATTGATTTGTCAGTGTTGTAATTGTTCAGAAATTTCATTTCATAAGTCATCGTGGTACTTTTTGTTGTTCTTTAAAAAAATCCCCTGTATTTGAAAATTTAATTTGGCTGTAATTAGTTCAAGAGAACAGGAGTATAATTGGAGTGCTCACTGTTTGGAAACATGTCTTATGTAACTAAATTGTAGCCTACAGGAGGTACACAGAAGGTGATGAGCTTTCACTTTCAAATGTGATATGCAAGCTGTGTGTCAGTCAGTCTCTTCCTGGGAGCTTGGTAAACAGCCATGAGCAGATCCATGAACACCACAGCCCCTGTGGAGTGCAGGAGCTGGCATCTTGGTGGGGAAAGGTGGAGGCTGCAGCTGACAAAGGGAAACTTCCAGGCTGTGAAAGTAAAAGCACAGTGAATGAGGCTAGAGAGAAAAGATGAACTCTAAGACAGGAGCTTAAGCATCCCCGTTTTGTGAGAAGGGTTTGGAGATGACAGGAAGCAAATGTGGACTAAAAGAGAAAAAAAAAGGCAAACAATAGTTAGGGCTGGTTTTGCTGAGCCACAAAGAGAAGAGCAGAGAAGCCTGTGACAAGGGAGGTAAAGGAAACCCTTGCTGACAGTAGGGAAGCAAAGAAGATGAGCCAAGAAGGTACTGGCTGTATGAAATCTGCTGTAGGAAATCACTAAGGTGCTGAGTATGGAGCACGAAGAAAGTGAGACAAAATAAGGTGAAAGGGGTTCAAAGCAGTAACAGGGGGTTTCAAACACGAGGAGAAATTACAGTTATGTGGAAAGATGAATAAAAACTGAAGAAAGTATCTCTGTACGCCAGGGGTTTTTAAAAAAAGCATGTTTCCCAGGGGAAYGGGCAAAAGAGGTTGGGGAATTGTTAGAGCTAAACTTATAGTAAAACAAAAGAGAGAAAAAACTAAATTTGGAGGTGAATTGAACAGGGACACTTGGCAATTATTTTGTTGAAAGGAGATGAGAAAAGGAATTTGTTAAGTGGTGGTTAAAGCTAGAAGTTTTGAAAAAAAAAAATAAATAAATAAATGAAAACTGGAAGTTGGAAGAGACTTTGGAACACACTTCAGTCTACCTTGAGATCTAAGAACAAAGCAAAGTCCACACACTGGATCTGTTTTCCAGAATAATTTTTTTTAAAAAGTGTCAGAGATATGTCAGAGACTCCTATGACAGAGAAATTAGAGAGAGAAAGAGCAGAACCTGATGGAGATTAAACCAAAAAGAAACTTTCTTGTGTGAGAGAGAGAACTGAACTGACTTTGTGGTCCTAATGAATTTACTGTGCTGGAAATGTGCTGCTAAGAGATGAATCATCAGTATGGAGCAAAAACAAGCAGGAAGCATCCTTGTCATCTGCAAATATGCCAGAATTCAAATGTTTCCTACTTTGAAGTTGTCCGAAATACAACCTCCTAAAGAATGCAATCCAAAAGGATCCCTTGTACACTGGTTAAAGGCAACAGGCTTAAAGGTCTTAGCCATGAACACATCTGTTACTGCATATTGTAGTGGTGTAGCTACAGCCACAATAGCTGGATGAGTTTTCTAGGGAGTTGCAAACTCTTTTATTCAACTGATTGGTATGGCTAAAAAAAGAAAGAATTTTCTGGGCACACAGTCTTGAACCTCTTTCTCCCTAATATCAGAGCTGAAGCTCATATCCTTGTCGTGAGTGTGGAAGATCTCAGCTGATTTTC
Source organism: Amblyornis subalaris (assembly GCA_018881555.1). Taxonomy (NCBI): domain Eukaryota; kingdom Metazoa; phylum Chordata; class Aves; order Passeriformes; family Ptilonorhynchidae; genus Amblyornis; species Amblyornis subalaris. Next base: position 3,029,123 of record JACAXG010000017.1, on the reverse strand, counting down.
CTATGTCCTGAACCATTGGCTACTCCACAGAATATTCCTTTCTCTTTCTTACTCTTCTGTGATAACAGTGACCAGAGAGTTTCACTGACACAGAGAATAGAGACTGCTCTTAATTCTTCAAGATTTTCACACTAATCTTTCTTTGTCTGGTTAGTGACAATTTTCATGATTTTTACTTCTAGTTAGTTGGTCAAAGTGTTGCTTATTGCCATTTGTTGTATTTTCTGGGGTCTGCTCTGGATATGTGATATGTCTGTAGGAGGATAACTAGCATTAGAGAAAGGCATCCCAAATCTCTAGTAATTTGCTACTGTAGGAAGCGAGTAAGGAAAGATATGTGTGCAGAGCCTCACTATGTGTAAGGATGTGGCTGTTGTGAGAATTAATTGTACTGCAAATCCATGCTTTTCTCTCATTCCAAGAATCTTCATCTGGCACACACAAGCACAATCAACTGCAATACGAAATTGGTCAAGTATCAAAGACTGAAGAAGTGTTTTTCTGAATGAGCCGAATTACTGCTGCTCTAGAGTCAGTTATTGCAACACTTCTGGCACCTCTGACTCTGTTGTGGTTCTTCTGTCCTTCTCTTCAATTCCTCTTGCTGGGAAGGAAGCCTGGGAGAAGGAGGAGTGTGTTCTTGAAATGCTCTCCTGCAAAAGAGGGTCATCCTGTGTTCCTTATATATTTCACAACTGCACATTGTAGTTTGGATTTTATTCAGTTAAAACCCTGCACCTAAAAAAATCAATTGTTCACTCCTGTTTTCTTAAATTGGGATGAGATTTTCAATCAGTATCTCTGGAGCTTTCAAGAGTAGAAACAACCAAGGTATATGTATTAAAATGCACATTTTTAGTCAACATTGATAGACTTATAGAAGACATAAAAGACAAACCYTGCTCAGTATTTAAATGTCCTCATGAAATGAACACTTTAATAACAAGGCTTGGGAAAGAAACACATTATAAATCATTTTGAATTAGTCAGTGTCTCTTGCAAGCACCACTCCATATTTAACTTTGGTGCTATCCAATACATGTATATTCTGGTGAGACTTGACCCATTACCTTATGAAAAAGCAGTTCCTAAAGGGGGCTGTGAAAACTTACTCTCCATTGTGGTTAAGGTTGTCATATTGCAGGAAAAGGGAAGCATAAATGGTCTCGGTCAGCAGAGAATAGATCGCAATCATGATGAGAAGTACTGCCAGCTTCAGGACAGAGTTGAGACGAAGAAAGACTGCACAAGTCACCATTGCCAGCACACCAGTGAAGACAAAATACTGAACAGAAAACAGCACTGGTTACTTTTGTGATCAGAGATAAGCATCTACGTAAATAATCAAGTGACCAGAAGTATAGAAAGATTGCTTTGGATTTCAGTTCTAAGCTAAGCCCTCTTAGCATCCAGGGCACTTTGAAAATAATTGTTTTGCTAAAATAGAATGTGAAATTACAAATTCTTTATTCTTCATGGCACCTCCCTGTAAGCAGACGTTCTTCTCTGTGCCTTTATGGCATTTTCATTGCATTATAAGGGAAATGGTATCCTGTATAATTAAAAGAGGAAAGGGAGACATGCTGCATGAAGTAGTTCGTTAATGAAAAGCCAACAGAGAGAAAACAAATTATATTCCTTTGGATTCTGAATTTCCACAAAACCCACATTAATCAGTATGGAAGAATCATATTCCTGTTTTAATTTTTTTCCCATGCTACTTGAAGAAATGATAAAGCCACAGCTTTGGGCATTTCTTTTTTTTTTTTTTTTCTCACATTTTTGATATTGCAGGTCTAGCTTGTTTACATTACTCTCTTAAAATGTGATGCCTGGAAGTTTTATTCATATCTCATTTTCTAATCTCTTCATCGTCTCATTTTTCTCAATGATTAGTCATCTGTCAAATGCAATCCTTGCAGCTGATACTGGATAGAGAGAGACAATCATGGTCATGAGCTGTTCGGATTCAAAATAGCAACATCAACACCCACAGTCCAAATGTAGTTTAAATTAACTCCTATCACACAGCTTTAGGAAAGATCCTACTCGTTTTTCTGAGCACAGTTTTTCTTTAGTATAGGCTCTCTGTAGGAAAGTCTGCATCCCTGCTGTTTAAAGCATGCTGCTGGCAGTATCATGACACTGCCATATGACTTTCTAAGTAACATATATCTCTTATCTGCACATGAACAACACTTTGATTTTGATGCCTGCTTGCTCATCTTAGAGAGGACTACTATTTTTTTCTTCACCAAAAGCAAATTTAAAATAACCACAGCAGTCTAACTGCTGGTTTTGACACGTAACAAGTTTTGCTCTCCATCAGATTCATACAAATTAGGTAGTGTGTTTTATTGCAGTAGGCTCATTGAACCATTGCTGGATGTACTTCAAGCATAAAGATTCTGTATGAAGTTCAAAGGTTGAATCTTGGTTGTAATGCCCCATTAGATCATAAGACTAATTCCTTCTGTAACCAGCCTCTGCTCTTTATATCAACATATGGTTAGATGGAAATGTTCAGCTCCACAGTGTTGAGGTCCATGACTCCACCACCAGTGGTTTCCATATAACCTCTGGGGATCCATGCCTCAGATTCAAAAATACCCTCAGAAATACCTCAGGGCAGGAGCAGATGTCCGTAAAAGAAGCAGATGAGTTGAACGTCTGGTTCTTCAAGGCTATTGGTTTGTCAAAATCACACCACAGCTGTGAAGAAATAAAACACAGTCAGGGCTGTATTGTGCTCTGGTGACCAATTGCTCGTGTGGCTGGCTGGGTTCAGAGGTGGGACTGGCTGACCTGTTGCTTTCCACGCCAGCTCCCCAGCTGGCACCAAGGACTGGATAAATGGACAGTAAGAAGACATACCATGGAGATGAAATGGAAAGGGGGGAGCTATYTGTGCTGCAGACATTCAGCATCTGAATAGCCTCCCTATGCTCTCTTGTAGAAGTGGAAAGATGAGCTCCTTTGGCATTTAAAGAGGACTGATGTTGAACTCCTAAGGATTCAAAATCTAGTCTCTCAAAATGCCTAGACTTTGCTATAAACTATAGAGAAAATTATCTAATTGGGAGCACAAAATCAGATTGCATGTGTGCCTTTTTCTGCAAKCAGTTTTCATCTGCTGCATTGCTATGGATACTGTTATCCTTCTGGATGTGGGACATCTATCCTTCATTTGCATGGCATCATGCAGAACTGGTTGTACCAAAACATAATGTGGTCCCAGAACAGCAACTGTGATACTTAGAATGGAAGGGAATKAAAATTAATTCATGATGCAATGGTTTTGATAATGTAATATTGCCTTTTGCTGTTATAACCTGCATTCATTTTAATGGTATTTCCAACCAACTGTATTAAATATAAAGAAAACAGCGAGTTTCAATATATTATGGTCTTAGAACGCAGGAAAAAAAATCATTAATTGTTTCATGTTTTGACACTTACAGCAGATGGAGTCTCCTGTTATATATATTAATTTAATCTGGATGTTTATACTAGGTCATTTCATCAACCTGGTATGTACAAGCTAGTTACAGGTATTTCTTTACAACAGAGTTAGAGAATTTGTTTAATGAAGCCAAATTTCTTCTAATTAAATTCTAATTAATTTTGAACTTGGGACTCTTTTGTTTGTTCTTCCAGCAATTCAGCCATCTCTGCAGTGCAGTAGTATTACCTGGCTGGCTGTGCAATCTTCCGTGACACCAGACAGTTAATGGCACCTTCTGGAAGTTTACGAGGTGTGCAGCACCTCTGCAGGGCAGAGTGCCACAGGAACCACGACAGGTGATTTTTCAAAAGACTTTCAGGGTCAGAAACTTTATTTTAATTTTGTAGCAATAAGAATGCACCTGATGTAAAGAACCATAAGACTCATTTACCCCCCTGATGAAACCAAAGATTTATGGCTCTTCTTAGAGAACATCTGAGTCTTAGACCCCTCCAGCTGACTGCATTTGAACTCRGTGGACACATATAGATGCAAGGCTGAGACGAGTTACCTGTTCTTAAGTGCATGCAGATCCCTCCTGAACAAACTATTATTGTGGAAGAATTTTGATATGTAAAATAACGAGGTTATATGAATATTGTCATTTTCTGTAGAGGTCAGGATTCAGTGACTCAAGCCATAGTCCATCCAAATATATGACMATACATGTAACTRTTTACTGCTTTATAGAAACGTACTGGTATGACAATAAAAAGTAATAATTTTCTTTTGACTGTTTTTGGATTAGCCAACCCAGAAGACTGAAGAGGACACAATCTTAAAAAATAATGCACGAGAAGTCAAGGAAAACAACAAATTTGGTATGGATAGTGTGTTAGAGATCTCCTTGTTTCAAGAGCAAGATGAATTCTACCAAAATCTTTCCTGAAAGGTGTTTGTTAAACATGATTTGAAAACGTCTAAATTCTGTAACACTGCTTAGTGATCTATACTGTAATGCACCTCTGTCCTTGTCTTCAGGAAGTTTTCAGCCCAACTGAACATCCTGTCATTTACCATATTTATATTTTCTCTGTAATGATAGAAATGAGTGGCTGCATTCTGCTTTATTTTAGTCTCCTATCAGTGATACTTTTAATCTATCAGAGACATTTACCATGTTCTTGGCTCAGACTTTAGCACCTGTCAGGTTGCCTGACATTGTAATCTGCCTAATTTATGCAAAGCTCTCTCATGTTGCTGAATACATCAGGATAATCAGGGCTCTATTAGAGTTTTTTAAAATTATTATTTTAGCAATTGTTTTAATTTTTCTTAGTATTATAAATAATAGTAGAACTGTGAAATGATCTGAGAACTGGAAGGAGGAATTTAATATCTATTGGCGTTATTTGGATGGACAGTCTTTAAGAAAGTATATTGGTATATCAGAAAATTACAAAYGGTCCTCAAAGGGTGGATACGTTGAACAGAAAGTAGAAAAAAGGTTTTGAAAACAGATGATACTCACGAGGGAGAAATAATTAGATATTTCAGAAATACATAGATTAAGCAATGGATTGAGTTTTCTGAAGCTGTGATACTTTGCCTTTTTTATATTATCTAAATCATAGCTGGCTTATAGACAGAGTTAGGAAGTCCTATAGCAAGCTTAACAACTCATAAATCATGCTTTTCTGTATCATATTCCTTGGTTCCCTATAAGCTTACAATATTGATGATGGCTCCAAGAAAATTAATCAGAATGGATGCAAATATAATGACATTCCTTGCCAGGTAGGTCTCATTAATCCAGCAGCAAGTTTTCCGGAGCATTAAGGGTAAACATTTGTAATCCTCTGCTGTAGTGATCAGCACGAGAGCTGAGTGCAGCATAATCAGAATAGAAAACTGAATGACCATTGGTATCACCCTGGGGAAAAAAAAAAGAGAATCCAACATTAAACCTCGACACAATGCCACTGCTAATAAAAATAAGTGTGTAAACAGRTAAGGCTAGGAAAAATCARTTGTCTTAAATCTGAGACAATTAGTCTTGGAAAAAAGCCCAGAGAGAGCAAAGTTTTGCCCCTGTCACATAGGTCTGCCATTGCTTCACATGGTTCGTTGCTGAGAAACTGCTGTTGAAGAAAAAAGCCAGRGAAATAAATCATTGCCAGTGCCTCTGTCTGTCTATGTAGAGTTCAAGTGGCAGAAATGCTCTTTCTTTTGTGACTCAGTTGTCCCTAAAGTTTTTTTCAGAGCAATTCCATTGAGCCTGTAGGATCCTCATGTCATGTGTGTATGAGCTTGTTACAACTCAGGCTAGTTTGGGGGCAGTTTAGTAGCATATTATTTTGTATACATGGCAACATAGGTGTCTTATACTCTACTGAGGGTCACAGACTCTGAGGTGATTACAATAATGCAGCCTGTTTAATGGAGTRAGAATATAATAATTACAGAAATGCAAGATTTCCCTCATTTTAATTATTAGTGGGACAACTCCAGCTAAGAAYCTAATTGGTTTCTGGCAAAGCAGAAGAACTGACCTACTGTTTTCGTGGAAGTCTTTTGAAATAAAACATATGAAAAAGTGTTCTATAATCCAAATGTTTAGATGAAACGTTGTTTGGCATACCATATATATTTTGTTCTTGTAAATGTGATCCTTAGTCAATTATTGATTRGCGCATACACAGAATAGGCAGTTCAATTTTTTGAACATACCAATTAACCCCGCAATTTCTTTTAGCCTAATTTTATTTTTTTAAATTTATTCCTTTTTCTTGCTTAAGTCTGGAACCTGAAGTGAATCAAGTTAACTACATGGCTGGAAAATGCAGTAAATTGGTTTATTCCACTGAGAAGAAAGCACTCGGCACTTCACAARTCAAGTTTTTGTGTCCCTATTTGAGCCAGTCATTGCCTTTCTTTGTCTCTTTTCCCAAAGATCAAACCCATGCGAAATAAAACTCCACAGCTTCTGCAATCCTCTCCCTTCCTCACTCCACTTTCCCTTGCCTTTTTGCTATAAAGAAAATTATTAAACTTGAAGCTTTTAATTAAGTAATTACAATTTCTAGTAATCTAGCTCTATAAAGTCGCACCATAATGAAAAAAGGAAACCACACTGATATAATGGCAGGAGAGGATACATGGACATAGCAGGACAAGCTWGAGAATAAATCTGTGTTGGAATTGGTATTTCTCAGCTCTGGCCATGCTTGCAGTTAGTGGATAGAGTCCAAAATATTTGTACTAAGGAGACACCAAAGATGCTCTGGGTACTTTATGTGAAAACTGGGAGTACATCTTCCTCACAGTACTGATGCTAGTAGAAAATACCTTGAGAAAATGGGATAAATCAAACTGTTTATATTTAAAGAACTGGKTTTTTTTGAATAGTAGGCATAAGTCAGACTAAAAGTGAGGAAATGTTGGTCATGCTGGGGGAAAAGACATAAATAACATAGGAGGCACAATTGTCATGCTGAAAGAGATTTAGGTGCAGAACTGTACTCCTGTATGCTTTAGTCTGTTTAATTTTAAACATTATCTTCACAAGAATGTCCTGATTTTTAATACCTAATTCAGCTGCTACTACTGAGATTCATATGCATTAAATTTGGTGGTGTTTTAAAGACAATATCTGGGTAAAAAATATTCATTTCTGATCATCCAAACAGATAATGACCGCTTTAATGTATCAGGACAGAATAACATGCAATTTGCTTCAAACTTTCTTTTCTATCACCTACTAAAATTAATCAAGCTAACACAGAAGTATGATCAAGGTATAAAATTTTTAAAACAAAATGCAAACCTCAGAATAATTTACAGTAATGCAGCTGTGGCTTATATGTGCGGCTACTATTCTCAGAACCTCAAAGTAAATGAGATTTGCAATGTAGGAGTCCAGAAAAGAAATTGGGTTGAACAGATAGCAAGCAGAAAACAAGTCTATTGCTAAGAGAGAGTTTTACTTTTGGAATGTGTCTGAACTGCTGTAAGATACACATACATATGATGATTTTTTTCATAGTCTTAAACTATATTTTAAAACATATTGAAATAAAATGCCAAAACTATCAAAATGGAAGTTCTRCTCCCAAACTAACTGAAATAAGATKAATTAACTTCCATTAACTTCCACTGACAGCTTCTGTGTAGGAATAGCTTTGACATTGTTCTGATGGTATGCCATTGGTATGAAAAGTTATCTTCACTTGGGTCAGCATTTCACCCCAAGATTTTTCAGAGTTTTGTGTAAGAGTTGAATACAAGACACTCTGGATCTTCCCAAAAAATCCCATGCTCTCTAGCAGCTTACCCAGAAGTAAAGCTTGCTTTTGAAAGGAGGAACAACACGGCCAGTAAAAACAAAATATGTTATGAAGGGAAGAGTGAATAACAAAGAAGCAAAGTTTGGAGCAGAAGAAACAGATTTCATCCCGTGTGACTAAACGTTTTGTGGGAAGAGTCTCAAGACTTGCTGGAAGTTCCAAGACTATCAAGAAGAGACACAATCCAATGATATCTTGAGAGTAGCTTCTGACCATGAAAATACACAGGAATCATAGAATGGTTTGATTTGAAAGGGACCTTCAAGATCATCTGCTTCCAACCTCCCTGCCATGGGCAGGGACACCTTCTACTAGACCAGGTTGCTCAAAACTCCATCCAACCTGGTCTTGAACATTTCCAGGGACAATGAATCCACACCCTCTCTGGGAAACCTGTTCCAGTGCCTCACCATCATCACAGTAAATAATTTCTTCTTAATATCTAATCTCAACCTACGCTCAGTTTGAAGCCATTCTCCCTTGTCCTATCACTACGTGCCCTTGTGAAAAATCCCTCTCCACCTCTCCTGTAGGTACTGGAAGGTCCTATAAGGTCTCCCTGGAATCTACTTTGAGCTGAAGAACCCCAACTCTCTCAGCCTGTCTTCATAGGAGAGATGCTGCAGCCCTCTGAAAAATGGGGGAGAGGGTCAGTAAATCAAGAGAAAAGCTGGACAACATGTTCATGGAGAGCTGGACAACATGTTCATGGAGAACTAGCCAAGGGAGTCAGGAGGGTTCATCAAGAGAGCTGTGTGGTTTTTGGTACAATTCATCTCACTGCAACAGTAGTGTCTTGGGTTTATGCAGAGAGAAGGCACCTTGAGATTCACAGAATGACCCATTCTCCAGTACTTTGACCCCGGATTATGGACACTGACAGAGAGTCATGTCAGATTAATTCCTTCAATTTCCCACAGTACAGCAGTATTCTGCAGCAGCCTTCTTGCTTTGCAAAGCCAAGTGGCTGCAATCCGATTTGGAACTGATAGTTTCTAACTATATCTCAGATATATATGTAGACAGTCTATACAGGCAAATGTAGCCTACCAGTTCTGCTGACCTAGCCTGACCCAGCTCTGAACAAAACCAAATTAAGGCCTTCAGAAAGATTAGGATCAAGCCTCAAGAGGTCAGGCCTGAGGACACTAAACATTAGTTCTTATTTTGGACTGCCAAACTCTACATGTAAGACACTTGCTGTTGAATTAAGGTACTATAAAGGAAACATCCACAGAACTAAGTCTGGGATATAAATCCAAAATGCAGCATAGCCTGCTCAGGTGCCTGAGAAACTGAGATCTTGTATTTGTTCACAATAAATATATAGGCAACAAAAATTCTTCCACTGTAGCTGTTCAATTGAAGATTGAAGTGTTTGTCTCTTGCCTGAGCCTGCTTGATATGAAAACAAAACTGAAGATGGCACACCATGACCTCCTAGATGAAAAATCCAGTACCTGTGCTAACATTTTGATGGGAKTATGCTGATAGGACCAAGTACAGTAAAATACAAAGACAAGGTTTGAGGAATAGGAACAAAAGACCATAATAATTTTCTGTCCATGAACTTGTCCCAGAACTAGGACACCTGGCTTGGATCACTCCTTCATTCTAGAGGAGGTTCAAGACCAATTGATTTTCTTTTAAGGGATTCCCTTACTGCCAAAATCAAGTGAAGTTTGAAATGAGCTTTTCTCTTCCCTCTTCCTCATGTACAGTCCCAAATCGACTGACTTGAGCCAGGAGGAAAAATTATGTAAAACAGAAGATGCAGGTGTTTAAATTAACAACGGTTTGAAATCTGCTTTTCTCCCTCACGAGAATAACCCAGTGAAAAATGGACACAAATAAGAGTAGTTCAGCAGCCTGTTCTAGTATGATCTACTGCTCATGTGAGCATATAAAAAGTTCATTGCAGGAAACTAATGAAACTCATGAAACTCCAAGACCTCTCAGATGGAGAAGATGAATCACTGCAAGGCTGGAATTGTCATATAATGGTTTCATAGAGGATAATTATGGTAAAAATATGGCATTAATTTATCTCACTTAGAGTAATTTCCCCAAGTCAATATTTCAAAGAATGAAAACTATTGCAAAGATTTTTAAATTCAGTGATGTGTCTGACCCATCAGGAAAAAAAGTGTGAATGGATCAAATATTTATCCTTAGCGAGAGAGATATAAACTGAGATAAAATTCTGAAACTTCCATTGACATTAGATTTGAAATATGATTCCCTTCTTTAACACACAGACTGAGGTAAACTCTCTGGGAAACTCCCTGAAGAACCTTAGTAAGGTATGTTCTATGGCAATTTAAATGGCATTTTCTTTCACCAAATTTTCAGAAATCACCAAAAAACTCAGCTCAAAAAAATATTCACACATCTACTTAAGCAAATACAAAATTTCATCCTTGTTCAACAGAAGCATTCACTGAAAAACTCTTATATGTGTTTCTAGGAAACAGGTAAGTTACTATGAAGACTGAATTATATAGTTTGTTAGTTGTTTCATTGAAATTATTTCCATGTTTTTCCACTCTAGTATTTTACTTCTCTGATATTTACCAGAGGTATAAGAAATGAACATGAAGTTATCTTAAAGGTTCTCTGAATCCAAATCCTGTCTAACTTTRATAGTTGGTTCAATTGCTCATGCCTTGAATTGCTTTTAGAACTGGAATTTAGGAGATTTGAACTTCCAGATTATTTTCTTATTCAATATGTTTCAGCATATTGAAACCTTCTCACTCAGAACCCCTATCCTGTTATTTTAGGGTTGCTCATCTGTTGACAGGCACTCTTTTTTAAAAACTGAAACACATTTTTTGAAGCAGAACTTGAAAAAACAAGATCAAAATTTGTCTCCTTAAACCTTGACAGTGATCTTCAGCTCCTGACAGAACATAAGAACTGCCATAAAGCATCCATGTGTCTCCAAAACTTCTCTCGCAAAAGGGATAGTGATAAATATCCTTTCCCTACATATCTTACCAGATTCCAGCAATCAATCTTTAAGGGTATTCTTGAGGCCAAGGCCATATTTTTTTAAAAACSTCTGCTGATCTTTTTTTGTAGGAATTTATCTAATCTTCATTTTAACTTATTTGTATTTATAASCTCTTTAACATTCAGTGACAAAAAGGTTCTCAAGGAAAAACAGAAGAGTACTGGCAAGAAACTGGAGGTGAGACAGCAGCAGGCAATGTGGTTGTGTGACTCCTTTCCCCCTAATTCCAGTGGCACTAGACACAGTCACAAGAATTAACAGAGATGAATCTGTGCAGATAGAAAAAAAGTCTTTTTTTTTTTTTCTTTTTTTTTTTGTTGGTATGGCAATGATGGATATAGCAGCAGAAATCCTTTCGGAAAACAAGTTCCATTAATAAGATCCATAAATCTTCTTGTACATATAGAGGAAAAAAATAACAAACGAACAAACAAAAACATCTACCAGAAGTGAAGAACTTTGAGCKTGTATTGGGAGAAGAGCTTTTAAAAACAGGCAAACTCACTAGTGCAATATAGCACATAAGGAACAGCAGAAGGTCAGGTACTACTCCAGGTGCTTTCTCAGCTGAGAATTACAAAACATGTGAGACACCACTGCTACAGGATGTAATTGCCTGCCTGCCCCTAACCACCACTTTGGTGTTCTTAGACATAGACCTGGTGACTCTCATCTACCAGAGACAATCCAAGAAATCTTGCTGCATTACCGTAACACAATAAAGGTCTTATTTCTTATACAAATTATGTATTTTCAGAGTTACTCTACAGTCAGACATAAGGTTCATCTGAATGTTAGAAACTACYTGAGAATTGTGTTCGTCTGGGCATTTCCATTTTAGCATTTGCTCTGTCAAAGAACTAATGGGACCAGAGGGTTGTTACAGTGGCAGTGCTGTTCTAGAAAACTGACCTCAGTCCTTGCACACACTCTTGTGATCTCATTATTAAATAGTAGACAAAAATGACAACTGATAGGTTTGACTCTGTGAAATGTGGACACTGAGGTCTCATCTGGGTCACATTTTCATCACCTTAATAGGAAGCTACTGCTTGGTCAGCCCCAGAGAAAAGGAGAAGTGAAAGCAGACCTACCAGCTCACCTCTGTGCTTATTAATGGCCCGAGACTGCTTTCCCCAGCYGGGCAATTGGCATTGTCAGCAGCAAAGCAAGCAGTACAATTTTCTTACACAGCATTTATGAAACAAACCCAAAAGAATCACTGTTACCCAGGGTGATTACCAGTCACTTAGCACTGTTACARGTCTGGATCGTGTTTCACCGAGACACACTCTGTCAAATTTTTGTACCCCAAAATTTCCACTTATCTCAGTGGTAGTTCTGCTTGAAAACATAACAACATAATGACAGTAGATGCTGCTGTCTCACTTGAAAACGTGTAGCTGCAGATAACGTGATAAAAAGTAGTTAATACTGCAAAAAATTGAACAAGTATTTCCAAACACTTTTGGGGAACAAGCAGATTTTATTGGCTCATTGCACATCAATCCTAGAAATGCCATCCCACTGCTTCCCCAAGAGTGCCTTCGGATATATAGAGATATATTTCTGTATTTACCTGGAAGAAGGAAGCAAGCTTTGGATAGCGGTGATAAATACAAGAACAATAAATGCACACACCAAGTTTGATTTGAATACTTCATCCCGCATTTGAGAATACTAGAATAAAAAAAAAAAAACACAGAAAAGTAGATTAGATGTTAAGTCATGCAGTAGTTTCATAAAGACTGACGTACGTAGGAGACATTCAGAAAATTAGCATGAAGAGCTAATAAATAAATAAACTTGAATTTGTTTTTGAAAATGAAACACAACAAATAAATTATTTATAAGCTGGTAAAATATTTTAACCAAGAGAAGAAGACTCTGTTCTTTGCAACACAGAGTTATTCTACTTGGTTCAAATTTATTTGCTTTAAAAATCCTCAAGTAGATACTAGGAGCTTGTGCTGCTGAGTAGAATACTAAACAATTAATTGCTTAATAAAATACTTAATAACCAGAGGAACCATGAGTTTCCTCACATGAAGACGAGCACTGGAGTCATCTGCGACTCTGCATGCATGATGGCACAGAGGTGTCTCCATGATGGCCAAATKGAGGCCACTCTGTTATTTTTTCTACTTTTCATTTTTAAGAAAATTACATAGTTAGGACATTCTGTGATTATCTGGGATGTTGGTCATGAACTCTGTATCCTGACTTATTCAGAGGCTGTGCTGAAATGTGGTAATAAAGGCATTCTCCAAAAGTAAAAGACTTTTTGAGGTGCATTATTATAAAGATTTATTGACAAAATATTTTCCTCCAACATATCAAACTACTGAGAATGCTATCAGGTTTCCTTTTGATGGGAATTACCAACAAAGGAATCCCAACAATGTAACACATACATTCATGAACCACAGTGGCTCAGTTAAAGTGGAAAATGTTAACCAAGTTTTTTTATTTATCATTGCTATTTCAATTAAAATTCAGTTTACAGCAGATGAAGATTAGTCCATAGGAATATTTTTGTAATTCTCTATATCCTATATCGATGCCACCAAATTTTCTTTGTCTTACAAAAATCCCGCAGAGGCTTCCCCCAGTCATTTTTCCTCCTCTGAACAATAACTTCATTTTGTTTAAACCTTTGCAGCATTAAAGGGGCTGAACAAGAGGATATCAAAGTCAAAGTGATATCAGATATCAGAACATCTCTCCAGAAATTTGGAAATAGGGCAAACTGCTGTTATAAATTCCTAGAATGCACTGTAACTGAGAAAAAAATTATTAAGAAATATTTCAAGAACATACATTTACAGAGTTCAGCTATGAACCGGATTTTATAATTAATTTGCTCTTGAAGGGAGATCCTATCTAGACTTAGACTATATTTCCTACATGGACCCTTGGTCGGGATTTCATCTCAGGTATAAACTCTGGTCAAAACAGTCTCAAGCTYCCAAGATGAAAAAAAGGATTCTCACTTCCCTGTTCCCATTTGTCATAAGTAAGAGAGGGGGTTTATTTGTTGGTGTCCCTCATTTTGACCCCTCCTCTCCTGTGATTGTACCTTGTGTCTGCTGTTGGCAGTATCACTTTGGCATGATTTTTGATAATGCTTACAGGCAATTCCACTTCATTTTGCAGCTAGAAGCACAGAGGCACTGACCCCGATTCCATGTGCAAGAAAAGAGAACTGCATCAGTCTGTGTAAATAATGGACTTTTTTCAAACAGGGAAAAAGGAAGGTATGCTTCTTAAAATATAACGTGAAATCCCAATGGTTCCATAGGGAAATTATAGCAAACTAAATGAATGAAACACAAATGTAGAATGGCTTGCTGTGTTGAGCATTATGTCAAAAGGATGGATGCTGTGTTCTAATCAGTAACAATATTGTGATGAGGAATTGTTGGCATCCCTAGGCAGCACTGACATAAATGATAAACGTAGCAGTTCTGTGGCACTCTACCCCTTAATGACTTGGAGAAATAATTGAAGCACTGACTAAGTCTCAAGGCCCTTCAAAAAGCGTGGGGAGGCATGTAGCCAACTAGAGCCGTGTAGAGTGGTAGGAAGAACTGTGATGTGACCTTGTCTGCAATGAAAACCTTCACTGCAGCATCCCACAGACCTACCTGTGCTGGTGTGACTTGCTCAAGGCACAGTGTGTGCTCCCATGGGGTTTAAGCCTTTGGCCTGCACTGCTGGGAGGGAAAGGTTTACCCACTTGCCTGCCCAGCCAGCTGGCTGAAGCTAAGAAAGGCCAGGTTTCTTCTGCTGAGTCGTGTTGCTTATTTCCCATCTCTCCTCTTTCCAAGGGCTCTTTGAAAGGGGAGGAGTGATAATACAACAAGCTTCACCTGAAGTATTCAAATGTTCACCTAAAGAAAATGTTTGTGCACTGGAGAGGAAGGTTTTTGGTTTTATGCTCACTGCTGTGCTTTGATTCAGATAGGACCTTATAGATGAAAAGGAAGACCACGTTTTTTTTATTCTTCAGAATAATGGTGGAAAAGCTTCTACAATACAGGAGAGGGATAGACGAAGTTTTATCAAGAAGTCCAAGGCAGGACAAGAAATGAACTCCTGAGAAGACCAAAGAGCAGACACAGATCCAGTTGCTGACCAATGATAGAAAAGCTGCTGAACAGGCACAGAGTTTGCCCGGTGTCTCTTGCAGACCTCCTTGCTACTGGAGGTTTCTGTGTTGAAGGAAGGAGGTGATGCCCATGTCTGCTGGGATACAGCATGCAGGAAGAGCACAATTTTCTTCCTACTCATTTAATTTCTGTTTATCTTACCCATCAGAAATTCTGAAACAGAGAAACTCAGATGTTTAGGTCTAATATTTGAACTAAGAAAACCTATACTTTGAAATTCAAATCTTTTGATATTTTCAGTGTTCTCAACTCACAGAAAATGTGTAAGTGCTTCACATCTAAGCCCACCCTGATTTCTAATCCAAATACAAATATGCAGGAAGACTTTGAATATCTTTATACAAACCTTTACATTGGAAACTTTCTTTAACAAACCCCTACCAGGATGTAAAATTCCCTGCCCTGTACCTGTGCTTTATCCTGTATGAAAATACACGGTACATATATTTTCAAGTTTCTGATATTTAGGTGGATCATCATGATGATATCTTTTAATTTTTGGAATTAKCTGAGGTAGTATCAGATTTTCCTATGAGCTATTACATATTTGGAAACTCTTGGTATGTTTTCATGCTACCATCAGAAGTACTTTCCTGTGATGAGTTGCTCTACCTGCCTATATGCTACGTGCTGTGAAAAGAACCTCTAGCAAAATTGGGAGCGAATTGTCTCTAAATGACATATCAAGTGAAATACAGGTTAGTAATGACTAGTCCCTTTGTGTAAAGAATCTGTAAAATATACCAGGTGGGGATCCCACACAAATCCTATGAAAAATGAAGTATTACAGGATTCATATGGAAATACACATACTGCCTCAGGGAGATAACCCATTCACTAACGTAACTGCTACTGCTTGCTGGGGAATGCACATTTGTTCTATCACCAAGAAGGACATAGAGCAATGAGATAAGATAGGAGTGTGAAGATATTTCAGTGCTTAAACTGCTGTGATATACCAATGTAAATCAGGATCTGTGCTAGCTTCATGGTAGTTTTGGGCATGCTGATTCCAGTATTATTTTTTTTTTTCCCTAACCTTTTGAAATCTTAAAGGAGGCAAAACAGAAATTTCATTGCTAGTGTAAACCTGGTGTCTGGAATTGTTTTATAGTGAAAAAAATTCAAATCAGCCTGGATTGTTTAAACAGAAGTCCAGTATGTTTCAGATCCATTCATGTCTCCCCATGTTCCCACAGCATGGTAGTCCTGTTATTAATGCAGGAGGAAGAAATGTAGTTTATTGTTCATATGGCTACTCRCTTCTCTGTCGTTTGGGGTACAGAACATCAACACAATTCTCACTGAACAAGGCAAACCTAACACTTCTTGACCAGTATCTCAGCTATGAACGCTGGTTTTTCTGCCCGCGGTAAACTGCCAAGTCTTTGGTGAGAGGTACTCACAGATTACAGAAATAAGTATTAGGCAGATGCTGGCGCTGCCTGGAAGTGTGATGGCTAAATGAGAGGACACAAGAGGTTACATGGGGGAAGTTACTTTACTTCAGAGCTCCCTCTGACTCGAAGCTGTCACTGTGCTGAGCGGAAGGTGAGTGGCAGCAAAAGGGGAACAGCAGTGGGAGAGGGGAGGCCCAGGGACACAGATGTCAATGCTCTCAGTCATGCCATGGGGAGCAGCTCAAGATGTGTAGAAGGTCATGTAAGCAGTTGCAAAATGTTAATGGCTAGAAAAAAACCCATAATTCCTGATTGAAAAGTTAGGRGTGGTGGGAGCAGAGGGAAAAGGCTGCTGAAAGAACTTTATGATACTTCGATTTAAACCTGAGTTTGATTTGTTTCCTAAATGGACAGGAAGAAGGGAGGAAGTGTAGTAATATAAGAAAGCATGGAGGAAATAGCTACTTTCTGCAGGAAAATGATTTTTTCATGATTTCCTGTAGACCATGGTTAAATACTGAGGTTATAAGGACAAACCTGTAATTACTGCACAGGCGTGCAGGAGGGAAGCGACATTTCTCACGCTGTCCTACAAGACAATTGCTCCTGTCTACAACAAAAAGGATACTATGATTCATCTTTCCTTAATCCACATCATCCCTTTGAAACCTGGTGCATTCCCCATCATTATCTGAGCACTCTCATGGTGTCCCAACACCCTAAACAGAAGCAAGGAAATTTCTGGCCAGCAGCTACCCAGCTGTTCAAGGTGGATGTACAAGAACAAATAAAGCAGTGGTGATATTTTTTAAAACTTTACTCCCAGACTAATGTAGAGAAGAGAAAGAAGATTCAGTCAACTTTACTGAAAGGATTTTGTGTTTCCATTGCTTGTGCCTACTGATTGGGACTAACACCTAAGGAAATATTGAATGAAAGCATCATTTTCCAAACACTGCAGCCAAGTTTTCCATTGGAAATGTCCTACTGAGAAGAAAATGTATCAAACCTGCTAAAAATGTTAACTTTTAAATATACTTTTTGTCACCCAGATGCAATTAAAAACTTTATTAATATTTTAAATCTGACCTATGTAATGTGATGGCTTAGAGCACGGTTCTATTTTTTTATTCCTAAAATTGCAATTCAATTGAATTCTTCACTTCCTTAATAGTTTTACTTAGTGGCTGGTAATTCTGAAATCTAAAATCATAAGAAAGTTTATCTGAATATGGGATCTGATTCTGGGCAGCATCCCTTTACACCAGCCCATGCTCAGGTCTTGCTTGATTAAATAGCAGTGTAAGGGTAGGTGAACCACTGACAAGTTTTCTCATTCAGCAAGTTGTTTGCGACCAGGCTGTCTCCTCCTTTGAACAAAAAATGTCAGGTATACCACCCCCCACCTAGGGGGTTATATACTATTTCATCCAGACTCTTTCACCTTATTTTTTTGATCTTGTGCCTTGAAGATTGAAAGATTACTCATGACTTTTGGGACTTAAGGTCGTAAATCACAGATATTGGAGATCTTGGATTTCTTCTGCATCCTTATCAGCTTTCAGTGATGACTGCATTGAAAGAAATAACTTCATATCTTCTGCTTCAACAGATATTTATTAGTGGATAATTTGGCTTTGGGGATTTTACTTTGTGTCTCAGTGTCATAAATATCCTCATGGGGAAATGAAATCTTTTATTTTGGTTTTAACAAATATTTCTTTTTTCTTCTTGCTTGTTCGATAAGGGCTTAGATATACTTCAAGCAGAATTTTTCTTTCCAGTTGTCTTGATAAAACTCTCACCAATGAGCCTTCCTGAGGACTAGTCTCCCTTAAGTCAAGTAAAATAATCTGTTTGCCAGTGGAGGTTAAAGTGATAACCGAGTAGTGAGCCTCCATGCTTCCAATTCCCCATTATTTTTATTTCTTTTCAGTCAAATGCACATAGAATTGCAGACCTGCTGTTGCTGCACTGTGGTAGCATACAAGTCAATGAAATTAACTGATATGTGCAGCCTCACCCCGTGCCATCAGCTTTCAAGGAGGGTTCTCCCATTGCCTTATCTTTTTAAAGTTATAACTTACATCTGGATGTAGAGTGAAATAGAAGTTAGTGAGATCATATTGCTATTGAGAAGCAGCAAAGACATGAAAAATATTTAGCTCTTAGAAACAGATTTTTAAAAAGGATCTTTAAAACAAAGAGTTGAAAAATTACTATTGACATGAAATAAACATTGCAGCTGCATAGAAGACATCAGAGAGATTCTATGACTAAATGGAAGGAAAATATCTATATAAATATAGATATACATTTTTTGAATAGAAGTGTCAGTTTATTAATATGTTCAATCATCGTTAGTGCCAAAGTAACCTGTCATCTGACAGAAAACTGCTTGTGCTCAACAGCAAGCGAAACCCAGCAAATGGTTGTTGTTTTCAGAAAGCGAGTTTGCTCAGTGTATGCATTTTGCAACAATGAAATGCAATCATTTCAGCATTATAACACCTGCATCGTGTCACTGTGTATTATGAACTCTAGCTCAGTCCCAACTTCTGAAAACTGAAACAAAATGAAAAAGAAAAATGAAACAAGAAAAAAAAACAATGCAAGCCAGAACCTACAGCTTCTCTACTTCAGTGAACATTTATTACAGTTTGAGTTGTGAATAATGCAGCTACCAAGCCCCAGCTACCTTATGCTCCAGGCTGGAGTCTTTAAACATCAGTGAAAAAGGCTTGATATGCTCTCTTCTCAATTTATCGCCACTCCGTAAGTCGATGGTGTGCTCTATTCGCTTGTTAATTTCCTCAGGCCCAGACTGGACATGCAAAGCTTGTGCAAGATGGTTTGGAAGCAGATTTATTGAATTTCTTGTTAGGGCAGCCAGAGTCTAGGGGAAAGCACATGCAAACAGAATAAACCTGCTGGTCCCCTTGGGTTAAAAATGCAATGTTTTAGATCATGTTGCATTGCAAACCGTTACAGCATTCCATGCAATTCATTCAATGAAATCTATAGAAGTGTAAAATACTAAGTCTGTTCCACTACACACATACAGTACATTAAGGGGATTACTTTAATGTCTTCTGTTATACAGACTGGGAGGTTTGTTGCTGCACTGAGCATTAGGACAATATTCCCCTTTCCAAATCTGCTATTTAATTATTAAAGCATGCGTGAAAGGAGTACACACCAAAATCACTGCAGGGTATCTGACTCAATGGTGTGTTTTAGTAAATAGGAATGGAAGGTATAGAAAACAAAAGCCATAAAACAGGAGTAATGAAGTTTTTTTTAACCTTATAGTTACTGGATGTGTATAGTTAAGGAACAGATCAGTTAGTCAGGAGTGAAGAAGGTGACATTTCTGATTACTTCAACATGGGTTTTCAAATAATATGTTCTTCTTCACTACTGGTATATTTCAGCCAATCTAGATTACAGTTCAGCTATATTATTTAATTTAACTGTAATTGATATAATTATTTAAAATTTTGTCTCAAATGCATTATTCCTTTGGTATTTCATTGACTAATCAAAAGAAAAAAAAAAGAAAATACTTTTGTTTTGGAAAGGAATTCTGGCAGAGATAGTGTGAAGGGTGTTTCACCTTCAGCAAAGAGTTAGAGTTTGTTTTCATAAAGAGAATAACATATTCCCATTTCATGGTGTCGTTTCATGACACAAAGCACAGTGAAGCAGCTCTTTCCCACTTGAATGGGAAAATAAACTCTACTACTGTGATATTCCCAAGGGTTAAGGAATGTTCATGAATGAAAAGTATTTAAAACTTCATACATCATAGCATAAGACATTTGAGAATTATTATGGATGAGAAATTCAATTCTGCCCGAGAAAAGTTATTTCGTAGGTCCTTCCTGGAAAGACCTTCACCTATATCTCCTATTGGGCATTCCCGAAACAGAGATTTAGGATGTATTGTCACTAGATACCCCTGGAAAGCCAATTCTTTTGGATCACAGGATTACATACAGAAAATGCTATAGGGAGATTTCCCTTGTTCATATTCAAACTGTAGTTAGCAAATATATTCTAACAAATCTTGGACTGCACATTAAAACACAGGAAGCATCTCAGGTACCCCCTGCCAAACCCCAAGCGACAACTTTCCTTACAATCCTAAAATCAAGTCCATGGACTCTGTAGTCACAGAGAGTATCTCATATTACATTTTGTTATGGGTAACTTAAGATCCCAAAATCCAGATAGAAAACTACATCGGGATTGAAATCTTCTCTCTAAGGGAAAAGCAGTTTTCCTGTTTCTTTAGTAGAAAAAGGACTTCAATTGAGAAGGTTTGGGAAAACACTTCACTTGAACCCTCATTTCTTCTGTCTAGAAAATCAGTATCATCAAAATTTGGAGGAAAAAACAGTATCAAAGAGCTTTTCTCACACTAAAGTTTCAGATATGTCTGAATTCATATCTTGGCCTTGGAGAAAACAATCAAGTCAAGTGGATAAATACTACATTTTTACACACTACAACACTACTTTAGTTTAAGTACTCCTTTCTCTTTTAAACTGAGCTGTGAAGAAAAGTTCTTATTGATTGGTGGCTGAAAAGGCACAAGTGAGTCTGAAGTCCCTGTTAAAGGATGAGATTACATCAGATGCTGGTGCGTACATTGAGTCCCCAGAATTAGCCCATATTTCTGCTTCTCCACTGGAAACAAGGGTGGAGAAGGTCCCTAATGTTTTTGCTGGGCATTGTGTTTTATTTACATGAGAAAAATAATCTCAATTCATCCTAGTAAGCAACTACATTTTGGTTAAAATTCTATTTTAAGCTGTGATTGATATGAAGACTTGT
Source organism: Amblyornis subalaris (assembly GCA_018881555.1). NCBI lineage: Eukaryota > Metazoa > Chordata > Aves > Passeriformes > Ptilonorhynchidae > Amblyornis > Amblyornis subalaris. Next base: position 3,007,905 of record JACAXG010000017.1, on the reverse strand, counting down.
CTTCTTGCTGAATGTATGAAGTGTTTTACAACTCATGATAGATGAACATGACATGCTATCACCACTATGGCCATGGTGCCTGTAGTATTGATGCAAAAATAGACTCTGAATTTGAATTTATATTCAGGATATAACAAGGAAATTCATATCTGTGTTTCACAGAGTTTTCTATCCCTCACACCCATACACATACTTAAGAAAACTGCTTCCCTGTGATTAGAAATAATAGCAATGAAAAAATATCATGCAAATAATTGTCTCAAAAATATGTTCTAACTACATTTTTTTCTCTTATCCCCCTCTTCGCTCTGCATCTTTTAAGACTTCTTTATGCAAACATAAAGCAATACTGGTTCTTTCTAATAACTCTCCTACATTTTTGTGAACAGCTCTATGGAAGATAGAGTTGTGAATTCTACAATGGGCTTTTGAAATTTCCTGATGCTGACAATAACCATTCGTCATACAGGAACAAACACAAGGTTCTGTTAAAAAAAATAAAAGCCTAGTCAAACTTGCATCTGAAACTGAAAGAAGATGAATTAAAACAAATAAATAATAAAACTCCAACTTTAGACATATTTTGTAGAGACTTTAGAAGGTAGCTCAGATAAGATTTTAATTCCTTCCTGCAAAGTTTTCCGGCAATGAGCCCAAGCATCCTGCTCTCAACAAGAAGGGAAATTTTGAATCAGTGTCATTTAGAAAGCCCTCAGAAGGCTTCAAATTATTCTCTTCATACCTCAAACACCAGGTTTTGGAGGGAAATAGGAAAATACAAGGTCACGTTTAAAAAGACAGGTTGCAAGTAGGATTTAGATCAAGAGGAAGACATCTAAATGAGGGTGTCCACATGATTGGTGTCTGCATGCTCAGCTTCTATTACTGCCAATACACGCCCCAGATGCTTTCAGTTGCCCAATCACAGGCAGCTGTGGTCAGCTGAGATGCCCTAGGGTACCCTGGACAACAGTCAGGAGCCAGGAGATGTGGCACAAGACACAGGGACACCACGTGCCACTGGTCGCTGGTGGGGACCAGCTGGTGTGTGCTGGGGTATCTCAAGCTGCAACAGGCAGGAGCCTTGGTTTTGAACTGAGTTCCACCCTTTTGTTTAGGCTTGTCTATCATCTTGGCAGTCTTTGAGTACAATTTTTGTGCTGCTAAGGCCCCACTGCAACCACTACTAAAATATGCTCATAGAAGACAGACATTTTAATATGCTATTTTTCCTAACTGATGTCCTGACAGGCCCATCAGGTGTCTCCAGCAGCACACACAGTGACCATATCGTGCTTTCAGCTACTCCTTTTTTAAGGCACATGGAAGAAATTCAACTTTATCAGCTATTAATTCATTCTAGAGGAGGAGGAGACTTTCACTCTCTTGACATAAAATAACTTCTGTTCAATTTTTTTTGCTTTAAGAAAGAAGCCCTGACACTTGTTTCAATAACTGAAAACTCCATCCATGTTGGGCACGTCTGAATTTCAGACAGGCACTTGCACCCTTGGCTTACCTCACCATTAGAGGAAGGGCACATGGTGCTAAATGGGTCGCAGACAAGTGGCGTTTTTGTTAATATCTGTAACTGCCTACATAAAAAGTGGTTATTCATTCCTTACTCTTATAAACACATCTACAATTCACTGACTTAGGCTGCCCATAGAACACAAATTTGCAGTAATGAGTATGAATTGGGATGAATTTGAATTTGGCATAAGGACTCACCAGAGACTTCTTTTCACATGCTTCCTAACATAACTAGAGTTAAAAGTAAGATACACATGATCAGTTGCTCAAATTTTGTTGTAACTTATATTGGGTAAAGAAATAATTTAAATGCTATTGGCAAATATTCAAACATACAGAGTGATTCATTGTTGGGTTGCTGCTGCTAGGATTCTCAAAGCCTGCTGCTGACAGTGACCTTTAAGCTGCTTAATTAATGTTATTAAATGCTTATTCTGTTCAAGACAGACACACCCCTGAAAAAAGCTACTATATCCCAGTATAATTTAAACCTATCATCTGAATTTTTAGCTAAAATACATAATTTATGAACTATACTGCCTATTGTCTCAACTGTAAATTAAAAATTACATTAATTCTATCATACATGGAATAGCAGATTTTTAAAATCTTGTCTCCACCAAAAGGCTTATTGTAAAATTCTGTAATATAAAATTGCAGCTATTTCCAACACCACCCCAAATTCTTAAAAAAAAGAGTGAGAAATTAATCTAAAAGTGGATTGTTTATTGCCGTAAGAAAAAAAAAAAAAAATGTTTTAAAGCAACTGTTGAGCTATGCCTATTTCAATTATTTTAATGGCCTTTTTACTAGTATTGGGCAGGAGTTGATCAATAATTGAATAAACCCGCTARTCCTTTATTTCGTTCTTTGTCTTTGTTAGCCTCAAGGTCAGGTTTAGCTGGGAAAATGAGCAGTGAAATTATAGCCTAGTCTCCACAGATTTTTTGGAACTACAGAAATTGGAATGTCTTAAAGGGAAAGAAAAAGAAATAGAAAGAGATCAGAAGATATTCACAGCAGCATGCACCCATACGTCTATTCCTAATGAAATGGCAATTGAGACAGGTCAAAAAAATACAGAGAGTACTGGAAGGCAGTGTACATGCAGATACACAAATGTACAGAACATATATAAAACAGGTGTTTTATATAACAGCAAACTATGCCATGCTCCACTTCATTTTGAAGATATGAAGACACTGTTGTGGGCTGATTGATTGTGAAATTTTATCACTTCTGAGCACATTTGTAAGAAGCACAAGACAGTTGACAAAAGCAAGACCTCCACACAACAATGCTTAAGGTTCAACAGACAGTTCAGACAAGTAGGAATAAGGATGTGCAGCAGAAGAAAGGATACATTATGTCATTACAGAACCCTCAAAGAAAATGAAAGAAAACTTCGGCTGACCTTGCTTCGTAAAGGCTCATCAATCTTTCAAGTGCAATGAAAAGAGTGGAGTCTGAGGGCATTTTTAACCTTTCTATCTTTAATTCCTCTAAACAAGCAGACTTCACAAAACAATTTTTTTTACCGTACAAGAATTGCTGGTTCCCAGGGTGCTAGTAATTAGCCATGCAGTGCTTTTGAGAAACATCTGATCAGGAGCAGTTGCTATTATCTCATATTTCTATTTAGCTACAGATGTCCTTAGAATCTAACTCATCTGTTAATAAACCCTAATTAAGTCTTAGAGTATGAGTTTTTAATATTTTTTGTTAAAAAAATGAAAATGCACAAGCCGATTTCACAAGGTGGGGTTTTTTTTTTTCCTTTCCTCATATATCAATAAACTAGTTCATGCTTTTTCCTCTGGAAAAATGTCCTTTCCCTCATCCCTTTAATTTGATGGCACTGCAGCGAACCTATGCAATGAGATATACACTCTGACTAGAATGTTCCAGCTAGTTTAGCAACATTAGATTTACTTTTAATTACTTCTTCGTGGAGTGGTTCAATTAAAACTAAGCTGTGCAGTATTTGATTTCAGTTGGGAAAAAAAGCAACAAACCCAATGAACCCAAAATCTCTGGTTCACTGGCATTTTCCCAGTTTGGATTCATGATTTTTTTCTACCTTAAAACAATATGTTCAATCCTCTGCTGTTACTGTACAGGTTAGAATACAGATTAAAGATGAACGTCTTTCCTCTGAGGCCTCCATTATTGAAATGCACTCAGTCATGCATTCATACTCAATGACATTAAAGGAAGTTTGACTTACGTTTTGTTTTCCCACTATGTTATCAAATGGAAGTTCAGGGCTCCAGGATCCTTCGGTAAATGTAGCTCCACTGTTTCGCCTGTCAGAGGAGCTGACAGCCTCTTTCACAATATCTTCAGGCAAAGTCAACAGACTCTCCTCGGGTTGTTTAATTAAATAAGTCTCAATGTTATGTTTTCTCAGGAATTCATTACGCTCTTTGCCATGCCCTTCTTCAACTTTATAATCCCCATTCAGGCAGTCCAGAGTGGCTTTGGAGATGTGAATTCTCCTGCATAAGTGAAATAAGTAATAGCAAATACTGATTGTGCTCTAATAGACATAGGTAAGAAGGAGTTTTTGAACTCTGTATAATGTTTAACATCATGGATAAATAGAAGGTTTTCTTAATTAGAAGAAATAGAAATATTCTATTTCTATTAATGAAAGTTAAATAATGTATTCAAAACCACGAGCTTTGTTTGTGGTCAAGTACTCTCAATACACGTTCACATCAATAGGATGTCATGAATGCACAAAGGCCTGTCACAGGAAAAACACTTTGACATTCACACCTGATACCTTTGCTGGCAGTAATAGTTTAATGGGAGACCTTCCTGAATAAAATGCTATCCAGAGTGAATGAAAATTGCACTTCAGGGAAATATGTTGAGAGAAAAATGTATGGTATCCATTAGAGCAGTTTATGTGAGGCTCTTTAATTTCCTTGGTTTCCTGAGGTAGCTGAGACAGCTGAAATGAGTGGTCTGACTGCACCTGAAGCGAATTAGGGAAATAGGGGAACTATGCAAAGGCAAGCAAGGTAATAATTTCTATCAAGACTAAGCAATGAGTTCAGTAAGYTTTGGCAAAAGTGAAGTTGAATTTAAGAGATTACATAAAAAAGAGCTCAAATTTTGCAACAGTATGATAAGAATTTCAATGTCTCCCAACTGAACTATTTTTAAGAAATTTTTGAGCTCCTACATGTAGGGTAAATTGCAGACACCTCTAGAACATATCGACATGGTCAGCCATGCTATACTTTAAAATGCAGCTTCATAAATTAAGTAGGAGTTATTCATTAGGCATTTATCTAACCCAAGAAAATAATTATAATGACTCTTTAAACCAGCTCATTTTTTAAACTTTGAGTACATGGCACTTTCTGAAAGACATACTTGTGTACAGATTCTTAAAATTCAGAGTCAGATAAAATTCTTGCTGAASTACTTTTCTCAGGCACCATAATTTGGCTTTCTCCTGTGAAGGAAATGGTCCTAGCATGCCCCTTGGGAACTTCCTTCTGGAACTCAAAGGATGCCACTGCAAAGTTGAACTGCATAACATACTGATGGAGTAAAAGACTGTAAGTGCATGTATGATGTGCATGTATTGCCAGAAAATAAAGTGCTGGTTGTATTTAAGCAGTGTGAAGTGCCCAGGAGTATCAGAATTTGGCACAAACTGTGTCTATGTGGAGCATTAAATATCAGCATCTAATTAAAAGATCAAAAATTTGTATCCCAGCCATTTTTTAAGCTGTCTCAGCTTCCCTGCTTTTTCCCAGGTTTTGTACAACTTTCTGAAGTCATGCTGTTATAATGATCACAGAGATTAGTAGTATTTTTTAGTCAAAAATCAGTAAAACTCACGATGAAAGCCAGTAAAAGTGTTTCTCAAGTGTAAGCAACATTTGGCCTGGACTTTAACAGCAAAGCACATGACCTCTCATAAAGACAATGCATTTCCTAGCTCTTAGAAATCCAAATAGGCTAAATTGATTTAAGTAAACTACTACATGAAAACTAAAGAAAAAAAGAAAAAAAGGAGAGAAAGAGAAAGTGATACATTAATTGCCAGGGTGACTATCTTTGTGCKTGGTTTCAACTAATATAGTTTGAGAAGGTTGTATTATAAAACCCTGAAATATGGATTTTACAATGGAAATGATAACAGCTTTAACCAGAGTATGGAGATAGCTATTAATGTAATATCCTTAAATGAGCCAAATATTAGTAAATAGTTGACAGATTAAAAGTATTTTCTGGCTTCACCTTTTTTACTGCTTGCTTAAAAAAACCTTAAAATGTGTAGTGGAGAGATATATTTTAATTTTATACAAATACATTACTTTGGGAACCTAAGTATTGAAGTAAAAAAGTATAGCCTGACCTATTGTTGAAAGTATATCAGGCCCAAAGTGTTGGATGATACCTGTTATTGAGACATCATGGAAAATTAATGATTACCTAGGTTTTATGCATTTCAGTACCACATATTAATACCTACATACACCAAGTAAAGATTATCAGAAGATAGGACATTCTGGCAGAAGAATGTCACTGAAATAACACTGTAGGATCTTCCATGGTTTCCTTCTCAGGTGTTCTGGACACATTTTTACTCTCAGAAAACCAGAAATTACTGGATTTTAATCAGTGCTCCTAATTGCCTGCTCCAATGGCAGCAGAGCTGTCGGCTTACGCTCCTTCTGTCAGGGGCCATCTCTCCCTGCATCACCCACGCTCATGAGGTCTCAGGGGGACATGCAGCCATCCAGGGGAAGAGCTGAGCCCTTTCCTTCCTGCTCCCAGAATGGGTAGAAGGATCTTCCCCATCCTCAGCTGCCCCCCTCCACTATGCCCTCAAGAAAGTGATGTGGTTCATCTTTGCTCTCGCCTCACACTGTGAGAGCAGGGCCACTCATAACGCCAGGGCAGCTTTCCTGGTGAAGCAGCTCTAGGAACGGGAACAATCTCAGTATTAGGGCAAGTAGGGGGATTTGAATGCTGGCGGCAGGGAGAAATAAGGAGAGGCTGAAATGAACTTAACTGGTCTATTAAATCTGCTCTGCACGCTGGGAAAGTCTGATGTAAATCACTGTTCTGAGGGATTCTGTTCGTTGCCGTCACATACAGGCTTTGTTCTGCTGGCACTCTGATATCCAGGAAATCACTCTGCTCCRACAGACTGAAAACCAGCCAGGCGTTTTATCTACAGCAAGGCCGTGCATTTTCTGGGTTATTCATTAATAGCTGTACTACTTGCACTCGTTAACAGCAATAGACTCTGCTTTTTGCAGGTGCGGATGGTGAAACTTAGACAATCAATTTGCTCATGTTAACAGAGCACCATCTTAGTCATCTGGGGCTATCATGTGGGGTAAGCAGCAGGCAATGAAATTTTTCTCTGAAATTTTATAGACCGGTGACATATGCAGAGTACAGAAGTTGTTCTCAGAGCATGCAGAGTTTCATTTTCTGCTGATTCCAAGAATATATATTAGAATAAAGGTTTACTATGTAGAACCGTGGAAGGGGCTTGCATTTTCAAAATATGAAGCAAATTTCCTTCCAGCTTCCTGGGAACATGACAGCTCTGACAGATCCTGATGCATGTGTCAGGAGTACAGCAAATGACTCAGTTTTGATGACTTAAAATCTCTGTCATTCAAGATGACAACATCACTTAGATTTTTCAACATAAAGATGTCTGCTACTATTGCTTCTAAATTCCATGGCCAAAACTGAAATTATATAGGTGATCTTTTCTACATCTTTCATCAGYGGAAGGTGGAACTGAAAGTGAACAGAAGATTCCTGCAATCACTACTGTTGGTTCAAATTTAGGAGTTGCAACTTCCAAACTAGCACGATATATAGGCCGTGTCAGGTAGAAATAGCATTCGACTTTCAGGTGAATCAGCCACATCAGACACTCAGACACAGAAAAACTAGGCAGCTCAATGGAAAACCATAAATTTTCACATATAGACAGGCTGAGATACATGTCTCAAAACATCTACCAAACATCAAATTATTTAAAAGACTTCCTAGAGAGCCTGCTGTTCATAACAAGTTGTTCTTAGCATATTGACCTATGAACACATCATTCTTCCCACACTCTGTGCATTATGAAATAAAAGAAATTATAGCCTTATGCCTCACAATAGCATTTGAATGCAAAAGATGAGAATGAAGCCTAGTAAATCTCATGGATGGTTAACAGATAACTGGGAAATTTTGGCTACCTCTGAGGACTATATGGGCTGAAACCAAAAATTTTTGTTTTTCAGGAAATCAAGGCTGGCAAAGAAAAAAACCATTTTTGTTATGTCTTTTCAAATGCCTCTGCAAGCTGACCGTTTCTACCTTTTTCAACTATAGCCTCAATAATCCTTGCCAACTGCAAAATAGCAAAAATAAAAGGTCACAGTTGATGAAATAACGTGAGACAGTTAATCTGTTGGCAAGGTTAACAGTGTGATGTGTTGGCAGTGCTTTCTGGCTGTGGGAAATACACATTGCCTTACCCAGGAATTCCACCTGACTCGAGCTTGTTTGCAATATCCACGTCCCATGACCAGACATCAAACTGCCACTTTCGCAGGCCCAGCACTCCACACAGAACCGATCCAGAATGAATCCCTATTCTCATGTCGATGTCATGCTTTGTTCTTGATCTGACATATCTGTTAAACAAAACACACAAAGAAAGAAAAAACACATGAAAGTACATGCCACAGTTTTCCACATCTTTTAGAAAAGGGTGTGATGTAAAATACGACGGCTATTTGCTGTAAAGTGCAGTCAAACCTGTAAAATGAAGAAAGAACTTTCCAAGTAGCAAAGGTACAGGTAGTGATAAAATTACTCTAAAAGCCAGGTTATCATTAAGCACTTAATTGCATGCATGGCTCRGTGGAACACTTATTATTCCAGTCAGACAGAAAGAGAAAGACAGGGAGAGAAAAATATGTCTGAGTGAAAGTATTTTGTTGGACTTAGTGAGTCCTTTAGTTTGGAATTATAAAAGACAGTTCAGAAACAGTATGAAAACAATTTTCATCAAACCTGTGTATTTTTTTATATTCTACTGTATTTTTTGAATAATTTTCAATTTTTCAAAAATTTTATTCTTCTGACTTGGATTTTCCAGAGTTACTTTTTGTCCAAAGATTAATTATTTTCAGTAGATTTGGCCACAACACCATTTGCTCTGTTATGGCAACCATGTGAGTTCAGAACCAGTTTTGTCCATTCTGTGTGATGGCGAAGACCATTTCACCTCTCGAAAATACATGTGGGCATATTTGTTAAGTCTTAGAAAAGGGACTTTGTCCCAGCATTGTATTTAATTAATATGGCAATTGACTATAAAGGGAACTTAACTGTGTTAAAATAGTATCTTTCTCTTCTGATATGAGACCACATATATTTTACAGAGCCACAGGCACCTTAGGAGTGTTTCAGACCCAGGACTTCCAAATCAGTATTGAGATACACCAGCACATCAGTGCTCAACACTGTTGGGTTAACAGCTGGACTCTGCAATCTTTAGCTCTTCTCCCAGGAAACTAGTGAAGGGGAAATAGCCTCAAGATGCACCAGGGAAGGTTCAGGTTGGATATGAGGAAAGAATTCTACACTGAAAGAGAGTTCAGCATTGGAACAGGCTCTTGATGGAAGTGGTGGAATAACCATCCCTGGAAGTGTTCAAAGAATGAGTAGCCGTGGCACTCTGTGATATGGTTTAGTGGCATGGTGGTATAGGCTTGAAGGCTGGACTYGATGATCTTGGAGGTTTTCTCCAACCTTACTGATTCTATGCCTCTATCACCTTGGGAAGCTCACCGTTGAAATAATTGAGCTGTATCCATTGGGATGGCAAAGACACTGCTTTCCCAATTCTCTTTGTGTGACAATAATTATTTGCGCCAGAAATAGGATTAGAGCTCATGTACATTAATCTTTGAATAGTGTGGTCAGGACAGGAAAAGCACATTGCTCGTGCTGGTCTGCAAAGCTGCTGTTTCTCTGTAAAGAGTCTCAGTTCTATGGTCACTGAAGTCAATAGAAGCACAGCAGRATCACACCACAGAGCAGGCAGAGAACAAACAGCTCTATTTCACCACTCTGAGGTTAACCACCATTGCCTCAGGTGCCTCAGTAATGACCTTGACAGATCCTCTCTAGAGGAGAAAAGGGTAAATTGCTTACTGCATTCAATACTTGAGCTTTTATTGTTGCAACAGAGCATCAACTCAGTTTGTAAGGGGAAAAAAAAAAAGAGTTCCAAAATGGAGAGAAAGTAGTTGYATAAAAATGTGAAGACTTGAAAATAAGTAAGTCATCTTTATTCCCTTTTCCTGCATATTATGAAAACTTGGAGAAAGGCARGCATATGATGAGTCCCAGTGCAGTGGTTTGCCTACAAGATCTGTTCAYCATATCAGGAAGCCAACATATTTCAGATATCTAAGAGAAAGAGGTTTAAAATAGTTAATCATAAAATTATAAAAAAGAAGCTTTGAAAAGGSATTTATTTGTGTTCTGATACTTTGAGATTAATAATTTATATTTACAAAGTTCTTCATTGCTTTGCAAGTGAGAGGGCTTGAAATATCACAATTAAGCAAACAAACACCTGTTCCTGGAAGATGGAATATGCAAATCCTCCACACTGAAGCACTTTAAGTGTTGTGAGAGCAGCTAATAGAAGTGAGACCACTGTGATTTTAATCTATTTTGAAAAAWTTTTATATACTACAAAAATATCTAAACTAACACTCATAACTGTCAGAGGAATTATCACACAACTCCTCACATGATTCTTTCCCCAGTCTGCATTTTTCTTTTTTTCAGATTGGGATAATTATTTCTCATTTTACATCTGATTTCCTTATCTTGAAATAAAAGATAATTGTATTCAGAAGAATAATTGAGCAAAAAGCTTTTCATTGAAAAATGCACTCAATAAGAAGACCTCAAATTTAATAAACTTTTTATAACCTATGTTTATGTAATCTTTCTCTATGCATATACACACACTCTACTTTATCAGTTTCATTTCTATTTTACCAATTGTCATGTCCTGTGACGAGCAGCTGAAGGCTCTAGGTTTGTCTAGTTTGGACAAGAGGAGGCTGAGGGGTGACCTTGTCGCTCTCTAACAGCTTCCTGAGGAGGGCAAGGGGAGAGAGAGGTGCTGAGCTCTTCTCCCTGGGATCCAGTGATAGGATGTGTGGGAATAGTTCATCGTTGCATCAGTAGAGGTTCAGCTTGCACGTTAGGAAACATTTCTTTACCAAGACAGTGGTCCAACAGTGAAACAGGCTCCCTAGAGAGGTGATTGATGCTCCAAGCCTGTCAGTGCTTAAGAGGCATTTGGACAATGCCCTTAACATGCTTTAATTTTTGGTAACCCTTGAATTGGCAAACATTTGGACTAGATGGTTGCTATAGGGCCCTTCCAACTAAAATAACATATTCTATTCTATTCTATTCTATTCTATTCTATTCTATTCTATTCTATTCTATTCTATTCTATATTTTAAATACTGTTAATTGTGGTCTTGTATTTGTATCTTATATGGGAACTAACACATTCAGGTATCACTGGAGAGACCAGGTACAAATGATGGTGCAACTGAGTAATGTGCCCCTCTATTTCCAGAGTGTTCGCCAAGGATTGCTGGATTTTAACTTTTCCTTTGTCATAAAAATGTGCTGATGACCTGAAAAGGTTTTGGCATCCTCAATCAGCCACATAGGACTTCTGCATTTGTCCAAAACCTCACACAGCTGTGCTGTCCACACCACCTCCTGCAATGCACTGCAGACACCAATCAAGGTCCTGTCCCCCTTGTCTTATCTCTTGCCTTTCACAGTCTCCCAGCAACTCTTTATGTGCTGCTCAGGTCATATTTGATCTCAGCTCTTCATCAGCAGACAGAGTGGATTTGGCTTCCTGCCTGCACCCTTTGGCTGAGGGACATTCTGTTTCTCTGTCTGCTGTGGTGCTGCTGCACCTGCAGGGCTCTGTCTTTGCATCCTCCTCTTACTCGTCCTGCACAGCAATGTGGTCTTATGTTGATAGTTGGGAAACTGATTGCAGGAGGATACCTGATTGCATGAAGCCACAGGCACTGAGATATATTTAAACAACGCTGTCCAGGACATGAATCTAAGCACAAGAGTGATCTAGTCTTGCTCAAATTACTTTATTATTTGCAACACAAGGCTGAAAGCAGAACTGTGGAGAACCTGTTGTGGAAACATAAGTCTTCACAAAACTGTTGTAAAATATTAAATTGAACAAAAAATAAATGGTTTAATTTATTTACAAATTTCTTTGCAAAGAATAAAAAAATGTAAAAGCGAGATGATTAATTAGTATGTAAAAAGCCATGGAATTATAATTATTCTTTTTCTTTAAAATTGGAAGTGATGTGGGATGAAAAATATTTCTGAATTGTGTAAAGAAGGGGACTTCATCATGGTCAAATCCAACTCCCTAGCAGCCAGACTACCACATACTTTAGGAGGTCTTGTTTATACACAGCTATAGGAAAAACAAAGTCTGAAACAACAAAACCTGGATCACCTTCATCAATAGCAGTAGTCCTAACTTATTCAGAAAAAACTTCTCATAAATAGTAGCATGTACTAGAAAAAAAATGAAGAGATAAAAAATTAAGATAATCCATTTTGCATAAACTCAGGTGTTCCAAATCTTTTAGTTCTTCTCTCTCTTAAATTTATGCAACTGTCAATGAAGCTTCTAATTGAAAAAAAAAGTGTATTTTCTTCAACTACTTTACAGGCCCTGTGCAGATACTTTGACAAAGTGCATGCATGAAGATGCATTATTGATGATCTATAAAGCAGCCCAGTGTATCTCACTAGTGGTTTGATATCTTATCCAGAATGAGGTAACTGTGAYTGATGTTATTCATGCCATTCATCTCATTTCAGTCTAGTCAGTGATAAAAAAAATCATTGATTTTAATTGGATTGTGCATTTCATTCTGGTCAGCATTCTTTGATGGATATTTGATTTTTGTGCTGTTAATTAGAGACTTTCCTATTTGCATGAAGAAGGTGAKCTAGAAGTCAGAAATTGCTTTTCAGCCTTTTCTCTAGCTGTCAAAAATCTGAATGGCCYGGAATTCACACTTTGCAGATTGAGATAGTGACACACTGGCTACTTCTGTGCTGACCAGTTCAGCTGTGCAAGGTTCTGTCTGTGCTTTGAGATACTTAAAACAGCCCCAGAATGTTTTTTCCCTGCTCTACAAGCCCTCTCTCAACCTGTTCCCAGCTTCAACTGTTTGCATGTGATGAAGACCATTTCCAGTAGGTAACTTGAATGCACCTGTCTGGGTTTGGAAGCAAAAACACCTCAGAAGAATGGAGTTGGCCAGTCTGTTCCACTTTTTCTTAGTGACAGCTAACACTCCCTGGAGCTGTTCTATTTACCCATCAAGACATAGTCATTATCATCCTCATGCAGATGTAGTAGGAAAGTCTGTGTATTCTGGTTGAAGCAAATAAGGATCTTAGCTGACTCTGCTGTGAACAGAAGGACAGACTAGTGATCCCCTGGTGTTCCCTCCAAACTGAACTGTCCTATGACCATAAGATTCAGTTACATAGAGAACTGTTTGGTTGGACTCAACAGAATTATGGAATTTTCCTAAAGGAATGCAAATGGTTTTTGGTGCTGACATGAGAGGATAGTGAACTGAGAAAAATGATCTGTTCAGTGTGACTCTAGGATCCGTGTCATGCTTGTGAAGGAGATATCCATTATTTAAAAAAAGCTGGGGAACAGGATACACTAAACTACTGAACAGTTTGAAGAGTACAGCACAGGTAATATGACTTACAGGATGTAACACTTCTTAGATGAACTTTACACAGTTTGAATTTACAATTTAATGTAGATATTATCCCAGGGAGCCAGTTTAAAATAGCACCAGGGTGAGTTTACCTTGGAGTTAGAACAGGAAGCCAGTGTCAGCAGAAACTATTATCTGGAGAAGTTTCATATTTCTGACTTATCACTAATATAACTGACTGGCTCTGAGTTCAGACAGATACTATAGCAACCTGAGCAGTGTTAAAGTACTGCTGCATTCCTGTTTCTTATGTCAATCTGCTCTGAGAGAAAGGAAAATAATATAGTACAAGGGACTATATACAATACTATTAGAAGTCTGCTTTTTCATTTGAAAATTATGTTATAAAAACCTGTATAATTATATATATATATATTTATACACAGTCCTATGCCATTTTGCCAATATTACTTTGATTGTATTTGGTGGCACATTCAAAGGAAAGAGGTCTCAGAAGTACATGAAGCTAGTCATCTCTACCTGGTTCAGTTCATGCAGTCATCCAACAGCAAAAACAGGGAAAGACAAACTGTCATGCTCTGTTAATTCATAGTCAGTGGCTGACACAGATATGTGGAGGTGACAATATGATCAAGTCTCAGTATGAAACCTATTCACTTTCAGAAGCGTCTAAAAAGTGCTGTCTGAACTTGTGAATATGTTGCAATATCCCGTTCCACTATCACACAGAAATGAAGGTAAGCCTTAGTTTTTGGGCTTGTGAAGACATTCTCTCTTCTGTGAATTGGAGCTCATTGCATTGTAGGCAGAGCCTTGTACATCATAGAAGAAATAATCTGTGGAATGAATCTAGAACTGGATCAATTATATTATTATATAATTACATAATTAATTTATTAATTATGAATATGAAAACAATTCCTGGCTCTTTTATTGCCTGAGTAACTTCTTTAACAAGCATTGATCACTTCATGATTTTTGTTAATACTCAACAGATGAAGTTAAAAGCAGGTTTTTTTATTCTAAAAGCAGAAGACCTGCCAGGGCAGTCAGTTATCTGAAAGAGTTGTGGTGTTTTGAGGTATTTTTGGTTATGGGTTTTGTTTGGGTTTTTTTAGTTTTCCTTTTCTTCTCTTTCTCATGAATTTGTCTTAATATTAGTACTTAATTATAGACTTTTAATGAAGACAAGCTGTTATCTAATTTCTGGAGTTTAGCCTGTATTGTATGCTGGGACCATTTATTCTGTCATAATAATTACTCTTTCAGATGGTATTTCAGTGGGAAATAATCCAACAAATGAAACCACTGAGGACGTCTTGATTTACCAAACAAATATACCAGCACAAAGGTTTGTTTGAATTTCCACTGTTATATGTATTGTGCCATGTCCATCGTTACACCATGAGAGTAGGTTCTTCAAGAGCTGAGCCTCACACAATCTCCCCTCCCCTCTCCTCCCAGCCACAGAGATTTGAGGAATAAGGACATTTGAGAAGGTGGTGTTATCCCTGACACTCACTTAGCTTGGATGATAACTGTTAAAATGAAACATTATCATCTGATGACTAACCATTCCACTAGTATCCCATTTCTATCAACAGCCAGTGCAGACAGGCATTAATACAATAAAATTAAACACAATGAGAGTCATGCTGCATGTGAGAAGATATGAAAACCAGCTGAATAAAAGAACTCCTCATGAAGAGCTTGTCCTTTTTACTTTAATTCACATTTCCAGCTGCAGTTAAACAGAATTTACAGGTCATTGGGTTTTGCAACACAGATGGAGTTAGGATTTTTGCTCATGCCCAAATGTGGTGGAGCAAAACTGCCTTATTTTGGAGTTAATATCAGATTCCATGGAATCTTCCCATGGTTAAAAGTTGTCTGTCAATTGTTCTCAAGAGTTAAGGGAGCAAAGAACAAGAAGACAGATTGGAATAACAATAATAGCCTTTCTTTTATTAGATTTTTAACAAGGTATGGTGATGCAAAAAAAAAAAAATTACAGAGAAAGTAATGATTTTTCTTGGATTATTTTGTTGAGTTCTGAACAGTTCCTTTCATCTGCAAGAAGAGAAGGGGAGCTGCAAGACTTGAGTCTAGATGCTTTATATATGAGCTTAAGATCAAGGTGTAGAGTCTCAATTAACAATAAATTAACAATTTAGCTGTATGGATACGAGCTGTATGAAAACACTCAGAAGTCCCTTGGGAGACAATCTGTCCATGTAGATTTATTTCATATGTTTTGTAATCAATGGATTTGATATTCTTGTTCTATTCCCTTTGACCATGCAGTCATCAAGGACAACAGAAGGAATATTCAGCAAAGGGACCCTGAGAGCCAAGGGGGTTTTTGGGCACTGCCTCACTAGAAGTGTTAGTACTGATTGGTACAACATTACATCTCCATTGTCAATGGAGAGAACTGTTTGTCTGTGTAACTTCAATGTAGCTGTCAAATTTGATTGATGGCTTCTCATATCTTGGATCATCTTCCTATTATTTTAGACATAAAAATATTTATTTTTTGAAATCTTCAGATGACAATAAAAGATTTTGTAATCATCAAAATGCTATTTCCAGCAGGTTTTAAATATGGTAAAATTCTGTGGGAACCAATACAATAAAAACCTCACTTTTCTAAAGAGTTTTTTATTTATATATTAACTGTGAGGGATATCTACTTCTTTAGTTCTAATTTAGAGTAAGTAACTCCAAATTGTCTCAGAAATAAGGGCTGAAGTATTTCTAATATTTCATGGCAGGATTGATCTTTCCTGTGAACTATATAAACACACATTAAGATAAGCAACATAAGGCTGTTATACTCTGAACAGAAAAGCCTGGGGAAAGAATCATCCTCGTTGCATTGACAGAAAATCAGATACTGGGATTATGAAATAAATTGGAGGTAATCTGAACTGAATTAGTCTGCAGTGATGACCCAAGTCCTGATGGACTTTGGTGTCACAGCTCTGACTGACTATAGCTGTCATTCAAGATACTAAAAATAGAGCACTATTTCTACTGGATTACTGCCTTCAAGGCCTGGTTCATAGAAGGGCACAGAGTGTTATAGACTTCCACATGTGTAAGGAGATTCAGAGAAATTTGCAATCTTAGAAGAAAAAGGATTTACAATGGGTTGGCTGCAGATGGTGTTTCCAGCAAACGCAAAAGATTTGATGTGTGCATCCAAGAAATTTTAACTAGCTGGTAGATTTTTTTTCAGCCCTGTGTTCTCTAATTCATGTTTCACTTTCACTGTGGGGATTCTAGAAGCAAAATATTGATTACTTTCTGCAACATTTAGTCTGTGATAATTGAATCCAGTGTTCTTAGATATCATTGTTGCATAATCATTATTCAGTTACAGTTTCCATTAATTAATTTTAGTCAAATTCTTTCTCTATTAAGAGCTCAGTAATGTAGCTGCAGTATGCATTAACTGCCTGATGTATGTCATGAGACAGACTCAGATTAAAGGGGCAAAGCGGTCTGGAAAACAAGYAGACAAAGAGATTGGACAGCAAAATATCCAGGGAAAGAGGAGAATGCTTCTGTTAGGCAACACTGTTTTAGGGAAGACAGCAACAGAAGAAGGATTTGGATACGAGAAACTCAGTAATTTTTTATTGCTTTGTTATATCAATAAAAAACATAAGGATTAAAAAGATGGAGAAAATCTTGGAGCATTAGGTGTCAGCCGGTGTCATGGTAACTCATTGGACAAGCTCTATCCATAGACTGCTGAAACACGATTATTATTAATTGTAATTGCATAAAAATACAATAATCTATCAGCAACATAATTATATTTACATGATGGGAACACATCCCTTTATTAAAACAGTTTCAGTGCTTGTGGATTTAAGCAACAACCTAATTTAGCAGGTAAAATTTGCTCATCTGGCAAATCTCAGTACTTATGGGTTTGTCTATGAGCTAGTTGCCAAGCTAAAGGATAGCCACAGCTGTCTATTTTGTGTTTATATTGTTGTTTAATTTTATTAAACGGATTATAGGAAGCAATTCAGTCTCCTCCTCTTCAATCTCCTCTTGAAAATGACAACAGCACAAAGTGAGAACTGCCAAGAACTGTGAAACCTCTCACTTGCAGTGCACACACAGCTATTGTGTTACATCTCTGAAGCAGCATAGGTTAATAAAATCATTTAGTAACTGTTCCCATGCATTACATGGATCAAAAAAGTCCTGTCCTTTTCACAGTGATAATCCTGGAGTTTCTGAACCAACATAAGAATTACTTGTCTAGTAATAGCATTCTCAGGTAAGAAGTTCAGGACACGGGCAGAAACAGTGAATCAGGAAGAAAGGAAAAAAAAAAGCATTACCTGATAGTTTTGATCATGCTGAGCCCCATTTCAACACAGCAGTGTGCATGGTCCTGGCGAGGTTCTGGGAGCCCTGACACACAGTAGTAACAGTCCCCCAGGATCTTTATTCTAAGACAATGATGTTCCTATGCACAAATGCATCAAAGAGAAAGAAAATATTTCTGGTTATTTCTTCATAATTTTTAGGCGGAAGTAAAAGTGGTTGAAAAATGACTGTAAAAAAAAACTCGATCAAATCTCCGTCTTGTTTCTGGATGTTTCCTGCTTGTCATTAGTATAATTTTAATTTATACCACTTTTGAAATAAAGTGACATAAATCCTCTACATTTTCAGCAAAAAAATGGTATAGTGATTTTTCTTTTATGCTAATCAGAGCTGTCCTTGCTGATTTCATCAGAGCTAGGTGGAAGGTAGGCCAAGGATTCAGAAACGACAGCTGAGATAATGAACAACCCATTTTAGACCATATTCCTCCAGGGCATCCTTTCCTGCCCCCTTTTTACACTGGAAATAAATGAAAAACCTCTTTCCTCCCACTGATAATCCCTTGCCACCTAAAGTTTCCATTGTCACACTCAGGTATTCCAACAGCTATAGGAGCTAGCTGATCAAGTATCTGCATGTCAAGGATGTTAAAGAGGGTGTCTTGCACTATGTTAATGCTTTGGACAAATTAAGTTTCTTTGGCATCCAGCTAGAGGCATCTTTTACCCTAGAAACAAATAGTGATCTTAATTTCTAAATTATGTATTAAAAGTATCATTACATACTGAAACACAATATTATTGCATGATCTGATCATAATTTTAGAAGATCCTTTTCTAGTAAGCAGAAACACCTGAATTGCTGACACTTTTGCAGTTCCCAGACCAGCATATGAGACCAAGATCAGCTGTAAAGGTGCCCAACGTATTCTGCTGCTTGAGCACTCACGGGAGACAATCAATGCACAGGGACCAAGAGCATTACAAGTTGTGTCAAGGAAGACTTTTTATGATGGAGAGTCATGGAAATACTGTGTAGTGTTAGTAATTAATCACTAAAGGCTCCAGTGACAGATCATTGAAATGAAAACCAGTCATTTCTGACAAGTAGGATAATGATTTGTAAAACCAGTTTCTTAGGTGATAGGAAAATTTGGCCTGTGGTATGTACTTCAGCTTTTGTCATCTTCTCTCTGGCAACCTGTGGTGAAGGCTGCAGTAGGAGTGGGGATACATTAAGCACACTGGTGAAGAAAATTTTAGGTAGGATATAGAAGCAAATGTGAATGCTGGCTCTCCCAGAAATTGAGTACAAGTCTCATTCAAAGTTTCAAAGAATAAGTTTTGCAGACAACCTCAGAGAAGTCTTTTGCAATTCTGGAGTGGCACAGGGAACCTACACACTTGTACCCAAAGCTTTTATTGAAGTCACTGAAGCCTTGAGAATGCCAGTGAAGGTAAAATCTGCTCTGGGCACATGGCCAAAGTAAGCTGATTCACCCTGAAATCTCCTTAAACCATCAGTAGGAGCTGATGTTTGATGCTTTGGTTTAGTCTACAGGTAATACCAGTGCTGTCTTTCAGAGTGCAATGCCTTGCTATCCAAGTTTCACACAAAATTCCAGACTGAATTCAGGCTTCTAAAATATCAAAATTCATATGTAACTCTCCTCTTTCCTTGCCCCCTTTTTTTCAGCCCCTCTGCAGACCTACACAACAACACTGGGTATTTTTCATATGGCTCCAAATGAAATTGTACATCCTAAACCCCACCCAAAAAATATTTGTTTTTTACACGGTTCCTCCTCAATGGAAGGAATTAGACTTGATTTTACCACAATTTCCACCTATTTTTTTAGTGTAGAGTGAAACTATGAAACATAAAAGTTAATTGGCAAGTAGGTAGGACTTAATGACATAAATCAATGCATGTCAAACTGTTAGTGGGTTTCCTTAAGCTTCTCTCTGTGTTCCCCATTTAGATAAAATGCAAAGAGATGAAGATATTATAAACCACAGATTCTAAAATTCTTTGGCTTTTCTAATAGCACTTTTCAATTGATTGCTGTTCTACGTGATGTTTGCTTTACATCTACAAAGTAAAATGATTGTTTATAGTGTCATAACAGTTTGACTGAGGTGGAACGAAGCAGAAGGCAGAACTTTATCACAGCCACTACAAGTAATTTACAAATAATAATCTCACAGTAGAATTGAGGATAAAAAAAAGGAAAACCAGTCAATTTACAGGGAAGAAAGAAAGAATGGAAGGAAGGGAGGAAGGGAGGAAGGGAGGAAGGAAGGGAGGGAGGAAGGAAGGAAGGAAGGAAGGAAGGAAGGAAGGAAAGAAGATAGATCTCAAATATTGTCATATTTTAGTTTTTTAATTACATTTTTACATTCAACATTTATTATGCCTATCTGATGATATTGGAAACCACTATTAAATGAGAACCTAATTCAGCACAGTTAAAGAACATAGTCTATAACAGAAAAATACCTCAGTTGCTTGGTTCTCAGTGTCTCACTTAAACTAGCAGAAGTTCTGATGCCAGTAAATTCTGATGAGACTTATACCACCTTGCTGCATGTCTGAAACTCAGAACAAAGCAGACCACTTTAGAGAGATCTGCTCTTTATGAGAATAAGAATCTTAATGCACAAGACCTGCTAATGAGGGTCTAATGTATGCAAATGTGAGTGCATGTGTGTGACACAGGAAATCCACTCAACTACACATGAATGTTTTCTTTTTCTTGTCGTGTTATGTCAGCTCGCTCATTTGCCAAAGCTCAGGAAGTCATCTACGGAGAGCGATATCCAAACGGAGGTGACTGTGTTAGGTGTCCCTATGCCAGCTAGCAGTGGAGTTTGCCTTTACAGTCCAAGGAGAGCCAGGCTATGCAGTCAGGGAAGCCTGGGGACAGATTCAGCTCACAGCTAAAGCAGTTGGCTGGGCTTCAGTTCAGCTATCTGTCCCTAAACTCACCATGTACCATGAGACTCCTGGGTACATGAAACACCCACACAAGACTAAAAAACATGACATAAGATTTATGTGCTGTGGAACAGTGCAGGGGTCAGGCAAGGTATCTCTCTGCCGCCACAAGAAGCCACAAGAAGCTTTTAAATGACTCCTTGTCTTCCCTAATTTTTTTTCCTGTTAATCAAATTATTACAACTGTTCAACTGTGATCTGTTACAGCCTGACTACACTGCTTTTATGCTTTTTTATTCTTCGCTAATTATTCCCATCATACTTATTTCAAAAGTAAACTGTGGGCTTTTTATCACTAGAAATATTTCATCTAGGAAGGTAATCTATTTCATCAAGGAAGATAATTCAATGGCTCTCAGGAAGGACAGAGGGGTAATGGTATCTGCCTTTGGCAGAGGAGGACTGCTGGGTCTCATGACATTCCCTCAGATAACTTGGTAGTTTAATCACATCTACAGTTTAGACTGGAGTCTTTGTCAGACTGGTTGTTTTAGAGCATTAAGGCTAGATTCGTGGCTAATGTGGGCAGCCATGCTCTAGTTTTAAATAGGAGACTGAGTTTTGTAATGGCCTACCCACTTTCAGTGGTATAAAATGATAATAGTAGTAATCAAGATTTTCCTCACACAATACAGCTCAAGCCCACTTCCTAAAATCATCTCACAGCAATGGTGTCTGAGTGGCAAGTCGATATTAAATGAAAATGAATGAAAAATCTAAATATGTAGGAAGAAATTCTACAATGAGTAAATTATTCAAATAAGAGAAAATGGTCAAACAGGAACTTTGATGGAGGAAATATTTTTCACCACAGTGTTAAATCCTTACACTGTTGTGAGGCTGTTGTCATCTCCTCTTTAATTTATTCTATTCCTCTTCCCTTTTTCATATGCAATTCCGGAAGTTGTCCTTGGGCATGTAAATGACAGCTGATATTATGCATACATTCACATCAGTATCCATCAGCCTTCCATCCCTTCCAATACTCATTCATTAATAGTATTTACTGAAGGGATCAATTAAATTCTCAGCATGTCACAAATAGGGGCTGTTTTCCCCCCTTATTTGCAGCTTTTCATTTGCTGCAAGTGGAAGATTAAGGGGCCTGATTCTGCCAAGATCTATTTAAATCAGAATTTTTGCCTGGGGATATTGAGCAGACTCAAACACTCAAATATTTTTAATAATAATTCTAGATTAATTCAGTGGCAATTGATAAGAAACCATTTTCCAATTCACCTTAATCCAGAGCAAAAGAAAATATGCAGATTTTTCATAAATAATTACCTCGTATGTGGTGAATGATTTATGTTTGAGCTTATTAAATGTACCCCTAGTGACTGAAAAGGAAGCAAAGCAAATTGGCATAAGGTGGAGCTGCAGAAATGAGTTGCTCAAATATCAAGTTACTGAAAGACGCAGTCAGAGACTTCATTAATATTTCTTGTTTCCTTCGGCTAAATTTCTGACGAGGGGGAAAAAAGTGATWGTGTTTTATAAGCTATGCCACTTTTTCAATTCTGCCTGTGGTGAATTAATCATATCACCCAGTTTTGAAGGGGACCCCATAGGCTAGCAAACAGCTCACAGAAAAGTCAAAATTTTTTGCAATTTTTATAATTTCAAACTAAAACTTTAGAACATTTTGGATGAAAAATTACTGCGGCTGAACTACAGAACAAAGAGAAGTCATATGGATAAGTCTTCTTTCAAAAGGCAGCTGGAGTGGGAGGAGGCAAAGACTTGGCCTTGAGTACAACAGCTCAGTTCCTGAAACATTTGCCAAAGGTAGAGGAAATCTGGATAAAAGGCCTTTCTCAGCATGAATGGGGTCTAGGCCAAAGCTCTTAATCAGCAGTCTGTTTTTGGGTGGGTTGGAGAGAGAGATCCATCCAAATTCTTTCTATTGGAGCTCTGTCACTTTCAAAAACAGAGCCGGGACCCTGAGAGAGCCAGATGGAGGGGAGTTCTCAAGCCTGGTGATGCAGGCAAAAAGAAGGACCAGGTATGGGACCCAGTTGCAAGGATATACATAAAGGGAAAGATGTGGCAATCTCTCATTTGCCTGAACTAGGGAATACATAAATATGGGCCTATATGAAACACTTTCTATATATTTTAACACACCATATAAGGAATGGGGTTTTTTTTCTCTAGAATAACCTATAATGGGGTGATTAGAGCTTCTCTGGGCTTGGAGTCTCTCATGCTGCAGAAAAAAATCAAGGCACATTGCTGCATGAGTTTTACAATATATTATATCAACAACTTTGTTCCTTGACATACTGTAGAAGAAAACTGCTGTGACTGTTGTGTCTGGTGAGCAATTCGCCTTGCTGGCTCATGTTAATTAGAAGATTATGCTAAGTGATTTCAGGGACAGAAATCCCCATTAGAAAGATTCGAGGTGTTTCTTTCTAGCTAAGGCAGGAACAATTCTGCATGGAAATTCTGCCCCTTAGGAGTTTCTAGAACTCAATTGCTTCAGGTACACGGGACACTGGTTGACAATATTAGAACATGAGCCAGCGTATGCCCAGGTGGCCAAGAAGGAGGCTGTAGGCAGGAGGGGGTCAGTCTCTTCTCCCAAGTAACAAGAGACAGGACGAGAGGAAATGGCCTCAAATTGCRCCAGGGGAGATTTAGATTAGACATTAAGAAAAATTTCTTCATCTAAAGGGTTGTCAAATGAAGTCCTGCTGCTCAGGAAAGTGGTTGAGTCATGAGCCTTGGAGGTATTTAAAAGACATGTGGATGTGGTGCTTAGGGGCATGGTTTAGTAGTGGTCTAGAAATGTAAGGTAAATGGTTGAACTCAATAATCTCAGGGGTCTTTTCCAACCTTAATGATTCTACAATTCTATGATTAAGGATGAGTTGGAGAATGCCCAAGAATATACTTGTGAAGCCTAAATTTAATTCAAATCCCAATTTAGCCACAAAGCGGGGCTTCTTTTGTGGAGATTTGAATTTGTATAATTCTTTGTTTATAAATCACTGAGAAATTTCAAAACTTAAATTTTATTTAATCTGTAATTTTCATCTGACTTTTTTTCATAAAAAGCCCATATACTATCACTTCTAATAGTGTTTTGTTGACTGGGCTTTTATTTGACTGTTCAGGTCTTTTCTTGGGCTCTTTGCCATTTGAAAAACTGTAAGTGTAGCGTGAACATCTTTTAAGAGGGTAATTTATTYATTTGTATTAGACAATTAAATATTGACACTGGTTGGGAGGAAAAACACCTCAGAATTAAGCACTATGAAAAGAGCATTCACTCCATCCCTTTACTATAAATTCATACAATGCCTTTATAATGAACTCAATATCACATGTGTATACTCATAATCCAGTTAACTCTACTTCTTGATACAGTACCCCAAACACATAGATGTGAAGAAATTCACACCTTTATTTGCTGGCATATATGTTTAAAAAGATAGGGTTTTTTTAGGAAGTCTCTGGAGTCCTGTGGGTTATATGCTTGAAGATAATTTCACCAAAGAATAAAGCACTGCCAGCTCAGAGCTGAAATGTGGCCTGGAACAGTAAAGCACTGCAATGGGAGTGTCTTTATCAAGTAAATAAAAGAGCCTTCTCTGCCCTCCAGTCTTCCCTTCCTGGTGCCAGCACGTGCAGGTATTGTACTGGGGCTATGGGGTGGTGCATTCTTACGGAGCCTGGTAGTCAGGTTGGTTTCCACCCCTGGAAACACCAGTCACAAGTGAGATTGGTAATACACTGTTGGAGGAATTTTTGACAACTTGTCTGCAACAGGAGACAATTTAAGCTAGGTTACAGAAAAATATTACCTCTCTTAGAAAAAAACAAACAAAAACCCATCAGTCCTTTAATAAGCTTCTTTATTTGGGGTTTTACTCTTTCCTCTTTGTCATATCTGAAACTGAATCTACAAATAGTGTAGATGCATTTAGAAATATGATAATTTAAATCATAATATTGGCCGACATCTAGCACTGCAGAGAAGGCAAAAGAAAACAAATATCAAAAATAACTATTTCACCAAAGTAGGACTTTTTTTAGACTTAAGTATCTTATTGAATGTCATCTTATTTCCCTTGTCTCCTCAAAATTTCTGCCTAAGGAAAGTATTAATATTAATTAAGTTTCTGTTTAGGCCTTTCGGTAGATGGATATATAAGGAAATGTTTTCTTCAGTTCTGTTTTATGCCAACTTATTTTTCTTCCTTTGTAAATGTCACTTTTCTCTTTAATAACTATAAATCTTTTACAAATATCATGGAGTGATTAGAAATGTGAAGTAGCTGTACACAACATATTATTAAATCTTTTTTAGAAGAAATATTGAACTGAGTTCTAATTTTTATTCAAAATGTTCTGTGCTAATGATATAGATATTATGGATTTTTCGTTGTTAATTATATGCATCAACGTATGCCATAATATTTGATGTAACCCAGGGAAGATTAAAAAAAAAAATCTCACAGTTCTTATTACTTCTGGATTGCTTAATAAGGCTTAATAAGAGAAACAAGAAACTAAGTCAAATTGCATTCTTCAGTATGCCGTGAAATAGTGTCTTCTTTAATATTATATGACTTGTATAAGATGTTCAAGCAGATCCAACAATCCTTTATATGGATTATAAAGTAACACTTTTATTTAGAAGTAAATAAGGATTTATAAGGATTATCCTTAAAATCTAAAGAAACTGCCTCAAGCTTTCTGCAATTGACCTCTTTGCTTTCATGGTAATTCTTAGCAAACTTCAAGAGTCTGAGTAGCAGTGTCTAGTTTAAAGAGTTATGATAACTCTAGTTGAGCTAATTAAGAACCAGTTAAGTGATATGTCGGAAATCTAGATGTGATTGTGTAATCCTCCTTAGTAGAAGATCCTTCTAGGGAGATATTGAAAGGACCACTTTCCAAAAGGACCACTTTCCAAAAGGACCACTTTCCAAAAGTCCTGTCGAGGATTTACAGGCAAGTAGGAAACTATTGCTAATAACATTTTATAAAAGAATAAGACCAGTAAAATGAACAATTACCATGCACACATGGTGATCACAACATGACGGCAAGACTATAAAAATACAAAACAATATTTTTCAGTACAATAGTGTTATCACTGTATGTTCAGAAATGTGATATTTGGACAGTGATAGAGAAAAAAGAGAATAGGAGGAACGGTGATGATCTATCTCCGCCACACTAATGGAGGTGAGTCCAGCAACACTGTTTCCAGTGCTTTAAAAGGAAAAGTAGTTCCAGTAGTTCCAGAAAAGTTGTCCCCAAAACTATTTGAAGGAATAAATCTTACAGAGAAAAAATCTCACGAGTTTGGCCTGTTTCTTCTATCAAAAGAAAAAACAAGAAGCACCTTGGTCAAAGCACTCAGATATATTCCCAGAGAAAGTCAATGGCTACAAGGTGGTTCTTTTGTCTGGGAATGATAGGTCATAGCAAGAATCAATGGATGTAATTCAAAGTGAAAAAAAATCAAATGAGAATTAAGTCATATTGAATAAACAGTGAGAATGTTAAGGCACCAGGATATATTACTAAGGCAGACAAGTATTTAAACAAGTCTGTCTCTTGATGCCTTCTGATGAAGACCAGAAATTTTCCCAAAAGATACACCTTTACCAGGTGTGAAAGCTTTATACAATATCAGTTGGGTACGTTGATAGGTCCATGTAATTCACAAGTACTTAATATTCAGGACCAGTCAGTGTCCATTTCCAAAATGTTCCAAAGGCAAAGGTTAAGTTCAATACAAGATTTAGACCCTTTTATTTTATGCAGCTGCCCCCCCCCATAAGAGTCCAGTGAAGAGTCTTGGTTTCCTATAAACTGCAAAGAGAGAATTTGTCTCCTTGAGTCAGACAGAAACATAAAAACCCTCTCTAGGGAACCAAGAGAGGTTCCTCTTGATTGGGTATCTCTATTGTCAGGACATCAGACAGGTATCATGACATCCAGGTCACAGAAGCCACAAATAAGGAACACAATCAAAATGCCTTTATTTTTACTAAATTTTAAGTATTCATGGTCATATCACTCTAATCTTTGTACTCAAATCTGTTCAATTTCTGCAGTAATTCTTCACTGCATCTTCCCCCTTTCAGAGGATTGTTCTAGACCAGTGGATGGGTCTAGTCAATGATGTGTAAAAAAGAAAAGCAAATTCCTAGATTAGGAAAGAAAATGCATGAAGGAGCCTAGAGTCTTGAAATTAGTGACTGGGAGATTCACTTGAGAAGTAACTGTCCTGATGATGAAGTTTCGCAGACACAGAAG
Source organism: Amblyornis subalaris (assembly GCA_018881555.1). Taxonomy (NCBI): domain Eukaryota; kingdom Metazoa; phylum Chordata; class Aves; order Passeriformes; family Ptilonorhynchidae; genus Amblyornis; species Amblyornis subalaris. Next base: position 2,980,888 of record JACAXG010000017.1, on the reverse strand, counting down.
CTCTTTCATCCCAAACTGCAAATTTCTGGATAAGAAATTCTTGGCTGTGTAAGACAGACTGATATATCTATTACTGTTACTTTAAAATAAACTCATATACATTTTTGGGATACTCATTCCTGTGTGGCACATTCAATGTTGTCCATGAAGATTTATAAGTTTAGAACTGCAACAGAAAGATTTCTGGGAGGTTTAAGCAGGAGGTTTAAGCTACGGAGAAGGGGGAAATGCCCAGGCATTTAAAGAAGCAAAATTTTCAGCTCTCACAAAATAAAAAAGAAGAGGGAAGTTGACTTCAGGGTTAATCGACAAGTGAGGAGGATTCACTGGATTAGACTTTTAAATGTAAATGCCTTCCTTGTTCCTAACTCCTTTATTGGATATAGTCCTTCTATACAAAATCACTATTGGTTAAATATAGCTTAAGGAATGATTGCAAAATATGGTTAATGATCGTGAATGCTAGCCAAAATTGAAATGTAAGGCAAGGCTATAAAGCATTTTATATATATAGTCTTCCTAAAATATTTCTGTGACATACATATGTTTAATTTGGTGTAAAATATGTTTCTTGAGTTAAGGTAGCTATATTTGTCAGCCATACAAAAGCAGACATTACTCCTATAAGCTTTCCAAATGACAGGACTGAGGTAATTCTCTCAGCCAGCTTGATTTACAGTGTAGATCAGAGTCAATGAGGGTTTTATGTTTGTAAAGCAAATATCGTAGGCTGCATTTACCAATTTGCCTGTGCCCAGGCAATGGGTTATGGCAATACTCTGTACATGAGAAAACATATTGCTATTTGAGATAAAAATAGCTGAGTCAAAAGAAATTTGAATAATTATAGAAGTCTTGCCTTTCTTAACTTTAATTTGTCAGCTAAGAGAAAATCGCAAGGGTCTTACTGGTGCTGTGCAATATGTGTACAAATACCCCATAACCCTGATCCAGAAATGTATAAAAGCCAGTGAGGGATGTAGGTCTGTACATCAGACCAAGCCACTTTAGGTTGCTTTTATAGTAAATAGACAGCACGGTCTATGATATTCAGAGTGCAATTAGTGTTTTCCTTAGTAGGTACATACATTTGGTTGGATAAATTATAAGATAAACTACATTAAATGTACTTCATTGCCTCCACTCAGCAGCCTTTTTAGGCAGCTCATATATTGACACCTAAAAATAGTCACATTAAGAGAAATTTTGACCAAAGAAACATGAAAAAGAATAAAAGATGCAATCCTAGCAATACTGTGCATGTGTTCCGCTTGCATTTTTGTGCTTTGCTTTCTTTTCTTATCGATGCTAATTAAGTAGCAACTAATTTTCCTGATGTAATAATTTCCTCTGCTGTGTTTAATTAATTTCATTGCTGAGTTAGAATCCAGCCTAAAGACTGTAAACCCTGCTAGTAACTAACCACTGTAATGACTGTGGGAACTGATTATATGATTATTAAACAAATAGGTTTTTTAACCTTCATAAGTTCTCAGAAAACAAAGTAAAGTTATGGCTTTAAAAAAATTTCCAACAAGGACCAGAAGTAGGAAGCTTCCTTAGAAACTGTGGTAGGTGATCTGCCTTCATACCGTTCTCAGTCCAGCAGCAGAGAAGCACAAATTTCTGATGACTACCTCAGCTTTCACGTGCTATCAGAACTCATCACTTTTCATAAAACTTTGTCAATGTCTTCCAAACTCAATGGCTGTATAAAATTCCTGTGGGGAAAATCTGGKTGTATATTGTTCAAAGTGATTTCAGGGTATTTCCCAAAGCTTCCAAATACAGAATTGATTCTGTCTTTTTGCAAATAAACTGTGTTTGACTCACATGTGCTAGTCGATCAAATCTGGCAAAGAGTTCATTCAGCATTCGGACCAGCTCCTGGGCTGACAAAGTTGTGGAGAGGTTGGTAAATCCTTTAACATCTGCAAAAAGAATGCTAAAAAAAAAAAAACAACAACATATTACTATTTCAGTCTATTTCCTTTAATTACTGAATGTCCTAAGTTATCTTCTAGTATTTGCTAGTGGAAGGGTCATTTTACTACCTTTGAAGTCGTGCTACCTTTGTTCTAGACTTTTGGAGATCCTAGAGTACTGAATATAAATATTGAAGGGACTAAAGAAATGTGAGAAAGAGTTTTGCCAAAAACGGAAGTCATGTAATTTTGATTTTCACATCATTCGGGAAGATATGGTTAAGACTTAATAAGTACAGCTGTCCCCATTTATTAATGAGAAACTTGGAGCATTTTGCACCTTAAATATAGAGGGCTGTATAAACAGTCTTGGCACTTGAATGTCTATTAGTGTCTGACTATTTGAGGGTGGGTTTATGTATAGCTGGTTTTTTACATTGGGTTTGATTTCAGCAATGTCATTTTAGTGTGGATTTCAGGCTTTACTTTTCTATATGCCATACAAGACTCAAATCCTGCAAACAGATTTGTGAGAGTCTTGATATATACCAGGCTCAGGCCAGTTTTATTGCATCTAATTTTAGGCATTTGACAAAAGGACCTGAGTCAGAAGTATAAAGCTCTCTTTTTAAGGTATGGATCTTTAATTGGATAATTCCTTTTTCATTCTACTGACTTTAAAGGGAGCCCAGTGTGATCATACTTTGAATTTAGGTGTATCAACTTCTATGCCTGAAGTTGTGGTGGGCTCTCCATTAGCAAACTAGTTGCAAACAGAGCTCTATACTATGAACATCCAGTGGTTTTTCCAGTCTTTTGGCTGTTCACTGTGCCTAGAATGACCACATGTGTAAACAGAGAAACATAAACACACACAAAGCCTGTGGTGTGCAAGCTATCACCCAGACAAAAGCATGTAATAGCTCAGTACTTATCAGATGAAGAAAGTATTTTCTACTTTATAAAGTAGTAATGTCCAAATAGACACATATCGTTCTGGCACAAACCTCGTTAGCACATGAAAGTGAACTAATAACTGGTGTTACAATCTGAGTAGCAGAAGATTTTKTTTCACTTTAGCTGGAGACTTGTGCTGAACAAGACCACAATTTGACAGCGTCTGAGAATTACTAATGTAACCAATAATAAATACAGTAATGATCAGGTTGATTATTGATAATAGAGCTCATCTTTAAATGTATGGGCTGGTAAAGGTTTGGGCGAGGATTAAACAAGAGGCTCACRAACTCGGTAAGGCTTCTAACAATGAAAAAAAATAAAATTAAAATGGAAAGTATGAACCTACTCGGAGAGGAATGAATAGTAACAATAGACTAAAATTATAAAGATAAGATTTTCAAACTACTAATTTCTACACTTTTAATTATTCAACCAACAAAAATTTGTAATTGGATACTAATTTTAAGGATTCATATAGCRTGGTTTAGGTATTGTTCAGTACTCAACATTTAGGAAAAAAAATAAGGTGAAACCTAGTTTCGAAAAGATCTAGTTTCTGAAAGTATGCATAGAAGCTAACCGGTATCTATATTTTAAAGCATGCAGAATCTTAATTTTAAATCTCTTTCAAGCATAAAATATGTTTTGACTTCTCACCCTGACTACAACCCTTTTCCATTAAAAAAAAAGGGCCATCTTCTCCATATTTTGATTCTTCTACAGCAACACTTACTCTGAGTATGAAAAAGGTTAATGGAAGACATTTTAATTTAGTTCAACTCAAACCTTTATGAGGGTCCTTGATACTTTCAGCCAGATTTAATAAAATAATATATCTGAGCTACTGCATGGCCATTGAAGAAGCAGATAATCAATTTACTCTTTTGCAGAAGTGCAAATTATTTTTGTTGAACTTGTCCAGACAGTTATATTTGGGTTTCATCAAAAGGCAAAGTACCTGTTTTCCTAGCAAATTGTCTCCCATMATATCCAAGGATGCTTATTTTTCACTTCCTTCAATGATGATTTCAACCATGGTCACTGAATAATTTGCCCTTGTGTTTTGGGACAGACTTACGGAAAATGCTATTGGCTAAAGAAAATATTCTGATCATTGGGAACCACAATAAAATCAAGATTATGTCATGTCATGSAGTGGAAGTTGATAATTCTGGTGTAAATGTACAATTAGGACTTATTACCTTGAGCAGCAGCTCATAGGATAATTATCACCTTCTGCAAACTAACTTCAGGAAAACAAAACTTAGAGAGGGAAATAAAGAAAGGAAGTGGGATTAAGAAAATAATGAGACTGATTGAATGAAAATGGCTATTAAACAGAGGAACCATGTGACAGGTCATCATCTTTGAGAGCATCTTACAAGCCTCCATCTCATTTTTCAGTGTGTGGGGTGAACCAATAGGCAGAATGTGTCCACATGTAGGCCAGGCTTCCCCTCCTGTGCAACTCTGACCCCTTAATTTAAATTAAAAAAAAGACACAAATGGTCCAGGCTGGGGGTTCAGTTCAAATGGCTCTTGCCATTGCATCCAGCCATCCTGATGAGTAAAAGAAGGCACCAAAATTCTTCTCTGCTCAGGGGTTAAACAAGCAGACAGGAATTTTCTAATTTATGAATGAATAAAGCAATGAAAGTGAAACCCTCAAYCAAAAGTCATTTAGCAGCATCTGAGACCTTAAACATTAAAGGGAGGCTACTCCACCCACCTGACGTTCTCATAACGATGAATGTAGATCTTATGAAACTGGTGTTGCAAATGTTCATCTTCTACGTTGGTCATATCATTTATCATTTCCAGGACTACAAACCGTGGTAACACAGAGAGTACYAGCCGTTCCTAAAGCAAAGAGGAAACAAAGTGTCAGGATCAGTCTGAACTGGTACTTCACAATGCCCTGTTTAAAGAGCTGGATAACTGGTTATTTAAGATGTGACCCTCCTCTCTAAAAATTCTAGCACGGATCATTTGTGGTAATTCACCTTATCAACATGAGTCCAGAGTCCAGCATGCCTCTGGTTTAGGGAAGGAAGAATAAAATGAGCTCACATGAAGCCAATCAAACTGGCCCTCTTGACTAGGAAAACTGGAGCATATATTCAATATTCTGAATGAGTTTTGTCTGTGTCTCAGGAACACTCAGGAAAAGCAAACATTTGAGACAAGGTGAAGAAACATATGATTATGTACATATACGTGCTTATTTGTAATGTATATTATAGTACATATCTTTAATGTATATTAGTAGAGTAACCACATATATCAGTGTGCAAACACAGTACATCAGTGGACATTGGTGTATATACACTTCTAGTATTAATGTATAAGGAGATATATACATATACACACAAGTGCTGTTTCCAGCCCCTGTCATAATATAACCACAGAATTTTCACAGAATTTCATTGAATATTCTGAGTTGGAAGGGACCCACAAGAATCACTGAGTCCAACTCTCAAGTGACTGGCCCATATAGGGATTGAACCTGCAATCATGGTTATTAACACCATGCTCTAACCAACCACATGTAAGTAGAGCCAGGAAAGCCCTCAAAAGATAATMAAATTCTTTCATGAAAGCCCTAGATCATCCCCTGAGAGATTTTAGAATGTCCCTGTTTCAGTGGCTCATCAGTTCAACGGCTTTGACAGATTTTGCAAGTATCCAATCCAAATCTGTTTCTCTGCAAATTAAACCTTCTCTTTATCCTTTCAAATTGGGTATGGATAATTATTGATTGCTGCTTTCTCTGTAATAATCTTTCTGTACTAAAATACTATTATTGTGTCCTCTTGCCCTCGGTCTCTCTTTTTTTTTAGATTAGACAGATTTGTCCAGTGCTGGAATATATCACTCCCAATCACTCTGAAGCAAAGCTTTTTCACTTTCCTTTTGCTTTACAGGACTGCAAATAGTGAAATATTATTAAACTAAAGAAGAGAATGTCAGTTATGTAAGCTACTTATCACCAAATTTCAGACGACATTTTCGGGAATAGGATATATCTAGGGAAAACCAGATGCGAACTCCCAAGTCAGGCACATATGGAGACTGCAGAACACACAGATGAAGATCATCCCAGGTGAYGACCAGGAAGGAAATACAGTGCAATGTGAATATCGTCCTGTGTTTTCAAAGCAGTTTAGTGATACTACTGTGGAAAATGCACTCATAGGCAGGGGCAAGAAGCTGTGCTAGGGGAGATTTAGGTTGGATATTAGGAAAAGATTCTTCTCCCAGAGGGTGGTCAGGCACTGAGACAGGCTCCCCATGGAAGTGCTCACAGCACCAAACCCAAGAGAGTTCAAGAAGCATTTGGACAATGCTCTCAGGCACATGGTGTGAGTCTTGGGGTGGTCGTGTACAGGGCCAGGAGTTGGACTCAATGATCCTTGTGGTTCCCTTCCACCTCAGGATATTCTACGATTCTATGAAAGTACCAAGCATATAGGGTGTGGTGGTGCACCCCAGTGCTTCCCACCTTGGGCTGCACTATGATCTCAGAAATGCTTGTTAAGCCTCAGCCTTGACAAATAGCACCCGAGCTAAGCTCCTCAAGATTATCAGAAACGCTCCCTGCTCCCAGGCACTTATTGGGGCAACCCTGGTATCAACCCTCCCCTTCCCTCCCCTCCTGCCCTTTCTGTCAAAGAAACCAATATTGAATTCGTTTTGRGGCAACTTGTTATTAGGAGAATATAATCTCATATTATACAGGCTGTGGGTCATGTCTCTTCTTGGRGGTGAAAATTTGTTCAAAGGGAACATGAAAAAACAAAGCGGRATGACAGGTGGAATGAGAGAGATATGCAATACAATCGTGAAAATAATGATTTTTACGCCAGCTGGATTCAGTGTCATGGATGAAATGTGGCCATAGATGAAACATCTGAATAAATTAAGGAATCCCTCCCTAGCATTCATAGGAGGTGATATCATTCCTAACTTATAACTTTCATAACGTATATCATGAAGAATTCTGACTCTGAGCGGTGTTAGTCAGTAGTTAGTAAACAATCCTCAGCTATGATGGAAACGTTGTGGATGAACACCTCCGTTTGTCCAGGTGGCAGCCCCAGCCGAGGTGAGCTGTATGTTTGCTTAAGAAGGGGGAACACACACTGCCAAAWGCTGCACCGGAGCTCAGGTGTGTCCACCACTGGAGCATGAGTGTGTCACACTCCACTCTGAGAAGCTGGCTTTCTCCTGCTCTCCTTCCTGCATAACATGCTGATACAGAAGATGAGAGAACTGAGACTCTCTTAATATTTAATCCACCTATTATACAAGCCTTTACCAAATCAAGACCTGCCTTTGGGAGGAAGAGGCAAAAAATGGTGCGAGTGATGGCTGATATAGAGCAGGCTGTGAGTTATAATGCATTGAGCTCATCCTTTATTTTGAGAAGAAGCCAAGCTCAGATTTTCTGTTTCCCCAGATAGGGTGGTGCTAATTTTAGCACATCTGCTCTGTCTTGACTTTCTTCTATCCTTTCCACCTGGGAATTCCGCTATCCTCCATTCTTCTGATGTGTAAACACTGGATGTGATGTTTGTGATAGCATGAAGAAAACCAGTCCCTCAGGAGTCCCTTTATATTCCTACAAACCAGGGTTTTCACAGGAACATCTAGTCCTCAGGTAGCTTCACTCACAAGCAAATGTCCCATGGCATCTAAAGATGGCATGTTTGGAAAGATTGATAGTCTAGGAACCAGAAATATTTTTAATATTTTGTGTCCTTAAGCCTCCTATAACAGAAGGCACTTASACTATATATTCTCTTATTCCTTTACTATTAAGATACATAGCTCAATGTGACCAAAAAATAAATCCAGCCTCTGAACAAATCAGATCAGTCTTTCAGGGAGTTGTATGGTTAAAGTGTTCAATGACTTCTTGTGAAGATACATTCAGAATAATACAGTTTTTTTTTTACTGTAAAAAGAAATACGTCATTTCCTACCTTATCCATGTAAGATGACAAAATGGAATAGACATTCAAAAAGAAAAGGAGATTAAAAAAAAGAAASCAAACAGAAATCCTGATTATTATTGAACTGTTAATGAAATCTATGATAAGAGAACATTAAAAAAAGGTCAGTTTCTTCATAGATATATGGCTTAAACAGAGAATGTACTTTTTTTTCCCAATAGGAAAATCTTATATTCCTTATTTGCGTTCACCTGAGGGGGTATCAAGCAATGCCTCTAGAAAGTTTATTTAAAATAAAACATAATTGACTTGGCACATGTTCACRAAGCCAAGAAAAATGTGCCTAGCACATTGGAAATCTTAACCTTCATGCTACTCATTAAGGTAAGTTAAACGTTCTTGTCTGCACATGAGATCTGGCAATGACCCATAAAACTGAGGTTAATTAGTTAGTCTCTGTGGCAGCCCTCCTCCGTTAATACTGAAGTGTGTGATGAGCCTTTGTTGGAATCACAACTGAGGGTGCATATACAGCTTGTGTCACTATTCTGTATTATGGATTTCATGCTATGGAGGAGCAAGAAAAACAGCATTTAAGTGTGTATGGGTGTGTCTAYATATTTTTATGAGACACTTCAGCTACCAAGCAATTCTCTGGTACTGACACATTCAAAGGACAGAAAATTTKTCACTCTATGCCCATCAGCTGTCCCTTGCTATGCCAAGCTGCTCTTACATCACACCACATTGACAAGGTGGTGAGGATGCTGAATCAGGTTCCTTCCCCAAATTGGGAGCTGAGAGCTGGACTCCAGTGTGGATCACTTCTATCCTTTCTTTTCCTATGGCTCATGCTAGTGTTCTGTGTACCAAGATATGTCCCTCTTTGCAGGCCTTTCACATCACTTTTCTTCAATCCAGCAGTTAAGAAACATTTTTGGTTATTCAAGAATGAGCATTTTTTATATAAAAATCCTTGCCACATAAACACCTTTAAACTAGTTAAATATTATAGCTCCTATTTCSCAGATTTAGATACTGTGGCACAGAAGAACAGCACAAATGTGTGGAGGTCATGTACAAAAGAGCACTAGTGAATCCCAGAGAAAAAACATTGTCATTTTTTTATAATCCTCTGCTCTTTACTATTTGCATGATCAAAGAGTCCTCACATTTCTAGTCAGTCTGTCCTGGAAGGCATTTTCAGAGCTGGAGGGAAAGACATGAGAAAAAATACCTTCTCTTTTACAGAGAAAGGCCTAATAAAGAAGTGTTATGAACTCTAGGGTGAAGGAAACTACATTACCCAGTTCTATTGAAAGCTTGCTAGCTGAGCAACAGGCTAAGTGGAGACAATTCAAAGCTGAGCAGCAGTAGCAGTAAGTGGTTTGAAAAGGAACAGAGATGTATTYGTTCAAGAGAAAAGACATAAAAAAGAAAGAAAATAGCAACAAAAGAATGCCAGAAAAGAGCTGGTGAACTATTCTTCTAATAATCATTCATGACATGAATCAGTCCTAGTCTTTAAGATGGAACAGTCAGAGTTTAGAGTAAATAAATAAAAAAAAGAACCTTTAACCCAAAGAATAACCATGTTAAGAAAAAAGACTGGTAGAAATCACTAAATGTAACAAATTGACAGTGGRATTGAGGTCTGGATTCAGACACCTGAGTCTTGGTGACTACAAGGTTGTTATGCCCAAACTTCCATTTTATCCAATGAATCTGGAGAGATACTCAACAGATCAGATGTGAATGACTCCTTTGGTGTCACTATGGGTCTCTCTGGGTTCTGTTGTCTGTATTGACTAGACCTCAGTTGATGGTAGTAGGAGCTCGTAGATGTAAAGAATGCGTAGTCACCTAGTTTAGGAGGCGCCTAAATATGGTGCTGACTCCTACCCAATCTACTCCTTCAGGAAAATTTAGCAACAGTGAAACAAATCCCGCAATGGTAGGTAAATTAACTTCATGAGTCACACACATCTGTTTAAAGTCCCAAGACTGTAATTTAACATTGATACTGCCTCTAAGGCCCATTTACTGTTTTATGCATCTGCAATAGTCATTCTTTGTTGAACAACTTCGCTGTGGTCTGCATGCACTGATCCCTCGTGTCGCTTGTACCGAAATCAGAGGGTACCAGTGCTTACAACTGCACAAACGYAGCTAGGCACATCCATGGAGAAGTGGGACGTGTCCCCAGTGAATAAATAATGGCCTTTGCAGCAGTTTTTGAGAAGAGTCAATTAACCAGTGMACAAGGTCTCAGTCTTGTGAATAAAAAATGGAGACCTTTCCACTAGGGCTGATCAAAGAGAACAAAACACCAACAAGCACAAAACATCAACAAGCAATTTGGGATCTGCAGGCGATTGCTAAGAGGAAGGGCAAACTCCCCAAGGTTTGCCTGCAGGTTGTGTGAGGGCATCAGCCCTGCAGGGTCTGCTGTCTGCATARGCTCCCAGCACCAGCTCCACTCATATAGTATAGATTTCCCTCTTTTTCACAACATCATTATTGGGGATGGTTTTGCCAAGGGATGAAAAGCCCCTCATGACTGATCGGTTAATTCAGGTTTTATCCTTCCTCCTCTACACATACAATCAAGTGGGTGAACCTACATAGATGTCATGAAAGGAAGTCTTCAGATTTGGAATCAAGTTGTTTATAGCTGTTCCCAAGAYACTTGTGTAAAAGTGCAGTGGGTGTCCCCCAGGAATGTTTAACTAGACAGAGACTCTAGACAAACTGTTCCACATTTTTCATCTTGATTTTTAAGAATCATTTTTCCAGAACTATCAATCTTTAACATTTACAATTAATATCAGACAGGTTTTGTTGTCTTAAACACTGAACTTGACAGCATGTGAAAAGGGCCATTCAGAGCAGGGATTTCAGACTTTCTGGAGCACATGAGCTTTTATTACATTTAAGCGAAGTAGATAAAATTGGTATTGTTTTCTACTGGATATCTGACAATGCTCAGAATAGATGTAATTATTGTAGATGCCACTCTAAAAATTGGAAATTAGCACCTCTCATTATGATGAACAGCTCTAAAGAGAAATTCCTTTGTTCTTACTCAGTCTACAATGGACAGTCTATTTGCAGCTGTTCTTTCTTGCATGTCATTGAGACAATGGGAGTTAATTAAAAAATATGGAAGAAACTGCAATGCTTAATGCCTTCAGACTTTGGGGTTATGAGGCTGCCTGTTAGCTTTTACTACATACTGCTGCAATGTGCAATATGAGCTGTATCAACTTTGTTTTATTTTAATTCAGGCAATTACTATTCCAAATCATCGCATCCTTGGCTGCATGCTCCATTTAGGCATCTGCTGTTTTCAAAGAGAAACAAGGCCAGATCACACAGGAGGTCTCGGAGTCTCCTTTTGTTTAGCTTTTGGCTATGAAACATAGCTAGAGCCTCATCCAAACAGATAACCCAGTGTTTATGAGAGTCATGGCCTTTTATAATAATGTCTAATCAATTGTTAACTGAAAAGTGTTTTAAAGTTTGTGGCAATGAAAGAAGGAAAAAGCTTTTCCCACACACTTCTTGGAGGAAGGATATCTTATCCAATTGTTTCCTCAATGCTATTGTCCAGAACAGCATAAAACATTAAATTAGCACATACTGAAGGGAAGAACTGCAAGGTACTGCTGGTCCTTTATTTTGGCCAGATTGTGAGTGGTTTGATGATTCAAGTACCTGAAGCTACATTACGGAATCTTGGCAGGGCTTGCTGACCAACAGTCTATTGTCAGGTGTAATAGGAGGTGCCTGTTTTATCWACCTGTAGTGCCTGCTTGCCCTGCAGTCCCTGAGATGTAGAAGGATGATTCCAGGGCTGCCAGTTTGGGTTTTTATGCCTTCCCAGTGTCATTTKGGTTTCATAGATACTTAGATTATCCTGTAGCACGCTGGGAAGTGGTGGAACAACCCTCCCTGTAATTGTTTTTGGCATGATACCCATTACTGCTGCTGCATATATATTTTAATTTAAAAAAAATTCCTCAACAAAATACTTGCAAAAATATTTATAAAATAATTTTAAAAGTAACATCAGTTAATCGTGAAGTTAACTGTAGGCAGTGATTACACTGTATGGCACAGGTACAAYGAATCAGCTCGTCATAAGGCCACATGAGCACCACTAACTTGCATGGGAGTGGGTGGGAGCACATCATGAAACAATCTCCTGACAGTGCTTTGTTGTTTGAGCTGTCTTTTAGCTTGGGCAATAGAAACTACAAGTCTCAGATTAAGTGCTCTCAAATTAAGTGTCTGTATTGAGCACACACAATTGATAGTAGTTCCAGATTCTCTAAATCCTAACACATGAGTTTTTATCTCCTAAATGAAGAGAATGTTAGATTTACACTTCATTGTGAAACCCAACCATGTCAGAAAGATGCGGAGTGAAAAGCAGGAGTTACAAAGCAATTTGTATTATCACCCTGTCTTGTAGACRYGAAAGTTCATCRTGGAATCATAGAATCATGGAATGGTTTGAGTTGGAAGGGATGTTCGAGACCAGTCTGCTACCACCTCCCTGCCATGGGCAGGGACACCTTCCACCAGACCAGGTTGCTCAAAGCCCCATTCAACCTGGCCTTGAGCACTTCTAGGCATGGGGCAGTCACAACTTCTCTGGGCAACCTGTTCCCATGCCTCATTACCCTCACAGTAAAGAATTTCTTTCTAATATCTCATCTCAACCTGCCCTCTTTCAGTTTAAAGCCATTCCCCCTTGTCCTACCACTGTATGCCCTCGTCAAAAGTCCCTCTCCATCTCTCCTGTAGCCCTTTTCAGTACTAGAAGGTGCTATAAGGTCTCTTGGAGCCTTTTCTTTCCCAGGCYGAACAATTCCAAATCTCTCAGCCTGTCTTCATAGGAGAGGTGCCCCAGCTCTCTRATCATCTTCATGACTCTCCTCTAGACTTTCTGCAGCAGGTCCAAGTCCTACTTGTGTTGGGGATCTCTGAGCTGAACAAGTGATACTYTCCAGCCCCACAGTAATCCATTAGACATATCTAATAATGGAAAGGCATATTTTATAGCTTTGTAAKTTTGTTTCTTCCAAATATCATAATGATTTTTTGTTATTTATTTTTTATTAAACAAATGTAGAGAAGATAAATATTCAGAAAAAAAGATTTATATGGAAATAAGRCACATATTATGACAAAAAGCTTTGTACTGTCTTCTAGTGTATTGGCTTCCATAAATTTCAGTTAGTTTGCAAGGAAGKCTGGAGTCAGAGCTAAAGAACAGGAGAAAGACACAACTACTGGAGACTGATTCCATAATAGCATAATCTTAAGATTTTCCTTGTTTTACTGGAAGAGAAAATGACCATAAAACAGCTCCTACAATTCAAATTTGTTCTAAAATATCAGAATGGCCCCATCTGACTTTAATGTTTATTGTGCTATGTTTCTCTAGAACTGCTTTGACTTATCTGCTGTTAAATCTTCATTTAATTCTTCTGCACTGTTTCTATTTTCTATTGATTTAGATATCTYTTCTTCCATTTTGTTACTTTTTTTGCTGTTTCAAAAATTGCTAGACAACTTCAGCAAAATACACATTTCTCAAGAGTACTGGTTGTGGCAGTTAATGACATGGAAAATATCAGAAAGCAAGCTCTCATGTCATTTATTGCTCAGCTTTATAYGACTAAATCACTGCAGAACACCAAGATGAATAAGAGCTACAGGGTCAGTTATTCTGGTCAAAACAAGGGATACACCTTGTCAGAGACTTACAAGACTCCAGCACTAAACAGCACAAGCTGGATAAAACTTCCCTCCAGTAGGTGGGAGCAATAGTCACTGAAAATCAAACCTCTTTGGACAGGCTTATGGGTAGGCACTTGAATACTGATGGTATGAAAAACCATCAGCCTATATGTAAATGTTAATCCAAATATTTTATCTTACCCTAAATTATCTCAGTAATGGCATCAGTAACTTGACTCAGTCTGTCTTGGAATTGGTACTGCTCATGGTCAGATGATTTAAAACCATTGCCTGGATCACAGAGTGTCTACATTAATTGAGCATCTTGTAAGGACATTAATTTTGGAGTGCTCCTACAGTCCTTTCAGGGCACTAAGGAAAGCTTCTTAGTACCCTGAGAGTTCTGATCCTGAACTAGAAAGAAAGATGACCTTAAAATTAGTAGGTACATTCAGGGCTCAGGCACTAACTTCATGAATTGGGAGCCTGGAGTTCTTTATTAAGCAGAGATGACTGTATGGCAGCCCAGCTGGTAGAAGTGTCTCATCACTGTAGGGGGCTGAAACGATTTCATTCCCCTTACTCACTTCATCTCTGTCCACTTCCCTGACACATCAGCAAAGGTCACCAGTCAGCAGCAGCTCTGATAATGGCTTTTTTTTTTCATTAGATACCTCTCTCTTTAGCAAAGAGCTGAGAACACAGGAGGCACAGGCCACCAACATCCTGCCAGTCTCATTCACTATTGACTGTATTTGAACAACCCAGTTTAGAGATCAAAGTACCACACAGGAGTTTTATCCTTAGTGAATCCCAAATCYATCTACTAGGAAGGGGAAGCACAGAATTTCTTCTCACCAATTTCTTGCAGGGAAAGCTCCATGCCTGAAGAGCTGACAATCTGGGATTATTTTTCCCCTGGATGAATTGAAGTTTGAGTCTGATTCCCATTTCTCTAGCACTGGCTGTAAATCTTATTATTCTGTTTGAGTCCATGTGACCATTTTGGATTTGCAAGGAACGGGAGACAAGGCAGCGGATAATTTTTATCTTAATTTTACCTTAGATTTCTACTTGAAAGCAAGATGTGGGGGGTATCCTCTGATGATAAGCAAACAGCAGAAGGCACAACATCTAAAATCTGACATTAAAATGTTGCAGTTTCTACTGCAAATGGGTTAAGCAGCAGGGTGTTTTGAGACGAGATGTAGCAAATGTACATCCTGGTAMCCACAAAAGCATAAGATCTTGTACATATTGCCTTCGCCCAAGAATAAGGAGGAAAAGTCTGTTATTGYACATAGGAAACAAGTCACCAACAAAATCAGAATATGAATATGGATTGTGAAGAACAACAGAAACTTTTCCATGAACATTTCTTCACTTGTTGGATTAATCAGTATGTCATACTTAGCGTTTGATACTCTAAATGCTGATGGAGCAACATAGGCAAAAAATTTCCGTGGGGACCATGGTTCTTTAGAGAAAGGCACTAAGGAGAGAGAAAGTATGGATAACTGTGAAGCTTTTCTGAGAATCTTGCAGTCAACTGATTGGTTCACATGAAGAAGAAAAAAAAGGCTAAAATGTAATATTTAACCAGAGATTTACACAAACATTTTTAAATTGTGAGTTTATTGTTTGCCCTGTAAAAATAAAGCTTCAATTATTATGATCATAATTTTAAAATATGAATCACTTTAAACTACTTTTGCAGAGAAAGACCATGTTCTCTCTAAAACTCAGATACTTTTTTATTTTTTAAAGTAAATCTGAACTTTATCTTTGCACCAATTTAGAGGGATTTTAATATTCTTATCACGAGCATATATATATATAYAYATATATATATATATACACTTTATGGTGTTTAACCCTCTGAAAATGTCCTTTCCAATCTCAGTCCAATCTGCTCTTATTTTAGAGGTTGCTAAAGTACTGATGGTTGATTAAATTCTAGATTTGTAAGAGCTTGATAAAACCTACACAACATGTAAGCGGCTTTAAAAAATTAAAAAAAAAAAAAACAAAAAACAAACTAGAGTTCATCAGTCTGCAGAGAGCTTCTTAAAGCCATGGGAAATAGAGATTGTTGCAGGGGAAAACGTGAAAAAAAATCCTCTAGAAGTAGAAGTAGAAGGAAACAAATGGTCAAACAGAACAGGCTTTTTAATGGAAAAAGAGATTAATACAGGATTACAGTTTTTCCAAAGATAACAGGCAGAAGAGACTAAATATGTCAACAGCAGATTGTTCTGAAGACTAAGGGCTGTCTTCTCCTTTTGCAGCCCTCATACCCMCACTAGAAAGATAGAATGTGTGATCATGCCTAGAAAACAAAACAATCCTCTTTTCACTTGGACAAATGGCTCTTTCAYGTGGTGAGCTCTAATCCTTTGCACAAATCAAATGAAACAATATCCAAACTGTTTTGACGTTTGAGCTTTAATTGGATTTGTGGAATCCCCTATGAGAAAGAGATTACCTGGAAAGTAGGTGTCCAGTAAGCAGGACTTGCAGGGAGGAACTGTCTGTAGGACATTCTTTTAGAAGACTCTTCCCATTACACCACTTAATGTAGAAAAGTTTTTTCTTCTTGCTCTCCTCTGATCTGACCAAAGCCATAATTAAAACTTGCAGATGCCTGTCTTCCTCCCACCTTGATGGGAAGCACCCCTAGAAGCCCAGTGGATCAGGTGTGATACCAGCCTGGACCTTCTGGCCTGAGTCCTCCTTGCAACACTGGAGGCAGGCAGTGCTTGTTCCCCACCAACTCTCCTGCCTCCAGCCTTCAGCTCYGTTTCCTCTGCCAGTGTGTCACATGCCCAAGAATATTTTCATAAGGATTAAGGAAGACATTAAGAGGGGGCTTTATTTCCACATAGGAGGACCTTCTCTTGGTGGAATTTGGGATTATTTCTGCAGAGAAAGGGGTCTGCTTGCTGAGGACTGTCTTGGAGARGGATTTAAGCAATACAGCTAAGAAGACTAATGTGTTGTGGCTTTAGTAACTTATAGCACTATGTAACTCCACTGAAACTGTACAAATGTAGTGCTAAAATAGAATAATAATCTCTATTTGGCTTGTCAGGACCTAAAACCTGGAGGATTTGTTTCTTATGTGGGTTTACTCCCTCCCAATAGTTCATCACTCCAGAGGCAGAGCAGCTTTGCTGGTGAGCTCTGCACACCAGGTAGAGAGTTTTCTTTTCATGAATGACGCMTAACCTGCTACACTGAGAATGAGAATGAACACCTCTCCAGAGGATGAATATAAAAATCAAACAGGTATGGACTGTTTTCTGCTCCCATCTCAAACAACTTCTTCATAAAATGTTATTAGGTGCTGTAAATCTACCAGAAATAATGCAAATACAATGTTTGAGAGGCTATATATTGGGATTTTTCGAACATTGGTCTGGATCTCAGGTTATTCAAGTTAGTAAGACATAGTTTAACAACTTTGCTTAGCTTGAAAGCAGCCTCCCATCCATATTCTCCTATTGCTTATCCAGGCTTTGTTAGTCTCATTGGTCTAGAGGAGTCTTGGATAGAGAGTAGAGGTGTGGACATGACACAGGAGAAGTTTCTTAATTATGCCCAAATGCCTTTTCTATRAATAGCTGTCCTGTAATGTTGTGAGGCGTAAAGGCCAGCCTGATTTTTATAGTATTTTAGCTATAATAATTTTAAGTATTTAACTTTTGTGATTTCCCCTGTCTAGTCCTTTTAAAATTCCATTTCCAACTTCAGTTAGTCAAATATTGACTTCCTTGAACAATAATTTTTTTCAGATGTGTGTAACTTGGCATATGTATATGTGGTACAGGAAAAGGCAGAGTGACAAAGTTATCTGAGAGATTCTTTATAATTAAATCTTAGTATTTCAGAGTTTAAAGTGTTAAACAAATTTCAAATAAAGATTGAGAAAGAGTAGGTTAGGACACCAGACATATATAATAAATTAAATTCTTCATAAAGGTGTCATTTCAATATGTGTCTGGATTTAATATGTCATTCATTTAAAACTTAGGGATTTTGTATCCTGAGAAATCGAAATGAAAAAGAAATCTAGTGCAGGTTTCTGCTCTTCATTAAGGCAATTTCACAGTATTTTCACAATGAGGGAAATTAGATACTTATTGGTTTTGAAAGGTTTTCAGTAGCTAATTAAGAAAGTGAGTTAGACTTTCTATTTTAATTGCCCAGATATGATGAAAGCAGAATTACCTGCTGTGTCCTTACAATAAAATCAAGGTAAGAATGAAGACAGTGTCTTTGAAGTGGTCATTAACAAAGTATGGCACTGGTTGTCAACAGTTTTGAAACACCTAGATATCAAAAGAAAATATTAACTTGAGATTTCAAACAGGTTGTGGAAAGTTATGATATTGTTGGAGTAAAATGGACTTATGAGAACTGAGAGCCTCATGTTTGTTTTTTATTCATAATTGCAATGTTTTGAAAACAAAATAAAAGGAAATTTTATGACTGTCTTATTTGGTTGGTTGATTTAAATACATCTCTTAAGAACAAGCTGTTAACTACAATTCATTAAAAAATATTTAAATTCACAATTTTATCAATAACTGCTAAACTGAGACTGTTTTTACAACACATTTGTCTGTGCTAGCTTCTGCAGCTTGCTTCTCTGATATTTCTGTCTTTTGATTATATCTTTCTGGTACTYATCAACAGTGGAGTCTCCTTTAACTATGTCAAGCTCTGAAATGTTTTAGGTTTTCACAAAAATTCTAATTTTGTAAGGAAAATTGGGCAATAATTAGACACAAATGTTCCCTCAGTTTCACAGAGTGCTGGGATTTCCAAATGGTGTCACACAGATAATACCATACAGGTAAGTGCATAAACATCATTAGCAATGACTGCTGGAGTAATTCTACTTTGTAGCCACACTGCTGCTCATTTTCATAACAGAGTAATTAGAGTTAGGAAATGCATTGTAATTGAAAATGCTAATATGTACTTTTAACAACCCCAGGTGCTTAAAAACAAAAGGATAACAATAAAAAAACCCCTAGATCCTTGATGATCTGAAAATACAGCTGGAAATCCTGACTTTCTGAAATACTTCTGAAAATTTTATTTAAAAGCTTTGTTGAGAGTAAATGGTGATGGGGGAGGCAGAATGAAAAAAAGATGTAGGAGCATTATTGTACAGACTTTTGGAAACAGACACTGGAAACTGAGTCACTTAAAAACTGGAGTCAGGTTGCCCTGGACCAGCCAGGCTCTATAAAGTCTTTTCCATCATCCAGGTCTGCGCTTCATTCTCTTCCTTCCWGTGCAGTAACTGAACGAATTGCAATTGGCGTAAATGCTGAACTTACACCTGAAGGTATTTTCCATGAAAAATGAGCCTATGGAGCTAATTCAGATTTACAGACACYGTAGGCCCAGACATTTCTGAACAACAAAATGGCTTTGACTGTCAAACCGGAAAACTTCACAGCAATATTGAAATAGAGCAAGGAATTCTTGAACCCTGAAAACCCAAAAGAGAAAGACTGCTGGAAAATAATGTCATCTGGAAAACACCTTATCACAYCTAATGGTCCAAATTTCAGTTTAGAGTAGCATGAAGAACAACAATACAGTTTTTTCATCTCTGGTGGGATTTTGGTGGTTTCACGTTCTATTTTCTTTGCTCTTTATGCAATGATTACAAGTGAATGAATGAAACTGCTTTCACTGAAAAAAAATTAGCTTATGTATATGAAATGTATCTGGAAATAAAGAATAATCTCTTGCTCTTCTCCACAAGACAGAAACTGATGTAGTAGAAACTTTGTATTCCAGAAAATCCACAAATATTCATTAGAGGGTTCTTAAAAACCTCTGAATACCAGAGATCCTTCCTTATCAGTGTTATTGTTTCCTTGTACAGCTCCACATTTCTGAGGGCACCTCTTGATTGTCTCTAAAACACAGATTATAAAATGTTTGGCTCACAACTGGGTGACTTTCCATGGCTCTTTCAGGCATTGCACAATACTGCATAATGATAGCAGTAGCATTTATAGCTATTAGAATGACAAATGATGAGAGATTATAAATCTGAGGGATATTGAGAAATTGCAAGGGTCATTTTGAAAGGGTAGAAAATTGATTTCTTAGTTTTAACAATACACAGTAATGAATAGAAGCATATCTGAAACATTTATATAACTTCTATGATTGTACAAAATTGGAACTTTATTCTGCAATTACTTGTAGACAAGCATACCACCCCTTGTTGTAGTTTTAAACTCGTTGTTTTTTCTTACTTTAATTTTACTGGTCCTCTGATTTAAACAAAGCAAAGACAAAACCAGATTTTACGGGACCTGTCTGGCAAGCTGTCATACTTCATGTGACATGCCATACCTATGACATGTCAATACATTGTAATCTTCTATTATTTTCAATTTAAGAAGCAGAAGCTGTGTGGGGATGAAAGAAGCCTCAAGAGATTTAAATTAGGTTGTCCACTACTATAAAAAGTAGCAGTACCACCGCTGAAAGCAACCAAAAATTTGATCCTGYTGTAAGAAACCTGTAGTTTAGACAGTTTATGAGAAGTGAAGGGGAAATAAATTGAAGTGGAAACAAAAATTGGAATTCCTGGAAYTATTCTCTGGAAGAATTACACGAATAATTATTCCTCTATTTTCTTTGCACATTTTGAGCTCCTCAACCATATTTTTAGAAATTTTCAGAAGCCACATCTCAACTATTGTCCTGCAGACTCTTTCTCCCCCTTTCCTCCCTCCTTCACATATCAGGGC
The DNA here is from genome assembly GCA_018881555.1 of Amblyornis subalaris. NCBI lineage: Eukaryota > Metazoa > Chordata > Aves > Passeriformes > Ptilonorhynchidae > Amblyornis > Amblyornis subalaris. Next base: position 2,960,509 of record JACAXG010000017.1, on the reverse strand, counting down.
TATTTTCTAGAAAGTCACAGAATTAATTTAGTAAACTTTATCAGGACTTAATCCATACATTTTAAAACGTGGTATGCATTAAGAGGTTGTAAGATTTTTACATTCATGTGAACCACAGATTCCATGTATGATGAAATATATGTCTTCAGGGCAGAAAAATGCTGCCTGTGTACTGAGTGAGTGAGTGTGAACAAGCTGCTAAGAAATGTGGTCATCTAAACTGTGACCTTGCCAGTCTTCTTAAAGCAGATATATTTAAAAATTGCTTAAATGAAATACTACTTCAGAAGCAAAGGGAAAGAATAGAAAACTGAGGGAAGCATGCTCTCCATTCCTCAAGATGTTCCAGTACTGGAATATTTTGTTAATGATGCTGTCCCAAACATAAATGAAAAGCTGAAAAGTTTGTTGAACATATTCATATATGTATAGGTGTGCATAATAACACAATTTCAAAGTTCCAAGAAAATTAATCAGAAATATTTCAAAATGTTTCATTTCWAAATTTTGGGTTAGTTTATTATTAAGTTAAGTTTCAGAAGAGATCTTTCATTTGGTATCCTGTTGTCTGGATTTTTCTCCTGTGGACGTTTTCCTTGGCCCAAGTACATTTTCCCTTATGCATTTCCAGTCACATGATGCTTGTGACACACTACTTTGCTTGGTGATAGGTGAATCTCAGCTGCAGTGAGGTAACTCTCCAGGATGTTCTGCCCTCAGGGAACAGCACATCCCTGAAGCCTTGCAAGGCACCGGGCCAAGGCAAAATGCACAGTTCAACATTGACTGATTAAAATCAAATATTTCAGATCCAACCACTACTTCCCCCCTCTTCAAAAAAAAAAATCTGCCCACCCAAATGGAAAGAATCTGTGTTCATTTTACTAAAAGAAAATATAAGTTCAGAAAAATGGAATTTCTCAAAATATTTGTCTTTGTACAAACTTCATTTTCCGTGAGAGGATAAAATAATTCTAAAGCGAAAACGTCAGAATAATCTGGAAYAAGGGAACAAGGGAATTTTTTGTTAGTGTTTTGTAGTTTTTTACAAGGAACTCTTGAAAACCATGGTCAAAGTAAAGCTTACAAAATAATAGTTTATGAAAGATTAGACAAGAAGAAAAAAGAAAAAAACCCCAAACACCCAAAAATCCTAAAAAGGAATAAAAATGTGATCCTGCAGTTAAAAAGAGAACAGAGCATCCTAGATAATATCCCTCAATGTCTTTTCAGTCGGCACTGGCTGCAGAGATGTTCTGACAGAGGTACCTGGCATTACTCAGCACAGTCATGCATTCATACTGAGTCATTAGTCAATAAAGTCTAGAACAGGACATCTTTCTAGAACTCTGTATAAGAGCATGACTTTCAAGGGGCAAATGAAATAAATTTGAGAAGCAATAAACACATTTATACAACAGGGCAAAATGAATGGTTAAATTCATTTGAGAATTATACAGCAGCATAATATTTATGTATACATATGTATATATATATGTGTTGTGTTTTGATCCTAATGCAAGATTTTAAATGACAGGTGAACTTTCTGATATTTCAACGGGAACGCAAAATATGCCTAGTATGCTACATGTCATTGCTGCTCTCTTGGTACAAAATAATAAGCAGCAAACTTCTTTTTATTTGATACTTTTTATTTTGGATTGAGAAAGATGATATACCTAAGATCAACCATACCTGTTCAGATCAAAAGTTCACCTAATCCAGTGTGCTACTGCACACAGTGGCCAAAAGTTGATTTTTGACAAAGAGTTAAAGAACAGAGAAACCATAGAGTGATACTTGCCTGCAGTGGCCTTCCAGTTGCAAAAATCCATCTATGAGCCAGAAGTGAGGCTTTAGTATTTTCTCTGCCTAGGTAGAGCTCACTTCTATGAACTTGCTTTGTTTTCACAGACTCGCAGAATCAGTCAGGCTGGAAGGGACCACAGCAGGTCATTTGGTCCAACCTCCCTACTCAGGCAGCATCATCCCAGAGCACATGGTACAGGATTGCGTCCAGATGGTTCTGGAATGTCTTTCACTTGACTAATACAAGTTTTAGTATCCGCAACACTTTGAAACATGAAGTTCCCCAGCTTAATCCCTCTTATGTAAAGAACCATTTTTAAACACCTGCCTGCTGCTGTTTTGTTTTACAGCCTCTTCYGTGGGAAAGGACAATGAACAGCCACTCTATTCATCCTGTTTCCCAGGGGAAATCTTTAAGATGTCATATCAACTCAATACACACCAACGCAATAACAGCATAAAACTCACTTAACCTGCACAAATCAGGTGGCACCACCTTGGAGTCAGAGAGGCTACAAAAGCCCAGTCTTRTCCAATTATCAATACCAGTTAATASAAAAATAGGAATGCTTCTGCTGGCGACCATACCTGTCGCTGGTTTTCTGTCTCTAGTCTCAGTCTGGCTTCCACACATCTTCTGGTCTCCAGGAAGGCTTGGCGTTGTGCTCTGTCTGATAGGTAGCTAATGAAGATTCCTGCAGTGTTCATACACATAAATAACACTGCCTGAGCTGCTATCTGCAATGAACAACAAATAGGAGTTGATTAGACAGGAGAAGCAAAAATATCTGTTTAAAAAAAAAAGAAAGTGAGAGAATGAGTGCTCTGTAGGCTGTAAAAATAGCAGTTTGCATAAAAGAATCTCTTGGATCTTAAGTGGAGACATCAAACTTGTAAATTCTCTTTGCCTTGAGGATGAGATATGCAGTATTTGGGGGCATTAAACTCTGGTTGAACCACAAATTATATTTCCAAAAACTGACTCACAGAGCTCTAGCCAGGAATGATTACAAATGTAATTAACAATTTGTTTTTGCACCGCTTCTTCTGCAAGAGCAACTTTGTGATTTGTTCCATGGCTTAGTTTAGGAAGCAAGTCATATTAAGGAAAACAAAGAACGCCAGTTAGCTAAGAATTAATATCAGTGATAATAGTTATTGTGTTATTATTGACCAAATTAAGTAAATTCATTTTCAGCTGATGCACAATCTGAATTCTGAACCATTCAACAGGGAAGCTGAAAGGATAACCAAATGCTTCCATAGCCAGTGCCTGTGTACACAAACTTTTTCTTTGCTGAAGTCTACGTAAGAGCTGAACACATTTTCCTTGTGGAAGGTGCGTCACAGCTCCTTACTTTTCCATATGAACTCAAGAGAGCCAAATGGGAGTGGATCCTTGGACAGTGTAAATTTCAGTGTCTTATTTGTCTTTCATTGATATGTCTTTGTGCTCTGCATGCTTGTAAAGCAGGGCACATCAACACCATTGAAGTGAGGATTGTTTGGTAAGGTGAGAAAGAAACTGGCAATATTTGACTGCACTGGAGACAGGGCAAAGACCTGCAGTCTCAGCATCTTTATCTAATATCTCATCCTTGTTATTGGTTGAGATTTCAAAGGCATCTAGGATCTGATAGCCATGGGTGATATCTACAGGATCATAACAACAGCAGAACAGCCACACCGAGACAGATCAAGTGTTCATCATTCAGGATACCGACTCTGGTAGCGGAAAACAGAGTGCTCAGGCAGGAGTACAAGAATAAAACAGTAGATAATGTGTACAAAAGTACAGCCTCCAGTGATGTTTCATCAAAACAGTCTTGAACTCTCCAGCAAACAGTGATTGCAGAACACTGTGGGCTAGACATTGTATTTTCTTACTGTTATCTAATAATCAGTCTTCCTAAAATCCAAGYGTTGTTTGTCCTAATAGAAGACTCCCTAATCTCATTGTGATGCTTTGACTCAGATCTGCAGGTCTCACTCCCTACAGTCAAGTGGGTTTGAAAGTGAGATCTGATATCAGACCAAAAGCATCTGGCAGAAACTTCAGCTTTATATATTCCCGTATTTCTGAATCTGGAGTATTGTTCTACTATAGTACAGGGAAATAATTTGCAATTTACTTGCCATGATTAAATAATAATGCATATCCTGGCTCCAGATGAAATTTTGTTTAACCYGTTCCAGTAACAGATGTCTAGGCAAGGCTTGTGAGAAGTAGGGCATGATAAGCACGATCCATGCATCTGTCTGCATTCTAGGATCCTTTGGTATACATCACCTCTGACCTGGAGGTGGTATACTCAATGCACCTGTACAACTTTTCCTGATGCCTTTCTCAAGCTAATACCACATTTGGACCCTATGATAATAACAAAGACTTTTCACAATTTAATTAGGCCCTTTGTGATAAAAATGTTTCCTTTTGTTTGCTTTAACTCACAGCTTTATCATTTTTTCACTGTTGCTTCATGCTTATAAACAGCGACTCATCATTTCCAATTCATTTGCCTGTCACCACTCCTGATGTTACCGATTTAAAACATAACCCCTTATTTTACTTTTTAAAAGGGAGTAATTKGAGACTCTTTAGTCACTCTGCATGTATCACTATTCTACCTTTGTGGTTACTGCATATTCCCTGTTATCTATCTTACCTTGTCTTCATGGAGACATATTGCCCTGGACCTGCCAGCTTCYCCACACATTCTCTGCCTTTGCTCCAAGATAAATTGGAGAAGGCAGTAATTCAGCTATAAGATAAACTCCTTTCTGGTGCAGGCTACTAAGAGGTGTATAATGAGCTAACATGAAATTGAGACTAGTCCAAAATTGCATTGTTCAGCAGGACAACTGAAATCAGCTTTGAGAGGCTGGAGGAGTCAACCCTTCATTGCCTTTTTGACTGACTTTGACTTAGACCAATAATCAGTGTTCACACATACTACGAAAGTTAGAGTACAGGGTGAAAAAACACAAAGTCCTTCCAGATCATTTGAAAAGTGCATTTCAACAGTGAAAGCAGTGACTCCTTTGCTTGAAAATTCAGTTGCAATGTCCTCATGAGCCCAGTTCAGTCACCGATCTCTGCTAATGCTCAGGACTYGTGCCACTCACTTCAGCAGATCTCCTTAGAGCAAATGCACTAGAATTTGGCTTTCAATTAGATTTCATGAGCACATAATTTGATTTGGACAAAGGGAAAAATGGAAAACATGTTACAGGTAAAACAACCGCTTATGCAGAGGCAGAATCTGCTTTTCTTACACATAGTAGTCTGTTTGAAACCATTCCAAAGAGTAAAGCACTATGACTCAGAAAGCATACTAGTCTGGGGCTCTTGTTAATAAAAGAATAAAAAAGACATATAAGACTTGAGTCTCTCATTGCTGCTCCTTTTTCCTAGAGCTTATCGGGGCCAATTCCAGAAGTCTTGGAGGATTTTCTACAACCTATCAAGGCTATAAGCTTGGCGGACTGTKATTTTGGAAGATGTATAGAGTTTCATGACTGACCTGCAAATAATCAATGCTCACACAGTAAGGAAGTTGAAGCATAAAGTGAAAAAAGAAAATATTTTCACAACATTTATAAGTGTATTTGTACCTTGCACAGCACTCAAATAAACAACAGTAGTAGACACAGCAAATGATCTTAAAAAGCCATGAGTGATATGTTTTGATATATTTTGATGTTAAATGGGGCTCTGGGGGGTTCTGCTTCTTGAACATTTTAAAAAATGCAAAGAAGGTAGCCTTCACCATACCACTTSGGAATATATCCGTGAAAGGATCATCACTGTCCCTGCTGAACCTGCAGTTGCACATAATCACATAATAGGATGAACAGAGCTAAAGGAAGTTACTTGACAAGATCACTGAGGTAGTAGAATCACAGAATTGTCAAGGTTGGAAGAGATGTTCAAGATCATCTAGACCAACAATCAATCCAGCAGCACAATAATCACCCCTAAACCACACCCCCAAGTGCCACATCCAGACRCCTCTTGAACATTTCCAGACTCCACTACCCCCYTGAGCAACTTATTCCAGTGCCTCATCACTCTCTCAGAGAAATTTTTTTTTCTAATATCTAATMCTGGCACAATTTGAGGCCATTTCCTCTCATCCTTTCACTTGAGACATGGCAGAAGAGACTGACACCCACCTCACTACAACCTCCTCTCATGTAGTTGTAGAAAGCAATGAGGTCTCCCTGAGTCTCCTTTCTCCAGACTAAACAGTTCCAGTTTTCTCAGCAGCTCCTCACAGACATGTTTTCTACACCCTTCACCAGCTCCACTGCCCTCCTTTGGACATGTTGCAGCACCTCAATGTCCTTTTTGAAGTGAGGGGCCCAAGAAGAAGCAGCCATTAAAATTCTTACTCCAAAACTCTGTTCTTCACTTCTTATGGGAGGTGATTAAGGACTTAGTTCACAGAGAAATCACTCGTCAAAGAAATTGTCATTTACAAAGTATCATCCATACAGGTACCTCAGAGCCCTTTGCAAAATCAATATGAAAATTAGCAAAAATCAAAGGATATGAAAGGAGAGGATGCAAATTAGACAAGTAAGTTTAGTTTAAATTTGGCAGTACATATTGATTCAAATAATTTCATTTTTATCTGCCAGTCATATWAAAAGGGCTTTGCCAAGAGATCTGAAACCAAGGAAATATTTTGAGTCGATTTGGGAACCACCATATTTCAAAGAAACATTTAAAAAGCACTGGACATGGCTGGTCAGGAAGAAGTTATAATCAAAGCAGGTACAGTGCAGTAATGCAGGAGGACAGGAAAAGGAAAATTTATTAAAAAGATGGTAAAGTAGCTCCCAAGTCTATCGCAAAGTGGCAGGTAATCAGCCACAGACAGTTTTCAAGACAGAAYGGAATGTAGTTCAGGAAACAGTAAGTTCAGAAGGGTACAGGTGAGTGACTGGGCTAATCATAACAACAATTTGTAGGCATTTCTGCTACTAAGAGCATCTAATTGAGCTGATCATTAGGAGTTTACAAAGAACCCTGTGAATTTATGAACGACTGGGAGTGAGTTAAAGAAGGTTTTGCAACTGCCAGAAGTTCTGAAACTTCAAAAATTGTAACTGGACTGTGTTTTAGTTTTACCATGATTTTCTTTTTTGAAATGTGTAGCTGTCCATCAGGGAATRTAGAGCCATAAAGCCAGCCATTAACAGACATTTTATGGACTGTATAGTGATTGACTGAGTTCAGCACTTCCAAAGAACTCATAACCCGAGGAAAAGTGAATATTTATGAACATTCAACAAACCCAATGGATTGGAAATATGCTGATGGATAGCTGGCCCTAAAAGATAGTAGCTTACACAAGTGATCTTTATCAGGAAGTTGAGCCAACAGCAGTATATATCCACATGGAAAGCATGGYGGAGGCAGAGGAGAGAAAGCTGATAAAGTTTAGTAATAATTCTGAAATCCAGAAGGACAGTAAACTTGTGTGTTACTACCTCAAGTGCAGAAAGACACTCTAGTATGCTCAGCAGAAATAAACCTTTTAACCTCTTCAGCAGGTAATTTTGTTCTGCTGAATAAAAACAAAGCAGTGTTGCGGCTGATGTCACCAAAACACGTGAGAAGTAAAGAAATGGTTTTCCATGTAGTCTCTAGCTGGAAATTCTTAGGGCTTCAACAACAGATTAGAGTATTTCTTCTCTGTTTGGGATAAACTGGGAAAGTAAACTTGTGCTTCTTTAAGAGTGTTTTCAGCATGTACCACATAAAGAACTGSTTGCTATGGTAATTATTATTGGATAATTAAGTTTGGAGAAGCATTTTGATTCTTCGTTAGTTGTTTAACTGAAAATAGCAGCTCACCACAAGGTTGTTTTTTGTAATTAAAACATCTCGGAAAACCCTCTCTGTCTTCTTGATCACTGTCTTGCTTGGGTTTATTCAAGGGAAAATAACATCCTAGTAGAAGAACTGATCACCAGGAATGAACTGAGAGTTGCATGAGAAAACCAAAATGCTTTGCTTTCTCTAAAATAGGAACATCTGGCAGCACAGACTCTACCACTCTCTCACTGCTAGGCTGCAGCAAGCCACCATCTCCCACTGAGAGCATGATTTTATGAATCAAAGCTCTTGGCAGAGAAACTAGTAACTACCTGTTCCTCTGTTCTGCCTCTTGCCCACCTTGATCCCTCAGTACAGCTTCCCTTTTGTCGTGCCAGATCAATTATTTGTGGGGCCATACTGTGAACTATATCAGGGAACTTAGCCAACTTAAAAAACAAACATTTGGCGCTGGCAGTGATTTTCGTATCTAGAGCAATTGTCTGATTAAGTTCACAGCACAGCCTCCACAGGAAGAGGAAGCATGTGAACATTCATAGCTGGCACTGCTGCCAACTCATTAAACTAAAATCATTGCTGCCTTATTGTTAGATCACCTTGTAAAGAGTGGTTTTATTCCCCAGSTTCAGTCCTAACTTTTCCTGGGTCTAACTGCTAAATGCCCCTGGCCATGAMAAGAGGGAGTTTTGTTTGTCTGAGTTTGTAGGTGCTGCTTCACTAACTTTTAGTGGAAACCAATCTGTCCCACAGAGGTGCTCAAACTGCTGCCATGACTTTCCGGAAAACTCGCCTATCCCTGATCCTCTGTATTTCCCAATGCCTAAGTACAACAGCCGTTTAACTCCTACTCACAGCTGGAGTGCTACYCTTTTATCTGATCTGCATATGCATACTTTTCTGAAAGGCAGAAATATACCTTACCCCTGAGAAGACAGGCATGGAGAATAGCACAGTGTTTATTCACGGCAAATTTAGTCAAGCACAGACCATGATGGCTAAGAGCAGTGCTTTACCCCACCCACCCTTGATTTGCTACATGTAAAAGAAGCCCTTTGTACCAGTGTCACCATCTGATTTTATGTTTAGAACTGAGTTTTGTGGTTCAGCTGTGCACAGCTCCCATGGGAACACTGTCTGATTCTTCAAAACCTCAGATCTTATTTATGCCTCTAGGAGAGCTGAGACCTTTTAAAAAACCTGGTCTTGCTGCTTCCAGAGCCAGCATTAGAGGACTTCACTGTGTACTTAGGAAAAGTCTGGACTTCAAGGTGCATGAAAAGCACCTCTGAAACTGCTAAGTGCTTGCAGCCTGCAAGCGGTTTGGCCCTATCAAAACACAGGGTGTACCACAAGAAATTATTAGATTACCTTCAATGAGAACAACTGGTTTCAATYAGTTTTCTCCATCCTATTGCAGAATATCCTAACATGACTTTTGCTCTTGTGTTGTTAGTGATTTAGAAAACAAAAACCATTTTCCCTCTTAACAGTGACAAGTTCGCATAAAATCAATTGTTCCAGTTCAAGATAGAATTTGAATACATTTTTAATATTCAGAAGAGGAGCCTAGTTTGCTATTAGAAAAAAGGTGTATTTACTTTTTTGTTCTTCCTCTCATTGCATCCATCAGAAATATAGAAAGTTGAATGTCTGATTAAGTTGCTTATAGATAGCTCAAACCATACAAATTTGGTAAGTCAGCTACCAACTATGGCAAAACTTTTGCAATGTGGTGTACAAGAGATCTTTCAAGAAAATCATATCATATCATATATCATACCCTATATCATATCAGACACATAAGAACTTACATAACTGAATGATGCACAGAGGTAGTCAAGAAAAAACATAACCCTGCTAGTGCCATCAAGCAGCCCCAAAGTTTCAGCACGTCTTCTCTGACTTCCCTTGAGTTTGTCTAAAATTTAGAGTTTAGGAATATTTTAATAATAATAAAAAAATCTATTCTGGGACTTTGAATAATCTTTTTTTGGTGCTTTTCTTTTTATAGATGTCAAAGTGACTAGACATGACTGGGACAATGTCAGTGGTAGGGTCATAGCCCATGCGTACAGGGGAACGAACCAGGATGCAAAAATGACCTTCACATTTTAGCAATTGTTTTCCATGGCTATAAGGTACTTTGCTGAGCTCCCTGACCCTCGCCTAGGAACTGATCCTGAACTATGCAATGAAATCTGGTGATCACATCTCCAGTTCACTGAGCAGCACAGCGCCCTTTTGTCATCATTTTGCATACAGGATGTTGTCACCTCCAGATATGTGAAAAGTTCCCATTTAGAAAAAACAATCGTATCATTTTGACATGAATAACCCTCTCCATTCAGTGTTTTCTGTGTGGCTAGGTACCTTTTCCCTCTACTTTGAGACAGCTGAATTGCAGGCAAATTACAAGGAGAAATCTAAAGCCAAACCTTCCAGATGACATTATTTTATTGTAAAAAACCCCATCGTTTGGTGTGTTTATAGGTTAACATAAAAGGTTCAGACAGGAATCTCTTTTCTTCTTCAGGTATATGTAACCTCGAAACCACAACGCATGTACTACAGAAACACTTTAAATGAACTGTGCTGTCTAACCAGGAGTAGGTCCTGCAACAACACACAAAAAACCCAGCAAAAAAAAAGGCACAGCACAAATACCTGTGCAAAAGAGAACACTGGAAGCAGCCTGTGGCAGTCAGGGAAAATTAGGAAACAAAGAGATACTATTTCCCAGTTCGCTGCTCAGAAGAGAGTGAAAAGCAGCTGTGGAGTTTCCCTTCCTGCGCTTCCATATTTTAGATTCATGRAGCTCTGACTCTGAAATTTTCACTATACTTTTCTATTGGGAATGACAATAAATTGCAAGGAGCTGTTGGTCCCTCAAAGAGAAGCCCTGCGGGTTGACCTGGACATATTGAAGAGATGGGCAATCATCAACTGTATGAAGTTTAACAAAAACAAGTACTGGATCCTGCACCTGGGACAGGGCCCCGGAAAGAGACCTGAGGGTCTTGGTCAATGGAAAGTTAAACATGAGTCAGCAGTGCCCTGGCAGCCAGGAGGGCCAACCCTGTCCTGGGGGGATCAGGCCCAGCATCGCCAGCTGGGCAAGGGAGGGGATTGTSCCACTCTGCTCTGCACTGGGGCAGCCTCACCTTGAGTCCAGGGGGCAGTTTTGGGTGCCGCAACAAAAAAAAGAAATAAAGCTATTGGAAAATGTCCAAWGGAAGGCTATGAGGATGGTGAARGGCCTAGAGAGGAAGCCGTACAAGGGGCAGCTGAAGTCACTTGAGGAAACTGAGGGAAGACTTCATTGCAGTCTGCAGCTTCCTCACAAGGAGCAGTGGAGGGGCAGGCACTGATCTCCTCTCTGGTGACCAGAGACAGGACCCTCAGGAATGGCCTGAAGTTGTGACAGGGGCGATTTAGGGTGGATATCAGGAAAAGGTTATTCCCCTAGAGGGTAGGTGGGCACTGGAACAGGCTCCTCAGGGAAGTGGTCACAGCATCAAGCCTGACAGACTTCAAGAAAATTTGGACAGTGTTCTCAGGCACTTGRTATGACTCTTRGGGCTGTCCTGTGCAGGGCCAGGAGCCAGAYTATGATGATCCTGATGGGTCCCTTCCAACTCAGGATATTTTATGATTCTATGATTCTATGCAGAATTTGACCTCCCTTACAAACACCATATTTACTGTTCAAAACAAACACCAAAGTAATTATGTTCAATAGCATCCACATTCCATTTAAAGCCGCAAGAGAAATAAATTACTCCAAATAAAAGTTACAGCATCTAAACAAACATTTACAAGAAATTAATCTGAAATGGGGAAGTACACCCACGACTTCCTGGATATTGAGAATTAAAAATAATGCCTGGGGGTTTTTTTTCGAAGCAACCCCTACCAAATGCTAAATTTTCCCCTTGCATTACATGCATGGATATCTGAATCGTAAATAACCGTCTCCCAATAGAGATGTACCAGCATTTGAGGACCAAGCATTAGACATCATCTCAATGACAAAAAATTCCAGCTGACACCTAGCCTGGAAAAGTCTGAGAGCATCACTGAGTTTTAGGATGAGTCCGGACAACCTAAAACTAGGATGTCTAAAGTAAAGTCACTTTYGGAAATTTTCTTCAAATTATTGCAGTAGTTCTACCTAAGTCAATGTCAGATAGCCAAAGAAGAAGAACTCCTAGTAGTTCCCTGAATAGATTATGCAACTGACTAGGAGTAATGGTAGAAAAAGAAAAAAAAATCATAGCAGTTTTGTAGCATTGGAAAGAGTTTAACTACATTTGAAGGAAAACAGAATTATGTAGTGTGCATTTCTGCTGAGTGATTTTGGGGTGTTGTTCTGCACAGCTGTTTGTATTGCTCTGGATAATGGCTCTTATTCAAAGTAAGATGTCAAAACTGAGTGAGCAATAATTATGTTTGTAGGGCTGACAGCAGTTCATCTTTTCTGACATACCTTGTTGCCGATCAATTGTATTCATATCTCAGAAATTACCTGCAGGACATACTCCATGTCTCTTCCCAGTGGAACTGGCAATTGTCATGATTTGTGTGCAGGTGACCCCTCCTCAATGCATTCTACAGAGCTCCAACAACAAATTGCACAAGAGAAGATTTTCRTTTTTCTTCCTAGCTGTGTTAGGCCAGGTCACCTGTGTTTTCCTCTGAATTATCAAGCTATGGCCATAAGAGGAAGAAAGAAGCAAGATTCTGCAAAACATTTTTCCCTTTAGGTATTGCCATGGAAAAAAGAAAGTAATAGCAAAATGTAATCTTAAATTACTCTTGAACTTTTTATCAAGAAATAGACAACCTTATGAAAGCACTCCAGTCCATGTCAGAGTGAGACTAATACCTATTAAAAAGTGAATTGGTTTAACTGAAATAATATGGAGAACACTGGTAATGAAAATACGTTAGGGATATTGTAGTGTTGAGTGTCCTTTCCCAAACAAGCCTTGTCCTTCGAAGCCTGCTTCTATTCTGATAGGAAGCTCTACTGATCAGCTGTGTGTGTTAATCAGTGATACCTGCTGGCAAACAAACCACCCCCCACAGCTGTTCTTTTTTTAAACTATTCACCCCCAAAAAATAAAGCCAAACCAGTGCTGGAAAAAAAGGATCTTTACACCTTATTAGAGCATTTTTAAAAGCAGGCCAGTGGCAAGGCTACCTTTTCCCCACAGTTGCACATGTAAGTGGCTCCCRTTTTGCACTGGTGTCACTGGTGATGGAGTTTGCCCATTGAATTTACAGCTGATTGATGTGTGAGGCAACAAGAAAAAACTTACAGACCCTGGATAATTTTTTAGGTTTGCTAGTTCAGTAATARTATGGAAAATAGCTTCTCTCTCCAAATTTCCCATTATGGCTGCTCTGCTTCCATTATTTTTTTTTTTTTTTTGAAAAGTGACCTGAAACCTCCAATAAAAGCAATTGATATTCTCTGTGTTTATTTTTTTTCCYTCAGTACCTCCTTTTCTTGCTGGCTGTGATTATCTCCCGAAAACCATGAAAAGACAGAACTCAACAATTCCGTTTTTAGAGTCCTTTCCTACMAAAACCTGGAAAAACCCCAAAACAATCAACAAGCCCTCCAAACACCTATTTTCTCAGCTGTCACTGTTGGGCTGTAAACATGGGAGCTACATTCACTTTGGAGAAATCTTGGGGATAATGAAGGAAGTAGGTTGTAGTCTGACTTCTATGTACACAGAATTTCGGCATCCTTAACCACACTGAGAACCAGTGCTGATAAGACCTTGGGAGACTGCAGGAAATGGAGAGCCCATGAAGATATGGACGAACTTGCAAGGAAAACTTTAGGGTGGTTGGGGATTGGGTAACAGGGCTAGGAGACTTTGTCTTCCAGAGTTGACCTGAACACAGCTTAGGCACAGCAGAAGAAACAAATCACTCAGGGTTAAACAGGAATTTTATTGACATCTAATGTTACTTGATATTTTCTTTAAAGTCTGCTTTATCTCAAGTTTTTTAAACTATTAGTTAGGGGATATCCTGGACAGAAAATAGAGAAGAGACATGGGAGCAAATGGAAATGTACTAGACAAAAGCCATGAGAGGTTACAACATTCCAGACCAGCTGGATTAAAACTTTATCTCAGAGAGTTGGACGAGGACAAACATTTTCCTTTGTGAAACCTGTGGGTGTTGTTTTGCTATTAGTCACGGTGAACGCTTCAGTGTGGCGAGCTAGAAGAAGTCAAACTGACATCAAAAGTACAGAGAGTGCTGTGGGAAAGAGTTGATTCAGTCCTCAGCTGACAGAATATACCAGAGACAAATAATGAAGGATTAGGCTTCTCCTGACACTTTGCTAGCAGAGGAGATACATAGTGCAGGATTCATTTTGCTCTGACAGTGGTGTGATCTAAGACTAATTCCTTTGAAGGCTGTGATTTATTCTGGTTTAAAACAAGGATGGGATTAATGTCAAACTCTGATATTTACCATGGGCCAAATTCTCCTTGCCTGACAATACAAGCCATGCCTTTGTTTTGCCTGCTTGTATAAGCATGAGAAACAGACACTGGACTGTTCATGGAATATTAAATAAATGACGCAAGACAAAACAACCACTCTCTCTGATGTTGAATAATGAATCCTGCTGATACATGGAAAGCTGCTGGAGACTATTAAAACTTGATGGACATAAAGTAACAAGAAAAGTCCCTCAGATGATTTACATCAGGACAGCTGTGTATAGGGTTTGATCCCACAGCCATGAATGATGCGGACATTTTTGCAGTTTGGGTTGTGTAAAAGCACCCACTCAAGAGCAAGGTCAGTCTTAACTGCTCACACAAAAGCTGATTGTCTTCAGTGGGAAATTTTCTTGGGCAAARCAGTGTTTGGTCTTAATAAGTATTTAGCTCCTGGATTTAATATTTAAGTCAATATACCTGCAGTCAGGATATGTAAACATTGTGTTCTAAGGACCACTCAGCAGACAAGTGCTTGAAAAGAAACTGGGTGTGGCTTTGGACATGCTGGCGTATGAATACCAAGGCTGATGACGCTGTGTTTTGTGGCACAAAAATCCTCCCAGAATTTCAGCCAAGAATTAGCTGACAAAGTTGATTTCTTACTGGAATTTCAGGCAGTGAAGAGAACATTACTTCTGAGCTTTAAAAAAGAAAATCAAAACCAATCAGCTTTATAAACTGATCTTCCAAATGATGAATATTTTTTGAAAGCCAGACAGCTCTAGTAGTTAAATCTATGAAAGGTAATGACAGGGTGAGACACTTTTTAGAGTTTAACGCTTGATCCAGAGCCCACTCTCTTTGATGGAGATGTTCCTCCTGCCTCTGATGGCTTTTTAAGCAGTTTCCTCCAATGATCTTGGTTTGTTAAATATCTGAGCACAAGCGTAACAAAGCGTTTCAGATATCTTAGGGAATCAYTTATGTCTCCTTCTTGATAACAAATTGAATATTTTGGTTTCCCCACAAGGATGAAATCAGTTCTTACTGCACAAATTCTGCCACTCAGCCAGTCAGCATTGGTCAGATACACCCTTTCCAATGTACGTACAAATGTTTCGAACTGAAAAATAATCGATTTTCTGTTCTTAAAGTAAAATAAGGCCACAGCCAAGCTCCATTGCTCAAGTTATTTTCTTTTTGTTTAGATAGTGTGGTGCTGAAAGCAGTTAAAGCCGTGTCTGTAGACAGCATTATGAACACAAAAGTTGTTGATATAAAGCTGATATATGATGACCAACACTGTACAGTAACCATGTGTGTAACCTACATTTCATTCTAGCTAAAAACAAGAACAAGTTCAAATGACTTCTTCATGTTGTCATCCTCATGAGCATTCACATACTTTTGTTAAAGTCAGCATGATTAATCATTATATGAGCATAAGCCTATTTTTCCAATAGAAACCCTGTGTAGTAGTATCATAAATGACTTTTTTCAGGCATTCTGATCTTCTTTCTTACCTTCTGACATATTCCTACGTTGTATTTACACAAAGAGTATATAAAAAAAGGAAAAGCCTCTAAATCATGCCAATTATTATTTTTCAGGAGAAAAATATTAATTAAAAAAGTAGAACATTGTGACTAAATACCTCACAAGATGATATTAAAAAAAMCCCAAATATTGGTGAACAATGTCTGGAGACAAGAAACACAAATCTGGAGAACCAGAACAGTTTTATGAAGTGCTAATTTTTTAAAAGAATGTGTGTGTTTTTATGTTAAAATTTTCAGTTCTTGGCAGATTATAAAAAAAACCCCAAACAAATACAACCTTCACATTTTTTCTATTTCCCTAGTAATTAGTGAAGAGGTGCAACTGCTGCATGTCTGAAAAGCTCAGACTTCTCAGTGTACAAATGCCTTTCTTAGGCAGATACCTCTCTGGTGGCACCCAGAAGGGAAAATGTGGCTACGTAGAGATATTTAAGATTCAGAACACACACAGCATGTGGCAGCCCTCAGCYTCCAGTTCAACTGGAAAACTGAAATGGAAGAGTCATGGCCAATCTGAGCTGCAAAATTGCTCCTCTGGGAGATTTCAGCTCCTGCTGACCTCAGTATTCAATAAAAACTCTGCTGGATCACAAGACATCACTGATCTGCAGGACTTGCAATTGTGAGAGGTGGCAGCTCAGGGGCCAGTCCAGTCAGGGTGTGCAGGAACACAGCAATACCACTGCATTTGGATGGGATGATCCAGACATTTCTGGAAAAATGCATCTTAATCCATAAACTGTCCATGTGCACATCTTTAAAATTATTTTAATGATAAAAAAWCCGGGATGTCCTATCTTTACCTACACCTGACTTCCACTAAGAACAAGAGTAACTGTATTTTGCCTGTGTGTTTAATACCATCATATACTTTGAACAAAAAATCCAGTATAATTTGCAAAGTATTCATCTTTCAAAGAGATTTCTGTATCTGGCAGGAGTAGAAATGGTTGTCCGAAAATATTTCATTAAAATTGTCTCTATAACTGCCCTGAACGGCTGCTACTGATTTTGTAGTCTGTAAATGAAACCATTTTGCTGAAAGACTGAATTGTCCTTCACAACACGAAAGCCTTGATTAAAATATCCTGCCAAGGTCAGAATTTATTGCCCTTGAAGAGAACATTAGCCACTAGGTTCCCTGAGTTACAATTGTGTGCAACTAAGGCCTTTTTCTTTATGGGAGAGGGAAGGAAATATTTTGTGTCTGTTCTAAAGTAAAAGGCCGATTCCCTGTTTCTGTCAGAGTGGGATGCTCAGCCCCAGGGAAGGTGCTCTGCTACTCCAGTAGCAGAAAGCAGCTTCAGGTCTAATGGACCCATTTTGGGTGTTACACATGAAGAAACCTGGCAAGAGACAAGCTATTCCGTGAACTTTCCCAGTGTTTCGGGTGGATTTAGGTGCAAAGTTAGAGCCAGGACTCTTCCACCTCTTAATAATGCTCCAGCTACTCAGCAAGCATGAATTAATCTCTGTATTTACTTATGTATTCCTACATTGTTTCCATTATTTTCATGTGTACCACATCTCTAAGAATAATCCTAAAGTCAGCTGTAGTCCCAAAGATTTCAGAGACATATCTCTTAATGTACACAGGTACTGACATACTTGCTTAGAGAAGGGGCAACCWGGAAAATTCCTATTCTTTGTAATTAAGTGGCATGTGCACCCCTAATTTATACAATGAACATAACACCATATAATAGCACCACTTCTCTGAATATCTATATCTCTATCTATATCTATATCTATTTATATCTGAGAATAAAACAAATCAGACCAGGTTAATGGCATAAGATGAGGAAGACTGAAGATCAAATAAAATGAGCTGATGATAACTTGAAAAATACTTTTGACTGGGCAAAAAAGGCCCCTATTTAGTCAAGAGATTCACTTTTCTCTGTTCCTTTGTTTCTTTGCCTTCAACGTGACTTTATTGGCARCACATCTCTTCACCAGTTGTTAGTCTCTTGGAAGAGACAATCAGATTGTGTCATTTTCTTGCACCTGCAATATTACTGGCTAATATTTGATCCAACATGTCTGCAGCAAACCACAAATATAAATACCTGAAGCTGGAGAATTTCAGGCTACATAAATGAAAGTAGTTTAGGCTAATCCATCAGCCTCAGGGCAACAATCATATATACAAAATGGTTTACTTCTTTGGAAACTGGGGGTAAGAACACTTTGCATCATAGCCAAAATTATGAGCCTAATTATAGAAATTAGGGCATAAGAGGACCTCGATAAGTCTCTTAACCCATGCTCCTGGATCCTAAATGACTCCTAAAAAAATGCCTCTCTAAACTGTTTAATTATACCTCAGGGTAAAGCCTTCCAAAAAAATGAGGTTATTTAAGATACTGTTGTTAGCTTGTTGTTTCAAGGTTTCTCCTATTGTCTAATGCCACTATTCCTTAAAATAACCCGTCACCTCATGATAGCTATAGATGAAACAAAGAACAATTGATTTGTTCCTCTCTGTAGCAACCCCTTCCATATTTGAAGGCTGTCACAGCTGTTTCTTCACTTTCCTTTACTCTGGAGCAATCCCCTATCCCACAGAGGTAGTGAAAATGAGCAGGATCCACTGTGACTGAAAACAGTATTTTTAAAGGTCATCAGTGCTTTCTTGGGAGAAGGTTAGTTTCTATTTTTTTTTTTTTAAATGGACAGTGTCTGTTGTTCAAAGTATTGTTCTAGCATTGGTAGTGTCCTGGAGTGACTTTATGATGCTATATATCCCAATCACCTGCTTAATGAAAAATATTGACTCTGTGACTTTAAGCTGGCTCGAGGAGCTATGTTTTGGTTTTCTTCGAAGGATATTTACATTCTTTTACTTATCAGCTCGCTATGTTGTGGTTCTCAGGAGAGAACATCTCTGCAGTCGCTTTCTCTATAGTTGAAGGCGAAGGGACACTTTTTTACTTTTACCTTTTTTTTTCTTGTGAGCTTTCGCCCTGCTTTTACTCAGCTGAGGGATATTTGGATGGAGTTAAAACTTGCTTTTTGGCTTTTTCCCTCCTCTGCCTGAGGCAAGGAAAGAAGACAGTTTTTTCCTGGGATTGTTTTTTTTTCTTCTTCCTTTGGAACTTTAAAACAGACCACTGAACTCTGGGGCCTACACCCTGGGCCCAGGAAGAGAGGCCTACACCACCTCTCCCGGAGGGAGACAGAGCAGAAAACTACACCCAGGAAACAAAGGACTTTGATTCATCCAGGTTGTCCTCATCATGAGAGGTTTATTATCTAACATTATTCATTTTCTATCTTCCTTTCCCTTCCCCCTGGTGCCCGCRTGCACCGYGCCCCCCCACCCCAGCTGCTGGGTTTTGTTAAATAAGAAGGTTTTTCTTGCTTTCCTCCGAGAAATTCTTAAGGGGAGGGGAAGGGAGTTCTGAACCCTATCTTTTGCAGAGGAGGCTCTTCGAGTCTTCCTCCTAAGTTTGTCCAAACCRTGACAGATAGACAGACTGCCTAAGGGTAAACCTGCTTCCAGCTTTCTTTGGCACCTAAGACTGCTGAGAAAGCCCCAGTGAGACCACAGTACATGTGGTGGACTTGGTAGTGCTGGGTTTATGGTTGGACTTGATGATCTAAAGTGTCCTTGTCAACCTAAATGATTGTATGATTCTATGACACAGGCCTGCAGGCAAGTCCTTCCCACGACTTGAGGCTAGAATGGACTGAAGTGTGTGCAGAAGGCATAGCACACACACCAGGTCTCACAGTGTGATCACAGGAGATGTGCCTTGCACAATGACTGTGTAACCACGATCAGGCTGGATTTGGAGATGTCAATTCTGCCCTCCAGATCCTCGRCAGATCTTCCTATCTGTATGCTTGAAACAATATCTGTACTGCTATCACAGACTCACAGAATAAATGAGTTTGGAAAGGACTTCTGGAGATCATATAGTCAAATCTCCTTCCTCAAAGTGGGATCACCTACAGGTTGTTTAGGGGCTTGTCCAGTCAGATTTTGAATATTTCCGAGAACAAAGACTTCGCAACATCTCTAGGAAACTCGTTATAGTGCTGTTTCACCCTGACAGTAAGGAAAAGTATTTTTTATGTTTAAGTGAAATTTATTGCATTTCAGTTCATGCCCATTGACTTGCATCCTGTCTCTGGGCAGTGCTGAGAAGAGTTTGTCTCTGTCTTCTTACTTTACAGTAATGTATTTATATATAATTACCAGATTACCACCCCACAGACTCTCCCATCCCTTCTCATCTGCAGCCTGAACAGTCCCAGTTCTCTCAGCTTTTCCTCATTTGGAAGCTCTTCACAGGCCTCCTCTGGACTCAGTCCAGTACGTCCATGTCTCTATTCTGTACCGTGTAGTCCAGTACTGGGCCTGGCACTTCAGATGTGTTTCAGTAGGACTGAACAGAGGGGAAAGATTGCCTTCCTCAACTCGATGAGAATGTTCTGTCTAAGGCAGCACAGGAAGCCATTGGCGTTCATCCTGCTGGTTCACGGTCAGTTTAGTGCCCAATAGGTCCCCCAGGGTCTGCTCCGCAGAGCTGCTTTCCAGATGATCAGCTGCCAGTCTGTTGTGGTGCATGCGATTATTCCTTCCTAGGTGTGGAATGTCACATTTCCCTTCTGCTGAATGGAGATGGGGAAGGGTCCGGAGCACAAGTCCTGTGAGGAGCAGCTGAGGGAGTTGAGAGTGTCCAGCCTGGAGGAAAGGAGGCTCTGGGGAGACCTTATCACTCTCTACAACTCCCTGACAGCAGGTTGTAGCCAGTTGGGGGTCAGTTTCTTCTCTAGGTAGTAAGTGACAGGACAACAGGAAATGGCCTCAAGTTCTTCCAGGGGAGGTTTAGATCAAGTATTAGTAAAAATTTCTTTGCTGAAAGGGTGATCAGGCATTGGAACAGACTGTACAGGGCAGTAGTGGAGTCACCATCCCTGGGAGTGTTGAAAAGGCATGTGGATGTGAAACTTGGGGTCACAGTTTAGTGGTGAAAACAGTGGTGCTGGGTTAACAGCTGGACTCAATGACCTTAGAGGTCTTTTCCAACCTTAATGATACCATGATTTTGTGATTCCATGATGGTCCTGTCAGCCCATTTCTCCAGCCCACTGAGGTCCCTCTGAAGGGCGACTGAGTCATTCAGTGTATCAGTCACTCCTCCCAGATTTGTGTTGTCTGCATATGTGACTATTTAACTCTATTGAGTTTGGTGGGAGTTAGTGAGTCCCACGAGACACTCTTAAAACCAATGAAGCGATTTAAGGAGTCCCTTAGCTTGTGGAGTGTTGAAATTCTCCCTTACTACCTTGCTGTATTTTTAAGTTCCTAGATCACTTTGAAAAATGCGCTTTAAGCCAGATGACTATCCTGGGAATAATTTCTGTGACCACCTATTCTCCCATGTTTTGGAGACCATGGGTTTCATACAAAGTCTGTGAGAAAATCTGGGGGTTTTCTGTGTGTGTTTATGATTTTGATTTTTAATTGTTTCCTTATTTGTAGAATGCTCTAGTATTTTCTTTTTTCCTTGTCTGAGATTCCTTTATAATTATCATTATATGGCAAAGACCACTAAGCTTTGACTAAACACCTTTCAAGTTCCCTTAAAATCTGCAACTGCTGAATCCATATTGCTGTTAGTCAGAATATGACAGCTTGATTTCCAGCTTATAGTTTAAGTTTTTAATGATAGTAATTAGAAAAGAAATCTCTTACTTAATGGTGTGCATATTTTCCATTTTTAAATTGCACCTATAAACCATTTTCAGATATACACAAATTTTAGGGACATAGTAAATATTATTTTGACTTGCAAATGTAATTACTGAACCTGAAAGCAAGTTACAAAAAAAGGAATAAAGCATGAAATTTCACAGCACTGCTTTTGCTGAGTATTTGCATCATATAATAAAAATATATGTAAATCTATGAAGTGGTTTGAACCTTTAGAAATTTAAATATGGAATATTATTAGATATATTTGTTGCTTTTAGATTTAAAAAAACAACTGTGTCAAGTTAAATTACAGAAGATTTTTGTTGCAGAAGAAAACCAGAAGAGACCTCAGATACTCTTCCTTCTTGTACACCATCTGAAATGTTCTTTAATAAATGCACACGGATAGGCCATTTGTAAACTCAGAATGGAAGTTAGCATGTTCTGGTGTCATGGAAAGCAATCTGACC
The DNA here is from genome assembly GCA_018881555.1 of Amblyornis subalaris. Taxonomy (NCBI): domain Eukaryota; kingdom Metazoa; phylum Chordata; class Aves; order Passeriformes; family Ptilonorhynchidae; genus Amblyornis; species Amblyornis subalaris. Next base: position 2,938,640 of record JACAXG010000017.1, on the reverse strand, counting down.
AGCAAAGTTCTGTTAACTGCTTGACAAGGAAGTGAACAACTACCTCAACAATCTTTGTACAAAGTCTAAAGGCCATTGGACAACTTAAATTTATACCAACTTTTATGCATATGAGAGTTTTTCTTGAGTTTAAGATAATTGATGTTAAGGTGCACTCTTTTACACTCCTTCTCCAAAGTCACATTACCTCTGAGACTTCTGTACTTAAAGCTTTTAGATTTTATTTTTTGGTTGTTGATAAGATTTGAAGTAACTGAAATGCTGATRTTAGATATTCTACTATGCAGTATTATCAAAGAAGAGTGGCTGTAATCAGAAAATGTACTTTAAGAATAACTAGACACAAGTACATTTTTACAGGAAAAAAGTAATAAGTAATTGAAAAAAATAATTTCTAAGCATGAAGAGCTATTAAGATTATAAGGAGATTATTGGAGGCCCTATCATCCTGTACCATCACATAGAAAATGGGAACACTTCATGTGTACTTCTAGCATTTCTTACAGCCTCTCAGGTGACTAATGGAACACAGCAGACAAAGCAATTACATTAGCACAAATTAAATACATATAATAAATTCTTCTCTTCCTATCATTGTCAACAAGCTGCTATTACTCTCAGGACTGGACAGAACATATAAATTGTCATGGCATCAGTCAGAGTGGCAGTTGGCTACATTTTGGAATGTCAAAACATTTTTACAGTAACATCCTTGGCCAAGTTTCATATGAATTAAATTTTGCCAAAGTTTCAAAGAATTTTCACTGGCTTCTCTCAAGGACCTTCAGACCTTGGAGGAATCTACTGTAAATCTCTCTGACCATTTTGAGCTATACTGCTCCCTTAATGCTTCAAGAATAAGTTACTATAAAATAYCATAGAATCGTTTACGTTGGAAAACACCTCCAAGACCATCAAGTCCAACTGTTAACCCAGCTCTACTAAGTCCATCACTAAACCATGTCCCTAAGCACTACATCTACGTGTTTTTTAAATCCCTGCAGGGATGGAGACTCCACCATTCCCCTGGACAGCCTGTTTCAGTGCTGGATAACTCTTTTGATGAAGAAATTTTTCCCAATATCCAATCTAAACCTCCCCTGGGGAAACCTGAGGTCACTTCCTCTTGTCCTGTCTCCTGTTACTTGGGAAAAGAGATCGACCCCCACATGGCTACACCTTCCTGTCAGGGAGTTGTAGAGAGTGATAAGGGCCCTCCCTGAGCCTYCTTTTCTCCAGGCTAAACACCCTCAGCTCCCTCAGCTGCTCCTCATCAGACTTGTGTTCTAGCCCCTTCCCCAGCTCCATTGCCCTTCTTTGGACACACTCCAGGCCCTCAATGTTTTTCTTGTAATGAGGGGCCCAAAACTGGACACAGCACCCGAGGTGTGGACTCACCAGTGCCAAGTACAGGGAGGGCAATCACTGCCCTGGTCCTGCTGGTTACACTGCTGCTGGTACAGGCCAGGATGCCATTGGCCTTCTTGGCCACCTGGGGACATGCTGGCTCATGGTCAGGCAGCTGTTGACCAGCACCCCCAGGTCCTTTTCCACTTATATGGAACCTACTTTAACTTCTTAGCACAGGTGGATCTTAGAGTCACTGATGATCAGGCTGAAGTAGAATGGCATGGCATGGCATGGCATGGCATAGCATAGCATAGCATAGCATAGAATAGAATGGAATGGAATGGAATGGAATGGAATGGAATGGAATGGAATAGAAATTTCCGTTGAATGGGACCTGTAACAACCTTCTAGTCCAACTGCCTGACCAGTTCAGGGACCATCAAGAGTTAAAGCATGTTATTAAGGATTTTGTCTAAATGCCTCTTAAACATTGACAGGCTTGGGGCATTGATCACTTCTCTAGGTAGCCTGTTCCAGTATTTGAACACCCTCTCAGTAGAGAAATGCATCCTAATGTCCATTCTGAGACTTCTCTGATCCAGCTTTGAACCATTCCCATGTTTCCTATCAATGGATCCCAGGGAGAAGCACTCGGCACCTTTCTCTCCTTCCCCTCCTCAGGAAGCTGTTGGAAAGCAGTGAGGTTCCCCTCAACCTCCTGTTGTCCAAACCAGAAAAAAAACAGAGTTCTTAACTGTTCCTAATAGGACATATCTTCCTGCTCTAAAGACAATTATGTGGAACCAAGTCTTTAAAGAAAGAATAAAGTTAAATGCATGCATTCCCAGTACATTCAATGTATTCATATCTCAACAAAAAATGTGCATGGCTGACAGAAGCCAATGCAGTATTTCTCTTTTGAGGTATTATAGAAGACGTTTGGCATGTTTTAAACAAAAATCTCAAAGCAATTGAACTTATTAGTCACATATTACAGCAGCTGAGAAAGGCAAATTTTCAAATCAAATGAAGCTCAGAAATGTATAATGATGTGTGTGGGTCAGCACAGGCCAGTGATAAATTTAGTGATGGAATGGGCATGATCCTCATTCCCAATCCCTAGCTGAAATTTGTGGTGAATGAAAAAGAACATGCCTATCTGCACATTAAATTAGATTCATACTGAGCACGTGGGATTATTTCTATGTCAATTATAACCCTGTCTAGTAGGCTTATGAAGCTCATTAATATTAATAAGCATTAGAGGTACTTTCACATATGACAAGAGAATCATAGGATAAAAGAATGTGTATGTCTAGATCTTATACAATTATTTGAATAACTTCCTTGAGATCTAAGTGATTTCTTTACCTAAGATCCTTGCTTCAGAGTTATAAAACATCTATGACACACTGCAATGTCATTTAGTTCTTATGTGCTGATTCATTTTCCTAGTTATTATTATTTCTTCTTTGTATTGTGATGATAGTTATGGATTTATGAATGAGCCTTCTGCTGGGGTACACCTAAAGCAAGGAGCACAGAATAGATATCTCCATCCCTGAGTAGCTCCGAGGTAAATGAAGCAGGAGAGTTTGAACAAAGGAGAAATGGTAAAGTGCCTGAAGATTGGATCCCTCCAAATAAACTGATTTTTGAAATTAGGATTCTGACACTGTTGAATGCTTCTATTGATTTCAGTAAAGACGGATTTCTGCATTTTATTTTTAAGGGAAAGGAAAATAAGGATAGAGGAAAATACAAAACTGCAAAGTGATGATTAAATCAATATTAAAAATTAGAATTGAGGTAAAAATTAAATTACTGAACACAAAGAGTGTTTAATTTATACTTGGGGCTACTGTTCTCTAGATTAAAACTAAATGCATCATATAAAATTATAACACCAACATCAGCCTATTTGAAAGAAGTACAAGTATTTGTTGGGATTGTGAAAAAAAAATTGGCTTGTGTTAGTTGATTTATTTTTTTTACACTGATATGCTTCAGCTGCTTCTCAGAGTGCAGCAATGGTTAATTAATGTACTCAGCAGCCTTCCTCTCTCCTCTAGGGCTAACTGCATGAAACCTTGCAGCAGAAGAAGCTGGCAAATGAAATAGCAGCACTTCTTAAAATAGTTGCTAATAAATACAACTCACACGATGAGATATTCCTCTGTCAGCCAATGGCTGCCTGGCTTTGCAGTTCATCCTGTGTACTGTTCCTGATGGTTTTTGTTCTAGGTTAGGCAGCACCACACTGGTATCTCTGTCAGCAGACCTGGCTGTTCGGAGAGATAAGCATGACAGAGCTCATTCCAAGAGATTCCTGAAGGAGCTGGATGTCCACATTTGTGTTCTCTTTCAGAAGAAATGTGGATTCAGACCAAAACTTTCCCTAAAGAGAGTCCTGGCAAGTCATCTTCTTGGTTCACCTGCAAATCCTAATATGTATGGGATTCTTTATATTGCATTCTGTGGGCTTTAAATCAGGTCCCTAAATGAAGCTATTGGAAGTCTGTGAGTAAGTCAGGCCTTAATAATAACCCTTAGAAAAATGTTTAGTTACAAGCAATGGCAAGTACTCAGGACTTTTGTGCTTGATCTCCTTTGACGAGCCAGGTCTCTTTCATCCTCATGAGTGAGGCTGCTAGCAAAATGCTCAAGATTCACTGCAGCACTAACCCAGTGATTTGCATTCATCTCCTTCCTTGGGTCAGACTGAAACTCTACAGCTCTTTCTGCACTGGAGATAGGTACAAGCTGCACTGCACCAAGAACAGAGCAAGTGACAGAATTTGTCTTTGTAAGAAAGGTGAGGTGAACAAAAAATGGCTCATAAGCCACAAAACAAGGTCCTTGAGCATCTCATTTGCAGACACACAACTATTAAAGCTTAATTCAGAAGCCTGTGTTGTGTGCCACCATGCTTTTACAGATCCTTACACAATATGCAAAAAGGCTCCAGAACTATGAAAGACAGAGATTATGTCTTAAACCTTGTTTTTCCCTAGGATTTAGAGAATCACTGTGATGTCTTCCCCTATATATTTGGACTTTTCAGCACTGTGAAAAAGAGGTTCAAGATTCATCAAGTCAGAGTGGGGASCAGACTGCTGGTTGGGACCTGTGCTCCAGGGAATGATTTGATAACATCATATAAAACACTAAATTGTTGAGCAAGGACACCTTCAGAGATGAATTCCATAATCAGTTGGTTACAGGGTCAGGATTATTTTTTTTCTTTTTCTTTTTTTCCATGCTGAATCTTAAACTTTTATCTGCACAGAACAACAGTTGTGCTAGAAATGGGAGAAGGTTTGCTTTGGAAACTCTCTGGGGAAGTAAGAGAGACAGATTTCAATCCCCTCTGGGGAAAAAGGGATTTAAATCTTGGTCTGCCACATCCCAGAAACATTTTCATTACCACATTTGCTACACAGAGGAAGAGCAGAATAACCTTCTCTACTGACTTGGACATAGGACAGGCACTGTGGGTGTAGTACAACTGCAAAATGTGTTCCAAGTAGAACAGTGTTTGGATTCTGGGTAGGCTGCCTGGTAACTTTAACATAGAGTTATTGAGGCACTTCATGGGATGCACAGAAATGGAAGCACAATTGAGTGCAAGAAGACTACACTTAGAAAAATGTGATCATATAATCACAGACTCATAGAATACCAGGTTGGGAGGGACCTCAAGGATCATCTGGTCCAGCTTTTCTTGGCAAAAGCACAGTCTAGGCAGAGATGGCCCAGCACCCCATTCAGACAAATCTTAAAAGTGTCCAATATCAGGGAATCCAACACTTCCCTGCAGAGATTATTCTCATTGCAAAATTTTTTCATCTTGTGTCCAATCAGAATGCCCCCAAGAGTTACTTGTACCCATTATCCCTCATCTTTTCCATGTGACTCCTTGTAAAAAAGGAGTCTGATCTTCTTTGTTGCCATTCTTTAAACACTGGGGCATGGTAAGAATGTCTCCCCTAAGCCTTCTTTTCTCAAGGCTGAACAAGCCCAGTTCTCTCAGCCTTTCCCCAAATGTCAGGCTTCCCCCTCCTTTGCTCATCTTTGTGGCCATTCTTTGGACTCTCCCCAGCCAGTCCACATCTTTTTTGTACAGCAGGGATCAAACCTGAACACAGCATTCCAGGCCTGGCAAGCGCTGAGTAGAGTGGGATGATGACTTCTCGATCTCTGCTGGGGATTTCCTAGTCGATGCAGCCCAGGCCCCTGCTGGCTTTCTCTGCCCCAGCTGCACACTGGTCACWCAAATGGAACTTGTTGTCCGCCAGGACCCCCATATCCCTTTCCACAGAGCTGCYTCCCAGCCAGGCAGGTCCCAGCCTGTGCTGCAATCCTGGATTATATTTTCCCAGATACAAGACCTTGCATTTGTCCTTGTTCTACTTCATAACATCTTGTTAGCTCACTCTTCCAGACAATCCAGGTCTTCCTGCAGGGTGGCTTCTCCCTTCCTKACTCAGTTTGGAGCCACGGACAAACTTTGCAAGGGTACACTTGATCCCACCTTCCAGATCACTTAGAAAGATAGTAAGCATCATTGGGCCCAATATCAATCCCTGGGGGACATCCCTTGTGACTGGCTGTCACTTTGAAAAGGAGCTATTTGCCACCACCTGGTGGGTTCTGCCTTTCAGCCCATTCTCCACACATTCCCACTTACCACTTGTCTGGACCACAACACATTGTGTTAACACCATGTTAACGATGTGACTGCAGGGATGGAGTGCCGGGCAGGAGCTGAGTAAGGATTTTCACGTTTGGTGTTTCCATCAACCCAAACATTAATTTAAAATCATAATTTCTTTTCTGTTTACTACATTTCACTTTTAACATGAAACCCTCTAGTTTATCTCATGCATAGCCAAATATTCCGGAAATAATGAAAATGTAAGGAGAAGTCCTTCTACCCCCCAACCTTCTCTGCCCTTTGGAAAAAGAAGAATCCTTTGAACAGTTCTAGTTTTGCCTTCTTCTCTTTCCTGTTCCAGTGATATCACTGACAGTGTAGAGAAGTGCAGTAAGAGGCTGAACTGGAGATGTTTATCCCCTTCAGTCTTCTGTACAGGCTAATAAGGATCATTCAAACATGATCTGCTGTTAACTGTCAGCTGTAAGTGCAGTGCTCTGGTGTGTGATTATTTTGCATTAGATGTTGCTGTTTTGGAACGTATGCCTCTTTCTAGGCCATGAGAAACAACAAACAAGCAATAAACAARCCCTTGAAAGCAACCCAGAAGTGTTCTGACAGCAGAAAAAATGTCACATCAAATCCAGCAAAGTAAGTTTCACTGAGAACAAACACACTGACTGTTGTAAGCTGAAACTCACTGATAAAAGCAGGTTTCATTCATGGTTTTGCCCAAGTTCCTACATACTGGAGGCAATTAATCATCAAATTGTAAGTATACTTAGTGCATTTGCCCTACTTAGCACAACAATGATTCAGCTGTTTCAGAGAAAAGTGTATCCAATTCTAATCTAATTATGCTGTGGCCCACTGATACTGGTCAGGTGATATTACAGGAAATAAAAGAAGAGCAGTTTGTAATCCAGTCTAAAATCACACAATTGCGTTATAAGTCGCCCACAAAAGACTATGGCAGAAAAACACATAACAAATAATGCTACAAAAGTAAACATGGGGATAAAGGTGGAATGCTTCGATTCTGCTTCTCAAATGGTAGCTACCTTTGAAATGTCCTTACACTTTACAGATTTAATAGATTTTCCCACAAGCATTTAGCAGAAATTTTGAAGAGATGACTCTGTTTTGTAGATGCTCATATACTGATATCTATGATCAGATTTTGGAAAACAAGTAGCTGAAATATGCACGCAAAAGCTGTCAGTTTCCATTGTACAATTATACAGATTTTTCTCTGTAGGGCTCCTTGTGACTTCATGAATTCTGCCTTTTCCTCTATTAATAACCCTGAGAGAGAGTTTGGGTAAAAAATAGGCGAGGAAAAAATACTTCCCAGAACTGCCTAAACTTGGAAAGACTGAGGGAAAAGAATGAGCTTACCCAGTCTTAGTATTATCCACTTTGAGGATGTATTTTTAAATGCATTTTTAAAGTTTTATTTAATACGCATAATTTAGGACCTGGTGCTTCAGGTATCCCTTATACAGGTGATTTACTCATGAAAGTAGTCTTACTGACTATGGTGGAATTTGTTCATGTGAGTGAAAAGGCAGAAGATTAAAATCCAGAGTATGTGTGTAGCTTACATAATTTCAAGCCTGTCAAAATTCATATCTATATTATCATCTGCCTATCTTACATAACACGAAGGAGCTCTCAGTTGTTTGTTCTTCCCCATATGCCTGAAACACATGCATGGTCTTCAAAATTTTGGATTGTACACGTTATTACCCAGGAAAAAGTAAGAACGAATGCAGTAAAAATAAAACTTTCATTTGGGGGAATGTCRGAGACAAACACTACCCCCAGCGTGGTATCTGGCCAGGCACACAAATCAATGCACTGCACGTGTTTACCAGTAAGATCTTTAATTTCTTATTTGTTTCATAACAAAATCTTAAGCCAGTACCAGTGCTGCCTTTACCTAAGTCATATTATCACTCTCTTTTTCATGGCTCCCCTCAAGCTGAGCAGCAGCACAGTCCTCAGCATTTCAGGCTGGGATCAGTTGGGTTTAACGTTGGTCATATCCCCCCAGAAATACTCAGCACCTGGCAGGATTGAAATTAGTGAGTCTACGATTGTTTGGTTGTTCCTGTTACTTTAAAAAAATCTAGTTTCAAGGCAGTCCTTCTCCTTCACCCTTTTTTAGGATGCTGGTTCAAATTAATTTTGAGATGCAAGGGAAGAAAAATCAGGTGACATCATACGTGTGACTGCAATTAAAAAAAGGTGAACAGTGAGCATTATTTGTATTCATGATAATGCATACTTTGTTAACTACAACAAATAGCAGAACCAGGCAGTAGCACTGCATGCTTGTGTTCAGYATTACTAATGGTTTGAACTGCTTGTGAACAAATTTATCAATGAAAACTAAGATTAATTAAGAGGTTGGAGGGAAACATCAAAGCACTTGATTTTCCTCTTGTGTAAACTGTTGCAACTTTGTGAGTTTAGGTAGACGTATAGCTGACTTACACCTGGGTGAACGAGAAGAGCATCACAACCATTTTGCCCGTGGATGCTACTGGGTACAGCACTAAACTGACTCTGGGGTAGACAATTTTTTCTGTTCAGAACTGAATTCAGTATTTTCCCTGCATGAAATCCTRATCTCAAAAAATCAGTGGAAAATACATTATCTGTACCATGATCAGAGTTTTACCATCTGCTTTTTCTTTCATTGCATACTTTAATTCCTGGTTTTGGTCTGGTGTAAGAATCTGTCTGCATCCTGAGGCAGAGTAAGATGCTCACAGATATTGCTACGTAATCAGATAGTTCATTTAGTCCTGTAAGGCTTCTTTGAAGGGAAGATGCTGTATTTCACCTGAGAAAATAAGCCCTGTGATGAAAGAGAATGTTTTGCCTGCAGGAGGAAGAAATCTTTGTTGGCCCAAAGATTTCCTRCATAACCTTGATGACACAGTCATTTAAATTCTCTGTGTTCACTTGTGAGACAATAGTTACATACCCTTCATCAGCCGTAAAAGCCCTCATTCACTGACACTCGAAAGGGCTCAGCAATCCTCTGYGAAAAGTAAAATGGTGCAAAACTACAGAGTCCCGAAGTAGGACTGTGCCTCAACCGGGCACCAGGTCCGGCTCCCTGGAGCCCCGGGACCGCGCCTGGACAGCCCCGCGAGGGGGGGCGCGGTGGGATGCGGGCGGGTGCGGGGGGCGCCGGGCCGGGGCCGTGGCGGGGCGCGGGGTCGCGGGCGGGCTCGGTCCCCGCGGGGCCGCTGGAGGGAGCCCCCGGGCCRCGCCGCGCCGCGTTCAGCACCGCGCGGGCGGACAGCGCCCGGCCGGCCCCGCTCCGCGCCCCGCGCAGCCCGCAGCGCTCCCCCTGCGCCCGAGAGAGCGGGACCCCGGCCCCCTCCGAGATCCCCTTTCAAGGGAGTGGGAGCCAGCCCCGGGGCGGGCAAGGATCCGGCCTGCCCCGCAGGGGCTGGAGGCACAGGGCCGAAGCGGCGGGCGACGTTAAGTGGTCCCTGGGCAGGCGGGAGCCGGTGTAAATCAGCACCGACGTGTGACAAGCTGCGCGGATCCTGTTAAGGAGATTTATATATGTAGTTCATGAAGGCAATCATCTGGCTGGTAATCTCTCATTGTGCACCGCTTCAAGGCAGTTCATTCACACAACTGGCTGCAAAATGAAGATATTAGTAYCTCTCCTGGGAAATGTCTGTGGGAAATATGCATGTGCGCGTGTGGCAGCTAAACAGCTGTGATACTCGTGTGTAATGAGATAGCAGCGCATTACTCATAGCTCCGGGAGAGGACATGGAAGTAAATTAAGAAATCAGCATAACTCACACAGCTTTTGACCCGTCACTAATAGCACCAGCAGTGCATGGGAGTAGGACATGGCGCACGGATGCAGTTCATTCATCAGCACATTACCAAGGGCTGAGGAACAACTCTGCACAGCCTGATGGTCTCTCGTCCACAGGGCTCAGCGAGGCAGAACACACCGGGGCAGCTTTTCCCARAACAAGGTGAGCCCAATCACTGGGACGTGAGGTTAGGCAGCCCACAGCTAAGAAGTGCATGGAGTAAGGGGATGGGAAGGGTGGACAGGGGTTTAAGGAGGGCCAGGGTCTAAGGAAGGTTCATGTGTCCCAAGAACCATGATCATYAAAACTTCCAGGTGCAAGATCAGTCACTTCCCAGCTGCACATCCCAACACTCATGTAAACAACGTGCCGCTGAAAACAAATTCCTCTGCACCCTCCCTCCTTTTGGGATTATCTGCCAGTACGTGCACCCCCTTCTCCCCGAGTCCCTGGAGTAAGCCAAATGGCAATGATAATCTGCTGTGAAATATCGGTAGCAATGAACTGTGACAGTCTGGGAAGGGAGGGGAAAAGAGAGCAGCAAGAATCTCCAGGATTAAGTTGTCCTAGTTACCTAGTGTTTTCTCGCCTTGCAGGGATATTGGGAGTTTGGTGCATTCTCACTTTTCTGTGGAAGAAGCCATCTGAGTGTGAAGTCAGGTTAGACCTGGTTTTAACCCCTCAGACCTATCTTGCCTGGTGCCTCTCAGTGATTTGCACCACACACCACTCCACCATGTAACCAGTACTCTGTCCTAGACACCACTCGTAAGGATGCAGCACAACAATATTTGCCCCRTGATCACCAGCAGAAAAGGCTTCTTAGTGTCCTCCAAAGACAGCCTAGGATCTCACACCAAATCTCCTGGGGGTGCTCTGCTCTGGTTTCACAGAGGTTTCACTGGTTTCTCCTTGCAAAAGAGAGTTTCTCCTTGCTTTGCTCCTGTTTTCCCAYAGCTCAGATCAAGCTGCCCTTCACATATAAAAGTACCAATTCTCCCAGCAGATTCAGAGTCAAAAGGCATGAGCRGGTAAAATGGGAACATTGGGAGAGTTTAGCCAAGACAGAGTCACCTCAAACCCCAAACCACTGCTGGAAGTCAGGAAGGGGAATAACAAATGACCCATCTTCCCCACTTGCCCCCAGAGCTTCGCTACCCAACACTATTTCAAGGCACAGCAGTGTAATGAATATACAAGCAGAGGGGACAGAGTGGTTAGGAAGTGTCCCTACTCCCAGCTCGAGGTGAATCACTGGGATGGGCAATGGGAGACTGAAGAGGGGCAGACAAGAAGATTGCATTTTGTCTATGATCTCTCCTCCAGGTAATGAACTTCTGAGCACCTGACTAAAAGGAAGGGGATCTTTGGGACACCCCACACCTCCTCTCACTCAGAGTGATGGAGAAAGAGGACTGTTCCCACCCTTTCCTCACCACGGTACCTGGTTGAGGGAAGTCACGGCGAACCTGGGGATAACCAGCTGCATGACGAGCTGCAGGACAGAGGTGACCAGTCCAGCCAGGATGGCCCAGGTGAGTGGCAGCGGGAGCATGCTGTAGGTCGCAAAAAGTGTGAAAAGCACATAGCCAATGCCGTCCCCAAGGAGGCCACAGCCCAGTCCTGCTGCCAAGATCTGTGTGGCCATGGCCACCCAAGTGACAACACCGCTGTACTGCAGGTAGGTGTACGAGGTCGTGTCCTTCCTGACCACCACTAAGGCACAGATCACCACCTCGATGCCAGTGAAGAAGCCCAACAGGATGCCCTTAATGGGGTCCATGGGAGCAGAGGCCAGGGTCAAATGGAGGAACAGTAGGGTCAACTTGGTCAGTACATCCAGGATGTTCATGACCACCTCAGATTTGCGCCGTTGGCCCAAGAAGTAGCGCTGGTAAAGGCGCTCCAAGTCCCGAGACTTGAAGGAGTTGCGGAGAGTGGGGAAGATCACGCCACGATATGTATAGCCCCAGTTGAGGAAGAAGTCGGAGTTGCTGGGGGCACAGTCCAGGGGCAGAAAGCCCAAGTCTCCGCTGCTGCTTGTGCCCTCTGGGAAGACTTTGGTGCCTCCGTTGTTGTGGCGCTCGCTGCCCAAACTCCGTCCGGCGGACTGTCGCCGGAGGTGGTGGTGGTGGTGCGGCGGGTGCGGGTGGTGGTTGGGGCAGCAGGTCTCGTCGGAGCTGAAGCCCTTGCCCCCACCGCTGCTGCTGCCGCCGCTGCTGCTGCTGTGCTCCTGGATGAAGCGCTGCTCGGTGATATGGCGCACGGCCGTCTGCCACAGCAGGCGCTGGGGTCTGCCGCTGCCGGGGGGAGTCCTGTTGATGGTGTAAAGTTCATCGCTGTCGCTCAGGCACCGCACCTCCGAGAGCTCCATGGCGGTGACTGGCGGGGGGCAGAGCACCGGCGCACGGGGGGGTGGGGGGGGGAACAGGGACGGGGGGGCACACACCGTCTTTGGGGAGGGGAGCAGGGGGAGGGATGGAGCCGCGGGAGAGGAGGGAGGGGATGTCGAAGGGCGGGTGGCGGCGGCGGGGTGGCGGTGCGGGGATCACATTTATAGGCAGGTCCCTGGGTCTGGCGGTGCGCTGGCGGCGGGGTTGGTTGGCCGCCGGGGTCCGGGGGTTGGCTGCGCCGGCTCAGCGCAGGCGGCCCTAGCCCCGTGCCCGCGCCCGCTCCCGCGGCGCCCCGCGGAGCCGCATCCCGCGGAGCCCGGCTGCGGCGCAGCCCCGGCGCCCCGGCGGGCTCGGTGCGCGCCCTCCTCGGGGCGGTGCGCGGGGGGGGAGCCGAGCCGCGGGTCCGGAGAGGAGGAGGAGGAGGAGGAGGGAGGAGCGGAGCATCTACGGGCGCAGCCCCGCTGCCCAGTGGGTGATCCTCGGCCCCATCCGGAGGCCGGAGGCACGGAGGGGTGGGGGTAGCCGCCTTGCAGAGCCGTTCACAGCGGGCAGCTCCTCTCTCCGGGGATCCCGGGGCTCCGCTCCGAGGTCTGGTTCTCGGGAGCTGCTGTAATTCCCGCGGTTGCGGTCAGCGGCAGCGCTGCGAGCTCGGGCAGGAGGGGAGAGGCGGCCAGGTCGCGGGCATCCTCGGTCACGGCGCCGGAGCCGCCGGCCGGGGGCTGCCCGCCCGCATTCCCCCGGCGGCGGGACATGCCCCTGGTTCACGGGGCGCCTCTGCCCGGGGCGGGCTCGGGGCTCCCATCCATCGCAGACGCTCGGCTTGCTTGGCAACGGGAAAAAAAGGAGGGAAAGAAAGAAAGAAAGAAGGAAAAAAAAAATCACATCAAAAAACAAATCTAAAAAAACCGAAAGAGCGGGGAACGAAAATCCCGCCCTAAACTCAGAGCTCTGGGAAGCCCGATAGGAGCACCCGAACTTCTCCGCGGGTCGGGGCAGGGAGTGCTCCGGATCAGGGGCTTCCCCGGCGGTAGGGAGGAGGAGGAGCAGGAGAARGGGCAAGGGCAAAGGGCAGGGAACGCCGTGCCTGCGGGGCTGCGAGGAGCCGGCGGCAGGCGCTGCCCCGGGAGCTGCGGGGACCAGCACGGCGGAGCCGCCGCCGCCGCCGGAGTGGAGCTGCGGGCGGGCGGCCCGGGAGGAGGCAGAGCCCGGCGCGGTCAGCTGATGCCCGCCACGTCGGCGGGGCTGCCCGCACCCCCCCGGCCCGGTTAAAGCAGCCGCAGTCGCGGCGCTGGGAGGASGACAGCGGGCGGGGGTTGCCGCAGAGCAGGTCCCCTGGTCCCAGGAGGCTCCTTCAAGCGTCTCCTAGGTTTCTCCAAGCTGCACTTCTCTAGGTGCCCGGACTGTCCCGCAGTGCATCCATTCACAATGCTCAGTGAGAGCTGGTGCTGCAGCCGGGCATTCCTCTGCCCCGGCACAAGGGAGAACCTCAGGCCTTGCTTGGAGCGACTGCACTCTTCCAGGGTGGGGGAACCCCGGGAAAGCTTCCACCTCTGCCTGGGCAAGTTCAGACCCTCTCAGAAAGATGCTGTCAGTGTCAGGACTGTGTCTCTCATCACCCTGTGTTGAGTGTGTCTYTGACGGCTCCTATCCTGATAGCATTTACATTAAAGACACCAGAGAAACGACAGAAACCGTCCCATGCGCAGAGCCTGGAGTTAAAGCCACTCCCCACTCCCCATGCTGGCAGAAGAAATTGTTCCTGCTCCTCTGCTTGTGGACACTATCACAGCAAACTTGAATGCATTGTGCGTGGTGGCACAGCCTGGAGAGGAAGAGGTGTCCATCTTTACCTCTCCCATTCCTCCTCTGACCACAGTAAACCTTGCAAATGTGTTTGAACCCTGTCCTGGGGGAAAGGAGGTTTTGGAGCTGAAACCATGCTGCTAGAAGCAGCTGAAGCAGATATATTCTAGACATCAGACTATGGCAAATTAAGGGAGACGTGTTTTCTTCGTGTTTCAAAAGACATGAGTGATGCSCACTGAAATCTTTGAGAAATATGCAGCTGTTTTCTGTCAGCAGTGAGGATGTGTATGGACACAGGCACTGCCTGGAAGGGAGCTGTGCTACCCCACTAGGAGCTTTGGCTTGTTGGGAGTTGGGGTGCTTGAACATGGCATGTGATGCTTGACTTCCAGTGGGCCTGTGCCTCCATGAACACCCCTCCAGCTGTCGTTGCTTAATTCACATTTTATTATTATTATTATTGTCAGGAAGACATGGAGATTTAGGAAGGATTTCACTGATTGTTTCTGTATTTGCACTACAATAGATTTGGGAACTCCAGCCAAGTCTGTGTCCCATGTGTGAGGCAGGTTTTGTACAGATATAAGCAGAGGAAATTCTTGTTCTCAAGAGCCCAGATAAGGAAAGAGTGGTGTTTTTGAGAACAGGGACGGCTCTTTCCTGTGGTTCAGCAYGACTCTGCTAACCTGGAAAGGGTTAATACTACTTTCACAATAGTAATAGAGACACATATCTTTGCTCCTAGATAAATCCCATGKAAATTGCAGCATTACTTCAAGATGAAAATATTACTAGAAGTGGAGAAATCTTATGTAAAGACATATATTTATTTYATGAAAGAAATTATAATTGTTAGTGCTGTTACCCCAGAGCACAGAAAGAAAGCATCTTTCTCATTCAGATTGCTCAACCCAAATCATGATAAATCAAAGGAAAAGGAAACAAATATGTACTGCAGCTTAAGGAGATACCCATTCAAAAGAGATAAGATGAAACCAAGATAGGGACATCTCAGTTCTCTAATGTTGCTATATTCACTGAATCACAGTGCTGGAAGGGTTCTTGGACTCATGGCAGAGTGAGCTCTACCCTCACCATTTTTCCTGTGATAGAGGTTCTGTACCTCCCCAGGCAGTCTATTTTTATGCCTCTCCATCCTTAACATTTTAATCTCTAACCTGAACATTCCTTGCAGTATTCACTAAGCACATCACTTTTTGTCCTGTCCACCACGAACAGGAAGAACAGATTATCCTGGYAGTAGTCTATACATACTTAATGAATGTCTCTTCCATCCTTCCCTCTTCTTCTTCTCATTTCTTAGGCTAAATAACATAATTTCTGACAATTTTCCCCCCATGGGTCACATTTTCTATGTCTCTGGTCTTTTTTGTTTGTTCTGGGTTATATACTCTTTTTCATTATTTTCTTTTCTTTCTTTCTTTCTTTCTTTCCCCTCTGTGAAATGCATACAGGTCAACTTGGTTCTACAGTGGAAAGTTGTCTTATATCTAAGACTGTTTTATGATCTGCGCTCCTATTCATACATCCTGAGAGATATCAGTCATCCTCCCATCACAGGCTGATGACCTACTGAAACTTTGCTGTCCTCAAGGCCTGGGCAGGTGCCACTTGCTCCATATGTGCCTAACAGCCTACATGAAGCATCTTGCATTTGCCCTGACTGGAATGCATTGTTTTCACCACCCTGTATGCCAAATTTGAAATAGAACATGTTGAAAACTAAACCTGTCCTCCTCCATGCCAGCAGCCCTCCCCAGCTCTGTGCCATCTGTGTGTTTGGTGAGCCTACTCTCTCTTCAGTGGTGGTGGCAAAGCAGTGCAGAGCGTTTAGGTAGCAGTCGGTGTGCTCATTTCTTGCACTTATTTCTGAGTCAGGCTCAGAGGTACTGGGCACCTTTGTGGAGAGTCCCCCCAAGAGCGGACAAGATCTTTCTGAGCATGGGGACCCACTGCAGCAATGCTTTTGGCTCTGCAGGGTAAGGAGGAAGACTGACCCTCCTGGGGAGCAGGAGAGGGGTGATCCTGCCAAAGCCYTGGTTGTCAATGAAGGCTGGATGAGCTGGGGGTCCAACAAGGTAATTTCACACACACTTCAAAGTCCTGTAAGTCCCAAACTCAGTTGGCACTAGATTAGTACTGTGCATTATTCAGTTTTTGTTGCTATTGGATTTCTCTCTTTTTTTTTTTTTAATAGAGCTAAATGACTTGGCAATGTCACAAATTCACTAAAAGCCATTTAAAAATAATACTGTCACTAGAAGGCTTTTGAAGGATGAAATCAGGCAGAATTCATTCCTCTTCTGTCACCTGAAAGTTTATGTCACACTCTTCTCCTCCTTCCCCCTCTCTACCCACAGCAGTAGCATTTATGTACAGTTTAATGTTATGATATTTAATCATGCAAATAATGATCTCATACACTTTAGTGTGACTATTTATGTCCTTSGGATTGCAAACCTGGCACTGTGCTCTGCAAAGCTCTCCAGGGTTCTCCAATAGAGATGGCTTCGTATCCAATCCMTTAGGAAGGAATACTTAAATTATTATACTTCTTCTTTATTTAAATACAGATTTGACAAAACAATTTAAGAAAGAAAAAAAATGAACCATTGATATAAAGCCACTGTGTCTCTTCATGCACATATGAAATGTGAAACTTCAGTAATGATGGAAATGACAGAATATTACAATTAGCTTGGATTGTCTCCTTACCTGTTTGGTGATGGTTTGGTTTTTTGTTCCTATAACTCCCTCTTTCTTTATTTCTGTTTTTTTTTCCTCTTCTCCTCGGCAACAATTCAACAATTTAGRCATTCTAACACTACCAAAAAAAAAAAAAGGAAAAAAGAAAAGAACTTCTGGCATTGATTGAGTCTTCTTTCAAAAAACCTGTTTATCACTTTTCTCAGATGAATGCATATCCCAATATGAAGTCTGTACAAAAGCAAACACAGGGCTTAAGGGAATGGATTGAAAATTGTAACACTAGCTAGGAAAAGCATTCAGACTRATTAATAAAAGCCATGGTAAAAGAAAAGCAAGGCTTCATGGACTGAAACATCAGAGAGAAAGAGGATGAGGACACAAAGCTTAACAGATGATGGAAACAATCAACATTTGCRGGGCGTTGAAGATAATTTTTTTTCAGTACGGTAAAAATATCAATGAAATATTTTAAAGTTTGCTAACAATTAAGCTAAATTACTGCATACCCCAATGATACCAYAAAGCAGGGGGAAATAAAGAAAAGGACAAAAGGAATAGAAAAAAATTCTRCCAGTTGGAGTACAAAGAGGCAGCAAGGAATGTCAATTTTAATGCTTTTCCATGTTGTGAAGCAACAGTCACCTTACATGCAAATAAATTTCTTATCTCTCCCTCCCTTCACAGATACAGACAATCACATAAAAAGGTCAGAAGACAGTCTAAGCATGTGGACTTTATGGAGGGAAATAAGGGATTGAAGATGAGTAATGCACCTTTTAACCAGTGGTTGGAGCTGTGTTTTCCCCCTCTCCCAAGTCCACTCCTTCTTCACTCATCCAGCTATTGCTCTGGTTTTGAAAATGGATTAGGAGCTGTGATCACTGCAAATCTTTTAGTCATGACTTTGTGGGCACTGCTGCTGACCAGGAATAGCTGTTTTGTACTAAAAAAAAGGTCTGTCTATACCAGCAGTTGTTGTGGTTCTCCTGAAAACTAACCTTCAGAAGGCATTAACATGATGGAAGTCTTTAGATCCTAGAAAAAAACCCACATTTTTAAGACAGTGAATTTAAGTTGTTCATTTTCAAATGATTCTTTCAATCTTTTTGTTGTGGATGATAGTACTGTTAGGTTTTTCTGTATTTTGGTTGATTGGTTTTTTGTTTGCTTTTCTTTTCTTCAGAACCAGAGATGAAACATGATAGAGCAAAGCAAACAAGATTCACTAGAAAAGACCATTCTTCCTCCTTAGGAAAGGAAGGCTGTTATCCGAATTCAGAAGCAAGTGCAGTTTCAAGAATTTGAAAAAAAAAAACCCTTCCCAAAACAGAACTGCTGTCCTTCACATTGCTGTCTGGACCACCCAGAAGTTTCCCTCTCCCCTTTCAGCCTTTCCCAACCAGGTTTTGGAGAGCAGCTGTTTCTTGGCTCATCCCTCTCCTCTATGCACACCATGACTCTCCTGTAATGCTGTTAAATCCCTGGAGCACCTGCACTGCTGAATGAATCATACTTTTAACAAAGAAATAGATTTCTCTTTATACTTTATGGGATTCCTTTGAAGGATAGATATTTTTTTTATTTTAATACAAAAGACCTTTGACTTACATGTTAATTGCAACAGAAGTTAAAAAGAAATAAATATTAAATTCACCTCTGAAGTGAAATCTTTACAATCCACAGCAAACAATCCATTTACAAACATTTTATTCTTGATTTGCTTGAAGCAGCAAGTGCTAATAGTGATAACCTGATTGGTGAAGCTACAATTGATATTAATACTAGAAAGGAGAATTGAATTTGAGACATTCAAAAGAAACTAAAAACATAAAAAGGCACACATAAGGCTATTCTCTATAACTTTTTCACTTGGAATAATAATTCTTAGCTCGATTTAGAAGTTTTAACAATCAGATCTCAAAGTGTTTTTCTTGCTACAGGATGGAGATGTTTCCTGTGGATGTATAKAATAAATCTAATTAGGCCTCAAATAGGGAAACGTTATATTGTATGAGATTTAAAATCCATCCAGATCAGTATCCTGCAGTTACTGCCATATAAGACATATCCTAAGAGGAAATCCCCCTGTCAGCCACATCAAAGGGGTAAAAGTCTGTTAGGGTTGTGTATGCATGTGCTAATGTGCATGTATTAAACCTTGGAACGGGAACAAAACCTAGAAACCTTCATATTTCCAAGGGAAGGGAAAGGAAATTCCTTTTGTTTCTTCTCCTCCTCCTTCTGTCTGGGGGAAAAGAATTCTGTTCAGTTTTTAAATAAAACATGAATCCAACTATTGAGCTCTTGAGAACTCCTTTCTTTACATCTGTGTTTCATGAACCAGGAAAGCTGGAAGCCCTGGGACTGTTGCTTGGGCTTCCAGGCATACTAGGGTTCAAGGATAGTAAAGCTACAAAAATGCTARGAGTCTGGGCCAAAATAGACTTTCACCATGCCATCTTAGAATCAGAATCCTGAGCTGAGTTCTCAAGCAGCTCTTTAATGGGTTGACAGGGTGCCAGGCAGGTTTTTGAAAGGACCTGGCTCATATTTTTGAAACATTGCTTCATCAAATACTTTACATATGTGAATGTGTAGGACTCCATTTTGCTGGCCCACAGATAAGCACAGGGTTTGATTCAGCTGGGTTCCTAGGCACTACTTTTCCCCACACAACTCTTGCTCCTCACACCCTTATCCTCTTTATGAAGGTTTCTTGAATTAGGAAATGGAGAGTATGCAAAATAACCCTTTAAGTGACTGGCTTTAAGTGACAGTGAGAGCACTGATGCCTGGTGTGCTGCTGTTAATAGTGATTTATTTCAAACTGAGCTGCCATCATAACTGAAGCATGTTAATCTGCTCATTGCCAGTCAAGCTGGGATGGTAGGTGTTCTTAGACAAAATGTTTAGGAGGAATCGTTGACTCATGGCAATCTTTAGTCATTCTCTGAAATGATACCATTAATGTGTATGGGCTCAGCAGAGTACTTGTTTCTCCATTCTATTACCTTGTTTTTACGTTCAGTAACATCTTCCTTGGCATAGGGGGAGGATAATAGGTTCATGATTGAGCTATCTATTTGATATTGTATTTCTCTAAATCACCAAAACCTGTCATTTTCTAGTGTTGCAGAATTTGCTGTAGAAGATTAAATCTGGTTTCCTTTTGATAGCAATGGCAGGTTTTTGGTGCTTCAGATGAAGATTTAAGAGTGGGCTGTAGGCTGTCTACCCTACACATGACATTAAGTTGATGTTCTTTTACATTACTAGAAAAGACAATGGCCATCTTAGAGCCTTCATCTACTCTATTTTCAACATTGTGAGGTTACTTAGAGCCAAGGAGAACATAATCATTGCCAGGTAATACAGGGACCTACAAAACCTCCAAAAATCTTTTCAAGGAAACAGGCATGGAGAATTCCTATGACACCTATAGGGCTCTAAATCCAAGTTAAACAGTTCCATATGAGAATCAAACTATAGGTAATGCTATTGTGATTAATATTATTTACAGTGGCACCATCAATAACTTACACAGGGGATGGCTGTGGCTGCTCTCAGTTATATGAGGAAGAACACAAAATGTTTTGTTCTGGAATCAAAATGAGAGACAAAATGTCTTAAATTCTTGTGCTTTGTAAAGAGGAAACTCCACATTGCAGTACACTCTGCTCTAAGTTTTTTGGCATCTCTTTAATCAAGAAGTTTCCAGTGGATGTTTTCAGCATGCAGCAACTCAGATATCTTGTTTTAGCAGTAAAGGAGTGCTGTGGTACTGCTGCCTATTGATCCCAAGTGCTCCTCCAATACGTTCACATGATAAAATGAGAGATGTCTCTGAAATGAAAGCCCAGGGTGGTTTTGGTTGCTCTGAGGTTTTGCATATGATTTTTTCCTTGAATTCAACTTGTGACTACAACCCTATTGCATAACTCTCTCAATAAACGTATAGTAACAAAACAATTCCGGTTCCAGTGGATTTTCACCCCAGGATGGGACAGCACTTAGAGATAGTGAAGAACCATGTGAAATTATAGATAGCAAGAGAAGTATGTGTGGGAGCAGTTGTGATCTTGGTAGTAAGCAGCAGTCTTTATACAGCACTTGACCTCTTCTGAGAGTTCTGCAGGAATTATGGTGAGGAAATATCTAAATATTTAAGGGGAAACACAGTATCTTTCATCATTTTTACAGAAGCTGATGGAGTGTTAGCAGGAAGCTGGCAAAGTGGAGGAGCTTTAGAGCCACAAATTCAAGATAGAAAACAGAGGTCTTTTTCCAGATTTAAACTGAGAGCTGTCCAAAACCTCTTCAAAAGTAAATGTACTCCTGATCATTCAACTTCTATATTTTAGCCAGCTAAATTCAGAAACTCTTAACAAACATCTTGGTGGACCATTTTGTCTGTGTTCATAGATCGTTGACTTTTTTTAACTTCAGTAGCATTGCATTATTTACGCTTTAAAATACCTACCAGAGTTAAAAGCCTGTATGACAGAATACGTGCTGTACTTACTAAGTACCAGGGCAAATGGTAGCACCTGTAGTTGAAGGGCACAACCAGATTTAAAAATAATATTGGCTAATTCAAGATATGGTCAAGAAAAACAAAGAAAACAGCAGAAGATGCAATTCACTAGGGGCAAGTGGAAGGTACAGGAGATAAGCAGAAATAATCAGTTACACTAGCACATGAAGGGGAACAGCTGCTTAAATAGCAGTTCTGCAAGAAGCGATCTGGGGTCTAYTGAAATCGAGCCAACAATGTCATGTTGTTGCAGGGAAAACAAACATTGTGGTGCATAAGCAGAAAGGTATTCTTGCAGAATAATGTTTTCCACTCTGTTCAGTACCAGTAAGGTCGTAGCTGAGTACAGAGAGGGACAGAGATTCTTTGGGGGATGGGTACAGGGGACACTGCCCTGGTGGCGCTGTGCAGCTCCAACCCAGGTCACCAGGCACTTCTGTGGGCACAGAGATGGGCTGAGGCTGAGGCATCAGCCTGTRGGCCTGAGGACTGACATTTTATGGCTTTGCTGGGGAAGGGAGTGATGTCCCTGAGATGGGCTGGGATAGGATCCTGGGCCAAGGGCAGAGGTTAGAGAGGCCCTGGAAGAAGTGCATCAAAGCCAGTAAAGATCTGATGATGGCCTTGAGAGATGGGCACCAGTTTTGGGATGTGCATATCAAGAAATACTGGATCTTCCAGAAACAGTTAAGAGAAGCATTGATCCGAGAAGCAGGGAATGTAACCAGCAGGAAAATTTGAAAGAAACACGTGTTTGGCTGCATTAAGGTGTTGCCTTCAAATGTCACCTTCTAAAAAAATTAAAGAACAGTATTACAAGAATAGTAAAGAAGCAAAGCAACACAAAGGATGTATTAATGTTTTATAGCTGTAGAGGATATTGCTATTTAAGTATTTCTATCTGACTGATGCATATTTAACTAAAGAAAGAAGACATTCAAACTGCATTAGTGATTTTCTGAAGAGTGGGGTGGATGTTATTTAGATGTGATGACACTTGTCATCACCATATGTAAACTTTATTTATAATGTATTCTTGACTCATTTTCACATATGCATTTCAAAACTTCATTTACTCCATGTTAATTTAAATTGTACATATAGCACGTAGGGGGGACAAGTTAATTTCCTTTTAAAGAAACATCAGCTTCTAGCAGCTCAATTTCAACAATTTCTGCAGCACAGGGAGGAATTATTTTTTTTATCCTTGATGGGGTCTTAACTGTTGGATTGTAGCTATTCATCTTTATTTCAATAGCTCAGAGTCATGGGCAGTGTACATTTGCTCTCATAATGCTGTGTATTTTTGCAGACCTCAGTATTTTGTATGAACTGAACATACAAGGCCACGTTCTCATCTCATTGAGACTCTCTTGACTCAGCAAAGAGAGAAGCTGGCAGAAGTTCAACCACTTCTCTCCAGTTCTGCTTGGCAGAAAGCCAGGCCTGAAATAGTCACCCATCTCTGCCTGGAAGGAGTCTGATACCCAGCAGGCAGGATTCAACCTTCAGGGTGCAGTGTGTGTCTTGATGTATTCTGTTTCTTGCTGTATTTTAGAGCAGAATGAATGACCATTGAGTTGGACCTCTCTTTACTACCTCTCATTTGCTGTAGTGGTTCCTTAGGAACAGCAGAACAAAGGCTGCTGAATGGCAGAGCTGAATCCTTTTGCTCTTGTGAACTCACTTGTTCCAAAGCCAGCTCCACTGACACCTGTTCTGGTCTTCTCAGTGKAGAAAAGCTTGCAAGCACCTTACTTTGTTGTACTCTCCTGGGAAGCACTATTTTCACCCAAAGAGTCAATATATTCCACCTTACCAGCTTGTCTCCCAATTTCTTTTTATATAGCCATGGGTTATCACTGCTGTGCTGAACTCCAGGTGCCTGAAACTATAAAATCCTGACATTGATATCACTGAATGATTAATGCCATTACTGTCACTCTATGCTCTGAAAGTCATTTACTTGGACACTGTGGTTGGGTCTCCCACACAAGCAGTGCCCATAACCAAACACTTCAAAGGACACTTCAAAGATAGAAGAGCTTTTACTGCCTCTTCACAAAGTAAGAAGYAGAGTCAATTTTCCCACATGTTCTAAAGTGTGACATCGGGGAACACCTGTGGCCTGTGCATTTCAGCCTAGCTCCTTGCTGTACACTGGCTGAGGACACTCAGGGAATGACCCACTGGGGTAAATCTTAATCTAGGATGGGACTTCCATTTTGCCTCCTCCTTTTTAATTTGGAGTGGCATTTCCCACAGAAGTGTACTGAGGAGGTGCATTCACAGTAAACTTCTAATTCACCCCAGGATCGTGTGGTGGATGTTACTTTCTTTTCATAGTTTTTTCGATAGCTGATGGTGTGGTGGTACCAAAGCACACAGCAAAATTCTCAGTCCAAGGGTCTCCTGGGTCATGTGCTGGATTCTAGCGTGAGTCCAGAAAAGGAGAGAAAGAGAATAGCAGTGATAGGATCTGGGAAGATGGAGGCACTTCCAGATTGGGAAGATCTTTGTCCCTTGAGAGAAGCCAGTGTTAAGAGCTTCACAAGAGAAGGAAGTCAGCCATATGTACTTCTGCCMCATTACAAGAAGTGAAGAAAAAAGCCCAAAGGAAAAACTTCAGGCTCAACAGTCCATTTTCTAGAAGAGGAATTAGAGGTTCAAACAACTGAAAGAGATAGATCATAAATGAGGAAATATTAGAAAAGTATGACAAGTATTGTGCAAGACAAGGCTGGAGATAACACCAAAGAACAATGCCAGTCATGTTTGACCAAAGATTATTTTTCCCATAAAACTCTACCAAGAAAAGGTTTATTGATATTTCTTGTCAAAATGAGAAAGCCTTTCAAAGATATTCCTARCAGAGATCTAGTGATTCAGTTACTCCTCTGAAATAAGTGAAATTAATCTCCTACTTTGTATTCTATGTGATGCAGAGCATGATTTGAAGCTACATCTTCAGAATGCACTGTGGAGCCCTCATCACACAGGTGCTGGAACAGTGTTTGTCTGACCCATTGAGTGTGGAACCATTTACACAAACAAATTATACAAATGTCTGCTCTAACAAGAGCATGAAACATGCAGAGTGATCCACTCATTTCAAACCACCTGCTACTGTATCTCACTCTGAAGTAGTCAGTACCAGGAGTTATAGGTGAATACCTCAGTCTGGTATTCACTCTGGCCCTTGGAATGCAGGCTCCATTCACCTACGCTCTTGATTCACGTCATACAGGTAGTAAGGACTACCAAGATGATTTTGATGATATCTTATTGGAAACCACTTTCCTCTCTGAGTCCTTTGGATGCAGGAAAACCTGCTGGGCGCCCTCACAAATTTTCCATTTATATTAGAGAACCTGCCTCAGAAAAACAGAATGACCTTTATGTTTTCCCCCCCCTAAAAGTACAGAGCAACCAGAGGAATGCTGGGTGGGCTGGAGAAATAAGAATTTATATGGTTCATGCCATTAAGCTTGGTAAAAACAACAGGAGTTATATATGCCTGCAATGTCTTTCCTAAAGTATAGCTTTGACATCAGAGGTGTTTGCTGTCCCCACAACAATTGGAAAGGCTGGAGCTGCACTGTATTAGGCCTTTGTTTTCACTGCAACGACAAGGTTGAAATATAAATGCATAATTCTAATGCAGAATAATAATAACTGTAGTTAGATGAGCAGTAAATATGTAGAATTATCTAGGAGGTGGATTCAGCAGAGCTGTGGAATCCTAAAAACACCAAAGGCAGAATTTCAAGACAGCAGATTAGAAAAAGAAAATATCATTATCTATGTCACAGTTAAATTTTCCCATTTGTTTGAGGAAGGTTGGTTCTTAGGATCTGAAATGCCAAGGCAGAGGAAACACTCAAGAGACCCTTTGGCTAAATGAGAGCTGAACCTACACAGTTCTCCCACAGCTTGATGGGTTGCAGGTAAAAGCCACACTTAAGTACTGGGAAGTGGGCTGTGAGGATTAACTGAGTGTCCAGGGAGAATGGAGTGAATTTCTTGCATTTCTGCCTCACACTTTTAAGGAAGAAAAGGGTTATGTTTCTCTATTCAGAGAAATGAGACTGGCAATAGGGTAAGAGACCCCTCTGCATTAAGAGAAGTGATTAGAGGAAGAAGGTTGTCTGCTCTTACAAAGGCCTGGAGCACAGAGGAAGGGAGAGAGTGTTTGGGTGAAGAAGCACTGCACAAAGAAGGCAGGAGCAATAGGATGTCTTGTTTGAATGCTCCATGGCATATAGCTAGGAGAAATTTGTTCTAAGGAATACTTTCTTACTTTTCTCTCTCCTGGGATCTGTCAGAGCCACTTGGAGCTGTGTCTGGGAATGGGCTATTTGGTCAGAAACATCCTTTACTTGACTGTGCTTCTTTCTGGATGTCTTGCTGATGAGAGCTTATATGTGGTGACATGCTGGCATGTCATCCTCCTTGGTGGAAACATCATCAGAGACTCCTTATGCACAGCTTCCAACTCCCTTTGCAAGGCTGGAGCAAACCAAGGAATCAGACTTTATGATGCCTGTAAGCCCCTTCTAAATCGGGATATTCTATGACTCTATGATACTGCCAACTACCCCAATCAGGCCATCTAGTGGGCAGGGACAGARGAATCCAGACAAAAGAAGGAACAGTTCAGCAACGACAAAGTTCACTATTGTATAGGATTAAGGATACCATGATGATTGAATTTTAAGTGGCAGAAACACTAGCTCAGCCCAAACTATCCAAATATTTCTCTGCAGCTGCTTGTTCAAAGTTTTTCTTCTTTAGTCAGTAATGATGTGCAGCCTGAGCTCACAGGGATAAATGCTGTTATCAGTCTCCTGCCTAAACTGGGAAACACAGTCCTACATGCACATCTAAGGCCAAACCTCAGACGGGCAGAGAGCTGGGCTGAATACGTCTCCAAGCTTTTACCACTTTGGCATCAGCTCTTGCAGTGCCTTTAACAGATATGTTTTGACTGAGATCTAGAAACTTTTCTGACTCAGCTGCAATCAAAAAATCATCCATGCTCTTTATTTCCTCTCTTTGAATGAAAGAGTTTCTGTTTCCAGTTGCCAAATACAAACCTAATCCCACATGCATCCTCCTGAAGACAATGAAACTTAGCATGTATTGTTCTACAGCTTCATCCCCGACTGCCTGTCAGATTTTCTTTGTCAGTCTATACCTTCTGTTTCTCTTCCCCCACCATAAAACAACTCTTCTTCTTCCATCTCCGGAACAAATTGACACTTATTCCAATAGTTGTGCACTTTAATAACAGCTTAACTTTGCATGTCCCCTCCTGTCGGGAAGTCTTCTATAGTCTTTTCTTATTTTCGTACTGGAATACTTAAATTAACCTTGGCATGCTGTTGTGTTATGGAAAAGTTTTTGCTCCCCTCATGTCGTACAAACAGCAGAACAACATGTCAGCACTGAGCAGTTGTAAAGATATGCTGGCTCACAGGTGCTAAATCATTTTCTTCCTTTAGATATGTTGTTCCTGGCTTTCTGTAGTCTCAGACAGATTGAGTGTTTTCTGTTGAAGGACCTGGGAGTCATCCTTATGCAGACAGTGCCATCTCTAATCAGGCAGAGTCCCACAGGGTCTTGACAAGGTAGACAGAATTGGGTGCTTGTAACAGGGTCCATTGGCAGTCCAAGACATGGCAAATGATGAACCAGAGCCAGGGTCCCTGGATGGGTTTCAGCTGTGAGAAGAAGGTGATGGAAGCATACATCTAAGGGGTTGGCTCCATCCAGGACAGAAGCTACCTACACTGTAGGTTAAAGGTCCATCCAGGAGTCAAACCCAGAGACTGGAGCTCCTAGGACAGAGCACGAGCAGGGACTGAATCTCCAGGGCTGAGCTGGAAACCTGGGCACATGGGGACACAGGTGGAGTCCTCAGCTAAGGCTGCTCAGTGAAATTTATACCTATTAGTGCTCCCAGGGCTCTGACACTCAGTCACTTGGAGTGCCAACTGATTGCAGGTTAAGGCACCTAAACCTTCTTATCCATGTTCACATGTGATAGTTGCTCAAGCTCCATTAGAGTTTTTAAGCACCAAAGGCTCAAAAAATCTGCCTGAACATAGGCCATGGGTTATTTGCCACATACAGGTGTATCTGAAACATCTACCTGGAGGGGGATGCAGACCATTTGCACATCCCTGAAGCACTGGAGGCCAGGTGGGAATCCCTAGGACAACTCAGCCAACCCCAGGCACCCGTCAGACAGTCATGCTGTCAATGACTGTTGCAGACATATGGAGCTGGACAGYTCATAGCATTCAACTCAGGGGCGTATTGCCACTATCTAAGCTCATTTTACATACCATGGAGGACCTRTATGAAAAATTCAACACGGAGATGAGAATTTTCCAGGCTGATAAAATAGTCTTATCTCTTTTTTTGTCTGTCATGCTCAACTCTGGAAGTCTTTATCTCACAACGATTCTGTCAGATAATTCATGTTCTTCCTTTTACCTGTCCTTTCACCACATGGAAGAACCAAGACCTGAACTCAGGGAAGGACAGTGTTTCTATAGGAACATGGACAGTGGATAGGAAAGAAAACAATGTTTATCCTGAAAACTCTTTGATCAACTCTTCTCCATTCCTTGTCAGTTGTGTGCTCCAGCCCCATGCTTGTTTCCATGCTATAGTCCTAATCCTCACTTTCAGAAACAGCTGTGTTACATTGGCAGTACGTTCTTGACTAAGGAAACTGGGATGCTGACAGATAAACTTGTCCAGAAAGGAGAGCAGTGCACTTAAACTATAATCATCATGAGTCACTAGAGCAGCTTTTTAGAACCAAGGGAAGTGTTTTGATTTGTGCTCCATTTTCAGTAAAAAAGCCAGAATGTTCTGCAGAAATCAGACACTATAAAAAAATAATTACCTCAGTAGTCCAAATTTGCTTCTGCTAAGTTGTTTTGATGTAAACGTCTCACCTAGTGCTTGAAATAATGTTGTTTAAGACATGATTCTTTGAAAATTTTAACATTGGGAAAGGTAAAAATGGGATTAATAATCTAGTCTAATCCATGGTAGCACAATTATGTCAAAGTTAAACACTTTCAAAAAAAATGCAAAGCTTTCAATTGGTCTTCCGTTGAAAGTTTTTGTAGACCATGACTAGTTTTGGACTCTTTTTGTTAGAGCTCATTTGAGACACAGGGAAAAAGAGTCTTGTTAAGAACTAWAAAGTATATCATAAAACACTCTATTGAGGAGACAACTGTGTTAGTGTAGCCTGTAATTTTAGTCTCTTCCTGATAAACCTTGAAAGATGACCATGTAAGAAAAAAAAAAAGGTTTTCTGCAATAATATACTGAAAGCATGTAATGTAAATGGAGCAAGACTGGAAAATGTCAAAAAGCAGCTTTAAACAGTTTAGAGCGCTGGAGAAGGGGTAAAAATTGATCACAGACTGTGGGACTTGCTTTTGGTGAAGCTCTTCCCCCAGCTCATCATATCTGATGCCACATGCTCAATGCACACAGGTGCATACAAGCAAACTACATTTGCACTGGACAATTGTAGTGGGGTGAGCCTGGCTGGATTCCAGGAACCCATCAAAGCCTCCCTGTCACTCCCCTCCACAGCTGGACAGGGGAGAGAAAATTTAACGAAGGGTTCATGCGTTGAGATGAGGACCAGGAGAGATCACTCAGCAAATACCATCATAGGCAAAACAGACTCGAATTAGAGATATTAATTGAATGCATTGCTAACAAAATCAGAGCAGGATAATGACAAGTAAAATACGCCCTTCCCCCTCCTCTCTCCTTCCCAGCTCTACCTCCTACCATAGCGGCACAGGTAGACAGGGAATGGGGGTTATGGTCAGTTCATCACCCGTGGTTTCTTCAGCTGCTCAGGGAGAGGAGTTGTTCACCTGATGCACTGTGGGGTTCCTGCCATGGGAGAGAGTTCTCCATTAAATTTTCCAAAGTGAGTCCATCTCACAAGCAACAGTTCCCTGCAAACTGCTGCAACCTGAGTCCATCCCACGGGCAACAGTCCTCCCCAAACTGCTGCAGTCTTCCATGAGCTGCAGTCCTTAAGGGCAGGCTGCTCCAGCATGGGCTCCTGTCTCCATGGGTCTTCCACAGGATCACAGCCTCCTCCAGGCATCCACCTACTTCAGTGTGGGCTCCTCCACGAGCTGCAGGTGGGTCTCTGTGTCCCCATGGATCTCCATGGGCTGTGAGGGCACAGCTGCCTCACCATGGTCTGCACCACAGGCTGCAGCGGAATCAGCTCCAGTGCCTGGAGCACCTCCTTCCCATCCTTTTCCACTGACCTTGGTGCCTGCAGAGCTGTTCCTCTCACATATTCTTACCCTGCTCTTCTCTGGCCACAATTACAACTGTGCAGTAACTTTTTTTTACTTTCTACTTAAATATGTTATCACAGAAGTGTTACCACCATTTCTAATTGGCCCAGCCTGGACCAATGGGATGTCCATTTTTGGAGCCACCAGGGATTGGTTCTTGCTGGATATGGAGGAAGCTTCTGACAGCTTCTCACAGAAGTCACCCCTGTGGCCCCCCTCTACTAAATCTTGGCCATGCAAAACTGGTACGACACTCTGTAAGCTGTACACTGGCATAGTCAACAAGGTTTCACCCAAATGTCTGCCAAAGGGCAGGGAAAACCCTTTGTAATTTCCGCCATTGAACATCTAATAAGATATAAAAGCAGCTGTAGTTCAGAGTTTAGATCRTTAGTTTTAATGGTCTCTTCAGGATAAAAATAAGTCTAGAAGAACCTCAGATACTTACCTAGGAAATGCAAGGCACAGCAGACTGATTGTACTGAAAGAGCTGCATGGCAGGACACAGCTGCTTTGATGTGAGATAACCCCATCATGGAGTTCACAGCTGTCCCTCAAAACTCCTTGCACTAGAGCTGGCTGCTCGGATCCTCCTGCACAGCCAACATCTGCAGCAAACCACACAGCCTGAGAACTGTTAGCACTGAAATTAGTTAATTTGGGAGTAGGCAGCTAGTGCTTTTTCATTATTTCTGCTGCCTTCACTCTTACCTATTTGTGGCAGAATTTGTGAAAAACCCCAGAATGTGGGGTTTTTTCCCCCATTCTTCTTAGAAAAGGACAGTAAAGCTTATTAGGTCTGTACATGTCAGTTTCTCTTTTTTCAGGATTTCTATTCTTAGAAACCTCTYCAATTGTAGAATGAAAAAATTGTCAGGCTCCTACTTACCTTTTACCAGTCAGAAGCATATGTCAGGTTGTTTTGTATCATTAGTGTCTTAAAGCACTCTGGAAGTTGGAAACATTGCAATAGAAGTTGTGACTTTTCTCTCAGAGGAGCTTAAAGGGAATGCTAATGTATTTGAACCAGATTTAATTCCTCCCAGTTGAACTGCTACCTGAGGCCGTAAAAGACAGTGAACAGATGAATCACAGAATCATAGACTATCCTGAGCTGGAAGGACACCCAAAGATAATCGAGTACAACTCCTGACTCTGCATAGGACACCCCAGGAGTCACACTGTGTGCYTGAGAGCATTGTCCAAATGCTTCTTAAACTCCATCAGACTTGGGGCTGTGACTGCTTCCCTGGGGAGCCTGTTCCAGTACCCAACCACCCTCTGGGACAAGAACCTTTTCTTAATATCCAGTCTAAACCTTCCCTGACACAGCTTCAGTCCATTCTCTTGGGTCCTGTCGCTGGTCACCACAGAGAAGAGATCAGTGCCTGCCCCTCCTCTTCCCCTCATGAGAAAGTTGTAGACACAATGGGCTCTCCCCTCAGTCTCTTCTCAAGACTGAACAATCCAACAGACCTTGGCTGCTTCTGCTCCGGCTTCCTCTCCAGACCCTTCACCATCTTCACAGCCCTTCATTGAATGCTCTCTAATAGCTTTATATCTTTCTTATATTGTGATTTAGGCTGGTTCCTGTGAAAATTTCCTCCTGCCTCCATAGAGTGAATGAACCTGCCTCTTTGCAATCCTTTAGATGACTTCTAGCTGTTTTGAGGACAAAAGCTCTTCCATATGGAACACTAATTGCACAATAAAAGTGATTTAATTTGAAATAATTACTTTGTTTTCAAAGTACCATAATTATTTCAGCCCAGAGCCAGCTTTTGGAATAGTGTTTTGTAAAAGAGTTCAGATGATGGAGCTGTCTGGTTAATTTTTAACTATTGTCTATATCCTTCAAATTACCTACTTGGTATTGTTTATATAGCTACAAGGAACAAAGACAAAGGGTTGTTGGTAAAAGCAGTCAGAAGTGAAACGAGAGCAGACAAAAAATATCTTCAAAGAAAATATCAGAAGGCCTTGAAAGAACAAAGAAGGCTTAAGGGAAGTGCCTATTTATCTGTCTGCAGCCAAGTGCACAGGCATGTTGGGGTTTTTTTACAATTTGGGGGTATAAGTTCAAAAAATAAGAGAACTCTTAGAGACCATTCCTACAGACAGTTGGAGTGGAAGCAGGAGCTGGCATAGGAGAGTAAATGAGGCAGCAAAAGGGTTATTTAAGGAAGATATTTCAGGAATGAGACCAAGAGAGGCAAGGAAGATGAGGAAGCTCCAGGCAATGAACCTGGCTCTTTGAGTCAACCAGGAGGATCCAAAACTTGTGAGGAGATTGTGAACTTTAGACTTGATGATGCTTTGCTCTTGGGCTAAGTCTCTCCTCTGGCAGCTGTTTGGGTAAATAAGCAATCCTTCATTTTGACAAAGCTCACTTTCCTCAGCAGCTGGTCAAAGCTTCCCCGAGGAGTCTCTTGGAGGTGTAAATGTGGCTGAGAGAGCAAGACCAAGTTACCAAGCTGCTGGACCTTGATAGAAATGAAAGAAAGAGTTCTGATTGCCTAACAGAAGTGTTTAAAAGGGACTTAAGGGGTGTCATGCAGAGTATGGTTTACATCATGATGGAGATTTTTATTTTGGGATAGCTTTGGTGCAAGAGCTATTCCAAAAATACCTCTGGCAAACCGCTTACGCCTTTGAGAGACAGTCATAAGATAGTCTAAAGTAAGCAATTCTGCTGCTGAAATGCATACTGACACAGCCTTTGGGATTACTTTAATGTAAGTAAAAGGTGTGACTTTGTATTAGCAGCTGTACTGGTGCAACTTTCACCCGTAGATCAATTTGTGAGGATGTCTCTGCATTTCTGCTGAGTACATCCAGTACATCCAAGCTATGCTTTAATGCCCCTTCAGAGGCATGATCTCATGGATTCAATTATCCTGGTGTGATGTGAATTGCTAAGGTCATTCTGTTGTTAATTAATTGGTCGTGCCACGTTAAAATAGTCTCCCTAAATTTCTCTGCATTACAGATTAATGTGAGCTTCTCCACAGACCTAGCAGTTTGAAGTGTCTCACCAGCAATCTAAATGGCACTGGCGTGCTGGGTTGATAGTTATTCTATGTATTGCAGGAGGGAAAGATTTCAATAACATTTCAGCTGTGTTTGGATGTCTGTTGGAAATACTCTCGCTGAAATACCAAATGAAATCCATGTGCCATAAAGAGACTAAGTAGAAAAGTGAAGATAATTTGGTTGTGTTTGAAGAGCTCATGTGAGCCCACAGGGTTAGATAGCTGATGAGAAGCAATGAAATGATTGCTTTTTAAAAACATGCACGAGAGTCCCGGAAGCCACCTGTAGGGAACCTCTAAATGCTGGACCCCACTAAGCAACTGACCATATTGTTTTTAATAATCTCCAAATGTAAACTTGGGGAAGTTTATTCACAAACATCATTGCAATTTCCATGGGCAACTAATCATTGCTATTATAATCATGCCCAGCTGCAGCTGCCTGTAGCTAAAAATGGAATGCTGAATGGTTTTTTTCCCCTGTAGTTTGTTTTGGTAATTAAGATTCTGATAATTGGAGCATTATTGTGAGAGCGAGAAGTATGAAAGCTTTGCAAAGCTCACCTTGTGATCAAGCTTTTCATCAGAAAAAATTGGCTCGGAGCCTACTGATAGACAGGATTATTCCCTGAATCCTCCACTGCTCTCATTCTTCTTTTGACATTTTTCTTAGGATCCCAGAGTGCTGATACAAATGACGATTTCAAGCAGCACTTCAAGCCTTCTCTCTGCACCCCACTTATCTAATTTCTCTAATCAGCCTCTCCTCATGAACCCCACTTGTTTTCCTGATCATTGGAAACTCCTTGTTCTTCAGTTAGGATATAAGGAACATAGAAACATAAAGAAATAAATAAATCACCATGAGTTAACCACTGGAACACAGGTTCACAGAGATGGTGGAAGCTCCAGGCTTGGGGATGTTCAGACCTTGACTGAACTGTAAATAASGCTCTCAGCTGCCTCATCCAAATTTGAAGGCAGGTTTGATTKGAGAAGAGGGGTGGGACTAGATATTTCCAGGAGCCCTTTCTGACCTAAGGTTTTCTATGATTATGTTCTCATCCTAGGCTGTTTTTTCCCTTTAGTACTTAAATCATTCAACCACTTAATCTGAACCTCGAGTTCAGATATGGAAGATAGGAACTCCTGAACTCAGTTCAAGAAGAAATTCAGGCTTCAAACAGCTCTGTGTACATTTAGATGTTGTTTGAGACCTACATCCCTGTACACATATAAAAATTTTTATAAAGCAAGAGGAAAATATTGTCAAACCATATGGGGACACATCTTGAACCCATATCACCCAGAAGCGTAGGCAGCTCTTGGGCATGAACTGAGCTGGTGCTGCCTCAGCACAGCAGAACTTCAACTGCATGTCTCTGGGAACGGGAAAGAACTTCTTTCCTCAGGAGCCACCAAAGGCCAGTGCTGTGWGAGGTTTTGCACACAGGCCCTTGCAACAACAGTGAGGTACTCAGTTGAATCAGATAAAACTGACTGACAAAAAGAGGGATGTTTSTGTCCAAAAGTGGGTGTTCCCAGACACAGCAGCTGTTATATCCCCCAGCATCTTTGGAAATGTTTAAGCGTGTTTTTCAASACAGTAGAATAGTGATGGAATTAAGGTTATGAAGTCCCTAAGTCCATGGAAAAAAGCCTGCAGGTTCCTGAACTCTACAGACACCTTTCCAATCAGCAAATGCCTCAATGCAACTGGGCCTTTCAGAAGAGGATGTTTCTTCATTTTGTTTCCTACTGAACCGACTCTGGTGCCCATCATGGTCCTCTTTGGCTCCYTTTATATAGAAGTCAAATGATTTAGAGAGTTTGGCACTGAACCAGGGAGGTTCAGATCAYATTTTCTCCTCCACCTGAAAGATTTTGAAGTTATTTGCCAGTCAGCCTTGCATCCTCTCCATCCTTCTTCCAAAGAAGGACCTCTGGTCCTAGAAAAACCAAACAAATGAAGACATAATTGTGGTATTGTGCTTACAGCACACAACTGGAGAGGAGGAAAAACTTGGTTCTGCTCCTAATTCTCAAAAACTACTTCTGTGTTRTATAATTTACTTTTCTGTAGTAGCAATCGTTAGGCAAAATACAGGAAAGTCTTACTACAGTAGTAAAACTATGATGCAATTCAGAATGCAAATCAAACACGTGATTATATTTTGCTTGGTTCGTAGGCTGCTTGAAAGACATAAATTAAAAGCTATGTGAAGCCTAAGAGATGATACATTAAGATTCAGCTTCAGTTCTTCCCAAGATTTTTATTAAAAAATTACTTGGAATAAATGAAGATCAGACAAATTAATTTACATGTGAAATGAGGTCTGCTTGGAATGCTCTGATATTTGAGCTGCTACTGAGATAGTTCATTACAAAGGCAACAAAAAAAGCAAGATTTACAGAAAAAAAAGTGGTATCTTTTTGTTATTTCAACTGATATTCTTGGGAAAAATAAACAAGTTCTAAAGCAAACAAAGTCTTCTGCAGAACTGTAGACAGTTATGGCTACAAGAATGTTATTCAAAATAAAACAATAATAATGAAGTTTTAATTATAATTGTCTGAAAAGGTCAACTGATCATTTTGGTGAAAAACAAATGGAAGAACTACAAAACTGGCTGTATTTGTCAACATCAAAAAAGTAATTTCAATTATTTTTTTTCTTTTAAATGTCACAGAAACTTGTTTTGTTCCAGAAATTAGAGGAGACTTCCTATGTTTGTTTGTTTTTAAGTGATGATGCTAGGGAACATTACTCAATAATCTTGAGAGAATGCACAAACAAATCCAGCAATCTGAGTATGAGATAGAGATACTTAATGCAATGCGGGGAAAGAGATGGAATCTACATGCCTGAGTAACAGAGCAGGAAGCTGCTAAATTTCATCCTTATTTTACATGGGATAGTTGGACAAGGTAAAGCCACTATTTTCAAAAACAATCTGTAATTCTGGATGCATGTGTTTCAAGTTATTCTTAATTAAAATACAATTTTCAGAGTTAAAGATCTACCTGATGTGAGGGCTTGAGYAGTCTTGGAATTTGATCTTCCATTTCTAAACTGCAGACCACCCACACTGTGGCATCAGGTACAATTAAAAAAAACCCTACAGTTTTTAGTGTTTGATATGTGATCTTTCTTAGAGTCCTTAAACATCCAGAATGTTCATGCCTATACTTCCACTGAGCTTGCTAGCAGTACTCATTTTGACTTGCATTCATACATTGACTTTCATGTGGCATGGAGGCATGGTAGAATTTCATTTGTATCTTTATAGTAATTCAGAAAAAAAGGTTGCTTTCTCTAAAAATGTTCGATGGTGATGGATTAGTAATGCTATTCCCTGAAGAATAGTCCAGGGCATCCTTTATTATTTTCCTTTCTAATTTAGACATTCTACTAAACATCACACTCTGTTTTCCAGTGCAGACTTCCATTTGATTAAAATCAAACAATTCTCTAAGTCAGGTTTGTGTGTTTGAGAGCTATTTCCTATGGCCATGCAAGCAGGTCTGTCAAACTGTGACCCTTCCTCTTCCCTGACATGTTTATGTTGGCAAGGTCACAAAGAGAGACGTAAATTGTTTGGTTTAAATAAAAACAATCAGAACATTTAAATCACAAGCAGATCATGAACCGGTGACATGGCAATGGAAATATCTCAAAGTGCTGCCCACATTTTTTAAATGAGATGCTGTTATTGCATTGATTTAGGGGCAGTTAGATTTTAACAAAAGAGAAGCTTGAAAATATCTGCATCTGGCATTGGTTAGGGATGTCTGAAGGCAGCTGGGGCTAATCCAAGCCCCAGTTACATCAACCCTAGTAAAACACCTGTGTCTAAAATCATCCTTTAGTACTCTGGCTGAGTGGCACAGAACCACCCATGTCCATACTGTTAACTTTGTTTGCTTTCTGAAGGATGACTGTGCAGACTAGATCTTGAGAGTGTCTGCCCTCTGCTAGGTCCTAGGGAAGTGCTAGATGTCCCAGATCAAAATTATGCTGGTCTGAAGAATACAGCAGTACATACAGTCTGGGTCTGGTACCCACACATGTTCCCTCTTTGACTCTATTAGGAAAGTAGCCATATCTTGTGAGTGTTTCTTGCTGTGTCCGACAAACCCCACTTTCCTTGGCCCAGATTCATTACAGCTGGTAGGCACTTAACTGAATGATTTAATGTAAGGCAGGAGTTGAGACGGCTCCATTTTCCCTCAAGGAGACAGGTGGAATCCATCATATACAAGGTAGATAGGCAACACTGCTTTCAGGGAGATAACTTTCTTTCCAGAATACATGGGAGATTTAGATTGACAGCTCCCTGATGTGGGCACCTCTTGCTTATGCCTGCAGTAAGACAGGATGAATCTGGGGCTCTTTGTTTCCATTCTGTCTCAAGGGATTTGGGAAGTGTATGGGCTCAGTGAAGTTTGATGCTCAGGAAGTTGCGGTCCAATATACTTTAAGTGCTCAAAAATAGCTCAAGTTCTTCTATCAGACTCAATTTTAAGGTATACATTTTTAGTCTGATAATAAGACACAAACCCTGACACTATCCAGACTGGAGACAAGATCAATGTAGTCTCATACAGACTAAGAAAACTGAGTGCTCATAAAAATTGATGGTTAATAACTAGTGTTTACTATCAGCATTGCATGAAATACATTTAAAAAAGCTAGAAGCCAAGGAAGATTTACATTTGCATGACTCTTGCTACAGACACACACCTTCCAGCAAGTCTCCGGATTTGTATTATTATCCCCCACTCTAAGGTGGATAACACAGTGGTTTAATGAAATTAGAGATGCTTAGCTATCCTCTGCATATCATCAGCAATAGAGGAGGACTGAATACCTTCACTTCACCAGGCCATAAAGTTCAGGAATATCTTAATGCCACAGTAGACTTTCAGGCAAATAAGTTTTGTCCTGTACTTCGAATGAACAAAAAGGAGCAGGACTATAATAGCAAAAAGTTGAGTCAAAGCAGGCAAGAACCCCTTGATTCTTGGTATACTTTCCCTTGTTTTAACAATCATTTTGGTTCTTCTAGTTTAAGTGGCCTGTGTGTGTCAGGACCCAAAATAATGGGAGAAGAGACATCTGCCTGATAGTCTGACAGTAAAATACTATTAATAGTAATACCAATACAATCACTGCTCACACTGGAGTCCACTGATTTATCTTCTAGATGGGTAAAGAGTCACAGGGCAAGGCTAAGTGCCTTTTCCAATGAGAAAAGTGTCTGGACTGTCAGAGCTCACAGTTAGCTGCAGGGAGGGAAGAAGATTAAATCTCTTCAATCCTCTATTCCCAGAGTGCCTGTGCTTTAGAGAAGAGGGCTGGTGGGGGCAGAACCAAGTGGTCCCTGACACTTTGCCTAGGAGGAAAGAAGTAGGGAGTAGGAGTGGGACTAGCACTGGAGTAACCTACTCCTGTTTTCCTGCCTTGTAGACTCCCTGRATGATGGGTCATCCTTTTCTCATCCTTCTGCCTGGCCTTCAGGATTCAAGAGACTGACAGTGGGAAAATACAAGACTAATTTAAGCAGCAAGGTATTTTAAAACTGAAGGAAAAATAATAGTATTAAGATTTTAATTCTTCTTCTGGTCTTAGAAATATACAGTACTCTTCTATGTTCAGAAGGTCCCCTTCATTACAAAAAGAAAAGAGAAAAATAATCCTAAGAACTAGGGCTTCAGGAAATACAAGATATTTTGAGACTGGGAGTCAAAGTCTGCAGCTGCTAACCTTACACCCATTTTGCAGATGTTGCACTTTGCCTACCCTGTATGAGGAGAAAGACAAAGCCTATGAACCTGTACCTCTCTCTGATTTGTGGAGGTTAAGACCCTGGTGCTTCTGCAGTGAAATCCGGGGATGGAGTCTTGGTACCCATTAATCCTACTATTGAATTTAAAGTCTTCCTGGATTTCAGACCTCGGTTTTCTGCAGAGAGCAATCAACCAGAATATCCCTCTGTAAAGCCCTGATGACATGCCTGTGGATCTTTTGAACCCTCAAAACAGAGACTCCACTTACAGTATCATTTTACAATTTTCTGTTGGGCTTTTGGCAAATCTCTTCCTCTAATAATAAGACAAGATGAAAACTCCAAGCAACGACTCTGGTTATTGTAAAATTATTGGTACAAAGACAAGGTTTTATTCTTATACCACCGGCTAGAAGAGAAATTGCTGGTAGAGGGAATGGAGCACTACCTGTACGTTCCAAACACATTGTGTGTAGAGATCATTTCCATTTCATATCAATATCAAATCCAGTATTGTCCTTGTTTTATCTCTTTAGAGGGTTTGGCAAAAAATAATTTCTTATTCTCAAAGCCTTCCTTTCTCTGTCTTCCACTTGAGATCTTCTTTGTGCCAGAACTTTTCTTGTGCTTGAAACAAACTCTTCATTTCTCTGGCTGACACATTGCCTTAAACCTCCCTGACAGTTGCTCTGCATCTTGCTTTTTTATGCTGTTTGCTTTCAGTAGATTGTTTGCTGCCAGAAGGACCAGGGTTCTTAGCCATCCACTACAACAACAAATCAATACAGAAGAAAACAAAGCAAAAACAAACTCACAATTTACAAACAGCTGAACTTTCTTTCCAGTTTCATTCTGTGTCCCCATCTGTTAATTTAAGAGGAGAGACCTCTGACAGAACAAGGATCCCTGTAGAGACAGCTGCTGCCACAGCCCTAACAACCTCAGGAGGTCACTAAAGGACACATCCCAAAATATGAACTGTCTGTTGCAAAGAACTGGTGAAGCATCTCTTTTCTAGGGTGCTCACTCCCCCTGGGCCTGATCCTTTACTGTTGACTGCAGTGAAACAAGGTTCAGATTGTTTGGCATTTACCCAGGYGACCACTTGGCTCACTCAAAGCACACCTCACATAAAGGACTGAGGCAGCTGGGAGCTTTAGCCCAAGTGTRTTTCCTTCTCTGGAGTGGCACGTTATGATAAAAAACCAACCAACCAACCAACCAAATGACAAAAAACATCAGAGAGGAAAAGAATAAAAATTATAACAATATGCAAGAGATTCCATCCTTGATTTGCTCATCAAGTCAACATGATAATAATAATCATTAAAAAGATTGCCTGGATGCTTTTTTTTTTAATTTCCCCCCAGATAAATGTAGGTCCATTGTCRGTTGAAATGCCACTGTCAACTGCAAAATATCAAATGCTATGAAAAATGCTCAGACCCAGAAAGAACAAGAGTTTAATTTTTGTTTTCATTGATTTTCCTAGTTAATGTTAGCTGGCAGAATTTAGGTTAAATTTACAAATGCTTGATGTACACTCAGGCCTGCTGTTTGGGTTTTTTTGTGGGTGTGTTTTGCTGTTGGTTTTTTTTTTTTTTTGCCAAATAAGATACCCAGCTAAGCCTTTTTGCCTGTCTCTGAGAAGCAGAAATATGATTTTCACCTCCATCACACAGCCTAGATGTCGATGGATGGGTTGACCTGACACAGGAAAGTGAAAACTTGGTCCTCATGGCTTCACAAGTGTACCAAATGAAGCTTATTTAGATAGAGGCACCAGGTCACTTTTCAAGCAGCAGTGGAGGCCAGACAGCCACTAGTTTTAACTCAGCTTCTCAGCTGTGCTAGACCCAGRTTAAGCTGGCTCCCCTCTTGCTGTTTCAAAGTGGCTGAGAATCTTCTGGTTTTTAAAACCACCTTGAGTGCCCCATGAGCAACTTTACTCTTTCAGTAAATTACTGACATCCCTGGAAAGAGCCTCTGAGCAGAGAAGACACCTTTCTATGTGCCAGCAAAAGGCCACATTCATTTATCTTGCAATGTTCTACTCGAGGACAAATTTTGGTTTCAGAACATTTCGTTGTTTGATTTTGTTCTAGATTGCAAAGCATACTTACACGAGGCCAGATCTTAGTGTTTGGAGTGTTTATTCACCCTCCTGAAGGCCTAATTGCTTGTTAGWCACCTCCTAATTGGTTTCTGTGGAATAGTGATTAGGAAGGCTCAGACAGAAGATAATGACTTCAGGTGGGATGTACGCTGGAAAGCCTGAGTAATATCAGGAATACATGTAAATCACTTTCTTAATAAACAGGAGTTAGGTCAGGGCCAGCCTGGGGAAGCTGGGGTGGGGTGGGGTGGGGTGGGGTGGGGTGGGGTGGGGTGGGGTGGGGTGAGGTGAGGTGAAGTGAAGTGAAGTGAAGTGAAGTGAAGTGAAGTGAAGTGAAGTGAAGTGAAGTGAAGGACCTTTCACTGATCATTTGGCCATGTGAGCTGAATGACAGCTCCAGGAACAACTGGACCCTCAGTGACACCTCTCCATGTGGACAACTGCCTTCAACATCTCTTTCTAACAGTTGTTTTGTTTTGTATTTCTTTTAACACTGCTTGTACCCTGGGTTTGTTTGCTTGTGGGCCTTCTCCAAGGCACAAAACTGAAGGAATATGCCTCATTCGCCATGGAATTTGGGGATTTCTGTGTTGTTACCAAGCCCAGAGGGGCAGAAAACTGCCACTGACACCAGTACAGAGAGAGATGCCATTTCAGCCACAGAGACAGCTCAAATCTCTTGTCCTCTGCACAGGCAGGAGTGAAGGACCRTGTGGATATGGCAGGCATTGATGGGAGTTCTGCCCTGGTGAGCTGTTCACCTTTCCTGCTGCATCCCCATGGCTGGGCTGGGGGCAGCTGGCAGGTGTCCTGAGGAGTGGGAGTCTGGTCCTGTCTCCACACAACTGTCAGCATCCCCACTCCCTGTACGCTTTGGGGGAGAGGAATCAGGAGYGGCAGGGGGAAGATGGGCCTGGGAACAAGGGTTGGGGGACAGTGCTTTAATTTTGCCTTATTTCTCACTAGTTTAATCTATTGAAAGTGACAATAAGTTAAATTACTTTTCCCCAAGTCATGGGTGTTCTACCCATTACGGTAATTGGCAAGCGGATCTCCCTGTATATATCTTAAATGACAGGAGCGTTTTCAATTTATTTTGTCACCTGTCCTGCTGTGGAAGGGGACTGATGGAGCAGCTGGGTGGCTATCTGGC
The DNA here is from genome assembly GCA_018881555.1 of Amblyornis subalaris. Classification (NCBI taxonomy): domain Eukaryota; kingdom Metazoa; phylum Chordata; class Aves; order Passeriformes; family Ptilonorhynchidae; genus Amblyornis; species Amblyornis subalaris. Next base: position 2,896,863 of record JACAXG010000017.1, on the reverse strand, counting down.
AGCTGGCCAAGGTCAACTCATCACAGTCACAACCCCTCTCTTGCAACCTGAAGCTCATTGTAAGTTGACACAAAAGACCTGTTCTATATGAGCCCTTGTTTAGCTCCTAACTAGGYATCTATTCTAAATTCATACTACAGACGTTATGGTGTATAAACATAACCATGAGAAAAACGTATTTTATTAAAATAAATAGTTAAACGGGAAAAACAAACCAAAAAAGACGCTAGAAAAGTTTGTGGCCTTTCTTCATCTCAAGCATCTGTGAGTCAATAAACTTGTTCTCTTTTTGTAAAAGAATCTAATGCTTGAAGAAAAGAAAATMAAAATCTAAAAAGCCTGACTGAGATCATCATCTTACCTCCTCCTTACTTGCTGGAGACAAGTAACTATCTCTGGTGGGTGACCCAGGCCACCTAAAGAGTGTTATAGCAGGGATCAATTGCTTTTTTGAATGATAATATTTTCTATCACTTCAGAGGAAAGTTAGACAAATTTAAAAAGGCTATTTAGCTTTAWGTTGGCTGAAGTTAGGTGTGATGTATCCTACCCTTAGCTCCTGCCATAATCAATAAGGATAACAAGAAAGATATTTTGGCTGKGATAGAGGGCAATACTCACACCATCTGGCTATTTTAGATGCAATGCAGGGGATCAGTGAGATGTTGCAGGTATAAACACCACAGGTATCTACAAAGAGCACTTTCAAAGCCTTAAGTTAYCTGCCAGGTACTTACAGGCATCCACAGAAATATACCCATGGGTGTCAGCACTCCTGAAAGAAGTGACCTGTTGCAGGGCACAGGCCTGGACACTGCATCTGGTTTTAAAATGGGGCCTTCCTGCAGGACTCTGGAGCCTTAAAGATGTTTGGAAGATTTGTGAAAATTATCCATTCAGGTAAGACATTAAATCTCACAGAAGGTAAAGGGGAAACTCATTTGAATGCCTTAATAGCTCTCCCTTGACACCTCTTTATCTTTAGAGGTCCAGGTACCACTGTAAATCTTGTCTGATAGGCTTACAGCCATACAGGGAGTTAGGTGTGATAGTGCTTCACCAGCAGCTAAAATTAGAGTGCATCTTTGTTTTCTCAGCCCTTTTTGAATTCCTGTTTGTCTATCCATTTGAATTTGAAGAAAAAMCTGCCATTTGCCTTGTCCTTGCACTGGTTTAGCAGTGCTAAAAGTTGATGCCTCCATAGCAAATGGCAGCCTGAGCCTTGGTGGCCAAGCAGTCCAAGCAGACTAAAAGTGTGGCCATTTCCTGCATCCAGTGACACGGAGGGGAGAGCAGTGATATCAGCCTCCCAGGCTGAATGAGCAGATGCCCGTTTACAGATGAGAAAATCCAGGATAAATGAGCACATATGCTGTGGCCAATAGCCATTGTTTTGTTCCCAGCCTGTGAATGTGCCAAGCCTATCAACAGCACCATCGAGAAGTTAATTCATGGCTACAGACAGCAGATGCTGAGGCATCCTCCACTCCCTGAAGCCTGTTTATTTCTCAGCAAAGGTAAGGTCTGTGCTGTGCAAAAACCAAGATTCTTGAGACAGAAGGTCTCAGCAGGTATGGCTTAAGCAAAAGCTCCTGGTTCAGAGAGCACTTGGCTTCTGAGAATCCAGCATAGCTTCTCCTATAATTTTTTCTTTTATTTTTTTTTATTGTAGGCATCATTTTTACACCTGCCTGCTCAGAATCAAAAGGTATTTTGGTAGAATAATGGATACAGCTTCATGACAATCCCTCAAGATAAGCAGCAGTTCRTTTTTCAAAGGCAAAAGAGGTTTGGAGTAGGAGCACAAGGGAAGACACGGTCACYTCCAGGATGAGCACATGCAGTCCGTACAGCTACCCTGGGAGGCACAGCAGGGACACACATCCTAGCAGTGACCAGTCTAACTTTGTTTCCGAATCTCAGGGGTGGGGAGAACGACCTTTTCATCTGGGCAAGATTACTCTCGGTTCTTTGTGGCAGAGTGAAATGGAAACCTGCKCTTCTTCCCTCACCCACAGAGATTTGTACCTTCCCATAGGTTCCTGCTGCCAGGTTCCTCCTCCACGARGAAGCTGCTGTGCCGTGGGCTGCAGGGCAGTGCCGCACAAGGGCCTGTCCTCCGCCCACGCTGCCAAAAGCACATCCCGGCTGCCCTGGCTGAAGGCCTGTGCCTGTGTGTGCTGCCACCTCACCCTTGACAGCTCGCAGACACTTTCTATTTTTGGCCATGTGCTCCAGCTCTTCCCCTTCCAGCTCCACTGCACCTTTAACCCAGCACTGAGCTAAAGGACAGAAAAGGATTAACCAAGGTCTGCTGGTCACGAGGGCTGCACTCTGGTACCTGCAGTTGCTTTTAAAAAGGAATATGTAAGTGCTCAGTGTCACTGCCTGTGCATTTCTTTCTAACAGCAATTTTCTTAGTCCTTGTTTCTTCTCAGTTTAAATAGCTTGGATTTGATATTTCCTGTTTAGTCTTGCCCTTCTGTGTGCCAGCACTGAGTTCACAGCTCCTGTTTGTGTCACCATGGTCTATCACATTAGGAAAGTGGGACCTGTAGGTAGGCCTTTGCTCATATATTAATGAATCTGACCATTATTTAATAAAATTCTCCCACATTTGTTCTTAAAAATTGTGAATCAGTAGCAATACTCATTAATTTTTAAATCATAGAATGGCTTGGGCTGGAAGGGACCATAAAGATAATCTCGTTCCAAACACTCCTGCTGTGGGCAGGGACACCTTTCACTAGACCAGGTTGCTCAGGGCCCCACCCAACCTGACCTTGAACACTGCCAGGGATAGGACATCCACAGTAGCTGTGGGCAACYTGTTCCAGTGCCTCACCACCCTCACAGTGAAGAATTTCTTCCCAATATCTAATCTAAACCTACTCTCTTTCGGTTTGAAGCTATTCCCCCTTGTCCTGTTGCTACATCCTCTTGTAAAGTCTTTCTTTATCTTCCTTGTAGGCTCCCATCAGGTACTGGAAGGCTGCAATTAGGTCACCCCAAAGTCTTCTCTTCTCCAGGTTGAACAATCCCAATTCTCTCTGCCTTTCCTCATAGGAGAGGTTCTCCATCCCTCTAATCATCTCAGTGGCCTCATCTGGATTCACTCCTTATCCTCAGGTGGTATCTTCCTGAAATCCAGTTACTAGTCCTGGGTGAATTTTCTCAGATCCAGTGGCATGAGTTTCATTTTTGTGCAGTTATTCACATATTTACRAATCAAAGAAGAGAGCAGATGAGGACCACGTCCTGCCCCCAGTTGGCAGAAGGCAGTTGAGTGCAGCTGAAATCAACTCAGTTAATTGATAAAATAACAGCTGAGGACCAAGCTGGGTGAACCTCTGTGAGTCCTCACTGGAAAAATGTTCTTCTGTCTCATTTCCAAATTTCTATTTCAGTTTTATATTAAAGCAGCCAAACTTTTCTTGAGCGGTGGAGATAAAGCGGGAGGTTAAATTATTAACCATTACAGTGTTTTTCAGAACCACTGTGCTTCTGCTCTTCATCTGKGCTTTTCCTTGACCTGAATTTGGAACTAACTGACAACTAGTCAGAAACAGATATTATGACTGGCTTTACTCTAAGGACTTGTATTCTCAGGCCTAGAGAGCTCTGCTGCAGCCTRGAGATGTGGGGAGCCAGATAAGGGGAGAGTTATTATCTGAAAATCAGGTAAAGCTGTAGTCTCTGATGTTTGACCTATGATGCAGGGAGAGGCTGGTTGTTCATTTTCCTTTGGTAGAAAAGGAAAGTAGAACTCCTAATGTCAAGGTTGATTAGGCAGCTGTGAGTAATCAAAGGAAGCACTATTGTGTTTAAGATCCTGGGAATGTAAATATGAAGAAAAGGGTGGACAAAATCATCCTCAGCTGTAAGGAAGACAGGTTATTCATGTTGGAGCTTAGCAATGTGCTAAGATAAGTTCCAGGGAGGTTTCAGCTGCTCTGCTCGTTGCATCCTGGTGAGGAGGCTGGGGAGGGATGGGGTGGTCAGCTGGGCATGTACTAGAGAGGGTCTCTCCTGGCCACACCACAGGAGGAGCCTGCACAGATGGGTTCACGTGTTCTTTAACCCGTGTGTGCCATCAGATCCAGATCTCCCCAYGAAGGTACTCTAAGTTTACTTGCCTGCTCTTTATTAATCCTTGGTTTTGGGTTACCAGCTTCATTTCCCRATTACTAAAAACTGTTTTGTCCTAAAGTGATTCTTTCTATTCACAAATTCAGGAGTTTCCTTCATTTGTAGCTCATAGCCTAGAAAATCCATTAATTGTAGGAACCTATACTTTTCAATACTTTTTTAGAAGCCTTGGCCACTGGATCCTTTGTCAAACTCTTCTGTAAGAATTGGCACCCTTGAGCTCTGCTCTGTGGGGAGAAAGAGAAGGTAGTGAAATGAAGTCATAGTTCCTATGTCCCATGTGAGCAACAACTGTTTGGTACATTAGCAATTCAGGGATGCAGTAAGGGATTTTAAAAACTGAAAAACTTTCTCATGAGATTTTTTTGACAGTATCTGTTGCCAGGTTATCATATCTTAGGATAGGATATACTTTTCATTATTAACAAGGTAAAAACAGTATGGCCTCACTAATTTCTGGAGAGATCAACTTGATTTTTACATTTGAAGGAGAACGGTGAATCAAACCCAGGAAGAAGCAAATATAAAACACCAAAGATAAAGCTAGAAATCAAAATCCCAGAAGTCTATTGTCTGAAAAAACCCATAGGATCAAAGAAGACAAAAATGCATAGTGCTTGTTGGGTTTTTAATGGTTATTTTATAATTAACCAGTCAGATGAGACTGCTAAATTCCAAACTGAACATGCATTATTATGATGGAAAATCAGAAAGCAGGTGAAAAAGAAGAGATAAAATTTAGCAATTACCCTTTACTTTTATTCCAACAAGGCTTTAAACAGAATCCTACCGGAGAGATAATTTTTCAGCAGAAAGATAAGATTTTATTGCTTCCAGGCCTTTATTCTAATCCTGAGTACTCTCTTGCTCACACTGTTTTAAATCTACCCACAATAGGGACCAGTGCAGTAGAGTGGCTCACAGCTCTGGAGTACTTCTCTGCAGTCCTGAATTCCCCTTTCGGGAGGCTACACCACAATGCTGAGGTGCTCAGAAGATCTCAGAGCAGTGTGGTAGCTCTCATGAAGATTTATTTCCTAGTCCTGCTGCAGGAGTATCAGTCTGCACATCTGAAGGCCAGCTTGGCCTTGGTGTGATATCAGGTGGTCATTCGTATGAGCAGAGGCAAAGGGTAGAACTCAATTGCTATAATACAAAAGAAAGATGTTATGGAAAGAGGAGGGACCCGCACAAGCCTTCTTGCTGGCTCTGTTGAGGGTCTTTTGCAGATCACAGGTTATCTCAGATGCCCAGATCCCAGACACCTTTGCTGTGCTGTGGACAGGTATTTGTAGTTCAAAGGGAGTGGTATAGCAAGCACCAGTGTTGGTGTTGCAGATACTCTTGATCATCTGCCTTCTGACTATCAGCCCAATTGAGACATTTAATGTCTCCCTCGTTCGAGACTTTTAGAGTATTTTCTTTGTTTCTCTGCTAAAAGYGTTGGTAGCAGCTGTGAGCGCTCAACATTTGAGTAAATTAGACCCTGGGGTCTGCTGCTTGACACCTTCCCAGGAAAAGAGGAGCTTAGAGAACAATGCTTTCTGAGGTGGTTTTGTCCAGTATCACATTAAATCTATAGCAGAGGGAAGGGGAAAATCCAGTTCTTCTGTTCCACCTGTCATCCTACTGAAACTGCCTTTCTGTTGCAGGAAGAAAATGAAGTTCTTTCAATAAGCCAAACWAATTCCTCTCCTATGTGAGTTTGGCTCAATTCAAGGACAAGGAAGCAAAATAATTCATGATCAGGTATTTAAATATGATGTTGTAATGCTTATACACAAATCACCATTCCCAGGGCCATATTGACTGTGATGTTTCCTTATTTCTAAGTGCTTTATTTTGTCCTCTCTGGCATTTATCAGTCTGCATTAGAGTTATTTCTGTAAAGGCAAGGAAGGGAGAAAGTTATTCTAATTTAACTGCTTCTACAATAAGGACTGATAAGGCTAAACTATATCAAGGCAAAATTTACGTCTGCCAGAAGTCTATACATAGTTCAGGGCACAGACTTTTTGAGCTTAGGACTCCAGTGCTTCACATCATGTATAGACGTTAATGCTCAAGCAAAAGGAACATCAGCTTTGCAGAAGATTACATTGAGATATAAGAAATTATTATGTTTTCATTCTTAATTTAGAAACATGAATTGCTAAGGACTTTTGGGTCTGGTTTACGGTTTTACTTTTCCTGTCTGCTTGTCCCACCATCGTGAGGTTCTGTTAATACACAACATTATGTACTTTTGAGAGGATTCTACTGTATAAAAAAGGATCTATAAAAATGTGCATAGGGATGCAGCTCAATATAGGAGAGAGTAAAAATAGCACAGTTTCACCCTTCTGTGAGGCTAAATTTCAGGAAGTGTAAGAGAGATGATTTAGCTGCACTACCTTCTATAGAAAATGCCAATAAATACGGCAACAGYTCTGTGAGAGCAGCTCTTCATCCTGGCTTGAAGATAGGCACAATTAAGTGATGCCTTCCCAATCTCATGGGTGTGATGCCAAAGAAGACACTGAATAGCTTTTAGAGCCAGCAACACGCCGTATGTCAGTACTTTTGGTCYGGCTGTCTCAGGTGTAACCTCTCAGTGCAAGAGCACATTGCAGATTCTCAGGTCAGCATTAGCTGAATGCCCCTGCTCAAGTTTCTGAGTATCCTGAAGAAGAGAGAGGTTGAGCACTCACAGCTCTTCTGCACTCATGGCCAATGACATGAATGAGAAATTAACAGGTCATGGCAGGTATATTTACCATGTTGAACTATATGCCTCCTTTTTGAGAACAACYTCCTCACAGGGCATTTAAATTTCTTCTTCTCACATGGTCTTATTACTTTCCACTTGCTTCCTTTCTGGTTTTGGTTTGGTTTGTTSTGTTTTTTTTCTGTTTCTTTTTTCTTGAGGAAGAGAAATGATGAAAGCAAAGCTTTCTCAGGCAGGAATTTACAGCAACAGAAAGAGAAATGTCATTTGCTGTTTATATAGAATATTGGAATAAGAGAATAACTGAGGCTGGAAAGGACTGTATCCCAACCCCATGTCTGGAGCTCCAGCCTCCTGACCATCTTGACGGCCTTCTGCTCAACTTGCTGCTCCTTGTCTGTGTTTGGGGAGCCTGAATGGGGTTCCTTCCATTTAGTGTCATCCACCAGCTCGCAGGGAACACATTCCATCTCCCCAAATCGGTTCTTTTAGAAGAGGCAAAACCACATCGGCCCCAGTATCACACCCTGGAAACACTGCTTGGGATCAGAGGTTTGTATAAACCTCGCCTGTTTTACTGAGGTGATCACCACCCAGTGAGTTCCCAGTGGTGATGCCCCATCTGACATCACTGATCATCCAAGTTCCCTTTTCAGGGGAACAAATTACCCTTCCCAAAGTGAAATTTCCAAAGTTGCAATCACCCCCTGGAGACTCCAGTAAGCTGATCATCTGAATCCTTCATGTTTTCATTATTGCATATTCCTTAATGAAAACTTTAATAAAATCTGTGAAATCTAATAGCAGTGTACAAAAAGGATGAAATTTCCAATTTGGGAGAAAGTAGACTCATTTTAATCCTGGCAGCAAATATTAAAAATAGAATTAAATGCAAAAGAAAAARAATAAGAAAATGAGATTATATATGTACTCAACAGAGTTAGAATCCATATAATATTTCTAACTACTTTTTGTTATACTTCTCCAGTGAATGGCACGTGAGGTTGGCAGTGTACTTTGCAAATAGTTTGGCCAAARGACATCTATTATTTATTTCTACCAAAATGCTACTTGCAGGGTAAGAATTTAAGCAATGACAAACACAGCAAAAAAAAAAAAATTGTAAATCAATGTATATAGTGTCATTGCAGACATAAACTCTGTCTTTGGAGAGGAAAAATGAATTCAGYAGACCATTGACCTATGTCAGAGCCCTTAGAAAATAAAACTGTCCAGCATTGTTTATTTTGCTTTATTCAAAACTTGTTATTTGAGATCAAATGAGATTTTGGACTTAGGCCATACTCATTCATTCGTTGAACCTTCTCACATACATACCTGCTGCTTAYACCTTTACTGCAGAGAGGAACTTTACACTTCAATGTTTTAAATTAATTTTTCCAGCACAGGCAATACTGCATAACATTCAGATTTGTGTTCCAATGATTTAACAAGGACGTGAGCAGTGGCCAGTGGCGGTGTGCGACCTAAGCAGATGAGATTGTCAGAACCAAATAAATGAGATTTGTAGTGGTTTGTTTGGAGTCTTTTTTTTCGAAATTAGTATTTATTTTGCTACTGCAGGTAAGAAAATTGTAGGACAGGAAATGTACTCTGGAAAAAAATTACTGCTGCAGGCAAGAGAATATCAGTGTAATGCGCATGTGCTGCAGATTTCCTTCCCAAAGTCCTGTTATTTCCAGTGCTATGTTCATGGTCCTTCAGATCACACATTAGAAAARAAAGAGAAAAAGTTTTTAAAAGTGGTGCAGCCACAGAGATAATGCCACTTAAACCTCCATCCATATATTATTTTAAGTTCTACTTTACTGTTTCATAATGCCTAAACTCAAATACATTGAAACACTTTTAAAATATCTGGATCAAATATTCTGGGAACACTTCAGCTAGTAATTAAAAAAAATGAGGTGCTGTCTATAGGGGTAAAAATAAGGAAGACATGATCCTTGTTTTTAAATTTCCACCCTGGAAGTAGTCCCACCATCTGACTTTAGGCACCTGTACCTGGATGCCTAAGGTAGGACATCTTTCCCTGGATGTGAAAAGCTCTATAGAGATGAAGGGACTCTTTGGTGCTGGACAATACATATGTTTTGGACTTTAGCTCTAAATCATYTGTGGGAATAGATAACTCTTCTCTCTTTGTGTATAGAGCCTGGGAATTTGCTGCCTAGTGTGGACCACTGAGTTTGGTGTCTAATGTGAGGTGGTATGAACACACTTATTTGTATGGATGAGGTCTCAGCTGACCTACTGCCAGCTTCTACACRTGACCTGGTCATCTCTAGTGCTTGCACAGGCAGTGAGAGAAACATGGTACCTACACAYCTCACACAAAAAGGAGGAGTCTGAAAGTGAACACTGAAATTTTGCTCCAAAAGAATTCTGTCTCTTCTCTGACTAAATCAGGAATTTTAGTTATTTTTAAATCAAAGATATATTTTTCCTATTGTGTGCACAGCTAAAATTAAATGACTTGAAGTCCAYGCTACTTATCCAGGACTGAACTGCCCACCTAATCTTATCAAACTTTTATTAGCTGTTTTTCAGGCAGGTTCCAATGTAATCAGAAATGTAATTCCCCAAAGAGTTATTTATCAAGTGTGATCTTTTCAATGTCGAAGAAAATCTTTGCTAAACAACCTTTTCTACTTCCATTGTGAGAAAAAGAAATTGCAAATCTGTTAGCACAGTGATCAATAGATATTAGCCTTGTTTTAAATAATTATATGTAAGATCTGAAAATATTCCAGGTTAATTTCTAAAATAATTGTGTGAGAGCTCTATTGATCTGCCCACACAGAAAACTAAATGATGACTGAAAGAATCCACAGATTCTGTTAAAGTAAWATTTTCAAATTTGGATACCTAAAGGGAGGTATAACATACACATTTTGATAACTGAATGATCTATTGAAGTGCTTAGCAAATTGAGCTTTCTAAACATGACCCATCTGCCTAAACACAGGCATAGTGCCATTTGAGGCATGCCCTCAAGGCCTCAGGGTGACCCTATGCCACAAGGTTTATGAGAAACCCTGCTGTCCCAGCTGTAAACAAGCCCCAGTTTCAGGATGGGGAACTCACCCTGATCTATGGGGCCAACACAGAACATAGAAGGGTTTTCTCCTAGGACCTGGAAATCATGTCCCTCTCTGTAGATGCCATTCTGTGAGCAAACAAATTAAAATAGTTTAACCTCAGCTATTGGAGTAATGCCCTTAATGGAGTARTGCCTTAATGTGAGGCACTTTGGASCTCAGTGTGGTCTCTTATACTAATGGAGATTGCTGGTCACATTTAATATCTTTAGTARAGCATCCAGTCTCTGTGGGATTGCAATTATGCATAAAAGAGGCCAGAGAATGAACAAACACAGCACACTGCAGGCAATGAGATCAACTCAAGTTTGTCAGAGGCAATGGGGAAAGAGGCTGCAGGTACAACCGTGCACTGCACTTTGCTACCAGGAATATCTTACCTGTGTTCTCTCTCACCACACAGGATACTCAGACCCTGCAGGTCCCAATATCAGTCAATCAGAACAGTGGCTTTGTTTGTTCCCRGGGATATTTGGATTCTTGAAGAAAAATGCTGAATAAGCCCAGAGAGTGCAATGTGTTCTGGTCCCAGTTGTCAACGTCTCTGCAGTAGCCCTAGTTCAGGTGTGGCATTCATATGTACAAACATRTGCAGTCTCACCTGTCCTCAGTGTGTCAGACCCACTAGTCACAAACTACAGCAGATTTCACCAACAGAAAGAAGGGAACACCAATAGTCACCCTGACATTAGTCAGTCAAAACCATGGCACTTAATAGCACTCAGCCCCATTCTTTTCCTATGCATCCTGGTGTTTAGCCTGTTCCTGCTCTCAAAATATTTATCAAAGACCTTTCAAAATGCTAAGTGATAAGTCTTAATATATATGTTGATAGTCGTATTTTCTTTATCCACTATACTAATGACATATAGAAAACTGGAAGGGAATTGGGTGATGTAACTTTCTTCTGCAGGGGTCAGGCTGGCTGGTCCCTCTCTTGAGATACCCTCCAGACATTTGCTATTCTGGCAGCAGTTGTTTACATATGACATTTACTACCTTCTGTTTTGGAAGAATGGATATTTTGAAGACAGACTGCATATTTTTGTAGATAATTTTTCTGTACTTTCCTCCCTTAGAATTTTCAGATGTGTCTGATTTGGGTTTGATGAATTTTATCACTCTGTAAGTTATTATTTCTTTTCCTGACATTTCAATATCTAAAAATGTTTCCTTTTCCATGCCAGGAAATAACAAGCTCAAGATAAGTATTCACCCAGCAGTCTCCTTCATGAAACTTCTACARAAAACTGCTAAGCCTCTYGTCAATATTCTTATATTCCTTCATAGAACTCTTCAGCCCCTGATGATTCAGTGGAATTATTGATCTTTCAGACATCCTGATTTTCATTTGTTTTCATGCCATTAGCTATTTATTCTTTGAAATCCATCTTGGCCTTCCTAATTTTCTTCTTATTTAACAGCTGTTTACTTATCTTCCTGTTTATTGGCTTCATTAGGGTCATACAGTAAACGATTTTTGTTTGACTCATTTTGCTATTTGGAAGTTGCCATTTAATCATGTCAGATAACTTCTGGCCTCCCTTCTGTTCCTTCTTTCCCCTTTGTTTGTGCCTCCTAATTCCATTCCAAACTTGATTTGTAGAATGGTTTTTTCATAACTGACTTTGCCAGTTGCTTTATTTTTAACTGTAGAATAATTTCACTCATTTTCCAGGTTTTTCTTAATMTTCCTTATAAAGTTTTGTGCCATGTTGCTCCTTTTGTGATTCTTCCCATGTCTTTGAGTGGAAAGGARCTAAGCTGTGTTAGCAGTTAATTTAGAGGCTTAGGACTCTGACTTGTGCTGCCTAAGAAAGAGGKCCCCATAAGAGACTCTCCTCTGCCTTTCTGAGGAAGGAAACCATTGAACTCTGAAACTGGAGGAGTTGAAGGAATGCCTAAGTTCCAGCTGCTGCAGTTCACTGTCCAAAGTCTCAGTAAAAATTTACCTTGTTTGGTGTTTTAAGTCACATCCTTTGACTACTGGACTATGAACTGAAATGATTTAGTAAACATTATCCTTCTATAGAGACGAGGCAGGAAGGTAAGAGATAACATCTTAAATAAGTGACTGGAGGTCATCTCTGAAATTCCTTTCCTGCTGGCACTTCTTGAATTATTTTCAATATGCTGCCTCACATGAAGACAAAAACCTGGAAGACTGGAGAYTCCACTAGCAGGTCTGCATATTCTGCATTCCCTTCTGTCACCCACATTTTAAATAGACTATCTACCTGCTGCCTCAACAGTTTGTAATGTGGACATAATACACACAAGACTATTTGGATGCAGTCTGTGCAGTTCACTGAGCAAGTCTGTCTCTCCATTTCCAGCCACAGTTAGGTTTGGTGGAAACTAGAAGGTGCTATTTCCAATGACAAATTAAAAAACTAAGCCCCGACCTCATGGGTCGCTAAGGCAATACACCTCTCACTGCTCACACAGTCTAAATATGACGATGTTGCTGTTTCTATCCACTGCGTTCTTAAAACTGCGTTTCTCCTTTCTTGTGCTTGAAAAAGTTAATGGTCTTTTTCCCTTCTGTTTTGAAATAGGAAAATATGTGGTGATAGAGTCTCCTAATGGTCATTCAGAATGACATGTTTGCTTACAGTAATTTGTGCAAATTGGAAATCCACTTTTCTCCTCGGGAAATGAAGTCATTMCCAGTGTTGACACATGTTCCCGGACAGCTGAAATAAATGGACAGTTYACGTTTCTTGGAACCATGCTGCAGGCTGCCTGCAAACTTATCTGTTGTTACCCACAAGTAGTCAATCAGTTGTGACCCAGTGTCACACAAGGTGAAGGCTTTGGAGCGACTGCGTATCTGCAAGTGCCCTTAGAAAGCTGTCGTGAATCCCTGCAGAGAAGGCTGAGTGCAAGGCAAGGGAGCAATGCCCTTCACTCAGACAGAGAAGGAGCACATGTCTAGGCTCACCTCCRTCACTGTGTATTTCCTTAAGTGGTAATTTTGCCTGGTGTATGCAGAACATAGGTTCATATCAATACTACAAATTTCCTGACTCATCTGCTCCTCCCTTTCAGTTTAATTTTATTTTTCAGTCTCATAGAATTTGTCTCCCAAGGTATGTTTCACTACCATAAGTGGAAAAATATTCTTAGTTGATTACAGCATATGTAAAACAGAAGACAAGAAGTTAGTCATGCATGGAACCTTGTTATTATAAACCCAACGTGTCTGGAAAGTCGTTCATTTTCAGTCCTAGATTTCTTATTATTTTTACAGAGACTACGTGGAGAATTTCCAAATGCAGAGGGTAAATGTAATTTGCCAGGTATTGCAGACAGTGAGGGGTTTTTTTAGAAAAACATTAGTTCTATTTAATACAGTTTTATCTACATAAAGCCAATGTATCATGAATTYAGTAACTTCTTAATATACTTTAAAATCCCATTTTTTCTGAACAGGAATAATGAAATGAAGRGGCTGTGAAATGTGTAAATTCAATACATTTTCAGTGACATGCAAATAATAATTTTTATATTGCATACCATTAGCTTTTTAGTCTTGACTGACAATCTTCCTGAATGCCAAAAAAACCCCAACCAGAAACAATTTTGTTGCATGCTATTCCTAATAATTAAATATGACCATGATTATAATTTTATGCTTTCCGTGAGGAAGCAACAATATTTCTGACTGAACATTTTCAGTATATTAGAAAAACTATTATAAATTATGCATAGTATAAATATAATTAAACATTACCCAAAGGCTTCTTATTATTACTTTCAGACTCATCTCTTTCCTCACAGTCTCTGCCCTTCCCATACAATTTCATATCTACACACACAACAGGCTATTGATATACCTGGATTTTGCTTGGATTGCAGCAGCCATTCAGCACCGCCCCCATTCTCAAGACTCTTAACCAAGTACCACGGATGATTTGATTTTGAAGTGTAGATATCTAAAATAAGGATATCTTATTTTGCTTTCTGTTTTTAAATAAGGCAGCAAAGATAGCATCCTTTGGATACCACAGTCATTGTGAACAGTGGTTCCCAGGCCACAAGGATGCGGCATTTCCATCCATGGAGGTGTGAGCACACCACAATGGGCTTTGTGCAGCTCCTCTTGTTGCCCTCAAAAGCCAGTGAATGCTCTGGTAGCAACGAGGAGAGGTGGGTAGGTTTGRTTCCCCCTTCTTTGCTCATACACAGGCAGAAGGCTCAATGCAGGAGCATCTGGGTGGAACTCCATGGCCTGTGYTACGCAGATGTTTAGTATAGCTCATTGAATGGTCTTTTAAATGAGCAGACTGGTAGCATTTCTATTCCTTGATACAGAGACAGATAAAAGGCATTTGTGTGTGTGAGCAAGAAATATATCTGTCCTTTAAGAATTTATTATTCCCACACCTTGCGAAATATATTAAAAATTGTATTTATCCTTATCGTACATAGAGGAGCTGACAGGAAATAGAAATGAGGGGCAGCTTCCTATGTGTCTGATCCAATAAGAATTACCTTTTTAACCTGCTGCAGTGCAGAGATCCTGTTCTCCAGTACCTATAATTGGGAATAGAAATCATTGCAGATTGCACCAAGGACACCAGCACAGGCAGGTGCACCGTGGTGCGCTGAGTAGGACCAGGGAAGAGGACAGACCATTTCAGGAAGATGTGCCTCTGCACACACCTCTGTCATAGCCAACCAGACTCAAAAGCAAAATTTGTTTCRTCTTGAAAAGCACCTGTTTAATGCTCATAAAAGGAACAAAATCAGGATCTGTCATTAAGAGACCAATGTCTTTCTCAGGGCTGCTTTTAGAGGGGGTCAAGATGCTTTGCCTGGAGCCTTGGATTAATACTACAAAAATATCAATACTAATAATGTAAATAAAAGTAAAAATTATTTTGAAAGTGTGTGTTGGTCTTTTCCACATTTTATTTTCACTAAGTTTAATTTTCATGTGATTTTAAAAACACACAGAAGGAAAATCTTTAGACTGAATTGGAAAAAATGAAATTGTTGCACGTTGAAACCAATTCCACTTTTGCTGGTAGTCCACTTTTGCCAAGATTTTTGATAAATGATGGAATCAGTGTCACGCATAGATTGCAGTGAAAATTAAGTTTTATTTCAAAATGAAAAAAATGCAAATGAAACCTACAAAAACCCCACAAAGACACACACACACACAAAATCTTGCAATTACAAATAGACTGGTTTTTTCATAGTCTATTTATTTGGACTTTGAGAAAGTCTCTTTCTTGTTTTAAAATGCATTTTGTAAGAGAAATAATGCTGATAATATTACAATGTAAATAAAAATAAGAAAATAACAAAATATTAAGCCCCTGTACATCTAAGAAATCCATCACAATTCCAGTTTTTCTTTCCAAGCCTTCAATAGCAAGCTCAATAATAATGTCTAATTTACATAAAGATAATATTTTGCTTACTATTTGACATGACTGTTTTCATATTACCTAGAAATTAGCAAAGACTYCACTAAGGGAAAATCATGTCCAACAGGTTTGATGGCCTTCTACAATGAGGTTACAGCATTGGTGAATGAGGGAAGGGCAAGTGATGTCATCTACCTTGATGACATCACTTGCTCTTCCCTCATCACATTTACCACTGTCCCACACGACTCCCTTGTCCAGAAATCTGCAGAGGGACTTTCTACAGGGGCATGTTGTGAGTGGTCACTACCRGCTCACCTCAAGGTACTGCACCTCGAGTACTGTGAGCAGTTTTGGRAGCCACAATATAAGAAAGATATAAAGCTGTTAGAGAGTGTCCAAAGMGGGTTATGAAGATGGTGAAGGGTCTGGAGAGGAAGGCAGAGGAGGAGCGGCTGAGGGCACTTTGTCTGTTTAGCCTGGAGAAGAGACTGAGTCTTCATTGAGGTCTTGAACATCCTCACAGGGGGTAGAGGAGGGGCAGACACTGATCTCTTCTCTGCGTTGATGAGTGACTGGACCCAAAGGAATGGCCTGAAGTTGTGTCAGAGAAGGTTTAGGTTGGATGTTTGGAAAACATTCTTCACCCAGAGGGTGATTGGGCACTGGAACAGACTCCCCAGGGAAGTGGTCACGGCACCAAACCTGACAGAGCTCAAGAAGTGTTTGGATGATGCTCTCAGGCATATGGGGTGACTCTTGAGGTGTCCTGTGCAGGGCCATGAGTTGGACTTGATGATCCTGATGGGTCCCTTCCAACTCAGGATATTTTGTGATTCTATTATTCTATGATAGGACAAGTGGTAATGGTTTTAAACTGAAAGAGGGCAGGTTTAGGTTAGACATGAGGAAGAAATACTTTACTGTTAAAGTAGTGAGGGACAGGCACACTTGCCCAGAGATGTTGTGAATGCCTCATCTTTGAATTTGCTCAAGGCCAGGCTTTGAGCAACCTGGTGTATTGGAAGGTGTCCCAGTCCATGTCAGGTGGAAAGGAATTGGATGATATTTAAGGTCCCTTCCAACACAAACAATCCTACRACTCTGTGAAAGATGTTTACTTTTCCCAGTGTTTTCCTATAACTGAAAATGCCTCCACAAAATGCCTTTTCCATAGTAAATGTTCAACATTTAAACAAAGAAATGGAGCAGAGTGATTTAAAGCCAAATGTAGTTAATATGCATCAGCCAGTTGTTCACCCAGCCAAAGCAGCATGTGCTCTCCAGGTGCCCCCTACGTGAGCAGTCACTCATCCATGCCCTCACCTCTCACTGATGCTCTCTTGTAACCATCAGATCCAGTCCATGTGTGCTCAGATTTAAATGCAAGCATCTGTGAAACTCCAGAAATGCCCCAGATGTGGAAGTGATCACTACTGCCATGTAATTTCAGACACTGGAGCTCACAGCCATGCTTCGATATAATGTGTCAGAAACACTGTAAAACAGTGAGGATAACTGCTGGAGAATACAGCAGTTATTCTCTTACACTACCATCCTGCAAASAGCCACAAACATCAGGCACTTGAGGCAGTACCTAGTGCTGCTGGAATGCAAGAAAATTTACATATAAACTTCAGGTGTTTGGCAGAACTAAACATGAGAAGCCATTTCTGACTGCCATTATTTTTTAGTCAATCAGCTTCCCACCCGCCTGCCTGCCTTCTTTCTTCCCTCCCTTACTTCTTTCCTTCCCTCCCTCCCTTTCTCTCTCTCTTCCTTCTTTCCATCCAGAATCCATCACTGTGTATTCTTCAAGAACACCCGGTACCACAAAATTTATGAGGAGGTTGCTGATATAACAATAACGAGAACATCTTGTAGTCGAAGAAGAAAACAAAGATAACTTTGAAGATGACATTGTAGCAGGGCTGCAGAGTAACTTAGCTGCTTGTAAATCATGTATCCAAGCCCATTACACCATAGCAATGGAAGGTGAACTGGGACTACAAGCACTCTAACTCACCCCTTCCTATTCCCACTCCTGACAATATTGTAAACACTAAAACTTTCTGTGTTGAATTCAGAAACTTCTTTTCCAGGTTGTTCTGTGATGAAAATTCAGCTGACCTGAACTTGGATTAAAGAGGGGTATAGTTTTGGTTGGAAGTGTGGAGAAAAATATTTAAATTTAACTGAGTTTTGGTTTAATTGTTCTAAAGTCCTTCCAACCCCAAAATGAAAGTGATTCTAAGAGGAACTAATAGAGCTTTAAGAACACATACTGAATTTTAAGGGCACTTTCCCGTTCTTTCATTTTGCTTTGGAAATTTCACAGGTCTATGTAATTTATTGGAAAACAGCCCTTAGGAAGGTGAATCCAAGGCAAAGCAAGTTACCTAAGTAGCCCAATGCCACATGAGACTGCAAATGAAAAAAGCAAAACAATAAAACAAAAAATCAGTCCAGATCTTATCTCCTCATCTCCTGCTGGAACCACTAGAAATGATGCCAGACATTTCTCTTATGTGTCTGYGCTTTACAGCAAAGCACATCTAAACTTTTATTCTGGTAGAATCATAGGATAGTTTGGGTAAGAAGGAAACTTTAAAGGTTATAWAGTCCAATCCTTCTGTCATGAACAGGGGCATCTTCAACTCCATCAGGTTGCTCAAAGCCCCGTCCAACCTGACCTTGAATGTTTCCAAGGATGGGGCATCCACCACCTCCCTGGGCAACYTGTGCCAGGGTCTTTTTGGAAAAAATTTCTTCCTTTTATCTGATCTATTTCTTCCTTTTATCTGATCTAAGTTGACACTCTGCTTTAAAACCATTATCCCTTGTCCTACTGCAACAGGCCCCGCAAAAAAGTTTGTTCCCATCTTTCTCATAGGCCCTGTTCAGGTACWGGAAAGCTGCTGCAAGCACTTCCTTCTCAGGAGCTTTCTCTTCTTCAGGCTGAACAAACAAAATTCTCTCAGCCTGCCTGTTTCAGCCCTCTGATCATCTTCCTAGGCTTCCTCTGGACTTGCTTTGGTAGGTCCATGTCTTTCCTGTGCTGGAGACCCCAGAGCAGGACGCAGAACTCCAGATGGGGTCTCCTCCAGCTATTTTCCCAAACTTTTTTTTATTACGTCTTTTAAAATGCTTATTAGCCTCTGTGTCTGTTTGAAATTATTTTTTACCATCCAAGAAGTCTTGTTTGCATAGGGAGATGTGATAGCAGGAGGGAACATTCTTCAGGACAAAAGTGGAGCCGACACACGTGTCCTTTGCCGCGATTGGTGCGGCGGTGCTGGGTAGGAGGGTATTTGTGATGCAACCTTTCCTGTTAGCGACTGACCTTTCCTCCTGATCAGTCCCTGTGCTTCTTGGCTTTTATATGAAGTGTTGAAAAGAAAAGAAGAATCCCCAAATGTCTTTTCTAGCAGAGAATCAGAAACTAGCAAAGGACTCTGTGAYGATGAGGAAAATCTAAAAATGTTTAACAGCAAAGAAAGCTGGTATAACATAAGGCAGATTTCAGGAGACAATATAGTGTGGGAAAAATAGAAAAATGATAAAGAGACACACACGCACAAAAAGAAGTTTTAACAAGAAAAATTAAATGTTTGGAAAACAAAATAAAGAGGAGGAAGATCCCTGGTTGTGAAAAATGGCATATACATAAAGTGTATAAAGTAGCTGAATTAAATTAAGATATTAAAATAAAAAATTATTTTCCTGGACAGAAAACTGCTCACAGTTTGTTGCAAGGTTACTCAGTGCAGGTGCTATCCTTTATCATGCATCTCACACATGTCTTTGAAAGTCTGCCCCAGCAGCAGAGGGATGCTGAGATTAAAGATTTGAGTGAAATATTCCACTGTGTTTTCAGTCAAGAAATCTGCCTTATAGACCAGAACATGCCCACACTCAGTTTAATCAAGATTCATTGGAGTTCAGGATTCTGTCCTTTGAGGAAAAAAAACCAATTCAAAGAGCTTGGCATAACAGTAGAGGTGTGATGTAGCAATACTTTATAGTACAGCCTCTTTGCAGTGATTTGTGTGAATAAAGTCTAATCAAGCAGACTGTCTCAAAACCTGTCAGCTGCCCTGGTTGTGGAACATAAGATTTACCACAATGTCAGAAATAACATTTGTCAACTCATTTATCCACTTATGGACTAGGGCCAGAGTCAAATACTTCAGAATAAGATGAAAGAGCTCTCACAGGACACAGCTATATGATAATCTGCCTGAGTAATGCTCTTATCCTAGGTCTTAACMGTTACTGTTTGTCTTGAGCTTTATATCATGAGGATTCATCTGTCTTTCCTCATCTTAGCTGTTTTCTTTACCTTAGATATTCTGTGTTATATTATTTATAGGTATATACACTCCCTCCTAACCTCTGTCTATGTTTTTGGTCTCAAACACTTCCAGTGGAAATGTGTTGCATGTTGAAATGGTGTACTGTGGGAGCAAAAAAGTAAATAGTTGTATTGGTTTTTGTCCCTTGAAAAAGAGACATTTGAGAATCTTCTGCTGATATCCAAAATGTCACTTTTTCTCACAGTCTAAAAGATGCTGCTGTGGTTTGCTGTTGTGTGGGGATGTCCTGTGCCCATGGCTGGCCCCTACAAAGGTGAGTGGGAGCATGACTCCACGCTGTATTTACCCTATGCAGCTTTTTTTCATAAAGACTATGGAAATTTCAGGTACCAGCTAAACTTTGTAGCTTAGCAACTCCGCTCATGTAGAGACCTGCATCTGTGGCTCCAAGCCAAATCTCACTTTCTATTCAAACAGAAGCGAGAGCCTGTTTTACAGGGGGTTCATTATCTGGCTGATCAAGATGGAAGCAGAGCTGGTAATGCAACAGATAAACATCATGATCTAAGAGAAGTTTGGCAAAACACCTTGTTTGCATCACCGATGACCTTTTATTTTATCATTTGACGGTCATTTTTTAACATTTTAGGGCAGAGTTTTGCTGGAGCAGCAGTAAGCKGAAAAAAACAAAAATGTGAAAGTGGATAAAGGCTGAGTGAAGGGAAAAGGTGTGAGGTGAGCAACTGAGCATTACTGTTAGGTGGGATGAAAGTCAGATGACAGACAGCAAGTGGTGTCCTCAGCTGAGGTGATGGTGGCACTGCTGAGACATTGAGTCCTTAACTCTCGTGTTGCCCCTGGCTTATCCCATTGACCTCTACGTTCTCCAGCTTATCCAACTCGGGCAATAAGAGATCGTACTCTTCCTTGCAAATTCTTGTGGTTTTCATCCTGGGAATAGGTGAGGGTACACACAAGGAGAAAGGGGAGAGTGTAACAAGGCTGGATGATGATTCCTCTTTACCTTCTATATTCCAATTTCTTTTTTTCTGTGCCAGCTCTGCTGGTTATGTGATGTCACAAGAGGTACTTTTATCAATGTAAACGTTACACCTATTCCCCAAGGAGCATAATGACCCACTAATTTTAATGTTAATCTCTCTCCAGTGATGTGAACAAAACGTGTCATGGTGGAGGTTTTATTTAATGTCCTCACTATGGCTTTCTGCCACAAACTTCTCTGACATTCTCTGCAACAACAGCTGATCTCTCTTTCTCTCTCCCAAATGACTGCAGGCTTATAGAAGAAATCACAGCTTATGATTTTCCCCGAGCAAAATGCGAAGGTTGATCCTTGCGTTTAAAGGTACAGAGTTGCCAATTACAAGTTTGGGGGCTTTTTAATGAAGAAAATGGGTTTAATTTTCTTCTATAACACATTAGTGCTATTCCGTARTTTCAAAGGTTTCATGAAACTATTGAGCGGAGCTGAAAATAAGACCCAGTATCTTTAACTTGGTGTAGCTGCACACATGAGAATTATTTAAGCATAGACTGATGATATGACTAATGTTCCACCCTGACAGCCTGCTCTGGTGCCTCCCTACTTTGCTTCTAGTCTTAGAGCTTGTGAAGCACAACAGCATTCTAAGCAATGAAGGGTTCTTGAAAATAAACTCAGTCTCTGGTTCAGATCCCTCCACCCTTCTATGCGTCTGGTTTTTTTCCTGTCCCTTTGCCTATTACAATATCAGCAGTTAATTTTGGTTGGTTGTTGTTTTTTTTTAGTTGTTTGGTTGTTTGGTTATTTTGGTTTGGTTTGGTTTTTTTCACTGTAAGAATACAAATAACTGTAGAGACCAGAAATATTTCAGTTTGGAAATATTTCCAGGGTATTTAACAGTTAGAAATTTCACAGCATTGATATATGCATAGCTCCTTGCTGTACATTAGGCTATTTTATGTCTTGAGTGATGGATCATATGGTCTTTATCAGCGTATTCCGGGTCTTCACAGCTTCAGTGAATCACAGGAGATGTAGTTTGTCAGAGAAAGGTGGAATGATGCAAGTGGATCACAGTTATCATAAAGTACTCTGACAAAATTCTGAAATACAGAACTTTCAGTTGTTACATCTTCAGGAAAATTTTGTGTTCCAACGTTAAACTGCATTGGAAAATAAAAATGACTTGCCCTCCCAAAAAAAGCCTTGTTGAAAATCCAGTTTTCCTTCAGCCTTTACAACCAAAAAGCTTAAATACAACACTTTCAGCTGCCACTCCTTGCTATGCCTTTTCACAGTGAGTGGATCACCAGTCTCAGACACTGCTCTATAAATAACCACACAGCCCTAATAAGAACGACAGGCCCGCAGAATTGCACAGCAAAATCTGGAGGCAGCCAGGCTTGCCACTGATTCTCTGTGGATAGAGGGATCCAGCTGCCCAGCCTGTGCACAGGTCCTAATCATGAGACAGTGAAGTCGTAGATTCAGTTGTACTTAACTCTAAATGTGCATGTTTTATGGAAGAGGCTGGGACTTTAAAGCTCATTTCCACATAGTCAGGTTGGTGGATTACTTCTTCAGAAACTGGGAGGAGCCAGGAATTTATGTAAAATCTTTGGAATGCTTGTTTTGCATATTGAATCATTTTAGGTACCAAAAGAGCCTGTCCATGCAGGTGAACCATCTTCTCTAAAGTCAAGCAGCAAGTCACAGACACAGGTCAGATAGGAGCCCCTCTGATCACATCCACTTCCCAGAGCTGGTCAGGTAAGGGCACAAATCACCCATCCATTTAATGTCCACCAAATTTTCCTCCCACCTCCCTATTGTGTCCATGTTCCATCCCCATTTCTCAGTACTTTTTGCTCTTTCTACAAATTATGCTAATATACCAAAATAATAAAATGAAATCTTCAGGCAATGTGCAGGAAGCCTTCCCTGCTCACACAGAGACTACCACTGCTATTCACAGGAATAGGAGACTTTAGTAGTGTATCTCTAAGATTGCTACTCATATTAATCCTCAATAACAGAAAAATAAAAGTAAAATATATTCTTTCATCAGTCATTTAAATGTCATGATCTATTGCTTTAATAAAGAAAAGAAGAASTGAAAAGGCTTTATATTTGGAGCAGTGTCAAAACAAGAACTTTCTTCTTCTCGTTGAAATGAAGTGTGGTTTTTTTATTTCTTGAATGAACAGCCACTGCGTTTCTGTGTCATGCTGTCATCTGCATGAATGACTCTGAACTTAGGAAACTGAAATGCCTGTGAGTTAAGGATCAGCCGCTGTGACAAGACTAATGATTTCATTAATAGTACAAGTTCTACAAGGTCGTGCCTGTGGCTCTGAAACCATGGAAAGATTTCAAAGAAAGATGGACATTACAAGGGCTGAAGCCACAGGCAGCCAGTGCACATATTGAAGCAAGTGGATAATCTGCTGGGATGAGTCCTATAGCTAAGTCCAGAGCTCATTATCTGCCCTGAGATGAGGTTTAGTGTGTAGATGARGGGACAGGTACCTCTCCCAGGAAAGTGTCTGGTAGTATTGGTCAAAAGGTGAGGTGCCAGTAGGAGGAATTCAAATATGTGTAATGTTGCTCCTTATTTTTTTTATTTCCAATAAAACTTCTTGTTACTGATTATTTGGCATCCTTTGTTCAGCTTTCTACTCAATGAATGAAATAAAGTGTGTTGTTAAAAAGATTTCACTGGGTTTTTCTTCACTGAACGGGAATTCTGTATTCTTTGCACCGTTATCTTCTCACTTCTCAGCTCTGTCAGGGTGTACTCCTGGGCAGAGCTGTTTTGCCAGGCCAGTCACTAAAAAAAACCACAACAAACAACCCAAAACATAAGCCAAATATGAGTTTTTCTTAAAAATACTGATATTTGGGATACACCAGAACACTGAGGTGTTTTGTGTGTAGTCAAATCATGATTCTATTTTTTTTCTTTGCAATTTTAGAGGCACACATCAAATATTGCATAGTTTACAATAAAAACCAAAGGTGCACTTAGTATTAAGTTAAAAAGCATGAGTAGGGTAATCATTTTKATTTCAGTCATAATGTTTCATTTAGCTATCTCTGCATTGACTCTGGTGTGTCTGGCAAAAAGTATTTCTTTCAAAAAGTCATCCAAACTTGATTTGAAAAATACCAAAATATGACATCATTGCTGGATCTGTACTACAAATGAAGAAGTCCTGATAAYGAAGAAAGATAACAGCATGGACATCTGCTCTGGCTTCCCTGTTATGCAGTGTGTTTTCATGACCAGCATGAAAGTACAGCTGAGAACAGAAATAGGATTGCTTTTATTATCCAGAATCTGATAACCTTTAACTCCCTCTGTTGTGCCGGTTAGGGGCTTTGAGAGGATATCTCTCTGCAGAATTGTACAGATATCAGTCTTAGCCTAGGCTTTCTCTGGATGGCAAACACACAGAAGGCCAAAGCAAGCTTTGTTGTGTGGGATTTCCCACCATGCCATTGGCAGGATTGTCTGCCCATCCTTCCAAGCTGAGATCCCTGTGCCTGACGCTCGGCAAGCAGTGGAGTTGCAGTGCCACCCTGAACACTTGGCAGTTCCTCCTGCCATGATCTGCTGTCTTGGCTCGTGCAGCTGTGGCTGTTCAGGGGCCACCTCGTGCCTCATTAGACCCTCTCAACGTGCTGACTCAGCAGGTRTGGCTTGGAGGTAGTGGGAGAGTCACTACTGCCGAGTCAAATCTGATCCCAGATTTACTGCACTCACATTTGCATGCTGCTTTCTGCACAATAATTGCAAAATGAAAGGGGAGCAGATGACAACAGGATGGCRCCAGGAAAACCCACTGGAAATGCCTGCACCTTCTCACCAGCTGCAGTTCATTTACTTAYCCCCAGGAACTGTGTGGATGCTAGTGAAGGAATCCCTGGATATTATTTTTTTTTTCTGGGAAATCYTCATAGCTGTGGTCTGTAACTTGGAATTGTACATATGCAGGATTCAAGAAATAAAGCTTATTTTTATTTTATATAATTCTGTGCTTTCCTCTGGCCTGGATCTGCAGGTCCTGACATCTCAGCTCTTTGAAATTCCATCTGAAGAAATCGTGACACTTCTAGTGACACCTTTATCATTTCATAGGCATCTACCTATTGCTGACTTCTCAACACTGTCAACTGTTTTCTATCCTGGATTTAGTTATATCAAGAGAAACTCAGTAAGTATGTACAGTCACAGTTACAGGAAATCCATGAGTTTATAAGAAATTATGAATTCTTGGACATGAAAGAAACTGAAGGAGAATCAGCATAAAATCTTAGCATTTTCACAGAATTACAGAATAATTCATGTTGGAAGTGACCACGATGGGTTATCTGGTCCAGCCTCCCTGCTCAAGCAGGGACATCCCAGAGCACATGGCACAGGACTGTATCCAGATGGTTCTTGAATATCTCCACAGCCTTTCAGAGCAATCTGTTTTGGGACCTGCCTGGCAATGCAGCATTGCTATCTGATACCTTATTCAGTTGTATTAACCTTGCCATAGCAGTCAAGGATTACAAAGCACATAGTATGTGTCTGAATTACTTGAAATGTGTAAGAGATGACAAGAGGTGGAAAAAAACCCCACCAAACCCCCAAAAAACTCAGGTATCATCCATCCTAATCATGCCACTGTGGTCTTCACTTGTGATAAATCGTGTCATCTTTTTGGCAGCCATCCTTTCTATGGAGATCTAGATGATATTAATTTCTTGTGAGAAATGAGTGGTCTCAGAAAAAGTATTGGGATGCTCAGCTTCAATATCCTTTTTTTCCATTTGGGATGCCCTCACTGTAGYGGCAGTCTGTCATAGTTTAACACCAGACAGAAACTAAGCACCACAAGTTGCTTACTCACTTCTCACCCTCTCTGTGCTGCTGGTGGGATGGTGGGATGTGGAGAAGATTCAGAAAACTGTAAAAGACCTGATACAAGATAAGAACAGTTTAGTATTTGAAATAAAGTAATGTAATAATAATAGTAATAATAATGATAATAATTGTTGTTGTTGATATTGTAATTGATATTGTTATTATTAATATTATGAACCAGGAAAAGGGAGAGAGGAATAAAATCCAAGTAAACAAGTGATGCACAGTACAATTGCTGACCACCCACTGACAGACACCCAACCAAAGCCTGAGCAGTGGTCAGCGGCTCCTGGCCAACTTCCCCCAGTTTATGCACTGAGCATGACATTCTAGGGTGTGGAATGTCCCTTTGGCCAGTTCGGGTCACCTGTCCTGCCCATTCTCCCTTCTGGCTTCCTGTGCACCTGCTCACTGGCAGAGCAAGGAAAATCCTTGACTCAGGATAAGCACTGCTCATCACCAACCCAAACATCAGGCTTTTGTCAACATTATTCTCCTACTCAATCTGAAACACTGAACTGCACCAGCTGTTAGGGAGAAGATGACCTCTATCCCAGCTGAAACCAGGACAYAATTTCTGCCATTAACAAACTTGTCTTTCTTACAGACACTCTCTGCAGMAGCAGTTGTAGATATGATCTCCTTCTAGTCCTTTTGGTGTTTACAACATAGCACAGATGGTTTTACACATGCTGTTTAAATGTGTCCACTCTGTGGAATAATACTTGGCCACCAGGTAAAGTACTACAGAGCAGTCACAACTCACAGCTGGGGGCTGCCTTTCTACAGTGAAATTGCTCTAACTTCATTCCATAATTCTTAGAATAATCCTGTAGGCCCCCAAGCTCCTAAGGCATTATTTTCAGGTTTGTTGTCCTAGAGTGTGGCATGAGAACATAAAATGATGCTGAAGCATGGAAAATCTGCTGGAATAGTGTTAGAGGGCTATGTGTTTAGAATTGCAGGTCCCAAACTCATCCTTAAGAGAGGTTTCTTTGGAGCAATCTGGACCACACAAGTGAGTTTTGTTTCAGAGGGATTTTGTTGGTTCACTCTAAAGGACAGCCTACCACCAATTGATGCTCGAGAAAAAAGGACTCGGCATTGAACCTGGTTATATGACAGAGGCATTCAAAATCCCTGGCAGAGCAGAGCCCATCACTGATCACATTGCCAGGGGAGAGCTTGCATAGCAACTTCCTTCTGTTGCCTGAGGCCAACTATTTCATTCCTTGTCTCGTTTGGATGTCAGTGGGCATAAATAGAATTGAGGTAACAAGAGAAGCATCCATGGCACTGGCCTGCAGCTTGACAGGGGTGATTATCCCAAGCCATGGCCTTGCTGTCACATCAAAGCCAAAGTTTGAACCAAAGGTTTAATGCAAACGGGAAGTCCCATAAAACGTGGTCTTATGCCATATAAACGGCAAGGTGAAGGAGGACCAAGGTTCAAAAAATCTTGACTAAGATCTCTTTTTTTTTTGGAGAGACATCTCAAATACAGACTTCCAGATCCGTACTTTAAACAGTTTAAATGACATCCAAGGACAGAGGCTGTTAGGGGAAATGAACAGATTGAGAAAGCAGTGGGTGTAGATGGACAAAACCAAGCAGAATCATATCCTAGCTCAGAGCTCGGGTGGCATGGGTTATGATTCTATGATTTAATGACCTGCAACTTGTAGCCCTACAGACAGTTTTAACTTATCCAACAGTAACCAAAGTGTGAAGCTTCTCCTTTAGGAGTTTTAAACCATTGGCTAATCAACTTCATTTTTCAAAATATGTGCCAAATTTCCTATTTCAATTTGTGTGGCTGAAGCCTGTAGTTATTAATTCTTGTTACGCTTTTCCCCCACGAGATGAAAGAGTTCTATTTTCTCCTCATTAACGCAAACATTTTGTAATCAATTCATCTCTCAGTCATCTTTTGAAAAGCAGAGCAGATTCAGTTCTTCAGCTCTCTCACAGGAAGGCATGTACTTCATYCCCCTAATTATTTTTGTAACGACTTTTTTGTATCTGTTCCAATTTTCCCCAATCTAMCTACCACATCGGGATACAGTGCTCCTCTCTTGGTTTGCCCTGTGAYGTGCACAGAAGTAAAAAAAAAAAATTAAGTTAGTAAATAAATATAAAAAAGGCCTTTCTGTTCCTCCTCCATCACCAGTCAGTACAAATTCCTACTAATATATATTACCTATGACATCCAATTTGAAGTTCCCACTGGCTGATTTCTGCATGAAAATGTCTAAATGGTTGTCAGAATCAATGACTTTTCAGGATATAATTCTACCTTCCTGTGCTCTGGTTTTCATTTCTCTTCTTAGATTAGCCTTGGATGTAGTGAGATTTCTTTTTGTCTGTTTGGATSGGTGTAGGTAAGCCAGAGATATAAATTGGTTTATGTGACAGCTTCAGCGTCACAGTTATATATCATTGAGGCAAGCTTTAGGGCACCTGGAAACTGTGCTGTCATTTTAATGAAACAGTTAAGTGCAAGAGGAATTATGCTGGAGTGAGTGGGAAGGGCAAAGAAACATATCTTTCCCCCTTTCTGCTTCATTAGAGTGTGTATGTCTGTGCATGACTGAGAGCTAGGAAGGACTGAGGCATAGTGGTCACCTCAGGGTTTTCCATGGTTGTCCTCATCTWAATACTGACCTCCCTTCAGGAGCATTCTTCTGCCTCTCTCCCCCTCTCCAAACTTTTACCGTGTCTTGCAAATATCCAATTATTAGGATAGGATAATAATATCCAATTAGCAAGGAAATAAGACACTGTGTTGGTCACAGTCAATAAATCACTGTGGTTCACAGGAAAATGAAAAAATTCTGTGCATGATACCAGGATTTTTTAATGTGGAATAGGAATAAAAGATATTTGACAGATTCAGGTCTTGTAGTGACAGAAGAAGAGATTCATTAGAAAGGTTATAARGCACCACTGGGATGCATCTCTATGAGAATAAGTGAATTAAAACAATGGTTTTCTTTGATTCTATGCAAAATCCATCACCAAATAAATAAGTAAAATGCAAAGGTCATTAATTTAATTTTCACATCCTTATTTTTTAATGGAAAAATCCTGGAGTTTGATGCCTTCTTCTCCTGCTGTCACAAATATATTCTAATGGCATTTTAGGTTTTACTGCAGTGCAGCATGAATTCTTCTGCCTACGTGTGTTCAGCAACAAATACAAAACAGGCCATATCCACAGTAAAAACATTCTCCCAACCACATTTGACTCTTGCATTTACAGCAAAATTTCATTCAAAGCAAGCAGGCTCACAAGACTGAATCTAATTTTCTCATATCACTTGGAGAGTATAATGCTCCAGTGCCCACATTTTGAGGAAAACAAATTTCAAAGATTTTCTAGCACAGATCAACCCACATATTTAAACAATACAATTGAATAATGGAATAGTTAAGCCAGTTCAGATGCAAACGAATTTGCAATAAGCTTTACAGAGAGTCGGCTCACACAAGTACATTCACAAATACAAATTATTTTCTATGTTGACCAAACTTTGCTTCCATAGATTTATAGTAAATCTTAAATGTTTCTCTAGGGCTCTTTGATATCAAGAGAGAGAAAATAAATAGAGAAATAAAATCTCTTTAGCCCTCCTGTTTCCTCTTTGCATGTACCTCCAAATCTTTTCTTTGCTTTATGCCAGTATTTACTTGTGTCGCTGACAAAAGCTCCAGCAGGACACAGAGAACCAAGAGCAGAATAATTTTTCTTTTAAGACCTTCTACCCTCACCAGATTGAAGCAGGCACTACAATGCCAATAATTACCCTTGACTAAGTAATATCCTTAGGAAGTTGAGTTATAATGGCATTGTCACGGTGATGTGGAAGTTAACAACGTAACATGAAGATCTGACATGAAAAAGGGCCAACAGATTAATAATTTAGGCTTTTTTCCACCTATAGTAGCTGGCATAATGAAAGATATAATGTCTTTCTGCAAACCTTGTCTAACTTATATGCACCTCTAGATGAAAGGACAGCACAATCAATAAATACTTTCTAGTGAATTTGCTCCATTATTTGAAAATCTCTTACTGTTGCCAGATTTCCATCCTTGTTTCATATCAGAGAACTGCTCTTTCTTACACTCATTCCACAAAAGCTATAGGATGCTTTACAAGGTGCAACTGGCTGAAAGTGATAACCTTAATGGTTCAGAAGTTGCTTACAAGACAAGTTTTGTGTAGATGGGAGAACTTGTCCAGAATTTCATAACTCAGCTAACAATCTCCTTGAAAGCACACCTTTGTTAGAATTGTCTTTAATTTCCCCTGAAGTTTTCTACTCACAGTAAATGTTTTGTTGTTTTTATAAAGAAGTTGAATTTTGTTTGCATCTAGAAGGCAAAGAAAGGAAATAAATGGAAGCAGTAGGAATGCTAATTTTCATTTCCAATTCCCATTTCCTATTGTATTTGTTATATATGTGAAAGACCTCAAGCTGTTGACTTGCACTTTTGAAAAAGGTCAAGAAGAGAAAAGTTTGTTTTCTGGTTCAGAGCTTGAAACAGAGCTAAAAATTAGTTTTTCATTAAATCCTTGGTTTTGCTCTGCACTTCCTGTGTGACCCTGCAAAGCTCCTGTAGGACGCAGGAGATGAATGAATAATGACAGACTTGACTCGTATCAATGTCAGAGAGGCTGGCCTCCATCTCCATGGACTGCATGCCACTGGGGAACTGAGCTGGGTCCTTGTCCTCTGCAGAGCTTATTGGGTGACTGGTCATGATCTGGTAAAGCATCCATAAAGAAAAATAGTCTGTACCTAAAGGAAAGTGTTCATTTCCCAGATCAGGACAACAAAATTCGAAATATCTACTTAGCTCTATTAGGAAACATTGCTCCMTTTCCCTGTGAATGAACCACAGGATGCTTTTTTGGTGCTAGATCAGTCAGGTCAAGGCACAAGCTGTCCAGAAATAATGTCACCCTCCAGCATGCAACAACAAACACTGCAGAATAAATGCCATAGAAAATTTGTATACCTACAGCTGTCAGGTGCTGTAAGGTCCTTGAAACACTCAGAAGTGGCTCATCAGATGATGCACCACGAGTACTGCTTCCTAYAGTACTACTGATGGGAATACCAATACTCTCACTTCTAGCTTGAGTTCTTGTCATGTTGGACACTGCTAGTATCGTGAGTGGTAGCTCAGAARTCTCTTGCTGATTCCAGTTTGCTCATCTGTCTACTTCTTTTCCAAGCACTGTATCATAATATTTGAGTATGATGTCAGCAGAAGATTGGAGGACTGATTCAAGATCATTCATTCTTTACTTGAGCCAAAATGATTATACCAACATAAGGATCCTTCAAATTCAAGACGTGTTGATTTTGGACAGTATCCACAAATGCAGCAAAAATAATCACACCTGTTATAGAGAGGTGTTTGTGTCTAAAAGTGTTTGAGAGTTTGTGGATAGATTCTGACATTTCAAAAAGCAATTATTTTCCATTTGTGAGAGAACACGTTCTGCTGCAGAGGAGAGGATATTGTGTCTTTCCTGTTCATCATCCAGAAAGTCTATTTAAGTTTAATTCACCCATTCAAAAATTCTGTAAAGTTTGAAGGCGATTATTTTGGGGCATTTAGTCATAGTCCATTTTTCCTCATAAACTTTGTGGAATTTGTTCTGAATAAAGGAATGCCTGCAGTAAACACTGATTCACAGGAAGCCTGAAAGAAGGAATAACAGTCAGGTGGGAAAAAACTCAGTGGAAATCATCCAGCAGTCTCTTCTTGAATACTTGTGGGCTTGATCATTTCTTGCCTAGCACCTATCTTTATGGTTAGTCTTCCCATTTTAGAAAAGAATGGAGAAGAATTTCCTAGAAAGAAAAAAGCATAGAAGATAATTCCTCAAGAACAGAGCAGGAACACGTGTTGCCTTCTCTAATTTTTGACTGTCATAATGAGAGATTTGTTATAAAACAGCAATAGCTTTTCTGAAAAGTAGTAAAGGAAAAAAAAAGCAGTAAAAAGTACAGACAGAGTCTTCATATTTTGATTAGATTAAATACTTTTCTCTATATATTAATAATGAATCAAAAAGGAAATCAAGAGGTAGGAAAGTTGGCAAGGCCAACTTTAGCAATAACAGCTRCAGCTGGCCCTCAACACTGCAACCAAGTCATAGAGCACAACTTTCTCTGACGGACTATGTTTGTGAAAGGAAAGCTTCTTCTGAGCTGAACAAAAAAGGAAGAAAGGTTTGAAATTAAGCTTTGAAACCAGAGGATGATAATCAAGCTTTAGAACACACCAGCACCAAGGGAATAATCTGGGCAATCCTCTCATCTGGAGTGAAATCCTCTTCCTACTCTCCCACAGACCTTCACTGGTAACTGGACTGACTGGATCCCTCACTGCTGCTTACAGCCTGAGCTGGTGCAGGAGCTGTGGACACCCACACCAACGAGTCTCACCCACAGCAATCCCAGACAAACTGGTAACAGATGCTTTGCAGAGAACAGCCTGCATGATTTAATGTGTTCACTCATGCAGCCTACCAACCACACAACACTACCCATCCCTGTAAAGGAAAAGACTTGAAAGGAAAAAAGAGTTCTAGAGACTTCAAAATGTTAAAGGGCAAATAAGAGGGCCATGACTGCACAAACACGGGTGTGATGCTGCTGAAAACAGTCTTCCCCATCTTTCTGTATCACTACTCAATTTCTTTTACCTCCTACTGTTATATCTCTCTTTCAGGCAATAAAAGCATAACAACAGACCTATTAGTTAAGAATCTTGCAGCATGAAACTATTTTCATCTGAAGGAATCTTCTGAGACTGACATGATTTTCCATTTAGGAATACCTTAGAGACATCTCTTACCGCCTTTGGGAAATTCTCTTTGTTTATTTTCAACCTGAATCCTTGTAATTTCACTTGAAATTAAATGAGAGAAGATTTAAGGATTTTATCTCTTTGTTGACCCATTCGAAAGAYACACTCCAGTTCTACTACTCCTATGTTCTAATGCAAACTTCACAGATCAACTTTTGAAAGTTTGTGGTTGACTTCAGAACATGCAACAACTTCTTTTTCTTGAATAACACAGCTCTTTAGATGTATACTGGAAGTGGGGCTGCAAACAGCCTTTCCTAAGGCTGCTTTTCTCTCTACAATGTGCTGCCCTTGTCGTCTGTCTGCTTAGGCCAAAGCCAGACTCTCTGTATATATGTTGCTCTGGAGGAGGGTCATATTTAGAAAGACTCTTTTTTTGATACTGAAAAACAGTCAAAATATTTAGTTGATAGGTTGAACTAATGTAAGGTAACATAATGGAAAAAAGCTTATGGCAATCCAGCATGAAAAGTTTCTTTCTGTCACAGGCAGTGAGAAAAGCAACAGTGCAATGGGACAGCCATTTCTTACAACTTCATAGTTACCTGTTCTGATACAGAGCAGCTTAAAGAAAGACGATTTTATCTGATACAGTGCTGTTTGAAAAAAGATTGTTTTATTTAAATTTTATCTAAATTACTTGCTCCTCAAACCTAAGAATAAAGACCTGTCCAGGTTGGAAAGGAGGGTGAAATTTTTTCTTTGTATATCCAGCTTCCTTAAGCCATCAAAGCATTGCTTAATTTAGTCTGGTGCTGTCTTCCACAGCGTAAAACTCGGGAGGGATTGTTACAGAATCTCAAAAATGAAAAAATGTTAAAAAGTCAGCAGAACACAGCCTCTGATCCTGCATCTCCGGGACTTCAGAACAAAATCCGTCTGCTCCCGTGAAGAAAGCTGAATAGTTTTTCTACCAGCCTCACTGTTTTCTCATTAGATTTACAGGGAAATGTTGGTTTTTGGGAATCCTCTAAAAAGTCCTGTAACATTTCAAGATTAGAAGTGGGTGACAGCTGAAAAAAATTGATCATTAAGATAAGTCAAATTCAATGAAGAATCAAAAGTGGAAATAAAGAAATCCCAAAGTGACAGGGCTTCCACAAAGTCATAGGAACCACTACTGGCAGAACTGGTCTCCTAATCCTTCCTAATACTTTCTCCAATTTGAATGAATCGACTTTGTATTTGCTTTCAATTCTTGCCTACAGGCTTTATTATTAATTTATTAACATTTATCTATTATTTATATCTATATTAATTATTGATAATAACTAATTTATTAATTGTATTTTCTCAGTGAAAAATTGCAGTAGATCAACAAGCAACWTAAAAACATGATAAAAAACATTCGTGAATGGAATAGTAAGCCCAAAGAAGAGAATATTAGGAAGCAACTATTAAAAGGTATTTAGCGTGTAATCATAAAGTGCATGAATTGTTTATTTGCAACAGAAGTCGCTCACATAGCAATTCCTTTGATTAAATTTTTACTTTGGTTGAGTCCACATAGCCATCCCAATGCTTTTCATGTAGTAATCTAACACAGCTCAAAGGTCCAATACTGCAGTGAGCAGCTCATGAACCATTTATTAATAGCTTACTTTGCAAGGTTACATACACTGTTGAGAAAAAAATATATATGTTTCTTAGTTTATTAGTTTTAAATTATTCTCCTGCTTCTGTTTCACATGCTTTAAATCACACGGCATACTGATAATTACTTTTTTTTTCACTTTTTTTTTTCCTTCAGTTATATGGAACCTTCAACTTCATTCCTTAAATTCTTGTGTCCTGCCACTACTACCCCTGTACCAGCCCCAGGCACCGACAGAGTGGTTTAGTGAATTTAGGGCTCCCTGAGAGGTTTTTCCCTGACAGTCTGGAAAAACAAACTCCTCTTTTATTTATATGGTTAAGTGCAGCATGGAAGCAATGCTACAATCTCCCAGAATAGTCCAGTAAGGGAGGAGGGGATATATTCTCCATTTTCAGTGTCTTTTCGTTAATGTCTTTGATGGCACTTCCAGAGTCCAATATTTAAAGAGAAAGTGGTTTGTGTTATGGTCACTGGGAGGCGAGAAAACTTTACCAGTTCTTTCAGTCCTTAATGGTTTTTATTCTCCACCAGTATGGACTGAACTGGAGCAATGGACCTCATTTTGGTTCTCGCACTGGGGGTAAATGCTGTAGGTAAAGTGGATAAGGTGGGATGCTCTCAGGGTCTGCTTCTGTGAGAGGTGAATCAAATTAGCCCATTTTGGCAAATTATTTAAGCACCACAATGTTTTGTACCCTTGTGTATTTAGGAGCTGGCAGAACTGAAGTCCATATCCCAATAACATTCTTATTTATTCCCTTCTGTAGGCAACCTTTTAAACAAGATAAAAGGTTCAATTCAATCTTAAAGCATGTACAGAGATATCCTCTCTCCCCTTCCCTTTTCCTCCCCAATGACTTAATTTACTTTTTAAACCAGAATAAACTGCAAACCAGAGAGAGTTGTCGACACATTGAAGAGGAGGTGAACAAAGCCGGGAGGCTCCTTGAGGCAACCTCAAGCAACCTGTGATGGGAGATCTGAGCAACAGAAAGGACCTGGCTAGACAGGGCTTCAGTCTTTGAAACTGTGACCCCATGACATTCCTATGCCTCTCAACCTCGTGCATTTCCTCTTAAATCCTGGCATGCACTCCTTTTACATCTCTTACACTTTTCCCTAAAACAAAACCCCAAAATTGTTTTTTTATAGCACCTCAAGAGCAACCAACAGTGCCTGAAATTTAATGAAGCATTTTGTTAAGTTCGCAAATGGAATAGCAGTTAAGTGGAGCCAAGTGCTGGGGCCGGGAGTGGTTTGCCCCTTTAAGATACATGCAGAGAGTATTTCCCTCACATGCTAATGTGTTTTGTTGCAACTTTAGGCTTGATCTTGATTAGTACTTAAAGGCATATTATTGGAAAGTACTAGCGGAGGCATTTTAACCCTACAGACAAGTGGGGAAATTAAAACATGTTATTGCTGGATAGATTCCATYAGAAATGCACTACCTGATACCTGTAAAGGTACAACATTTCTGGTCTCTGTGCTGCTTTAGAATGCATTCCCTGATAAGTCTAACTTGCATTTAATTCTAGCAGAGAAATGTCTTGTTGCCACTTCTCAACCCAATCAGACACCAATGGCCCAAGAAGTTGCATGAAGTTGATCGAGGCCCTGTAGAGAGACCTGGAAAAATTGGAGTGATGGGCAATCACCACCCAAATATGAAGTTTAACAAAAACAAGTACTGGATTCTGTACCTGGAATGGGGCAACCTTGGATGTATGGATGGACTGGGGAATGAGATGCTGGAAAGCAGTGCCATGGGAAAGGGACCTGGGAGTCCTRGTCAATGGAAAGTTGAACATGAGTCAGCAGTGCCTTGGCAGCCAGGAGGGCCAACCCTGTCCTGGGGGGCATCAGAATCAGCACCACCAACCGGGCAAGGGAGGGGATTGTACCRCTCTGCTCTGCACTGGGGCGGCCTCACCTCGAGTGCTGGGGKCAGTTTTGGGCGCCACAATATAAAAAAAGTTAAAGCTTTTAGACAGCATYCAAAAGAGGGCAACAASTGGCCCTGAGAAGAAGCTGTAGGAGAAGCAGCTGAGATTGCTTGGTCTCTTCAGCCTGGAGAAGAGGAGATTGAAGAGAGATCTCATTGCAGTTACAACTTCCTTGTGAGGGGAAGAGGAGAGGCAGGCACTGATCTCTTCTTTCTGGTCCCAGTGGCAGGACCCAAGAGAATGGCCTGAAGTTGCCTCAGGGGAGGTTTAAGTTGGACATTAGAAAAAGGTTCTTCACCCAGAGGGTGGTTGGGCACTGGAACAGGCTCCCCAGGGAAGTGGTCACAGCATCAAGCCTGAGAGGATTTAAAAAGCATTTGGACAATGCTCTCAGGAACACGGTGTGAGTCTTGGGGTTGTCTTTTTCATGGCCAGGAGTTGGAGTCAGTGATCCTGTGGGTTCCTTCCAACTCAGGATATTCTATGATTCCGTGATTCCTGCTCTTGAGAAGCCCTGCTCAAAAGGCAGCTCAYAGCAAAGCACAGTCTCCACTCTCAAGATGCTGGGAATCCTGATGTTGTGGAAGAGGTGGGCTGACAGGTAGCTGGAGGAGAGAGGTGCTGGCAAGCCTAAAGATGGTGCAGAGGTTGAAGCAGAGACTGAATCAGAAAAGTCAAAGTGGCAGAACTTAATCGAACTTGCTCATTTATACTGCAGGTTTCTCTTGTGGTGAAGCATCCTCTTCTCGGGCATGCCGTGCTCCTTCCTTGCATGCTCTGTTTAGCAATGAAGCCACTGACCTKTTCATTGTCCTCATGATGCTTCCGAGTATTGAATGTAGGCTATTTCCATGTCCCAAATGTTGGCAGTCCTCTTCTTGTTATTAACTATTTTGGGTTTATAGAAATGTTATAAGTCCTCTTCTGGAGGCAAGGAATCAGTCAAAGAGGATAAAAGGTATCAGAATATGCTATTAGGAGATTATTGTGAAAATAAATATTAAGTGGGAACCTAGATTTCAGCATGGGAAAGAATCACATGGGAAACATCCTTCCTAAGGGCAGGTGCAGGCTGATCCGTGCTACTGGATAATGGTTTCCTGACATATAATGATTTATTCTCCAAGATTTATACCATCTTGAAATTTCTCCTGGTCTTGTGCTTTATCTCCTGGAGACGTTGTACCCAAGAACAGCTTCAGAAGTTTCCAKATCCTATTGGGTTTTTCCTGATTTCTAGCTTTGGATTTGTCTATGGGGAGGCATAAAAATCAGAGTGTATTTTTCATCTATTTTAAAGGATACATTAAGAAGAAAAGCAATTATTAGACCATGCTATTCCTGTAAAGTGAGAAAAAAAGTGAAGGAACACGGAGCAAAAGAAAAAAAAAATAAAGCTCTAAACATGCTCTGGAGCTGTCATGTAAAAGCAAAAAGCAAAAGCATTTCCATTATGTAAGCTAGATCAGAAAACATTGCCAGTAAAATGTTTGTTTTCTCGCTGCTTTTTCGCCAGGAGGTGGGGCTGTTAAGCACTGTATTTACTCGGTGATGCACTGAAAARCTGTGGGTAAAATGAAAACCATCTTTCTCTTCCTTTTCCCTCTGAAACTCATTGTGTGAATGTGACTGAAAAGCATGAACTTGCTAGATATTTTAAGCTCTGATTTCATATTCTGATGCAGAAATTGAAATAACTTTAAAATGATTTTGCAATGGTTTAAATGAACTGSCTCTAGGAGTGAATTAAGTACCAAAAGCTAATTAAAACATTAACTTGGGAGACTGGAAAGCTCAGGAGGTTTGTAATTATCACTATCCCCAAGTTCCTATTGAGTCTATTTCTAGGACAGCTCTGCAATTCAGTTACAAGGATTAAGTCACAAAAAGAAATCACAGGACATGGCAATGTGGCTAATTGCATAATAAAAAGATAAACACATTTAAGGTCACTTGATTCTTGATTCTAATTCTGACAAGCTGCCACAAGGGATGAAAACAGCTTTTCCACAGTAAAGAGCCTGAGCTGAGGGAAGTGCTTATTTTTGTTGCCTCCATGGCTCCTGCTTCACCACGTCTGAGGAAGAAGTTGCAGACCCCTCGGGATGGGAAGTGCAGAAAAAGGAAAACACGGCAGGGAAGTAGGTGCAGGCCTGAGCCCTCACCTTATGCCCCAGCCATTGAGACA
Source organism: Amblyornis subalaris (assembly GCA_018881555.1). Classification (NCBI taxonomy): domain Eukaryota; kingdom Metazoa; phylum Chordata; class Aves; order Passeriformes; family Ptilonorhynchidae; genus Amblyornis; species Amblyornis subalaris. The sequence continues at coordinate 2,858,648 of JACAXG010000017.1, read as the reverse complement.
AGATGCCTCAAGGGCAGTTCCATTTGCCCCTCTTCATTATCAGAAGGGCAATGTAAATGTTGAAGATGCACCTCCTCATAAGGTATGTGTGACGGACGTGTCGTTACTGGGACAGACTTGCAGCCAGGATAAGTTTTACAGATGGGATAATTTAAAGGGATTCTTTTCCCCATCATGCTATGTTGCAAGCTCTCACCTAATATATCAGGAAATTTTGTTAACACACTGTGCAAATCTGCTTCTGCACATACAAAGGAAATATTTCTGACAGACATCCCCGGAGATTGTCTGTCCTTTCCCTGTGTACCACCTTCTAGTGGAAGGCATCCCTGCACACAGCAGAGAGGTTGGATTAGATGGTCTTTAGGCTCCCTTCCAAGCCAAACCACTATATGATTCTGAGATTCTATAAACACCCTGGGTACAGCCCACCCTGAAACAGMGCTAAAGAAAAGATACAGTGGATCTTAACAGACATGTGCTGAGGCATTCCAAGAGTCCCTCACTGGTCACAAGGCTTAGTTGCATTCCCAAACACCTGCCACATCAGAGRTGGCCCTAACCCGTTCACAGCCCAAAGTCATAGTCAGGAGCTGACTGGCCACCAAGACATCCACATTTACCAGGGAGATGTGGCACAGTCGCCAGGCAAGGAAAGTCAGGAATTATTTCTGGCTACTGGTGYGGTGGATTCCAGAGTAATGATGGATCTTTACGTCCTGCGATGGGCACAGCTTCTGCCAGCTCATCCCAATGCTGCCTCCCACTCACAGCTCAGTACTTCCCTCTCCTCCAACATGACTCATGCAGTGTTCACGTCCATCCACAGCCCAGCGCCTGCCAGGCACTAGGAATAAAACACAGGAATGTGGCCTTGGCTGTCCTGGGGAGATCTGTCTGCAGCGTAATGGAGGGCAATGAAGTCCCAGGTATTTGCCCTCCTCCATGACTTCATCTAGGTACCAAGCAAGATGGAAACTCATGAACAAGAGGGGTTTTGTTGTAGTCAGCTGCTTTGCGTTGTGCCYTACCTGAAAACTTCAAAGTTTTCAACCTCAAAATGTTTTGAAGTCATTCAGCACATATTTGTGAACAATAGTTTCCAAGGTTAATAAYAATAAATTCGAGTAAGGGTGGATACCTTGTCCCCATCCATTAAGTAGACAATGAGAGTTTGATTTTCATATCCATATTAAAACATCAGGATCTGGCCCATTAAAATCTGCAGAAGAGATATAACAAACAGATAAAGCAGATTGCTCTGTTCAGTGATTTTAATGCCTCCCAGTGTTAGGAAGGAAGGGACTGTGTAGCATAGAAGTTTCGATTCTTGGGATCACAAATTTAATACTTTAGTGGGCAAAGATTTAATTTTTTATCTCAGATTTGTCACTCCACACTATTTCTAAATGTCCCATTCATATCCAGATGCCACATATGCCCATCTACCATAATGTGCTGGTGGTGTAGAGTCACAGAGACAAAATCAATGAATTGTTAGKGYTGGAAGGGACCCCTGGAGATCATCTCATCCAACACCCCTGCCCAGGCAGGGTCACCTAGAGCAGGTCACACAGGAATGCATCCAGGTGGGCAGCCTGTTCCACTGCTMTGTCACCYTCAATGTAAAGATTTTTTTCCTCATGTTGAGGTGAAACAACTTCTGTTTTAGTTTAAGACCATTGCTCCTTGTCCTGTCACTGGGCACCACTGGAAAGAGCCTGCCACATCCTCTTGGCCCCTGCCTTTGAGATATTTATATGCAGTAATGAGATCCACTCTCAGTCTTCTCCAGACTAAGCAGGCCCATCTCCCACAGTCTCTCCTCGTAAGAGATGCTCCAGTCCCTTCATCATCTTTGTGGCCTCCACTGGACCCTCTCCAGTGGCTCCTTGTCTTTCTTGTGCTGAGGAGCCCTGTCTCACTCACTGGGCCTGAGTAGAGGGGCAGCATCACCTCCCTTGACCTGCTAGAAATACTCACCCCAATGCAGACACCTGACAATATTTAAYGCTAATGGTTGGGAAGCATCAGCATTATATATAAAATCCTGGTAGAACTCTGTGAGTCTCCACTCCTTGAAGCCAAGGCACAGAGTGCAGTTTGCATAAGCCAGCAACAGAACAAGGTCAGGACACACTGACATACAAGAATATCTTGGAAGACCTTAACCAGAAAAATTTTAGGGTTGTCTGCCCAGATATTAAATTCCTATTGTAAAACACACTGGACTGGTGGGAATGCAAAGTCATAAGCTATTCTGAGGAGGAGAGATATTCTTCCAGTGTGACATAAAAGCTGCAGATGGGAGTTTTACTGTGGCTTAAATGAAGCCAGAATGTCATCCTACAGCACTGAGCCCTTAAGTTAGAAATCTGGATATAGCACATACTCAATTGACCGTGGTGCATTTCTCTGCTCCTTACCTGAAACAGGGCAAAATAACTGACATTATTTTATCATTTAACTATTAATTATGAGTTATTAATTCCTTGGTTATCATTAGTCACATGTTTTCTTTTGGTTTCTTCTCATGTTGAAAATACAAAAACCCAATAAACGCAGAACCTATTTTAGTTTCCATGAACCTTTTTTYCCACCCTTGGCTAGCAGCAACTTTCTAGGCCTGAAACTTTGCTTTACCTCTGGCTGAAATTTCACACTCATTTAATATTAGAATTTGACACCTGGAAACATTAAAGCTGAATTATCAGGTGGTTTGAGGGTATAGTTTAATCTACTGTAAAGCAGACTCATTCTTGTAGGGAATGTCTTGTGGTAGATTTACTCTCTGTGCTTAATATACTTTTTCGTTACTTACAGCTTAAATAATTAACCACAGTTTATGCAATAYTCTTCTTTGCATACAGACAGTATGAACTGATTTAATTGTGGCATCTTATGAGCAAAACAGCTGTTTTTTCTGCCTTACACATGACTAAGAATACTAACAGGCAAAAGCAATAATATAATGAATCTCATTCAGGCAAGAGGAGGGGTGTAAGGCATAAACAAATGTTTGCATCCTGATTTTGATTTGAAACTATCATTTTTTATGGTGGAAATAAAAGAAGAAAACACAAGTTGTCAGACCTCGAACCTTCATATGCAAATATTCATAACCTTTGCTCAACACAGAGTTGAGAGAGTTTGGTCCCACCAGTGAAAGGTTAAGATATTGTAACTTAGATATTGTAACTTCTTGCATCTTTGTCTCAATAATGAAATAGGACAGTAGATGCCCATAAATTCCCAACTCTGATGGTCATGTTGTCTTTCCTGCAAGGGTATTTCAAGGCCAAAATGCACAACTCTGTTTCATAAAAATTCTGTTCCCAGCTTGAAGTTGAGTGCAATGTCAGTGCCCATGAAAAAGCCAACAAACAACCCAACTATGATGAGTTATGCTTGTGSAGAACACGAATGGAAGGGTGGCAACCTCAGCCAAAAGAAAATAAAAGAACAAAAAGTGTAGCAGATTTATTTTAAATGTTCTTACAYGGTACCAGTAATGAAGAAAAATGATGGACACTCTAAAGGTAGCAGAAAATGTACTTGTGAGCAGAAGTCAAAGTTCTRTTTGATTTTCTTGTGCCAGACTGCTCTTGCTGCACTGTATACTTCTATGATGATCATTTATTATTTCAAAAGTTTTCTAAGTGTTCCCAGAACAGGAAACAGCAGAGTGTGACAAAAACTGGCACAAGGGCACACCCAGATCCTGATCCCAGTTTCTCAAATTTCAAATGGGCTCAGAGGAGATGTCATTTGGAGCTCTTCTCTGAAGACAGCACATCTCTGCTCATACCATCAATCTGTTTCTTAGTTCTCCCTGTGGCATGGGATCTTTGCATTGATGGCTTGCTTTAACATCTTAATTTATGCTGCAACACAGTTCAGAGGGGCTTGTGTTCTGTTGGGATACATAACAACTACTAAACTCATAACAGTGAAAGAAATCCCAATAAATTGAATATAAATGGTCCCTTTAGCTTGAATYGTTTCATCAATTATTTTGAGAATCATCTAAACATGGATAGCACCTTTTTAATTGCTAACTTTTCAGCATTTTTGTTTAACTGGAATTTATTTTCTTTTGTTTCTTGTGAAATATAGTTGACAATATCTGTCGAGAGGGAGGAAAATATTTGACTTCTTTAACCATGAAAAGCCCATCTCAGAATCTTTCCTGAGCTGAAACATTCATTGAAACAAGGCTTGCTTTTAATGTGAAGAAACAGAAAACAGTTTTTATTTTTACAGCAGTTGCATGGCTGATACATATTTCTGTATTGGTGTCAGCAGATGTTATAGTGTGGTTCTGTCTGAAAGGGCTGAATAAATGTTTAGTGGATGATGGGCATGTAGTTCATGTGTTGTAAATGTTCCTAGGACATGACCCAAAAGGAGTGTTATAGATGGCAGTACATGATTGGCTGTATGCATTTACCTGCCCGTTGCTTGCCCAGGGCATGATGTAGCAAGAGATCCCTTCACTATTCACCCCTTCCCAATGTATTTCGAGCTGTAGAAACAAAACCATTTCTGTTCAACTTCACACCTAGTTCACTTACTCTGTTTCATTGATGCTGATGTAACCCAGGAGACATGCCATTCACTTCTTCAGAGTTTTATTAGATTTACAGAGGTAAACACAAGAATTTGGCCTGAGACAGGATCAGATTCAGAGCACGCTTGTTACTGAATAAATAAATCTGCCTTCGGTTTAGTTTTTGCTCACTTAGGCAGACACAAAGAAACCTTGCCCTTCGTTCTTTGCGAGATTTAATATATTTTTCTATTACCATGAGAAGGGTTTTTTTCTTTACTGTTTGAGAATAACAGAAGCCTTCTATTTTTTTTTTTTTTTTTGGTGAAAGAGCTAGAGACCATTAAACACCATGGAAATTAAAACCAAAATCCAASTGAAAAACTCAAAACCTGGTGAGGTGAAGGCCTTTTCCCACCTTATGCAATACGGACTTGGTGTCTCACACATAAAAGAGTAAAAATAGCCTTTGAAAAAGGCAAACATGAGTGGGAGGAAGCCCTAGAAATCAGACTTGGCCAGCCTGTACAGCAGAACAGAACTTTGTGGGTGTTCATACTTTCCTGCACCAAAAATGTAACCTGCAAAATAGACACTGATCCCTGCTCTCACTCCAGCCCTCACTTCTGCTTCATCCAGCTCTGCTCAAGAACAAACAGAAACACCAACTGTTTCAGAATAGTAGCACATTTTGGAGTGGTAGAAGACARGAGATACAAAGTAGAGGAGGAGATTGGACTTGGTGAAAAAAAACCAAACCAAGGAACCAGAAAAACTGCTCTTCTGAGAGGACTTTCAGTTGTTCTAATTTGTAACAGGAACAACAAAGACGTCTGGAGACGTTTGGCAGGTCCCTTTTTGCTGGCAAGGTACCTCATCTGCTCAAATTCCTCTCCCCCCTATTTCTTATGTAATTTGCTTTTATACAATTTAATTTGCTTRCCTTCACATAGTCCTCAAACCTGATTCTCTTTACAATACAGGCCCTTTGCATTTCCTTGCCTTTATAAAGGCAATTTCTATTTGCATTGATTTTAAGGAATTCTGCCCCATCAGAGTACTGACAAAAATAGTTTGAAGACTCTGAAAATCTGGCTCCCTCCTCTGGGCCTGGTTTACTTCAGTCTCAAGATCTCTGGCACAGGTGTGTCCAAAGCATTCATAGCTGTAGTGTCCTCAGTGAAAGAGCTCCGAATTCCTGGGAAAGCCTGTAGTCATCTGTCAGTCCAGAAGGTTGCTGAGGCGCTTTCACACCTACTTAATTGCAGTGTGGTTAGGTTGGGGTCACATTCCTGAATCACATGGAGTCCACATGTGAGCACGTGAGACTGCATGACTTGGCAATCAAAGATTTAAAAAGGGATAATGTGGGATCAGCTTTCTGTAATTTTGGAACATAAAAAAAACTTGTAATCACTTGACAGGCCGGAGAAGAACTTGAGAAGCAGCACTTGTGAACTTTGTCATAAGCAYTGCCTGGATGAGGAACTTCTCTGTTCCTACAAAGCAATTGTTTCCATCCAGCTTGCAGGTGTCTTCCCACCGCTTAGCGTGACCAGTTCCTTGCTGAGTTCATCATCTGGATACATCTCCAGTTGGGGAACAGAGAAGTGATGKATGTTGCACTTAGAGACAGCATGAGATAATTGGAGCCCCCTGCTCATTACTGTTTCAGACAAAATTATGCTATTCTTGTGCTGCACTTTGATAGCCAGGCTCTTTCTTTCAGCCTTCTTCTTTTGTTTCTGGTTTCTTTTTATCCTTTTTTTTTTTTTTTTGTTCCGCATTCTTGTGCTGAATTTTAGTAACCTCTGAAACAATGTAAGATGTGCTTTATACCTTCTCAGCAATGTTCCCTTGCTTGTTCTGTCCTTAAGTTGGATTTTTCAGTTATTTCCTTCTTTTCTCAGGGGGATATGCTGTGCTGTATTTTTCAGAACAAGAAGCAAAGAATGACTTTTCTATTTTTCTGGTTTTTTCCTTAAATAAAGCCAGGACATACGAGGAATTAAAACAGGTCAGTAAAGTGTATGCTTTCAACACTGGGGAGATATGGACAGTGGAAGCACTTTAAGTGGTAATAAAATGGCAAAGCATCCATGGTATGGATGCAGCTGTACTGTAAATGTTTGTTACCAGTAAAGGAAAATAAACCACAAAGAAGGCTCAAATCTGTTGGTGGTTTTTTTTTGTTTGTTTTTTTTTTTTTTTTCTGTATAATCCTATTCACATTTGTTGACCTCCTGATATTACCTGGGAAAACACACAAGTTGAAAAAAAAAACCCATAGAAATTGGATTTCTGTGAAAACAAAATAAAAATAATTTTACTTATCAAAATAATTAAATTTCAGTAAATATAAATCATGCCGTGCAGATATGACATAGCAAACACATGTCCTGCTGTTACATAAAAAAATCATGAATAAAGGAATGTGAATACAAAATGTAAAAAAGAATTCCTGACAGAGAAATGACTAATTTTAGCACAGAAATGTTACCTAATTTATCTAAGTTCAAGAAACTGAATTTCAAGAATATTTGAATATCTCAGACAGGAAGATTTGCAGTCCAATCCTTCAAGGACAAAACAAAGTATTTAGAGTGCCAGGATAATATTTTTTTTTACTTCAATCAATATTCCAAAACATTTTAATCTATAAAAAGGTAATAGGATATGATTACACTGTTTCCTTGCAATCTAAATAAGGCAAAGATTATGTTTATGTCTGCTTAGCAATTAAGTGGTTTCTTCTAAATTTTTGCCCATCTAAAGCCTTTACTCAGCTCTTTCTCATGCTTCTGATATTGTCTGATCCTAGAAATTTCTTAGTCTAACAAGTTGGCCTGTACTGCCTTATGAGTTAGGCATGTGTGCTATTCTCATACTCTTACCCATTCTGTCTGCARTGGTTGGGAGTTACAGTTTTCTATATTATTATTATTATAGCCAAAGAACTAGGATTAAATTATGGATACACAAAGGACCTTCCACTGGCACAGCTCTTCCGGTGGGTAATAACATGCTCAGACCCAGACCAGAATACCTATTTCAGTCAAAACTTTTTGTGTTAGTCTCAGAATCTTCTAACTTACCCTATTTAGGGCTAATTTAGCCCACTTAGCCTAGCCAGGATTTAGCAAAAATCAAGGACTTAATAAACTTACTAAATTTAACACAACATATGAGTTTCAGAAATGAAGTGAAAACTTACTGTGACAAAATGCCAGAGATCCTTCTAAGACAGCAGGTGTTGTGGGATCGTTATCACCCCACCTTGCCTGCGTGTCTGATCAGAGAGTGGGTTTGCTTGAGCTCATTGAATTGAAAGGGTTGATATAGACAGAGAAAAGGCAAGAAATAAAGAGTTCTAATCTATATAGTTAAATTAGGTAAATACTGGATAATGTTACAGTTTTAATATCACATGGCTTCCACTTAAGTCTAAGTCAATCTTAGGAATGCCCATCAGTTGAGATCTGTCAAAGTCAGGGCTAGGAAGGTGTGTCACCCTTGCCCTAACCAGGGCAGTTACTGGGATCCCTTGCCTTGCTGATGGAGATGTTTGTGCTCTTGGACCAAAGCACAGCATTGCCACCTGGGCCGTGTACAAACCAGGAGACCTTTGCTGCTCTACCATCCAGTTCTGCTTGGGCCACTGAAGCACTTGGAAGCTGGATAAACTCCTAGGTTCTTTGTGCTGTTTGTGGATGTGTTTTTATCTTTATTACTCTTCAAAAAGCTCAAAGATTTCATCTGTYTTAATCTATGAGATAAACAATGTGGTGTGGCCAAAACTCATTATTATTCTAACCATTAATGTTGTGCGGCYTGAAGAAGCATGATTTCTTCCCTCTGGTTACATCATTTCAAGTTCTTTTCATTTTCAAAAGGGCAGGTCATACAGGAGGAATGCAGAGCTGATTGATCCTGCAAAGCTGAGCTTTAACAGTSCTCAGAAGATATTTCATGGGCTGCAGTGAAAGGATTTGATCATTTCCAGTCGCTTCATAGTTCTCCACCAGTTGCTGGTTCCTTTTGACGATCATGAAGGASATCTACAATTAGTACTGAAGACACTAATACTTCTACTGAACAAAAATTACAGGAACTCAGAGCATCTGAGTGGAGAAACCACTGCTACTTACAAGTCATACAGTTTTAGCTGTTATTGGTTTACATGCATTAGTTATCTAGGATCTTCCATAGATTTCAAATTTGCTTTAGTGGGATGAATCAGAACATACCTTTTCAACACAGCTCAGAGGAAATGCAAATAAAGAATTCTGTGTCCTCACTAAAGCCTAGGAAAGCAGTGTGGTTTGTAGGATAAGGGACCACTGTCCCTTGGTGAATGTTGGTGCTGCTCTGACAGATGCAGTTAAGAGAATTGGAATCCAAAATTCCTTCAGATAAACACTCACCAGGGATCTCTGTCCCTACTAACTCCTCTTTCTTTTGGAGGGACTTGGTGTCCCTAGAGAGGAGGGGATCTCCATGGCCTCTGAGTTGAGGGACAGCAATTTTTTCTGGCCAGTAATTGAACTGGATCTCATGTACAAGGCTCCTCTGAGCCTCTATACACTGGGAATCCCAAAGCAGATCAAGACGACCACAGATCTCACCTAGAACATTTTACCAAATACTCGGAGAAAGTGCTTAAAAGAGAATCAAATGCAATTTTTTGCTGGCATGTTGAGATATTTATTTGTACCAAAATAATTTTCAAGTTAAGATAGGATAAAGGGAAAGATAATTATTACACACTTAGTGTGTATAACATGCTCACTAGATAGATAGATAGATGGATAGATAGATAGATAGAAAGAATGCGGTACTGATAGATGCTGAAGAGAGCAAAAATACCAGGGAAATCTGTGAACTGATCACATGAAAAGAGTTCTTTGCTCTTTGTTGTGCAAGTCTTTGGCATAAAGATGACTGGATACAAGGAAGGTTTCATGCCTCTGGCTTACAGAGACTTTTTAAAAATAAAACCTGTCTTCATCATCATCTTGGTGTAATAGGAAGGAAAATAAGTGGCACAAATATTTTCCTAAGGACACACAATTAATTAAAATATTCTCAAGAATTATGAAAAGGAATTCAAAGAGAGACAGACTTCCTCAGCCAAAGACCGTGGTTCCATCTATAGTTTGGTTGCTATTGGATATTCCTCACATTAGAATTCTAGTATTTCTCCCGAGTTTTAGGAATGCAGTTGTGCCCCTGAGTGGTGCAACCTATTTTCCGAGGAATAATGGAAATTAACTGCCTCAGCCCTAAGAGACTCCAGATTTGCTGTCAAGGACCCCTTTGGACAAGGCATGTTTGATCAATATTTAACAGAAGTGCTGTCAGCCCAGTAAAAAAGTCAGCTCCACACATTTTATATGCATTTATACGTATTATTTTTTGTATGAAGTAGAACTGCATTTTTTCTATTAGTTAAGCATGACCACCCTGTACTGGCTGTATGTAACTTACAGGTAAGGAAAGTGAGGCATCTGTCTGCAGCAGAGCACGAAATGGGTCTAACTCCTGGTTTCTCCCTCTAACCACTACACCATGAGCCTGCCTATTAGCAGGGAAGCTTTAGGTGGGAAAGTGATAGGGACTGATATTGCAGCTTTATTTTCCTCTCCTTTGGCCTGCTTAGATTCCAGGTATGCCCAGTTCTGGCAACAATCTTGTCTTTCCATAATCCTTATTGCTCTCACTCAGTGCAACGGAGATTTGAGCTCGCTGCAAGACAACTTGTTGGACCATATCCATATTTGACTAACTTTGGTGTCTTGTGAATTGTATAAATGCAAATTGCCTGTTAAAAACGGCCATGCAGTCCTTTTCATTCCCCATGACTGGAACTACTACCTAAGAGAGAGATTTTGGATACAGTGTGAAGCAGTAACTCCCAGACCGCAATAAAAATGATGCTGGGCTGGGAAACTCAGAAAAAAGGCTTGAGAGGATGATTAGAGGTCTGAGAATTTTTTCTTTTAGTGAAGGATTTAGAAAGCTGAATTTAGTTTGTTTAACTTAAAGAAGTAGCAGACTTAATCAAAGCCCAGAAGTACCAATAGGGGTGGATATTTCTGGTGCCGTAGTCCTCCTTAATGTAGGAGATAAAAGTTAATAAGAGTCATGGTTAGAAGATGATACCAGACAAAATAATTTTAAACACAAGACTTAACTGCTAGCTCTGAGCAGGGAATGATGACAAAAACCACTCTTTCCATTTTGTTGAGTTTCTAGACTCATTCTTTGAAAAATGGTTGTCCAGATACCGGAACTGTACAGTGAAAATCAATTTCTTGTGTTGGCCAGGAGCTCAGTTCAGATCAGTGTTCTGTCCTTAAAATCCACAGCTCTCTGGAATGAAGAATTTGTACAGACCCAGAGGAAAAGAGAGACATGGGACAAATGGGGAGTTGGAAATGGAGAGCAAAGTGAGGTGATGTACCCTATGTCAAACCATGGGTGGGAAAAATAAAAAATAAAAGATAGGCTTCCTGTTTCTCAGTGTATTTCTATATTTGTTTGGCCATGAAAACTATTCTAGTAACTAGGACTTATCAGGAAAGTGTATTTCTTTTTTTAAAACAATTGATTTTTTAGAAATAGCAAGCACAGATGAAGACTGTTTCAAAAGATTTGGCTGAAACTCAAAAGTTCTGATATCATGGGATTTGCAGTTTGCAGTCACTGTGCCCTCAGCAATTTCTCTATTAAAAAAAAAAAAAGTATATATATATACATTTGTCCTGATCAGGATTCCCAATTTGCACACTGTGCTTTTCTTCTCCTGTTCTTATTGAGCTGCTTCAGTACATCAGGAGAGCCCCACAGCCAGAGGTACCATATGAAAGATGGGTACAGGTCAGTGGCCCCAAAAATAGAAGGAGAAAAAAGGAAGGTAAGGAAATAAACTATGACACCAGGGAGCAGCTTGGCAATGTTTTAACCAAAATTGTGTCTTCCACTCACCAACTTTCAGATTTCTTCTGAATAAGTTAATTTTTAAATTATCGTTAAAAAAAACCAAAACAAAGCAAAACAAAGCAAAAAAAAAGCAAAATACAAAATTTTCTATTCCTCACAGAGTATATATTTTAAAAATATATGAAAATAACAAAAAAATTCTTTTTTTCAGTTTCAACAAAAAAAGATCAGCCAGCTATTCTAATGACTGCCAGTGGTAAAAAAAAAAAAATCATAATTTCAGTGTTTTATCATCCAAAAGCCCAGATGTTTGTGGCRGTGGCTGGGCCTGCAGCAGGGGATGCGGCGGGTGTTTGGGCCAGYCACAGGAGTGACCGAGGAGCCTTGTTCCCTTATAAGGTTCTGTTCTAGATTGTTCTCCCTTACTCGGCACTCCATCTATCCCTGTGCCCTGCTCCTCCCCTGGCTTGCCCCTGTTGGTTGAAGTTGTATTACCCCGCCTTCTCTCCACCCCCTGACCCTCAATCCATTGGTCCCTGTTGTCTCTCTGCCCCCACTACCCCTGGTATTTAACCCTGACCCCTCCATTGTTCTGGGTTCTCCTTCCCTGACTATTCATGGAATAAACCTATTTTGTGGAACACATAAGGAGAACCCCTCCGACTCTTTGCCTCCGGCTAAATACGCCTGTGTGTGTGTGTGTGTGTGTGTGTGCACCGCCGAACACATCAGGCACYGCCGGACACGCRCYRYGCTTTCGGGAAGACTGCAGGGCCCCAACATCCATCCCGTTTATTACAACAGATCTTTATCTGACACATCTCTGAGTATTCGATGGGCACATTATTTAATACACAAAGTCTCATAAAAATAATGTTTTCATCTTTGAACATTATTAGCAATCTACTTGGTTTGAAAATATTGTTTCTTTTCCTGGCATTTTACTAGTCACTATATAGCCAAGATCAGGACGAAGAGAAATAAATAAGTAAAAGAAACTTTTGTTAAAATTATAAGTAAAATTTGGTTTAAGAATGGAGGTTACTTCTTGTTTTATGAAAACTAGCTGACATACTTCAAATAAAGGTATCACTGTGAGAAAACTTTTTTAATTGTCAAATCATTATATTATTATATAAAAATATATGGGGTTATAAAATACAAAAAGCATATATAATTATATATTTTAACAAATGCATAGATATATCTTATATGATATATTTCTAGATTATATTAAAGATACATCATACATAATTCTTATAAAATATAATGGTTTAGATATTAGTTATATGGTATTTTTATATGTTACTTTTATTAAATTATATTCACATTAAACATTAGCAGATCATTGATGAAACAGTTCTTCATACATTTTGTTGATGTTATTTTCAGGTGAGAAACTTGCAGCTTGATTTAATCTGGAAAAATATGGCACTTAAGTTCCCATGTGAATAAAGTTATTAATGACTAGATAGATTCGAGTTTCCATGACAACATATTGCTGTGCTGGATCAGGTGGGATTTTACAATCGTAAGTTGTTTTAACAGTTGAATTCAGCATGAAATAGGACCAATGTGCCTAGGAACTGGCTTGAATCTGCAGAGGAATTAACAGAATCATAGAATCATTAAGATTGGACAAGACCTCTAAGGTCATCGAGTCCAACCCTTGAGCGAACACCATCACACCAGTTAAACGTGCTACTGAGTGACGCATGCAGGCATTCCTTAAACACTTCCAGGGATGGTGACTCCACCACTTCCCTCGGCAGCCTGTTCCAATGCTTGACAACCCTTTCASTGAAGACATTCCTTCTGATGTCCAACCCGAACCTCCCCTGGTGCAGCTTCAGTCTGTTTCCTCTTGTTCTGTCCTTAGTTGCCTGGAAGAGACCAACCCTCCCCTGGCTATAACCTCTTTTCAGGCGGTTGTAGAGAACAATAGGGTCTCCCCTGAGTATCCTTTTCTCCAGGCTAAACAACCCCAGCTCCCTCAGGCACTCCTCATATGGCTGAGTCTCCAGACCCCTCACGAGCTCAGTTCCCATCTCTGAACATGCTCCTGTAGTACAGGTGTAACCCTCCTGCTTCATGAGGCTCTGAACCAGGAGCTTCACTTACAGGGCACAGACACTGTCAATCCATTTGCTGTTCCACCTGGGACTACTCTGAGACTGGGACAAGCATCAGCTTGCTTTGGGACATTCTGTAAGAAAAGATATTTCAGTATAATAGGTGACTTGTTCCATTACACTATAAAATTCTGGCACCATTTCACAATAAGTCCTTTTCACCTCTCACTCTAATGCTCTATCTCTTTGGCATTTCAATTCTGGGTGCTAAACTGCAGAGAAACACAATCATCTATGGAAGTGTTGAAATTCTTTTTTAAGCCTTACATCTCTTTTTCTACCTGGATGGTTTTTTAGCTTCGTTCCATGTGTTCAGTCTTGGTTTTCTTTCTTAAATATCTTCTCTCCTCAAACACCTTTCTCCCATAGCGTGTTTTTCAGCCGCTTCCTGTGACGGACGTGAATATTGAGGGAATTAATGGAGACAGGACTAACGAGGCTGAAACCAGTAATTGTGGTGACAATTTTTATGACAGCAAATTTGATGGTCCGGATTTCATGGTCCAAATTTACAATCAGCAGTAGACTTTATGTGAAATTCACTCAGGTCACCTTGTTATTTCTATGATGCTTCCCCTCTGTCATGTTTTTTCTCTCTCATCTACTTTGATGCGTATATTTTAGGGTAAGTCTGTCAAGGGCTGGCACAGAGACAGCCACAGTTGAAACAGGAAATGAGAAATGATCGCAGCATTGAGGCTGAGCTCAGTTGATGTGATTCAGGAACATGAACATCCTAACACAGAAAAAGGAGAGAAGACCACAGTACAGATAATCTTCTTACTTCAGTGGGTCTCCATATGACATAGATCATGTTTCTGTATTACATCCATCGCAAGGAATCTCCTGTCTTGACCGAAGTCTGAAAAAAGCTATCTTTGTAATATGAAAGTGCAATAACTCTGTTCTTTTGAATTAATTCATGGCTGCATTACATTCACAAAATAATTTTTGAAAGTTTATTTAAAAGATTTGAGATTTCCGCAGTGTTAAAATTAAACCAGTTTCCTTTTTTTAAGAAAAAAGTTTATTTTTACAAAACCAAACCAAAACAAAATCTTACCCTGAAAATTTAGTTTCTTAGCCACGAATAAGGTAAAACTGAGAGTATTATTTTCCAAATGACCATTTATGTAAGGAAGATGGTTTTATCCAAACACTCTCCTTTGTGAGTATTAAACAGCTTTTTATATAGTATTCACTCTGACAGCTCAGGCCCAGGGGATTCTTTCTTACCTGATATGGACCTTGAATAGACATTAGGCCATTATGACATTTCATTGGTCTGGAAGAGAGAACAGGTTACGGGATCCTTTTTGCAGCAGCATATCACTACAGGAATGCCTTTTGGTAGCAGCGTGATTTTACACATTTTTAAAACCAGTGGTTTGGGAAATTGAAGGGTGAAGGAAAGGTTTTACAGACTGTGAATCTTTTCTGCTTCTCTGGGTAGCACTCATTGTACCTAAGTTTAATTATCAAACAATTTGGTGTCCAGCCTGCTCAGAGAATCCGTGAAGGAGAGGAACACGAGATAACAATTCACTTCTTCTCTGTCAAACCCATTTTAGGATGGGTTTAGTGACTTTTTAGAATGTGCCTGTTGATCTATGAGTACTAGGAGAAACAAAAGCAGTAGTTTAGATTAATGCTGCTTTTTTTTTTTTTTAGCTAGGAAAAATAAATGTAAAAATGACCAGCAAGTACTATGCTTTTCACCTATCTTTGGGACATCCCTTCATTTTTTGACTTCTCTGATGAGCGAGGCAGTGTGATACAAAATCTTTTTTCCAATGAAGGGATCATTTTGGAGATTTTTGGAGTTTTCTTACAATACATTTAGACAAAAAAAACCCCTGCCTGATATGTCAGGAGTGCCAAATCTGATAGTCTGATAGCTGTGAGATGGCTGTAGCTCCATGCCCCAAGCTCACTCGGGAGCAGGATTGAGCACATGTTCCCAGGAAGCACATCCACAGAGAGTGTCTGTACAACACATCTAAACATGTCTGACCACGGAGATCAGCACAGATGCACCAACTCAGCACTCAAACGCCAACAGCACCAATGGCCTCATCCTGTTCCCTTCTCCAGCTGATCCAGATGAAGGTCTGTCGGGGGGAAACCTACATGTGTGTGCAGTGTGCCTCCTTCCAGAGACACCCACCCAGCCAGCAGCTGTCCCTGGGTCCCAGTCTGCCCAGCTGGTGACACTTGATCACAGGATGATGTTCTACCCACACTCCAGTCTCTCCAGAGATGTGGACCTGGGATAGTCCCATTCCAGGTGCTGGGTGTTGTGCTCTGGGCTCCTCTGAGTGTGTGCAGATGATCATCGTGTGTAACCTAACAATATACATATATATACATATAATATACCCAGTGTGTTTTATAGATTCTGTATAAAACAAACAATTGGTCAACAACAAATAGTTGCTTCTGGCACGAAATATGGGGTCTGTAAACAGAGCATGGCTCCTTCTATAGCCAAAGACCAGAGCCAAAATGCAGACTGTTGGCCAAATCCAGCCTAGAAAACACGTGCAAGATTACTAGAAAAAATGTTCTGGGATCCTAGGTGGTTTCCAATATATTTCACTTTACTTTCACATTACTTTCTAAAAAACACAGCCTCCCCAGCAAGTGTTGCCAAAGACAGAAGCTGATTTGATTTCTAAAATCATATTCAGTGTATTCGAGGCACAAGTTTTCTCAAATTTCTACAGTGATCATAAGGCCATGCTTTTGATATTAACTCTGTATTTGCAAGAGCGCCAAATTGAATTAAAAGTCAATATCAGGTCATTGAGTGAGAAGCTGTTATGTTGGAAAAGTACCAATCTTCAAAAGCAAAACGTACTTCAGGCATGAAAAAAATAAGTTATTTACCTTCATTTGAAAAATGTTATTGTTTTCACATTTTCTGATGCTCCTTCCCAATGCAAGTACAATGGTAAGTGAGATTCAATTAAAGCCTGATTTCATAGCTTTAAATAGAACAGGTCTTGTCTAGCTGTGAAATTATCATTTATTTGCTAAGTAGGCTGTGTGCTGCTGCACTGGGTGAAGTTAAAACATATTTGAATGTCTTTTTTGTATCAGGTTTTTACACTTCTATAGTAAATCCTATTCACAGAATCCCTTTTCATTTTTTTCTCTCTGATTAAGAGAAAGTGCTAAACACTGAGCAGTGAATGACAAAAGAAAGTACTGTTTTATGCTAATGGATATTTAAAGTAGTCCATGAGAAACAATTCAGAACTACTGAAAATGAAGTCTCACAGAGATTATGTTAATGGAGATTTTCATTTTAGAAAGATGAATTTTGATTTTTTTCCTACTGAAGTATTGTAATTACTGTAAAAGTGAAGCAATAAACAGAATCTAATGACTGATATAAGTTGTATAAGTTCATAGTCTTTTCATAACAAAAATGTTACATTAATTTTCATCTATAAGAAGATGGATATGATTATTATAAATCAAATTGAATAGGATAGATATGATCAATACACTTGAAGCGCAAAAACTGCAGAGGACTGGAATTTGCTTAACGTGAAGCCAATAGACCTTTCAAGGGAGACTCCAGGAGCTGTAGAGTTAATTGTGTGACATCCAGCAGAACCTCTGATGAAGAGTAGAATTTATGGACACATGAATAAATAGTGGGTGTGTGCCAAGGTATCCTTTGGAAAACAATTCATACCTTACATACCTACTGGGGTACTTTGAAGAACAAATAAATATGTGGACTTCATAATATACTTATTTGGACTTATTAATATATTTATTTCAACTTCCAAAAAATATTCAATAAAAAGCCAAAGAAAGACATCAAGTAGTCTTCCCAAAATAAAACTGCTGAGGTAAAAAATGGGAGTTCCTTGTCTGGTGGAATAATTTGTTAATTGCTGGGAAAAGGGGGATAGCAGGAAGCAATCAGACTTACAGCATAGGTAGGTCAGTGGTAGAGTTCCCCAGTGTCTATTCTGGGAAAGGGAAGTGAATAATGAGGGAAAAATTTGCTAATGATACTAAGTAATTTATGGTAAGGAAGACAGGGAAGCTGATGGCTTCTGGAAGATATTACAACAGTGAATAATGAAGCAGTAAAATGACAGATGACATTCAATGCAGATAAATTTTAAGTGATGCTCAAGCAGTAACAGTCCAAACTTTACATACAAAATTATTGGTTTTGATTGGACTGTTATCACTCAGGAACAAGACCTGGGGTTACAGTACATAATTCTGTCAAAATATTAACTTACTGATAAGCACTGTCAATAAAGCAAGTGGAATATTCAGGATTATAGGGACAAATAAGTTAAAGAACATAATTATGCCTCTTCACAGGTCCCCAGGGTGTCCACATCTTCTGTAGGGTATGATAGTCTCATTCCTCCCCATTTTTATTAAATAAAAAAAAAAGAGAGAGAGAGACAAATAAGGAGTTTTAGAACAGAAAAAAAGGGTGATGACAGGTCTGGAACAGGTTCTGTATCCTACGTAGGGCAGTCTTTTTCACCCTGCAAACAGACAGTTGAGGAGGATATTACTGAGACCTGTAAACCACAGGTGTCCTAAAGAAGATGGATGGGGGTTTGTTTGTCAACTGTTTGTTGTCTTTTCCAATACAAAACCAAACTACCCAGTAGAAATGAACCTAAAGGAAACTAGCCAGTGGAAAATCGAAAAGAAATTAAAGCAAGCAGCTCTCATACAGGATGAAGAATTTGCCCAGGCTGCCATTTACAAGGACAGCTGTCTGTTTCTGGAAGTCACTGAGTCATCTAAATGGATCTATGATTCTATAAACTGCTGGAGGCAAGGAGAGTACTTTTTGGGAAGTATTAGTATTTGCTGCATAATGCCACCTACCAGATAGTCACTGTTGGTCACTGTCAGAGATAAAATAGTGGAATAACTGTATCTCAGTTCTGACACAATAYGCCTATTTTTATATGGTTATTATCAGATCCAACCTCCTTCATGCTGTGGTTAAGTGTAGATCACAAAGAGGTCATTTTTTTCTTTGGAGATGATGCATTAGAGTGATTTAAAAATAGATGAAGTATCCAAGGAGCATACTTGAAAAGACCAAAGTCTTTTGAAAAAGCTTCAAAAATTATCAACCTTTATGTACTTTTTTAGGGTGCTAAGTCATTAAACTTCCTTTGCAGAATTTCCTTTTGATTCAGAAAAAAAATCTGTTGCTTAACAAAGCAGAAGTACTGAAAATAATGAGACTTTCATATAAATTAAAGASATTTCTCCAATTTTCTGCAAAGTTAAAAGGCTTTGGTGTATTTAGTTACTATGTGCCAGTTGTGCTTTTGCAGCTGTTGATAAGGACTAAATTCAGTCAACTGAGTTTAAGTACTTAGCACTATCTGAAATGTCTCATGGTATCTGAGACATCCTCAGGGTCTGGCAGATACAACACAAAGGTTAAGTGACACATTTCTGGAAAACGAACTTGAAATCAGGCAAGACAAAGACTGTGGCACAGCAAATTATGCCAATGATTAGCTGCAACATAACTGTTATGCACCTAAGTTGTCCCCTGTGATGTGTCTTAGACCAAAATATCAGTGAAACATCATCATCACCCTTTTTACTTGAATTAAGAACATGCAAATGGACTATCACCTACATTCTGTTTTGTCCATTTCTGTTAGGATGCCACATTGGTCATATGTCCAAATATAAAAATAAAAGAAGTTCAGGCTTAATGTCCATTGCTAACCAACTTTGTTACTCCTTTTTTGTTCTTTTTCTAAATACCATCTTATTCTCTTTCTGTAACTTGACAGAATGTGCAGAATCCATTTGCTGGGCAAAGTGGTTACGGTTCCGTATCAGTTCTTTAATGGAGCATACAGGCCTAAATGTTGATTTTGTATTTGCTAACAGAGATATATCCCAGTAGAATAACGATTTCAAAGAATTGAAGAATAATGAGAACTTGTCTTTAATTAAGCATTGCACTGAATGGAATAGTAGGTAGAATAATCTKAGGGAGACATAGTTAAATTTAATGAGATTGAGCATCTGAACTCTACTCCACGCAGGTGGCAGCAGCAAGATCTGTCACTGACAACAATGGAAGTGTAAAAATAGAACATAGTCATTATCTTTCTGAAGTGAATGAAATTTTATTGTGTTCCCTCCCTTTCCTCCATCTTTTTTGTCTACTTCCACCAATAAGGCATCTGTTGGGTTGCATATTAACATGATAACAACATAAAACTATTGCAGGTCCAGTCATGGAGRTTACTCATTTTCCCAGACAAGGATGAACCCTGTGAAAAAAGAGTTGAGAGGAACCAGTTGCCAGGTGTCTTACCTTTCTGCCTGACACATACCACATGGTTTAACCGATCCAGGGGCGATAGGATGGAAACCTGTCATCACTGCATTACCAATGCAAGGGAAATTCATTTCCTTTTTCCAAAAGTTGTGACTGGCCACCGAATAGGACTGTTAGCCATTCCAGAAGACAAACCAGTTTTGCTGCCAACACGGCATCTGCAGGTGCAGGGCATCAGCATCTTCCCAATGAGAAATAACATGAACATTAGAACCGGCGTTTACCCTGGCATCTGCAACCAAAGTGACTTTCTTTAACGTCATATTTGTACCAACCCCACTGRGATGACTCACCTAAGGACTGCTCTAGAGGAGCCATGTGGATAGGAATGCTTGGTTCTTATGTCTTAGCTCACTTGTCTTTGTAACAGTTGGATATCAGAATTCACAAACCATTTCCCTTTGCTGTCAAGGACTGTGCAAGGACAAAATAATAGCATACATAGTGGGACATTTAAATGTGACTTGGAGAGCATACTTTGGAGCAGGCTGAGGTTAGATAAAGTACTGTATTATCCACCAATAACTTCCCTATGCACCAGAGTACAATGATAGTAATGCACTCACTGTCCTATTTTCGTAATCCTCTTGCTCGGGGAGCTGTGGCGTGGGTGGAAATCAAGATTAAAAGATAGGAGCCTAGATAACTGTGCATAGCTAAGCCCTGAAAATATTAATTTTTGTCTTTGAACTGTGCTAGTCATGGTGGGGAGTAAATTAATGCAGGATTAGAAACAYTATTTTATACAAGATGAGATACAGGGCCAAACTGAAGAGCCTTATTCCCTGTTAATTAAACCACACAGTTCATATTGTTCAAAAATACTGATTTAAGGAGCAGAACTGCAAATTAGAAAATGTTTTGGTTTGCTTATGATTAATTTTAATTAACTGGAAACAAACTAATTTGACAAGTGTTTCACAATGTAGAACTTGTAAAGGGAGAGTTGGAGGTTATGCATCATCTGTGGGTTATATTTTAAGTACAACTAGATTAAAAAAAAAACCTAAATAAATACTCTAGCCTTTAACATAAGACATTTAAAACATTTCACTGTAAGMTTTTTATAAAAATGTTTTACTTGGCATAAAATTAATGGTTAAATATTTCTTAAYTTCACCACTACATATTTCAACAAACATAATTGATCATTTCATTTTTTTAGTCTGAATTCCACAAAAAACACCCATGCAGTGAAATACAGCTCACCTATCATCAGCATTCTAGAGGGGTCCTCCTGTGCTAAGGTGTGTGTCTAACATAATTCAATCTTCAGATGTAAAAATCACACTTCAGTGATGAAAGGGGAAGCCTAAGTGATTAATTTAAGATTTGAGTATCAGCAACAAAATTTAAAAAAAAATAAACCATGTGAATCCCACCTTTTAGATTATTGATACCAGCTTTSTTCAGGCAGATAACTTTCTACATTATATTTGCTTGCTGAGGAACCAAAGCAAGACTGATTCATGTCATGTTAGATTATCTGCAGAATTCAGTGGGTTTAGGTCTCCTTGGGATTGACAGYGTAGATGCTTCTGTTGTGAAAATCTGAGCTCCTGCTTCTTCATCATACTAGAATACCAGTATCTCCCAAGTACTAAATATATGCTATGAATAATAGAAAACATAAAATTGGAGGTAAGGCATTGGACAACTTAAGTAGCTGAGAATAATGTCTTAGTATCTTCAATACCTAAGTGAGAAAAGATGAAGAAAAACATTTTGTTCTAATTTGTATCTTAAATTTGTTTACAGCCAATTTTCCTTTAATTTGATTTGTTTTCATTAAGTGTATCTGTTGCTCTCCTTTCCTTCAGTAATGGTACTTAAAAGCATTAATTATTCCCCATTACTTGTGCTTCTCAGGTTGATTTTTCTGCTCTGGAGAAAAGGAATTTTCCCATACTAAGACTTTGCTTAAGATTATTAAAAAGGTCTGTAGAAATGGACTGGCCCATGTGGCTCTGGAAGGATCAATCTCTATGGGTTGCAATCCCATGATTAATAACTGACTCCAGGAAAAAAAGGTCTTTAAGATATGTCTGAGAGAGTAGAAGAAAGGCAGTGTGTTGGTCTGGTCAATCTCACACAGCTGTCACAGAGGGAGGGTTGTGGACTTCATGAGGTATCCAATGGGTAGTTCAATGGGAAGAAGAGAAGAAGRGGAATATGAAGTGCTGAGGTACCTGAGAGTGCTGCTGCTTAAAGGGAAATTGATTATGAATTTTGTAAAGTTTTCTAGACTGCCATTTCTAAATTGAACATTTTCGGGTGTGACTAGGGGGAAGCAATGATATTTTTGACTCTTGGAAGTCACCACATTTTGATTACTTCATGAATGATTACTGCCTTTGTAATCACATAAATTGTGCTTAATATCACAGTTTCCAGATACTGGTAATTGTTCCCTGAGCAGGGAGATCCCTGAATCTTTCTGTAGGGAATTTAATTTTTTTGTTAAAATTCTTTGAGCGGCCATGTGATTAATATTAGGSAACAGATATTGTAAAAACATGGCAAAGTCTTCATCTGAAGACAAAGCTTGCTTACCACAGAAATTTCCAGATAATTTTGTTATTTCAGGAATCACTTGCAGTTAAACACTAAAGTACACACAATTCTTTTTAAAATGAGTACTAAATTAAACTTTTTTTTTTTTTTAATACATTGGGCGGGTTGCACAGGTAACTATTAACTTCACTAACTGATGTCAGGTCTTGGAAAAAAGCTCCTAGATGGAAAGTTTGAGTTATGACTGAAGATTTGATCAAGATCTGATAGTTACCTCAGGAGGCAAAGTCTTCAAACCTTTCTCACAGTCTTTTGAAGCAGAATCTCTTGATCAAGTCAGTCAGTGTAGCCTGGGAGTTGGAAAATCTGTGACTCTTGACAATAGACCAGAAGTGGGAAGGTGAAAATAGAGTAGGAGGTTTGGAAGACGAGAAGAGCTTCAGGGAAAGTGCAATAGAAAAAGGAGCAGGTTTAGCAGCTTAGCCTCATCTCAGTTCAAGCTGCAACTATTCCTCTGCTAATAGGAACAACAGAGTTGTGTTGAGGAACATCAGGAATATATGAGGAATTGGCTCTTCCTTCTGCTTCTGAATCTCTGTTTCCCAGAGGTTTTTAGTAATCTTCTAAGGCTTCCATAATATCCTTCAGAAAATATCCATATCTTGTTTTTCATATCTTGAATCAGTGGAAAACGTCATGGTGAGAACCTTTAGAATTGGTGACAGATGGAGAGTATAGGTTTTTTCTACATTTGTGTTTATAAGAAGAGGGGGGAGCCCATTCTTTGCTAAAATATTCTACATCAGCTTTTCCACATTCATGCATGTGTGTATGCTCTCATTCCAATATAATGATTTTTTTTTATTTGACCATGACCATAAGCAAATGTTGAAAATGGCCTGTACTAGGTCAGGATAAGAACAGATCGGCACAGCGTAGGATAAATGTGCCATTATGAGTGAATGTTAGTCTTACACAAAATTGAATTTTCTGTGTAAACAAGCTGTGAATTTCTCAAGGGAATTCTGTTCAGATACTTCAGCACTGGCCCTAGGAATGTTAGGATTACCTCTAGAATAGCAAGAGGTATTCTTGCCTTGTCCATAATTCCAGAGTAGTTCACTTTCAAGATGAGTGGTTCCATACAATCTGGCTGTTGGGGAAGATGATAGCTGTGATTGCTCCTTCATGCATGGGAATTGTTGAAAGGCAACTGGTTGCTGATGATCAAAATGGGGCCAGGAACACCCCCAGTGACTTATCAGTGTAGATGACTGCCTGAAACTGCCCTGGCATTCCTTAATACACTAGTATAGGCACTGCTTTAGAGAACTCAAGTACTAATACCRTGTACCTGGTGGTTTCTCAGATGTCCTGCCTTCTCAGAGCACTGAACTGGGCTATGACTGGGCGTAGTTCCTTAGAGTCACCAGTACCTGAGGAGACTATGCTGCCGTGTGAGATTTTTCACAAAATATGTGTTTTAATGTAGATGTTTAATAGGCTGCCCAAGCTAGGACTAAGCTCACAAGGCCGCCTATATAATCCACACAGAAAAAAAACATCTTGGCATGTTGATTTGGAGCATGAAAAGTAAGCCATACTCTGTATTGCCATCTAGAGGAGCCAATCTTTTAAGGGTAAAAAAAAAAWTCTTACGACCAGGGATTCTTCTTTCGCACTAAATTGCGTGAATGTGACTGGCTTCTACTCTCAACTCTGTAGTCRTGACATCATGATTGAGTCTGTCACCCTCACTCAAAGTAAAAGGAAGACATTTTGGTGCTTAAATGGGTCTCTGAGTCACTSAGAATCAGATTCACATCTTCTCTGAAAGAACCTATTTGTAAGAGAATCTGTCTTACCAGGTTGGTGACAGCTACTCCGGAGTCTCTGAAGTGCACGGACGCCAAGGTCTCCATAGTGGCACTGCTATGATTTGGGGCATCTGCCTGCAGACAGCTTATGAACTGCAATTTGATGTCAATGAATCATCTGTATTCCTGTTTGTTCCTGTCCTTTGTACTCCTCGTGTGGAAAAGGAGAAGCAAAGTACTTAGAGCTCTGTCTTAAAATTACTTCTTTTAAAAGGCTATTATTTAGTGAAGGTGGGGTCTAGTCTAGGAAAAGCCACATTCCTCATTAAAGCTATGGTATTTCCATAAATAATAAATAAAAAATAAAATAATAAAGAAAACCAATATTAAAAGTGGGACTCATGTTTGGATTCTCCATTGCTCAATGTATTTTGCTCTTACCTGCTGTAGGCAAATATTTTTTTACAAAAAGTGTCAGATGATATATGGGATCTAAAGTTAGGTGTCAAATCCAACTTTGGTGTATATTGTGATTGTCCATRCAGCAGGGAATTATATAGGAATGATGCAGGTGTATACCACAGCACAGATAGAGACGAAACCTGAACCCATTGCTGGGTTAGAGCCACGGTTGTGAATAGTGGCTGTTAGAGAGAGATATTGGTTTCTCTTGGGGTTCTATGGCCRTGGATATGCAGCTCAGAGTGATAAGATAATTGACCTCTGTTAGCAGTTCCCCCAGCCTCAAATTCCTCATGTTTTCCAGCACCTTTTGACGATGTAAAAGGGATTACAATCCCATTGGCACCTTCTTCCCGGGTCAGCCCCCCTTTCTTACTGTCAAACACATTTGAGACACTTATTCATATTCATATTCACCTGCCTTTCAGARAGTTGCTGGATAATGAAGTGGCCTTTCTTCCTCCAAATCTTCAGAGMATTCCCTGAAGAAATCCACGTGGAAGGCTGACTGCAACCTAAAGCCTTTGGAAAACCACCACAAAACACTGACTCTAAAATGGTCTCCCTTCATTGACTTTTGCTGGGAGCAGGAGGAATCACAGGAAAAGAGATGACAATGCATAGTCAGTAAAAAAAAAGGAATTGGTGTTGAAGTGCATGTAACACTGGAAGAGGACACAGGATATGGATTCAGAAGGCACCTGTGTGAGACCTGGAGAAGCTGAGCAGCATCAGAAGCAGGAGCACAAAGCCAGAACCAAGAAGAAAAGACAACTTGGAAAAAAGGATGTGAAGAAGGAGCTTGAAGAGATGTTTTTTCACTGTGGAACACCCTCATCAGAACTGGCAGACAGAGATACATCAATGTTATACTTTGATAGCAACATCAGAATTATATCAAACGCAACAAGTAAACTCCTCATTCAATTTAGTACCCAAGTAGAGAGAAGATGACATTGAATAACTAACKCCTCATAGGTGATAGTCAAAACCACAGTAACTTTGAAATGACAAATGGATGATGCCAGGGACCAGGCCAAAGCAGAGAGAATTTGCCAATATCAAAATTGCCAATCACTGATTATAAGAATGATTGGAATAAGGAGCAAAGAAGATGAAAGAAAACAAGTGAACAACATTCAGAGTGAGAGCTGTTTTCTTGACCTGACAGTGTAGTTGTGTACCACTATTTCATGTAAAATATGTGCTGAAAGCAATCTAATTTATAAAATAGATTTAAAAAGAGGAACAGAAGCAGTGGATCCTTGTATTGTTCAAAGAACAAAACCAACTTCAAAAGGAAGGCAGTAAGCCTTCAAAAAGCTGAGAAAGACAGAAGTGATATACACAGTGCAAAAGAATGACAAGGAAGGAAAGAAAGAGTGATCTTTATGACTGGAAGTTTCTTCCAAATCMAGACATAATTCATGAAAAAGGGAAAGAAGTTCCTGAGAGAAATGTAGGTCCACATATGAGATATAACAAGTTGCAGTTGAAAGGAACTTCAAGCAGATCTTTTCAAGGCCAAGTTTAAATCTCTTGTGGAAAGAAAGATAAGAAAAAAAGGACACAAAGGTATTTTATTCATTATAATGGATAGGATTGGACACATAAAACCTTTCAAAAAAGTTCAAATATTTAAGCAGCTGCAATGGAAAACTTTTATATTATCTGAGAATGAAAGAACATTTCTGGAATCACATATCTTTGAGTCTCTTATGTGCTGGTTTTGGCTGATGTGAAGTTAATTTTCTTCATAGTAGCTAGTATGGGCCTCTGCTGGGAAGAGTGTTGATAAAACAGGGATGTTTAAGTTATTGCTAAGCAGGATTTACACAGACCCAAAAGTCAGTTTACACAGGCTTTTCTGCTCCTCACCCCACCCCACAAGCAAGGAGGCTGGAGGTACACAATGGGTTGGGAGGGGACATGGCCAGGACAGCTGTCCCCAGCCGACCCAAGAGATATTCCATATTGGCATCATGCTCATCAATAATAGGTGGGGGAAGGTTGGTACCAGAGGCTGCTGCTCAAGGACTGGCTGGGCATTGGTTGGTTGGTCATGAGCAACTGTTTTTATTTGCATCTCTTGTCTTTCAGTGGTTTGTTTCTTTCTCTTTGTTGTTTGCCTTTTCATTGCAATTTATCACTAAAATTTTTGTATTATTATTTTAAAAAAATATTTCATTTATTAAACTGTTCTTCTCTCAACCCACAAGTTTTCTCACTTTTACTCTTCCCTTTCCCTCATCTTGCTGGAGGGGAGGAGTGAGTGAGAGGCTGTGTGGTGTTTAGCTGCCAGCTGTGGTTAAACCATGACATCTGACCAGAATAAGACTTGAGATTTTCCATTCTAACCCTCTGCATAACAGGCTTTCAAACCTTCCCCATTATCCATTCTCACTCCTTTACCACTTTCATTCTCTCTTCATTGAGAAGGTAACTAGTTGAGTGTTTGAGCAGTTAAAACTAAGTTCTCCATTCCCAGAAAAGTCATATCAGTTAGAACACGGATTTTAGAAAATCAGATGTYAGGGCAATGTTTGCAAGTGGTTTTTTGAATATAATTCTCTTATGGTGGTTAGATTTTAATTCAGGAGTTTCTATTGTGTTCTTTCATTGAACTCTGAGACCAAATTGCTTCCTGCTTCTAGGTCTTGGTTTTCAATTTTAAGCTTCTGAAAAGAGCCCAACTACTGCATGAATTTCCCCTGCCTTATCAATATTTAAAACCACCCTGGGAGGATACTGGGTAGGCTACTACATTATCCAGCAGCTCTCTGAAAGGCAGGTGGATATGAAATGTCTCAAGGGTGTTTATGCAGATTTAAAAAACAGTCTTACTAATTCCCTGAGCAGAAAGAATCATGGTGTCATTCTAGTTCTGTTTCATCATCTTCCATGGAAAAGAATTAGGAAATAAATACAAATTGAAGTGTTAACCAGCAAAGGACTTTAATTCTYCTCTGGAACACTTCCTTGAGCCAGAGCTGGATTAAAGCATAGATTTTGGCCCAGAATGATAAACTTGAGACTTAAATACCTTAGGCTTGTGACAATATCATATTTTCAGCTCCCATTAAGGAAAAAGGAAAGTTCTGATATTCTCTGTTGTAGAGGAAGGCTTGAGAATAGAGACTGGTTGTAAACCATGCAATGAAGTCTGTACAATTTTACAGAGCCCATTTCTCCAGGACAAAAAGCAGCAAAGGGAGAAACACCTTTGCCCCAGAGCTATTGGCATGGTCAGTTAGACCACCACCATCTGGAGAAGAGTGGGTTGGGATGGGGCAAACCACTACAAGCTTCATCTGTGGGCCCATGCAGCTCTGTTTCGCTAGAATCCTGATGTTGAAACTGCTGGAATCAAGGACTGCCCATTCTTCCCCCTGGCATGTAAGAGAGCTTCTCCTTCCTCTGAGAAGGGCACGTGCTGAGGGCTTGTTGCATGTCCCAGGCTGTGGATGAGATGTGTCTGGGGTGCAGATCAGGACCTCAGGAGTCACTTGGCGTCTACGACCTTGACACAAGCCTTCCTCGACACAAGTGAGAAGCGATGCCCCCAGCCAAATTCCAAAGATTATTGCTCAATGCTCTCAGTAGCTTTGAAGATGGGTTAATGCACCTAGAGCACAGTGTTTATGGACATTCATTGCAACTRTATCCCTAGGGAACAGTACTCTAAAAAGAGCCCTATAAGAGATACAGTGCCATGTAAGTAAGGAGGAACAGAAAGCCTGAGTCAGATCTTTGATTTCTGTTCACCTTTGCTGAATCCTAAGTATGATGCTAGCATACTGAAAAATCAGAATCCAGGAGTTAAAAAAAAAGATGAAATTCTCTCAAAAAATAACAGATAAGCAGATACTTTCCGCCAGCACTTCAAAAATATTAATTATGGCAACCTATAAAATTTTTGACTCTAACCACACTGAAATCAATTCTTTAAAAGTCAAATCTTTTGAATGTAACGGTAAAATCATGAGATTGTTACCAAGCTTGTATAGAGGAATAGCAAAGACCAGAAACACTGTAATAGAGTAAGTGTGTAGTATGCTTAAATTCAGGTAATTAGGAAATTTCCAAAAGCATTTGCCAGTCCACAAGGCATCACATCAATGTCAAATATTAAATTTTTCTGAATGGAGGAAGATATAAATATATCACCAGATTTCTAGTGTTTAATAGAACAAAGAAAAGGTTTTAGTACAGATGCTTGGGAAGCCAAACCATCTTTTCTAAACCCATGTGTGCATGCAATAGTAGGAAGAGAGCTGATATTTCACATGACTACTGAAAATGGGGCAGGCATTTACCAGGCCTCAGAGTGGAAAACTGAAATGAGGTTAATACACAGCAGCAGCAGCAACCCTTAGGAACACCAGACTGTAAAAAAGGATTTGGGAAATAGTACAGGAAATACTCTGCACATTTAACTTGCAAATACTATTTTGTAATTTTTTAATATTAAAGCCTAACTAAAAAGTACACTATAAATAGAAAGTAAACAGTAATTTTAAGGAAATAATTTTACCTGAATATTAATTATATTTATGCAAATAAAAATGACAAAACCAGCCATCTTTCTTTWTGCAGTTGAGACCAGGAGGACAGGTAAACCCAGTCATCAGAAACAGCTGTGTTRGAGACGGCACTTATGAATCCAGTACAAAAAATACCTCAGCTCTGTATCAGAGAAAAGAGTAATACAGCAATCAAGAAAAGTTACATTAATATATAGCGTGACCAATCATAAAATTACTTTGGTAATGCAAAATCAAAGTAGAATGGCAAAGAAAAGATGAAAGCTAAAATTTCTGCYGATTCTGTTAACTAAAAGCTTGTGGATGCATCAGCTTACAAGCACTAAATCTAAGGCTATTCAGGAAGAAATAGAAAAATGACAGAAAACGCAAAAATGCTGAGCTCAAATTGTGCATTATGAAATTTTTCAACAGAGTTGTTAACAGGCTACCAGAAATTTCTACCTGCCTTACAGGGATCCTGTAGGTTGCTCTTCACTTAGTGCAATATCTGCTTGTAATAATGGTCCAACATAAATTAATGGAAGCAAACTATCTCTTTTAACATTATTAATGAGTTAACAAGCTGAATAAACATAAGTGCATCTATTGAAGGGTAAGGAAGCTGTATATTTGCCTAGACAGAACTAAAATGAGACCAGTGCCAAAGTCTCACAGTGAAGAAGTGTCTCTCAAGGCAAAACTGGGATGCTTGAGACCAGAGACAGACATTGGCAAGAGCTACTCATTGGAAGTTTTTTCATTAGAAGGGCAATTGCCCCACCACATCTTGGATAGCACTGGTGTATATATATATATATATATATATATATATATATATATATATACACATATACCTATATAACTGATCCGGTCATATGGAATCAGATCTGTGGTAAAGAGCATTTTTGTTTCCTGCACAGAGATGCAGATGACAGCAGTGGTGCCTGAAATTGGAAACCGGAGAGGCAAGATGTGGCAGATGACCTCCACTGTCTTGTCCACTCTACTAGGATTAGCAGGTTAGAAAAGCTAAAATTCCATCTGACCAGATTGCTTTGTCAGCTACTGTAGAATGGTATTCAGGAYCYCCACTACTCCCCCAGAGCTATATCCTGAGTCTGGACAAGGACAAAGCAATGAAGCAGATTAAAAAGAAAAAGATAAAAAATATTCACACTTTTCTATCAACATCTTCTTAAGCTGCATACACTGTCTGAGTGGTTYAGATGATGCCTGAGCAAGGAGGAAACGTGGATATTGTTACTTCCACACAACCCAGTGTGTAGCAAGGACCTGGAAAGCAGCAATGCCAGCTGTAACTGCTTCTGTGCACATGGGCAAGGGGCACTGCACAGTGARGGAGTGGGGCTTGGAGATATGAAAAGGTTCTCCTCAGAGCCATGAGGAGGACAAAGACGGATTTTACCTCCATACAAACTCTAGTTCCTCCAGTGGCTTTCGTGATTTTTTCCAGGTTTCATAAAAGCTGTAAAAAGCAGGGAAACCAGAAGGAAGATATAATATCCAGGCACTTTGCACCCACAGATCAGAGAACAAAGCAGAAGCAAATATTGTGACTTATAACTTCTTTCACTTCTTTAGTATTGTGAACGCTTACTCTGGGTCCTGCAAAGTAAGCAATTCGATAGTGTCAGAACAGCCATCACAGGCAGAGCAGTGGGGATGTTCCACAAGGCCTGCTATCCCAGCCTGTTCTGTTTCAGACAGAAAACTGCAGTTTACTGGCAGTCAGACTGTGCAATTTACTCAGCATCGAGAATTCACTCACAGCACATCACACATCCCCGCAGCCAGTCGGATATCAACGCTGAATTAGCAGCTGAAATAATTAAGACTCTGTAAAAGAAAACTGTAAGCATCAGAGAAAATCCATGGCAGGCTACACCTGCCTGTGGAAACACTATCACAAAAGCATTAATGAATAGCTTTGTGCAATGTCTGATGTCAAGATGCTGTCATATCTCGCTCCACATAATTTTATCAGTAGCAGAAATGACAACGGAAGAAGTGCAGGACAAAGAAGTGATACATAGAGAAAATCTGAAGAACTTTCASATGTACACTGTGGAGGATCTCAAAAACTATTATCTCAGAAGACAAYGCAACTTGCAAGAGAATTTTGTAACAAGGCTGTGAATGCGCATTTAATTCACTTGAGTCCTCACTATTGTAAATACCACTAGAAAACAGGTGTGGAGATGGTAAAATATGCATCTGAACAAAATTTAGTTACRAGACATGAGTAAACCCATGAGGGGCTGATGATAGATATGAGAAGGCACTTAAAATATTAAATTTGCAATAGGAAAAAGGCAAGTCTCCTCAGAATCAGAAAGGCTCTCCTTGACGCCAACATCAAACTGCCTCCACTACAGAGGAAAGATTTTGGGCAGTGCCGAGATGCAAAAGGACAGCCTTTCTGGGAACATCCTTGGCTTCCAAGAAAGTTAAGAGTGAGATAATAGAAATAAGAGTTGGTGCCRTGAGTTGGTAAAGTACACACACACTACAAACTTTATTATCTGAAGTGCACATGAGGAGCAATGCAATGGGATACAAGGTTTCCACAACTGGAAGGCAAACCGTGAYTGCAGAGAAGGATGTAGAGAAGTATTCAGTGTATTACAGCTATTTTGAGAGCAAAGGTTGAGTGCTGCACTGTCTTGGCAGTCATTTCCACTCTCTTTCAGGCTGAATACCAAGCAGATGGAATGTAAAATATTTCAATTGGTGGCAGCTACCAGTAAAATTACTAAATGTTTGGCGGAAAAAAAAATCAATATTTTTAAAACGATTTTACTTTAGAAGCTGATGGACTCTTGCATTATTTGAGGCACACACGCTGTTTTTACATTTGAGTTTTTTAATCTGRGATTATGAAGAATATGCACCGCACAGTGGTTGGCATTCCAGGTTCCTAGTTAGGCCATTGATATGTTTGTCACCAGGCTTCCTTGACCGGGGCCATGTCAAGCATCCCAGTTCTGGGACTGATAGAAAGGCAATCAGAAGTGACAGGGTAAGTGACAGCTCTGACAAGTGACAGTAGAACACACTACCTTGTACTGGGCTGTAGGAAAATGAGCTGAACCTTGCTGTTAATTCTGAATAGCCCTTAGCAGCATGAGCTCCTCCACAGTATATTGTTATATTGTCAAAAAGGTTAGCAGAAAGTGGAACTTCTTCCAAYGCATGACTGAATTGCTCCGTGTTTCTACCATGCCCGAGGAATAGAGTTGAGAGACAATGGTCACTGTGCAGAGCACAAAGACCAGCCTGCTCTCTCCTTTCTCTTCACGTAATGCTTAATTCTCTTTCTGAATACATTGCCGACTTTTCCTCTGAAGTCAGGATCAAAAAAATCCTTCTTTTATGTTCTCTGTGCATGATCCCAGACAGAAAAATTGCACATCAACAAGCAAGAAAAAGGAAAACCTGTCTTATGAGGAAGGACCACAGATGTAAAGAAAGATAASTAAAAATTCTAACAAAAGCCAAAAGGGCCATTTTAAGAATCTCTTMTTTTTCCCTGTTTTTGGACCAAACTCAAGCTTACGTAAGACTGCGGGGGTGTTTGTTTATGTGTGGAGGTGTATTTAACTTCATGCTAAGCTGTTTTCAAAGAAATTACCTAAATTTGATATCTGGAACCTTTGATTTGATGGCCTTCATATCTACTTGCTTTTTCTCTTGCAGTCTTTCCACAGGGATGTTTTCACTGGCATCACTAAACTTTGATTTAGGCTATTAAATCATATTTTGCTCTCCAATCTATCTACTGACATTTTATTCTTTCTATGGAGATAAAACCTCTATTATTGTCAAGTGCATCTGAAAGCATTTTCTGCCTGAAGGTGTTTGTTACACAAGAGAAGGAATGGGAAGAAATGAAGATGCTCTTATGGACACAAGCATTTGATCTGTTACAAAAATGTAACTAAATGCAAGTGCCCAGAACTTTCTTTACTGTATTTTCTGGAGCACTGGTTAAAATTYCAGCCAACACAGGGCTCACGGTTTCTAATCTAAGGGGAAAAGAGGTCTGGCTTGTGGTCTGGTTTAAATATGAGGTTGAAAATCTGAGATAATGTTGTAGAAGCATAGTTCAAAAGGAGGTACCGTGAGGGGAGGTAGCTGGACAGAGGACTGGCAGGAACACGGCAGGAAGATGGGGTGGATCTGAGCTGGAGTGGTGTCAGCCATGAAGTGATTCAAATGTTTCACTGGCAACACCAGCAAGAAGGTCTGCATCAGTGTGTTCTGGAAGGGAGATGTCACAAACCACCAAACCATATGTAACTGAAAAAAAATACAAAACCACCAATTCTTTTAGATCTGTAATAGGGCTTTTACTAATATGGTAGTGTTGATAACAAAATCCCATCTTTAGCTGACACAGGCACAGTGAGCTGACCCACCACAGTCAGACTGGAAAGTTCTAATGAAGACTTCCTGAAGCCATCTATGAGATCTTACCTTCAAATCCATGCAGAAAACCCTCTGTTTAGATTGGTTACATCTTCAAAAAAACCAGGCCCATATTTAGCTGCCAAGGCTTTCCTGATCTCTCTTTACCATAGAAGTCTAAACCTTGAAACCACTGGTTGAGATGTGATTCTCACTGTCTTGCTAAACATCAGAATTCTCTTCTGGATGTCAATACCCACTGGAAGAAACTCTCCAAGGACACCAAATTTCCACTTACCAAAACACCTTGTGCAGTTTCAATGTCTACACTGTGGACAGACACAGGAGCTGGATAAGTCCCAGTCACAGAGCATCACACCTGGAGGTATCAAGTAYCATATTGTAGCCAGTTAGTCACCCCAAAAATCATACTTAGTTCAAGCCAGAGGAAAATGAAAGAGGATACATTTACTAAACCAAATTAGACACATCTGCAAAGCTTTAAAGAACTGAGAAGGAAAAATACATCTATCTTCCTAGACACAACCTCTAACCCTTTCTCTCCTCCTGTGTATACCTTGGCTGATAGACTGACAGGCTCTCTTCCTCTTTGCYGCTGAAAATTTAAGCTCTCACCAACAACTGAACTCTAAGTTCACCTGCACAAAAGTCCAAATGTTTAGGGCACACCTGTTTTATGGCTGGGATCCGTCTATTGGGGTCATTTGTACTTCCTATGTCCCATGTCTCTGATCCAAACAGAAAGAGGACTTCCCATTCTTCTCATCAGACCTGCTGGAAGATGCTGCTATCTGTGCATCTGGCACAAACAGTTTTACCTCTGTTTCTAGGGGGTTAAAAGCAATCCTTGATCTTGTCTAAACTTCTAAAAAGTCTGTAACATGCAGCAAAGCATAGTGCCCTTTTGTCGTGAGTGGGCAAATTCACACCTCAGACTGAAGCTTTTTCAGAGTCAGCTTTAGTATTTCACATACAATTTCTAGACCAATGGATGTTATGGAGACAGACACATGAGCTAGATGCAGGTCATTACTGGTATTTGCCTCAGACCATATATTAAGGTCATCAAAGAATTTGGGTATTTAAGGTTTTGGCTGTCTTGAAATATGACAGCCTGCCACAGCAAAAGAAAGATGGCAAGAGTGCCCTCAYGACTCTTGCAGAGAGCATCAGCAGCCCTTGCTGAACTTGTGCTCCTCATAAAGATGCACTTGGAACTGTAAATATACCAGGGCTGCAGACAAAAAGTACTAAATTATTTCTAAGAGCAGCTGGGACTGAACAGGTTTTGCTACAGACCGGTGGTTGGAATCCAGCCTGTTGCCTTACCACCGTGATCACATTTGCCTTCTCTACAGCATCTGCTCAGAATGACGTTTTCTCACGCTGTATGTACTATTAATATATTATTTAACAAACACTTGAAGGGGTGTGATGGTGTCAGGAACATTTTGGATAACAGCTCTTGTTCCTCCCACCCTTCTGTCACTTCATTTGTTTCCCACAAGGGTATTTCTCGGCTCTGAATTTGATCCCTGATATCTACAAAACGAAAGAAAAAGTATGAAAAAAGGATACAGTTTTTTCCCCATTTTTTTTAAATTGGGGTTAACRAAATAGTTCAAACTAAGAAAATAAATATTCTCCAAACCTGAACAGCTTTGTTTTCCCTTTGAAGTCATACTAATTTTAGTGAAATCTCAAACTAATTATGCTAATTTCTTTTTAATAGTTTYATAAGAAATCAACACAAAGAGCTATTGGTTTGAATCCTATGAGCCTCTGCATTATGCATTGTCAGCACAACACCAGCAGAATCAACCTTGGTCAATAAAACACCTTTACCAGCCTCCTCTTTTGGTATGTGGGCAAATGTCCTCAGAAACAGCACATCTCTCATGGTTGGCTAGTGAAGAAGATGAAGTTTGATGCTCAACACGTGAATGACTAAAGCTGGAAAATGAGTCTCTAAAGTGTGAAACTGTATGCAAAAGCAACCACATCCTCAGCACCTGTAATTTCTCTTTTAATATTCAGAGTGTTTCTTACCCACCTGTGGTATCACCCTCCATCCTTCGTTTTGCCAGCCAGCATTCCTGAAAGGAGACATCACCATCGTTGAGAACTTAAACTTCCAATGCAKATTTCTAGTGAAGAACAGGAAAAAACCACAGGTCTTTTGTTGGGAAGTTAMAAATGAAGCTTGTTAGAAAGAAATKACTTGAAATCTGYAGAAAACACTGCGTGGACAAGATGGACAAAGTAGATAAGAATAAGAAAGGTGGGAAATTAGGAGGAATTATGACTACACTTTAGTTAGGAGGAATCAATTATGACTACTTTAATGGGGAGGAATTATACTACACTATGTTTGTAGAAGCAGACAGGGTTGCTTAAAGCCCCAGAAACATGTGGTAAAAAGCCATTAGGATAAAAGAAGGAACTCCAGGGAGAGGTGAGGATCAAGGGTCTTAAAGTCCTGCCACTTCTGCATTGGAAAGCAGGTTTTTTTCAGGAGAAAAGTAGTGGGTCCATAGGTATGTCACCTTTTTCACACTTCATTTCATTTCGACCCTGGCTAAATGCATCTATGATAGGTAATTTACTACTGCACTTGAGACCTTGAAGTTCTTTTGAGTCTTCAGAGATCATGAAGTTATAGAAGAGTGATACAAATAGGACACAGGTAAAAATTTCCCTATCTTGTATTTACTGTAAAGATTGGTTGAAAAGAACATTAAATTCATTTACTTTTGCTTTAATCTCAGTTATGGCCCTTCTCTTTTCATTAGCTTCTTGGATCCTSTGTTCCTGCATGTGCTTCCTTTTTTTTATCTTTTTTTTTTTTTCCTATAATGGATAACATCTCAGTGCTATTATTGTCATTTGCTTTGCCACTTTTCTGAGCTTCCCTTGGCTTTCCTTATTTCAGAATTACACCAGACCTGGCATCTGTCTTATTTGGACAAGATCTGTCTTATATTGTGTTATTTACACAAGATTCCCATATGTTTTTTAAGAAGGGTTCTTTAGCCTCGGAAAATTTGCTCATTTTTCTGCCTAATGATGTGGTCTTGTGTCCTGGTTTCATCCGGGATTGAATTTATTTTCTTCTTACTTGCTGGTGCAGTGCTGTGTTTTGGATTCAGTATGAGAATAAAGTTGATAACATGCTGATGTTCGGGTTGGTGCTGAGCACTGCTTTCCCTGAGTCAAGGACCTTTCAGTGTCCCTTGCTCTGCCAGTGAGCAGCTGCACAGGAAGCCAGAAGGGACAGGTGACCCGAGCTGGCCAAAGGGACATTCCACACCATAGAATGTCATGGTCAGTGTATAAACTGGTGGGAATGGGCCAGGAGGGGCTGATGGCTGCTCAGGGATGGGCTGGGCATGGGTCAGTGGGTAATGAGCAATTGTAGTGTGCATCACTTGTCTTTCTTTATTCCTCTCTTTTCCCATTTCATTCCTAGTCCTAGTCTATTTCATTTTATTTCATTTCAACTATTAAACTGTTCTTATCTTTTGTCTTTTCTTCTGATTCTCCTCCCCATCCCACAAGTGGTGGAGGGCTTTGGAGAAGTGAAAGAGTGCCTATGTTATACTTAGTTGCTGGCTGGACTTAAACMCCAGCAGCTGCATTTTTTCTCTTGGTATTCATTGTTTCTGGAATTGTTTCTCACATGCTTTTCCGTCAAATTTATGGAACATAGGGTGTTCCTTTTGTATTACATTCTCCAGCATGCTGTTAACCTTTTCTATCAGCATTTAGAGTTTGCCCTTTCACAGTTCATTGTCACAATATTTTCCTTCTGGGAGTTACTGTTAACCATAATAACAAATCTAATTTTGTCTTGATGCCCAGTGGAATGCATGTAACCTTTGTAGATTGGCCTAATAAATATGATTTTACCAGGACTCAATGCAGGGGATTAAACTCTTTATTTTACTGCCACTGCCATTACTAACAAATGCTCCTTCCAGTCTGACTCCTTCTTGATTGAGGTGATGACTTGGAGGGTTTTGGTGCTGCCTAGGAGATGATTTCTGAATTCATGCCTGACTTCTAATACTGCCCAATATTGTTCTGTTTTGAACAGAGCAGCTCAAATCAAACAAGTACAAGAACATTGCTGAATGCACATCCTTTGTAGACAGAGATGCAGAGACCAAGAGGATTATCTAAGAGCATGCATTAATACAGATGAATATAGACACAGACATTTATTTATCAAATAAATTACGTAAAATTAGGAAATAGACAGAACTTCACACCTGTTTTTATATCTGAAAGAAGGTAGAGAAGTAAGGGGTATTAGTATAGAGATGAAGTTGATGCCTTAAGGATTGGCTTTTTGATTTTTCTAACCCTGCACTGTACTAGTGTGTAATTCTGAAATCCATATTATGTGCTTCACCTTCTTGTTAGATAAAACATTCTCTCTAAGCCTGGAAAACAAGGTCACTATCCTAGGCCTAAGTATAAACAAAAGTGAATTGGGAGGGGGTGAATGGGGAAATATTACTTCATTACCTAAGACTGTAATTCGACATATATATATATGCCTATATTTTAGGCATCAAAGTGACATAGATGTGTACCTAACATACCTATTTTAGCCCAACATGCAAGGCATAAACAGGTTTTTAGGGTGCATTCTTTCTTCTCCTGAGACATACAGCAGCATGATACAGCCCTGTAGCCTTTTGTACATTTTGTTGTTGTTTTATTTTTGCCTATAAAAGCCTTGATGTTGAAAACATTGGGAAATTAAGTAATTAAATCCAGCTTTGTCTCCAGTATTGGGGACAGGGAGAGTTGACAGGAAAATATGAACGCTGAGCTATTTACAGGAATTGAAATTGGTAACTCATCTGAGAAATATGTGCAGGAGTGGTAAAGAGGAGAGATTTTTAACTGTTACCACTATTCTGAATGGGTGCAGTGGAGAAAYTAAAAACAAACCAGCAGAAATTACATGAATATTCATCATCTGCTATTGCTTCATCTTTCTAAATTAGAAAGCTTTTGAGAAGAGCAAAGGTTTCATGTATGAATTGGTGGCAGTGTCATAAAGAGAAAAATATGGTTTTCTTCAGTGGGCTTAATCTTCAAATAAAATGAGAGATGAGAGTAGATAAACCAAGATGTTGGAAGAGAATTAAAGACAATAAATACAGGAGGTTAATAGGGATGCTGTATTAAGAACTGGCAACAGCTTTCACTTTTCCTTTTTCATGTCTTAAATTTTCTGCAAAACTTTTTAGACTGGAATTTTTTACTTAGTTGACCGTGGAACTTATATTGAAACAGTAAAAACTGAGTTTATAGTTGCTATTGACTGTGTTACAGCCCATGAATCCCTTCTAGTTATCGGTGAAATCCCTCCCAGTTGCTTTTTTTCTTATTCTGAAAAGAACTGTGATATTTCACCAGTTTGTACAAGGATGTAGATATCCCAGCTGGGGAAATGTAAATTCAGACACACCAGGTTTTCTCCTGTGGGTGTTGCACATGAAAGTGATGGYATAAAAGCTGTGACAGTTACCTGTCTTTCGCCTTGTCTCCGAGAACCTTTGGTCACTTGAATGGACATTTGTGTTAGGTTGGCAGCACCAAAGCCTTTTAGGCAAGGCTGACCTTGGCAGCCCTTGTCAATCAACCTATCACTGAACTGGTCTTAGTTTCCATATTAAACTTGTTCCCTCTGGAAACCCTGAAATCCACCAACCAGGTGTATTCTCTCGCAGAAACTCAATGACCTCCTAGAGAGAGAAACTCAGTAGAAGTCTTGGAAAAACTGGATATGCTTGGATTGTGTTACAGCAGCCACAGCTACTGAGCTCTAAATGTCTGCTGAAGTATGCAGACCGCCTGAAATATCTGTGTCACGGGAGACAGAAGAGACTGTCACTTTGCTGTATTCTGCATCCACTTAGGAGCATTTTACTTCATTGTAATAATAAGAACAGGAAAGGTTATTAAGTGATGACAGAAAATGCGAATTCAATTACAGTACATTGCAAAATCCTCAGATATAAAGTAGATTTACAAGCTACAGATACAACTGTTGTCCAAGTAATAATGATGACTATAATTGCCCTTTTACAATATGAATACCATAAGGAAGAGAGGAGTAAATTGTTTTCTGTGGCTTTCATGTTCAGAATCAGAAACTCAGGAACATGAGTGATAAACAAAGCCCACTGGAGCTTGTACAGAAGAAATTTTTAATGAGAAAATATACTTCAACTCCTACACATTTGTAGCAAATTTTTGAACAGTTTTAAAAAATCAGTGAATATAAGGGCAGTAATTTGGGAAAAAAAGAAYAAAAAAGTATTATATTCAAAAGTATATTATTTTAACTTGCAACAGTAATCAGCTGGAACTGTAGGCAGACCATAAAGTCTCTCTTTTCTTCTGCTTATGTCAAGGGTAGCTCTATTTTTTTTAATAACAGCAAAGAAATTTGTCTCCTGGATTCAAATTAAACAGTAATTTTCAGCCAGATATATCATTGGGCAGCATGACAAGAATTTAGTCAACAGCAAAGTTCTCCATAACCTTTCCAGGGCCGTATCTTTTAACACAATAAACCATCCAGGCCATGTGCAGCAGTACTGGCTGGAGAAAGAACATTTTGTTACCTGCTTATTTGGTTTGCGTTGCTTTCACAGCATCACAGTGCCACTAAATATTATGTTCCTGTTTCACTGCAGAACTTCACAGCCCAGAAGTTGTCTTCATTACCTTGAGGGTCATGCTCATCACAGTTTTTAAACTGTTGTCTTTGTTTATCCAAGGAGTAAACCCTTGAGCCTGGAAGCACATGCAGCAAGAGAATATTTCTTCAAACATCACTCCCCTGAGTAAGCCCTGGACATGCCCGAGAAGGCTACCTGGGGGATACCTGCAGTCTCACCTGCTCAGAATAGACAGCATGTAGGTGAAATATGCAAACTCAGCTAGAGACACTAACATATTTAGGAACCTAGATYCCATTGAAGTATGGCCCTCACACACCCTGAACACAGAGAGCAGCCTATGTTGGATACAAGCTGTGTGAAGATGTGGATCTCCCCCTTCTTTTCCCAACACATTATATTTCTCATAGAATCATTAAATCACAAAATCAATACAGTTGGAAAGGACCTCCCAGATCACTGAGCCCAGCCATTAACCTGACACTTCCAGGTCCACCGTTGCTGCTTTTACACGCCTGGCAGTAAACAGAAAAATGCAGTAGGGTCTYTTCTAAAAGGGTAAGAGGAGCAATAGACCTTATACAGTGCAGACAGGCACGGTTGGAGCCACTGCCTTCCTGCACACGGCAACCCATGTTCAGGAAGTTGTACCAGGTAGCAGGAGTGGTCTGGGCAAGTTAGAGCTGCAGCACTGTGGGCTTCCTCTCTTTCACGCTGAAACAGCACTTGGAGCCCTGCTGAGGTGCCTCTAGCCCCAGTAATTTACAATATTGTGTAAGCAAGTGCCTCTAGTGTTGCCACTGCTAATAAAAAGATGCCAGGCTTCAAACTAATGCTGCAAGGCCTCTGTACTGGGGTTTGCCAGGCTTGCTGTGTCTGGTTGTATCGAGACCATGCCTTGAGCTTTGTTTTAGATCACAGCAGTTGCCTGGGGAGCACCCTACTTAACTAGTCTTTTTTTCTGTGCTTTGTACAACTGTGTGGTGTAAAGTCTATTGCTGAAATAATTTGGATATATTATCTTTAAGTGACAGCTTGTTTTAACAAATACTTAATCTCCTTAGAAGGAACGATCTGTGACTCAAGAATAATGATGTGGTGCAGAGTGCAAGTATGAAGAGATATCACAGGCTTTGAAAGTRTAAGTAACGGATTATACCAGAGGCTCTACTGTTATAAAAGGCTCAGCAATGTTTGGTTCCAGACTGCTAAAGGAATGGGGCTTCAAGAGCTGGGTAAGAAAAGCTTTTAGGCATAACAAAATTAAGGATCAAATATCCAATAAAATTAAAATATTCAATATACAGTCAGATGAAATGTGGAACCGTAGGCCACTAAAGAAAGATATGGTGCAGAGTATATTCAAAGTATAAAAATTACCTGAATTGACCCCAAAGAAGAGAATAAACAAGCTCTCAGCATCTGCATTGCAGTCCTCTGAATTTTGGGTGCTGAGGATTTGGTGCAACCCACCCTGCTTCCCTTATTCTCAAGACAAACTGCTGCCGTTGACTTTAAGACCCAGGAGAACAAAAAAAATTGAGCAAAATTTCACAGGAAAGGAGTTAGTATTAGAAAAATGAATATAATAATGTTATTATATTAAGATTTTCCCGTATTAAATACATAATTTAGTCTGTGACTTTTTGCATCACTGCAGCAATAACAAGTGTTTTCTCCATTTTTATTAGATTTTTTTTACGTTAATTAAGCCAACAATGAATTCTCAACTTTTCCCAACACATATAAGATGTGTTTCTTTTTTTCCTATAACAAGGTTTCTAGTATAACAGTGGAAGTTTACACAGTGCAAACATTGGCACATGTTTCTGATTTTGGCAGGGCAAGATTTAATTTTCTCCATAGTAGCTGGTATGGGGCTGTGCTTTGGATTTGTGCTGGAAACAGTGTTGATAAAACACGGATTCAAATGTCAACCTTCTCAAAAACACAAACCACAAGGAATAGGATGGTTCCAAAAATCTCTCCTGTTCTTCACATGAGTCCACAGATGACTATTAAGTAAGTCACACAGTGGGCAGGAAGTTAACAGTATTGGTCACCAAGGGCGTTGGCCATATCTTTGTTCCCCATATTGTTTAGAAATGTTCCCATTTTAAAATATACTACTAGTTCAGACAGCATTGGAGGTGAGCGAGGAATTTGGCTTTGCAGACATCATCAGTCTTCCAAATAAATCAGTGAAAAGATATCCAATAAAGTATGGATGGTATGATAAATACTTCCAAGCAAATACATTTTCACACTAATTAGTCACAAACAGAAGTTAGGAAAATGGACCTAATCACCAATAATTTCATCTTTCTGGCAAATTAAACCTTGAAAATGGTTAATAATTTTACATACTGGAGCTGTGCTACTACAACATGTGTGACTGCAGCACGGGGGGCATAGAATAAGCAAACTCTCTGTTTAGCAAACTGGAAATATTGGGGTTGGTGTACTTCTGCTCCCAGCAAGCAGCTTGTGCACAACCAGAACACAAGAGTTTTGCAGCTAACCTGCTACACATCTATAAGTTCCGGGGATTTGTTACATGAGTCTAATTTTGAAGACAGACAAAATAAGGAATAGAAAATAATTTGAACTCCCCTATCTAATAGCATAAGTAGTCAGAGAAAGAGACAGGCGTAGTCTCCTTGAAGAATAAGACTGATCACTGAAAAGTATTTCTTTGGTGAATTCTGTTCCGAGACAGAAAGTGGAGTAGTCAGCTCCGGAATGGTTAAAATGGTGACATGAAAGCAAGAAAATTAACTCTCCATTATGTTGGGGGTAAGAGAAAATTTGGTAAACCTGACAGGTAGGTAAGTGTGGGGGGCAGAGAGCCCTCTGCAGAGTCACCACTGAAGCCTCTGCTCCCCCAAAACAGCTAATCCACAAGTCCCATAAACTGCCCATCAATGCAACCCATTGTTGGCTCTATCAAGAGTTAGGGAAGTGTAATTTCAATTTACTTCACTTGACCTTGGTATTCCACCTAGCTGTGAAGGGTGGTTGATAACAGAACTACTGAGAGGTAGACGGGTGAGGTTTTTTAAAGGAAATGGTCGAGTCATGCGCAACATTGCAGAAGAAAATGGGAATCCATATCTGTAACCTTGTCCCTCTGACTTCCTCACATTACAAATATCCATCATGATTTCATCTGATTCCTCCTCTTGCTGCCAGTCTATCTTTGGGCTGGAAGAAAGAAGTGCTGAGTTCTCCCTTTGCCAGTTTCTCTCAGGGCATGTAGTTCCTTAAAACAGCAGTGAAGAAGACTGGCTGGTCCTGAATGTAGACCAGCTCCTGGTAAATGAGGGTTGCTTTCTAAAATGCTGCTATTCGGGTGAGGGGAAAAGGAGGTGGTTAGAGCTGACAACCAAATGTGGCAACACCCTTAAGTAGTGTCACATATGTAATCACACACCCTCTGCAGACTTTCTTACGTCAGGGCAATTCTCAGTGTAACACCYGTGACTGGGTTCTATTTTTGTGAAGCTTCAGTAGCTTAGTGGAGTAAAATGCTCCAAGGAACCTGCTCCATGGATAACATTAATGTTTAAGTTAAGCTTCATTGCTTTATATAGCTTTCAAAATAGGCTTCCCCAGAGAAACTCTTTGTTTTGTTCAAGTGTGGATGCTGCTGTGTAGTCACTGAAAAAGATACAAATCACCCAGTAGACTGATTTCAGACTGAGACAGTGATTTTAGAATCCTCATTGGAAAAAGTGATGTGGAAAGGTTTCCCAGTAACACCACAGGATAAATAGGTGAAGGATATGCTTCAGTGTGCCATGAGTTTATTT
The DNA here is from genome assembly GCA_018881555.1 of Amblyornis subalaris. Classification (NCBI taxonomy): domain Eukaryota; kingdom Metazoa; phylum Chordata; class Aves; order Passeriformes; family Ptilonorhynchidae; genus Amblyornis; species Amblyornis subalaris. The sequence continues at coordinate 2,814,368 of JACAXG010000017.1, read as the reverse complement.
TTAAAAATGACCATGATGTCAGTTTAGCAGCTGGTCTGCCACAGTTAGTGGTTACATACCTTACACTCCACTTTGCAGCAGAAAAGTCAGTTTATTTCCACTGTTGATTAACAGGGAAGGACAGTGGATTGATTCTGCCAGTGTCCCAGGAAAATCATAGATATGCCAAATTTACATTTGCTATTTATGCCTTATGTGATCTGAAATGAATCACCTTAAGCTTGGTTTCTTCAGCTGGTTCTGACTTGTAACTGAGGAATCCCATTAATACAGCCATTGCCAGTCCAAGCCTTTCTCAACCCTGAATGAGACTCTTATAAACAAAAGAATTTTTAAAGCTACAAGAAATTTGCATTTTTTACATTTGTTTTTGGGATATTGAGTCTCGAGATAATTATTTGGATCATATTTTCAAGATCTTCCCATGATCAGAAAGGCCAGAATTTGTTTTCTTTTTTAATGACTGTTAATATTTCTATTAAAGTACCAAAAAATAACACACCGCATATTGTAACTATAGCAATAAAATATCAAGGGTTGGCAAAATAATTCTCTTTTCCTTTTCTTCATTATCTGCTAGCTGAGGATCTATAATACATAGAGCTGTGTCAAAACCTGCAATCTTAAATCTTTATTTGTTTCCAGTCTGATATAGTGTTTCCCAGGGCAAGACATAGGAATAGACTTCAGAATTCAGCCCTTGGTTTCTCCCACAAAAACAAAAAAAMCATGATTTAAGATATGTGGGAAGAGAGCACACAAATCTTTCACTTCACATCCCCTGAAAAGGACTCCCCAGTGCAAGAGCAGGGCAGGGCTGTGTTTTGTTAAAACTTTTCAGCACCAAATCCCAGACCTGTCAAGGGAATCCATTAATGTATTTTGGTGTTAATGCATTTGGATTTGCTGGGTGGAGAACAAACGAAGCCTAGCAATGGACAGACTGTCAGACACTTAAATGGCCATTCAAATATGTTTTTTCTTCATTTTATAGTTGTAATCTCATGCTGTTTTTTTACCACTTTGAACTACAGAGACATATTATGCTTTCATTTTTACCTGTAGAATTTTATTGAAGGCAAAGGAATTGAATGGACTTGAACAGATCAAAAGGAACATTTTCACTGAAATATTAAATAATGTCAGTTAAGCATAGGTTTTATTATTTGGTTATGGTTTTAAAGCAATGGAGATATTTACCTGGGAGGATCTTGTTCACCTCTGTTTTGAATAAATAACAGCTTGAAAAGCACAAGGGAGCATTATCCTCAAAATACCCTAAACTTAGGAGCATATAAGTCTGAAGTCTTTGGATTGTTCTTGTCATGTAGAAACAGTACAGGTAACATCCATCAAATAATGTAATGACAAAGAAAACATAAGGTAAACCCAGGTGTTAGATGTTCCAGGCAAGGCAGTAAGAAATCATGACAATCCTCAAGGCACTAAACAGATGTGGAAAAATGCAATTTAGCTGGCTTTTGAGTATATAAAAATAAACTGATGCACTAAAAATATTTGAATAATTCAAGTTTTTACTCAGTATTAAGAAACAACAAATTGATTAACAAAAACACAGGAAGCAGTAGGTATATGCAACAGGTTTAATGAAACAGGATTATTTTTGGCATCTCTGGTGGGCGATGCTTGATACTGAAGTCATTATTTAACTTTGGAATCTGTGTTGTTTGCATTTATCTATGCTGAAATTTTGTCCATAGCAGGGAGGTTGGAGTGGATTAAGGATCCCTTCCAACACAAAGCATTCTGTGACTCTAAATAAAGCAGAGATACATAGCAAAATTAATATCTTAAGGAGAATAAGACTTTTTGTCGGCATATGATTGTTTCTTGCAGCATTAACATTACTTGTGCATTGGTCAGTACCAGGCCCTCACCAGAACAAGTTGACAATATAAATTATTTTCTGATTGTTTCTCTTCCCACAACTACTGTATTTCCATATTCTTAAAAAAACTTAAATGATAGCTGGAGCGTGTCAAAAAAATCATATTTTCATCTCGGTTTTTGTGGAGTAAGAATCTTAAATTTCGCTGCATAAGTCATGGTCTTGAAAATAATTTTAAGTGCAAAAATGGAGTATTGTCAATAAAATAGCTTAAAAGCTATGTTCAAATGCTCCACTGGGTTTAACATTCTTGTGAGGAAATGATGCCTCAGACCCTGAGGGATTTGCTGTTCCCAAGGAGGGTAGGAAAGTACAGCTGCCCAAGGAGAGCTGACAAGACAGAAGCTCCCACAAGGAACAAGCCTGGTGGCCCAGATATTGTGCAGGAGACCCAGGGCTGCCACAGGGTCTCTCTTGCTGCACACCCTGGGGAGCTGCTCGGGACATGATGCCCTTGAGAACCCTGACTCCATGAAGAGCCCACAGCATGGCCTGTCGAGCAACCAGCACGACCATGAGTGTGTCTTTGAGTGAGCTTTTGTCCCTAAATACTGAACATTTCACTCCCTGCTTTGATCAACTGCTCTCAACATGCCCAAATCGCTTCTTGTGTTTGAATATTTGCCAGATTGGGTAGCAGCTCAACAGGGAGCAAATGTGTGATTTCCAGAGAGGCTTTCACATCTAAGAAACTAACAACTGAAAATTCCAGTTTTAGTTAATGAAGATCTAGTTAAGAAAGTTAGTGGCAGTTAGGGATGGATTCACCTAATCCTCAAGTAGACTTCTGTGTTGATCAGATGAACCTCTTTGTCAGCTTCATTGACGATGCTGACCATGTGTCAGTAATTACCCTGTGAGCCCAGGAAATTGGCTGGTGTGTGGTACCTACACAGCTGGGTTTGAGAAAAGGTCAGAGTGAGGGTAGAGCTACATCTAAGCTCTGACCCACCCTTCAGCTATGGGTGAGGACTCAGGTCAAACAGGTCTTTCCTGATTTTCCAGCTACATTTCAAAAAGGTTGGGCCACTTTTATTTCTTTCAAAGCCTATGATTAGGAATCCATCTCTGGAAAAGGTTTAAAATGTCTCACTGTTCCTCTGTTTTATGAAATAAGAGACTTTTCAGACATGTTCATTCAGTCCAAGTTTAAGGTAAACTCTTGGCTCACTCTGCCTGGCACAGACACCTCATATTCTTGCCATGGAATTAGTTTCCATTCTAATGATATGCAAAGAGATGTATGTTTTAGTCCAATCAACAAATTATCATCAAACTTTATCTGTCTCAAGAACTGGAATACCAAGGACTGCCAAGTAGGCAGATCAGGGAGTGTTTGATGGAGGAGGACTAAGTAGAGCCAGAATTTATCAGTAGTTCCTGAAGTAATGTTGCTTTTGCTGATAAAGGAAAATTTTTAAGGTCCTCATAACAAGTTCTTTTAATCTTGAAGTGCAGTGTAGAGACTTTGGTAGCAACAAATGGAAGACCTCTTACATCAATAAAGACTTAAAAGCAAGCATTAGAGGTAGAAATAATAAAAGCCAAACCCACTCCTTCTTGCTTTATAGGTGCTCTGGGGTGAATGTTCTTTACTGTCTTGCATCTTTCAAAATGCATCTGTGAATATTAAGATACAGATTGACTTCTATAATTTAGCTTGATGTGACATAGTAGATTGATCATCACATACCTTGCTTTGACAGCGAAACCTGCCATGCAGCTTGGAAAGCTGCATAACCAAATGTTTGCTCTGAAAGGCTCGGTTAAAGACTGGGGAGGATCACTGTGAATACTATAGGCTGTCTGGTGAGCAAAACAGAAGAACTGATAAACCCACAGCTCTGTGTGAGAATGAGCAAAGAGTCCTCAGAGATGAAGCACTTAAAATGTCCTTTTTTGGCTTACTAGCTTTTTAGTTGAGCAAAAACTTACCAGGATGTTTAAGCAGGTATTAAATCAAGTTTTGGACAACATTCTTTGAACTAGGAAGTGATAGGAGTGATGCTTTTTTCGGTTACAGTGTACTTTCTTTCTGCTGGAAAAAGTTGGAGTAAATATTGATAAAACCCCTCTTCTGAATTGTACTTGTCTGGACAGAAACACACACATTTTTTTGAAAAATACAGTTCTGTTTTGAAAGAAYAAATTGAAAAAATGCTGTGAAGTTCCATGCCCTTTAACAATTTCATAATGAAATCTTCTCACTTTACCCATAAATAGTTGTCAATAGTACTATTTTTCTTAAAGTCAGACAGAAATATTGATTCTTGAATTCTGTGTCTTTGTAGGGTGTTTCTTTTTTTTCACCATCAGCACCAAAGGTTCATAAAGACATGAGAAACTCATTTATGCCCTCAGGGTTTTTTCTCTTAATAAGCTTCTGCAGTAACTAATTGGAAAGCAGACACATGTTCTTCTGTTGTTCTTTTCAATACATTGATCATTTCTACACTGAATAACTTCTTGCAAGCAGAACACTAAGATAATGCCATAATTGCTTTGAGGTCCTGCAAAAACATWATCTGCTGTGCAGAGAAGACTGTTCTGAAATGGTTGCTTTCCAAACTAAGCTGCTTCTAGATGTAGCAAGTATAATGAGGAGTCTCATCAATGAAATAAATGTGATTATGATTTTCTTTTGTCTCTCCACCATTTACTGTTTCCTTCCATCCTTTCTACTAATCACACAATTATAATTAAGGTTGGGGAAGCTGTAGACAAAGTAATCTAAATTTCCATCCCATATAAGATTTACATGTTGAAGTAATAATTTGATCAGACATAAATCCAGCTGGCATTTTAAAATTCACACTTATTCACATCTCAAAATTAAGTGGAAAGACTTTTTATCAGCCAACACCTGATTTTAAGGTTTCTGAGTACATCACGGTCTGGACAAACTTAGGAGGAAGACTCGAAGAGCGTCCTCTGCAAAAGACAGGGTTCAGAACTCCCTTCCCCTCCCCTTAAGAATTTCTCAGAGGAAAGTGAAAAAAACCCCTGTTTATTTCGCAAAACCCAGCTGCTGGGGGGTGTGCACACAGGCACCAGGGGAAGGGAAAAGAAATAAAAATAAAAATGAATAATGTTAGATAATAAACCTCTCGTGAGGAGGATAACCTGAATGAATCAAAGTCCTGAGTCCTTGGCAGGTGTGGTTTTCTGCTCTGTCTCCAGCTAGCTGCTTGAGTACGGAGTAGGCCCTGTCCAGGCCCGGGGATCTAGGCCCCGGAGAGATGGTGTGTAGAACAGAGCCCAGTGGTCTGTTGTACGGTTCCAACGGAAGGAGAAAAAGAAAATACAATCCCAGGAAAAAAAACCTGTCTTCTTCCAGTGCCTCAGGCAGAGGAGGGAAAAAGCCAAAAGCACGATTTAACTCTGTCCAAATATCCCTCAGCTGAGTAAAAACCAGGTGAAAGCTCACAAGAAAAAAAGGTAAAGGTAAAAAAGTGTCCCTTCGCCTTCAACTATAGCAAGCGACTGCCGAGATGTTCTCTCCTCAGAACCATAACATAGCGAGATAATAAAGGTGAAAGAATGTAAATATCCTTCGAAGAAAACCAAAACATAGCTCCTGGCTTCTTGAGCCAGCTTAAAGACACAGAGTTAATACTTTTCATTAAGCAGGTGATTGGGATATATAGCATCATAAAGTCACTCCAGGACAGAGTATTAGTGGAAAACATGAAACCTGTATTATTTGTTTTAGGATAACCGTGGTGAAACCAGCCTAAGACAAAGTCCCAGACCTTGGAGTGTAGTAGTTAAAAATTAAAAACTAAACAACCAAAAATAAAATWAAAAAATAACATAAAAACTGTTGCCTTCTGATAAGAAGACAAGGCGACCTGGTTTCAAGAGCCTAGCACGGCAGCCCGGCCTACCCCGTGGCCACTCGGGCCATGGATGCACAGACACCAACGTGGTGGATGGTCAAATGGCATTTATTATCTTATCTCATGAGGTTAAATAGTSRRGGGSYTT